>LS997567.1:24468589-24668589 GCA_000469685.2 Haemonchus contortus | reverse complement strand
TATGTATATATGTATATATGTATATATGTATATATGTATGTATGTATGTATGTATGTATGTATGTATGTATGTATGTATATATGTATATATCTATCTATCTATCTATCTATCTATGTATATATGTATATATGTATATATGTATATATCTATCTATCTATCTATCTATGTATGTATATATGTATATATGTATATATGTATATATGTATATATGTATATATCTTGTATATATGTATATATGTATATATGTATTATATATGTATATATGTATATATGTATATATGTATATATGTATATATCTATATATCTTTCTATGTATGTATATATGTATATATGTATATATGTATATATGTATATATGTTATATATGTATGTATGTATGTATGTATATATGTATATATGTATATATGTATATATGTATATATGTATGTATGTATGTATGTATGTATGTATGTATATATGTATATATCTATCTATTATCTATCTATCTATGTATGTATATATGTATATATGTATATATGTATATATCTATCTATCTATCTATCTATCTATGTATGTATATATGTATATATGTATATATGTATATATGTATATATGTATATATCTATCTATCTATCTATCTATGTATGTATATATGTATATATGTATAATATGTATATATCTATCTATCTATGTATGTATTATGTATTATATATGTATTATATGTATATATGTATATATGTATATATGTATATATGTATATATGTATATATGTATTATGTATATATGTATATATGTATATATGTATATATGTATATATGTATGTATGTATATATGTATATATGTATATATGTATATATGTATATATGTATATATGTATATATGTATATATGTATATATGTATATATGTATATATGTATATATGTATATATGTATATATGTATATATGTATATATGTATATATGTATGTATGTATATATGTATATATGTATATATGTATATATGTATATATGTATATATGTATGTATGTATATATGTATATATGTATATATGTATATATGTATATATGTATATATGTATATATGTATATATGTATATATGTATATATGTATATATGTATATATGTATATATGTATATATGTATATATGTATATATGTATATATGTATATACAGTAGCGGTCAAAAGTTTGGAAACTTTTTAATTTCTCGAATAGCGCGGTCAGTTGAGATCGTAATTATCCCAAAGTTACATATTAGATATAAAATTATGAGGGAAATATGACATGCAACGTGGTTTTACGAAAATCAAAAGTCTGGTTCCTAAAATAAGAAAAGTTCGAAAAATAGCGCGTCAAAAGTTTGGAAACTCGCTACCTGCCATATGGTTTTGTCTTCTTCTTGTCCAGGATGGAGTATTTTTTGTAATATTTAATCAAAGCGTGGTATATTGGGCGGGTTTCAAATGGGATCAGGTAAAGAAGTTCCATTATCCTTTCATAAAACAATTATTGAAGCCATTCGTTCCGGAACGAAGATGAGTGTGCTTTCCCAATAGTATAATTTCGCTAAAAGCGCGATTTCTAAGGTTTCCAAGCGTTAACGAAGCCTCTAGGATTCGTAAAGAAGAAGTCTCGCTTCGGAAGATCACGAAAGACAACAGCAAAAGAGTCGACTCTCAAATTTTTGGACTTCGATGGGCGACCCGCGCGCGACGGTTTCTGATATTCATAAACAAGTAACATCTTTTCCTGTTATTTCTACCAGCCAAAGCACTGTCCAACGTCGGCTCAGAGCCGGAGGACTCTTTGGGAGACGTCCTGGCAAAAAACCACTGGTCACCGCAAAGAACCGGAAGGCCCGACTTGACTTTGCGCGCAAGCACCTCGCCTGGAATAGAGATGACTGGAAAAAAGTTTTGTTCGGCGACGAGTCGAAGTTTTTTCTTTTCGGGAGTGATGGCATAATGTATATAAGACGTCTTGCGAATAAGCGATGTGGTCCGAGGTACCAAATCCCGACGGTCAAACACGGTGGAGGAAGCGTTATGCTATGGGGACGTTTCGTCTATCTGGCGTTGGTCCACACGTTCGTATCCAGGGCGACATGTACTCGGCTCAGTACAAGGACATCTTAGAGAATGTAGTGCTCCCATTCGCCAACCAAAACATGCCGACACGAAGGATTTTTCAACACGATAGTGACCCGAAGCATACTTCCCGTCTCGTGGCCGACTTCCTCCAGTCAAAGGAAATCAACGCTATGGAGTGGCCGAATCAGAGCCAAGACCTGAACCTCATAGAGCACCTTTGGGAAGAAACTAGCACGTCCTACAAGCCAGGTTCGTGTTGGGAATGCCGGCGAAAAATTCAATATTTTGTCTAGAGAGTGGGCTCTGATACCACAGTCCAAAATTGAAGCCTTAATCGATTCAATGCCAAGAAATGCGAAGCAATAGTCGATTCCCTTGGGTATCCAACAAAGTATTGATATTTTGTTCGTAAATTCGTGTTACCATGATCAATTTCCTCTGTTATTGTGAAGTTTCCAAACTTTTGACGCGCCCTTTTCACAATAAATCATGTTTTTTAACTCTTATGATCTGGTCTCGAAAAAACACGTTGCCTATCGTGTTCTTTATTTGCTTTGTACCTACTATGCAAAATTGAGACAGTTACGTAATTCGGTACCCGCGCTATATCGAAAAATAAAAAGTTTCCAAACTTTTGACCGCTACTGTATGTTTAATGTATGTATGTATGTATGTATGTATGTATGTATGTATGTATGTATATATGTATATATGTATGTATGTATATATGTATATATGTATATATGTATATATGTATATATGTATATATGTATATATGTATATATGTATATATGTATATATGTATATATGTATATATGTATATATGTATATATGTATATATGTATATGTATATATGTATATATGTATATATGTATATATGTATATATGTATATATGTATATATGTATATATGTATATATGTATATATGTATATATGTATATATGTATGTATGTATATATGTATATATGTATATATGTATATATGTATATATGTATATATGTATATTTATATATGTATATATGTATATATGTATATATGTATATATGTATATATGTATATATGTATATATGTATATATGTATATATGTATATATGTATATATGTATATATGTATATATGTATATATGTATATATGTATATATGTATATATGTATGTATGTATATATGTATATATGTATATATGTATATGTATATATGTATATATGTATATGTATATATGTATATATGTATATATGTATATATGTATATATGTATATATGTATATATGTATATTATGTATATATGTATATATGTATATATGTATATATGTATATATGTATATATGTATATATGTATATATGTATATATGTATATATGTATATATGTATATATGTATATATGTATATATGTATATATGTATATATGTATATATGTATATATGTATATATGTATATATGTATATATGTATATATGTATATATGTATATATGTATATATGTATATATGTATATATGTATTTATGTATATATGTATATATGTATATATGTATATATGTATATGTATATATGTATATATGTATATATGTATATATGTATATATGTATATATGTATATATGTATATATGTATATATGTATATATGTATATATGTATATATGTATATATGTATATATGTATATATGTATTTATGTATATATGTATATATGTATATATGTATATATGTATATATGTATATATGTATATATGTATATATGTATATATGTATATATGTATATATGTATATATGTATATATGTATATATGTATATATGTATATATGTATATATGTATATATGTATATATGTATATATGTATATATGTATATATGTATATATGTATATATGTATATATGTATATATGTATATATGTATATATGTATATATGTATATATGTATATATGTATATATGTATATATGTATATATGTATATATGTATATATGTATATATGTATATATGTATATATGTATATATGTATATATGTATATATGTATATATGTATATATGTATATATGTATATATGTATATATGTATATATGTATATATGTATATATGTATATATGTATATATGTATATATGTATATATGTATATATGTATATATGTATATATGTATATATGTATATATGTATATATGTATATATATATATGTATATATGTATATATGTATATATGTATATATATATATGTATATATGTATATATGTATATATGTATATATGTATATATGTATATATGTATATATGTATATATGTATATATGTATATATGTATATATGTATATATGTATATATGTATATATGTATATATGTATATATGTATATATGTATATATGTATATATGTATATATGTATATATGTATATATGTATATATGTATATATGTATATATGTATATATGTATATATGTATATATGTATATATGTATATATGTATATATGTATATATGTATATATGTATATATGTATATATGTATATATGTATATATGTATATATGTATATATGTATATATGTATATATGTATATATGTATATATGTATATATGTATATATGTATATATGTATATATGTATATATGTATATATGTATATATGTATATATGTATATATGTATATATGTATATATGTATATATGTATATATGTATATATGTATATATGTATATATGTATATATGTATATATGTATATATGTATATATGTATATATGTATATATGTATATATGTATATATGTATATATGTATATATGTATATATGTATATATGTATATATGTATATATGTATATATGTATATATGTATATATGTATATATGTATATATGTATATATGTATATATGTATATATGTATATATGTATATATGTATATATGTATATATGTATATATGTATATATGTATATATGTATATATGTATATATGTATATATGTATATATGTATATATGTATATATGTATATATGTATATATGTATATATGTATATATGTATATATGTATATATGTATATATGTATATATGTATATATGTATATATGTATATATGTATATATGTATATATGTATATATGTATATATGTATATATGTATATATGTATATATGTATATATGTATATATGTATATATGTATATATGTATATATGTATATATGTATATATGTATATATGTATATATGTATATATATGTATTATATGTTATATATGTATATATGTTATATATGTATATATGTATATAATGTATATATGTATAGTTAATATGTATATATGTATATATGTATATATGTATATATGTATATATGTATATATGTATATATGTATATATGTATATATGTATTATATGTATATATGTATATATGTTATAATTATATATGTATAAATGTATATATGTATATAAATGTTATATATGTATATATATGTATATATTATTATGTTATATGTATATATGTATATATGTTATTATATAGTATTATGTATATATGTATATATGTATATATGTATATATGTATATATGTATATATGTATATATGATATATATGTATATATGTATATATGTATATATGTATATATGTATATATGTATATATGTATATATGTATATATGTATATATGTTATACTGGTATATTGTATATATGTAATATATGTATAATATGTATATTGTATATATGTATATATGTATATAATGGTATATATGTATTATATGTATATATGTATATATGTATATATGTATATATGTATATATGTATATATGTATATATGTATATATGTATATATGTATATATGTATATATGTATATATGAATATTATATATGTATATATGTATATATGTATATATGTATATATGTATATATGTATATATGTATATATGTATATATGTATATATGTATATATGTATATATGTATATATGTATATATGTATATATGTATATATGTATATATGTATATATGTATATATGTATATATGTATATATGTATATATGTATATATGTATATATATTTATGTATATATGTATATATGTATAGTATGTATTATGTATATATTTATATATGTATATATGTATATATGTATATATGTATATATGTATATATGTATATATGTTATGTATGTATATATGGTATATATGTATATATGTATATATGTATATATGTATATATGTATATATGTATTATGGTATATGTATATATGTATGTATGTATGTATGTATGTATGATGTATGTATGTATGCTATGGTATGTATGTATATGTATGTATTATGTATGTATGTATGTATGTATGTATGTATGTATGTATGTATGTACTGTATGTATGTATGTATGTATGTATGTATGTATGTATGTATGTATGTATATATGTATGTATGTATGTATGTATGTATGTATGTATGTATGTATGTATGTATGTATGTATGTATGTATGTATGTATGTATGTATGTAATGTATGGTATGTATGTATGTATGTATGTATGTATGTATGTATGTATGTATGTATGTAATGTATGTATGTATGTATGTATGTATGTATGTATGTAGTATGTATGTAGTATGTGTGGTCCACGCAATTTGGTACACCGAAGAAAACACCTTTAGAGGTCGGGACAAGTTTTGGGATGGGCGGGCCTGAGACAGGTTCAACAGAGCACATACAAGCTCTGCGGAGCTCCGCCCACGGAGGGCGGGACAAGTGCTGGAATGGGCGGTGCCAAGAGCTGAACCTCTTACTTTCGCCTCAAGAAAGTCCAGACAACGGGAAAAAATGAGCACAGGTGAGCATTGGGTCAACAACCAGTTGGAGGAGACCCACCTGCTGTGGGCGGAGCTTTCTCAAAATGGGCGGTACTTTTCAGATGTATTCATAACTCGATTCAATTAAGGCGCAGAGGCCAGGAAAAAAATAAAAAGAGTGAGCAGGGCCGTATGCGTGCTGGGCATGCGTATGCTCAGCGAAGCCCCGCCAACGATGGGCGGGGCGTGCGTTTAGACGAAAGCCACTTTTCAAAAATAAATGCAACTTTGCTTGAAAACGATCTAGAATGGTGTTAATGTGTATAAGAACAAATGTGGCCAAATCCTCGAAGTGAAGTGGGCGGGGTATGGGCGGGGTATTATTAAAGTGGTCGGATCTGAGATCAAAAATTTATAACTTTGTTCAGAAACGTTTTGGGTTGCGGGAAGAAAGTGGTAAGGTGTAGGTGTACACATAGGTATACAACTAGGGGATACCACTGGACTCTTTCAAAAAGTAGACTAAGAATTTTCTAAAAGTTAGTGTTCATGGTTCCACACACGGTAGTCCCTTCTACACAAGAGCAAATGCTCTACATTGACTTCAGACCTCATAAATAAAATATAAAAAATAAATAAAAATAAAATATAAAATATACATCGGAGTACTCTCCAAGACCACGCACAGCCCCATTTCAGATCCCAAAAAAAGATATCCGCTACAGAAGTGTCAAGGAAAAGGCTCAGATTAGAAAGGTCTATATTGAATACGGAAGCTCATGTGGCTCCGTCCCTCATGACTAGAGCCCCTAGCGCACGCAATAGCGTGCGTAGCCGCCTGGTTTACTAAAAAGCACACACCACCTCTTCTGAACGCATATGAGGCCTAACTTCAAACGGTTTCTCGTAAGCTGCTGCTGCTTTGAAAAAAATTATAGATCTTTAAGTGTTGCCCATCACAGTTCACAATATGCCAACGTGGACAACTTGTAGCTTTTTCGTTTCGCGGAGTTGAAACACCTTAGGATCGATGAAAATCCGTTGTTTGACTCATCTTGGGCTCCGCTGATGCTGATATGCAAGTAGTTTATGCGGTATATTTCACAAGTGATTCATCCCAAGCCGAAGCGACCGTGTTTTGATGAGAGTATAGTGCAGACGTTTTTCTTTGGATGCCGATTTTGTATGCGCCCTCCCACACTGCGAAGCGATCCTAGTGGCGCAATGGCGACGGCGTTTTCTCCTACCTACGAAGAAGAGTGGATAACAACATGTCCATGATGACGGTGGAAATCAAATTCGTGGAATAGTGAGCTAGTAACAAAATGGCTTTGCAAAATGGTACCAAAAATTCCGTTCTCATGCGACGTTTTCCTTTTCCCTCCATAACTCCCCATTTGAAAGGGTTCTCACGCCGCTATTTATGTAATACGGCAAAAAATTCGAGTATGTTCTCATTTACCATCATTTTCTCTACCCTTCAGTTTACACTGCAAACTGTCCCGAAACTGCGTCTACGAGTTTTAGATCGAATTCCACTCATTATAGCATGAACAATCACTATGCTGACTAGCGGGAGACTCGCACGTTTCTGTAGCAATGTTGGAATGCTCAGCTAGCACTGAACTCCTAGCTAATCTCCAAGTAACAAAAATTTGAACTTTACTGCTCAACCACTCTACAAACCGATAATCGTCCGCATCCACCGTTTGGTGACAGCTGGAATTCAGGGTCGAACTCAGCATCATCAGGAATATGGTTTGCAAGAAGGTGTGTAATAGTATTAACTAGGAACAGCGGCACGCACAAGCTTTTTTCCTCATCTGAGCCATCCAACCGGCGAAGTGTTGGAGTACCTAAATACAGCTCAAGAATCTCGGTTCTAGGTTGGGACCAAAACTACCTCAACAATGATGATAAAACAAATGATAGCATCGGTAATGTCACATGTCTCAACAAGATCCCCATCCCGTTCCCCTAAAGGAAGACGGATGAAAAAGAACGGAACGCGTGTTATCGAACAAAAGTAAAAACTAACGATGCTGCAACAAAAATGCACATAATAATTAATCGAAATGAAATTAATCAAAAAAAGTGAAATTAGAAGAGGAAACGTGGGGTGAATATTAGGTTGATCGAAAAGTTTTGATAGGGTTGAGATTTTTCTTTACAACTCAGCAAACAATGCAAGCTAGTCAACAATATAATAATCACCGTTAGTTATAACATTGTTCCACTTAACGGGTGGGTCAACAATGCTCTCCTCTCAGAACTGGGAAGATTGGGAGCCAGAGAAGTCATCGAACATTTGTTCAAGGTGGTCATAGTTGACGAACTGTTTTGTTGTTAGGAAAGCCTTGAGGAGCCGGGACAAGTGGTAATCTGAGGGGCAGTAACATCTGAACCGGGTCGATGTGGAACTGAGTCCCAGCCCAGATGCGCCAATTTTGCGCAAGTCTCCTTGCCTATGGGAGGCCTAGCGTTGTCATGGAGGAGGTGCACGAAAGGCCACTTTCTTGAATGGCTTCCGCAAGTTTCTGCAGCTGACCAGCGTAGTACAGCATTCCTTTTGAACCCTCTAAGAAGCAAAGGAGAGGCTTCTTGGGGTGCAGGCCAGATTCGGCTTGCATCGACGGCTGTTCTCCTCGCAGCAGCCACACAGTGCGGGGCATGTTAGCGTCGTAGAGAATCCAGCTTCCATCTCAAGCAACTAGATCCTCCAAAAACCCATTGCGATATGGGCTGACAAATAGATACCCGGGTGTACCGCACGTTCTCGGTCGTGGCATGAGGTATCCATCGAGCCAAAACTTTTCCGTAACCGAGGGTCTAAAGGTGACCGACAACTGTTGATTGGGCACACGCAAGTCTCGTCGCAAGACTGCGGGTGTTAATTTCCAGATCCTTTGTGACCGCGTCGAGAATGATGGGGACGCCAACGGCGAGAGAGCGTCCAGACCGTGGCTTGCCCTCGAATCCAGTGCCTCCTTCCTTGAAGCGAGCAAACCAGCAATGGACTATAATGATGGTAGTGGTGTCTTTCCCCCCCCCCGCCCCCTCCATACACTGTTGATGTTGCAAACGGCGGCTGCCGTTGCTCCGGTGCTGCGGTATCACTCGTAGAAGATGATGTATCGAACATAGTTTTGTGGAATTCAAGCTAAAGGAGGAAGCACGCCTATATATACTCTTTACCGAGAAGGTTCCAGAATGTTCTACCACTACCGAGTAGTGCATCATTGGTACCCATTAATAATCGAAATTTCATGAACTCCCAAAGAACCCTACCGAAATTTTTGATCAACCTAATATCAGAGAGGAAAAGGTCATGGAGACAGGAAAAAGAGTTGCTGGGAGAGAGATACTTCTCTGTTTCTCTTGCTATGAATAATTACCCCGGAACCCTGCGTTGCATTGCCACAGCACGTGGACCCATGCCATTTGAAGAAGATACGTCGTAGACCACTGGAAAAGCATAGAAAATCTCTTCCTATGAATATCTACCCCAGGAACCCTTATGACCAAAAATGAAAACATGCCAAAATGGATATGCTAAATTCTGGAAATAGCGTTTAAGCAGCGGTGCACATATTATAGTTGAGGGTATGTCGTGGAAAGTGATATTCAAAAAGTTCCCGATTTTTCACCAGTCACAATTTCGTCACATCTTCCACTTCCAAAGAATGAGGAGAGCTAGATGTGATAAAACTCTCTTCTGGTCGAACAACTTATCAGGCTGGATTTTGCGCATAGTACAGGGCTACGAAATATGGTATACCAATTCTGTAGAGTCCTTTACAACCTATCAACTCCTGTTTCAGCCGCATGATATACTTCAAGTAAAGCAGGTCTGGCATGTAATGTATCAATATATCAAAGCTACTCGATCAATCTTAGAGAAGAAGTGCGACCGTCCTCACATCTGCCAACCGTCGCGCACCCCGTCGAACAGAGATTTGGTGCTGCGGAGACTGTAACAAGACTGCTCATGTAAACGGCAGAGCAGTGAGAAGAATAGTGGAGCAATACAAGGAACGAGGACATTATCCGTCACTTCAAAAAAATGGGCCAGCCAAGAACTGTCAATGCATGGTTCCAAAATATTATAAAGAAGGATCCATTGTAACAACGAAGTCACTTTGTTAAGAATTGTTCGGATTTCAATGTCGCGCAGAAGCGTTCAAAGTATTGTCAAACAAGTTCTGGATCTGCACAGTTATCGCTCCCTCCGAAGAGAGACATTCACACCAGCTGCGAAGAAGTATGGACTTGAGGTATGGAAAAAATCCCCTCAGCAGCACACAGGGCTATCAGATATTTTATGCACCGACAAAAATCTACACTGTCGAGGTTGCTCACAACAGCCAGAAGTATCGGCAGATGCATTGCAGGGCATCTGCCGATTCTGCAAGGAATTCGGAGGATAGGAACTAGAAGCCTGTTTCAGAAGTCAGCGACGGTTCAGGCTGGGATAACATCTACAGGCAACTCTTCTCATTTTTTGTTGGTCATTAACATTAAAAGCAACTCCGAAACCAACCAAAATTTTATTTTGGAAGATACTACAATCCCATGGGCTCAAAAACACTTTACCGGCCGGAATTTCATTTCGCAGCAGGATTGGGCCCCAGCTCATGGATCAAAGTCCATAATTTCCTCTTGCAGGTGCCATTTTTTAGATTCTGGGGGAAGGGTATGTGGCCATCCGATTCTCCAGACCTGAATGCAATGAAGCGTTCTGAATGTGGCTATCTATGACAGAATGTGTCTACTTTTGTTCACCGCAGTCTGGACGATTGCACGTGAGAGGTAGTGGGAGAATATTAATGTCAACTATCTGCTGCCCTTTGTGAAAGCCCTCAACAAGTGATTGGAAGCTTGTAGTCTGGCAAAAGGGAAACATTTCGAACAAAACCTTACATAATTGTTTCTGCTCGTGTTGCTTGGCAAATTGTAAGGTTTCGTTTTGAGTCTTTGAGTTTGGGTGTTTATTAAAATATTAGGTTGATGCACAATTATTGCGGATTTTTTCGCGGCTTTTTTTTCTCTGGATAGAATTTGAAAATTAAGTTCGAGTTTTTTCTATAAATGATCTACTTGATCTCCTCTACAAGAATATACTCAACAAACCTTCAGCACATTCCCAAAATTCGGCTTAACTACTTTGAAAATGATTGGAGGGTGGCACAGTCATTCCGCGATCTCAGTAACTTTTCAGCGATCGTTTATTAGGTGATCTAGTGAAAGTACACGTGACTTCCTGGCGGTCAAAACACGATTATTTTGATATTTTCTATTTCCCCTGCATTTTACCTGCCTCTATATATTAGGTTTATGCATAATTATTGCGGATTTTTTCCAGCAAGTTTTACCTAAAAAACTATAGAAATACTAAGCAAAGACATATTCAAATAATTACTCCGAAACTTATTCGCCATCTACGTCAAGCGCTGCTTCCCATTGATTAGTTAGTCGGATCCCAAAAGCGAAGAAGTTTTGATCCTTACGGGCGATCCACGCCTTGACATCGGCCATCAAGTCATCCAATCGACGTAACTTCTATTCTCTAGCCATTTTTTCGATGAACGGTCGACAAGATCATCCATAAAAGCTTCTGCTGGTGAATATGGCAGATTTAGGGACAGATCCCATTTCTTTGTTGGTTCTGATTATTTGTTCGATCGCAAAAAGTTACTGAGATCGCGGAATGACTGTGCCACCTTCCAATCTTTCTCGAAGCAGTTAAGCCTAATTTCGCGAATATGCGGATGGTTTTTTGAGTGTACTCTTGTAGAGGGAATCAAATAGATCATTTCTAAAAAGAACCCGAACTTAATTTTCAAATTCTATCGGGAGAAAAAAAGCCGCAAAAAAATCCGCAATAATTATGCATCAACCTAATAGTTTTATGGCCGACTCTTCACCGGACCGTACTTTCGTACTTTGTAGCAACCCTATACTGGTGTAATAAGTATTGAGTTTACGCCCTATTAATGCCTTTTCACCAAACAAATATGACCCGCATAACCTACAAAGAACCCTTTTGAATAAGCTTTCATATGATCAGTATGTTTAATTTTCTATTTTATTATATTCTCCATTCGAACTTCCCTTTGCATTAGTATGTCAACTTTCGATTCTTTATCTGTATACAAGGCCTATCATAAGGGAACTGTAGACCACGCCCAAATTTTTTCGTGGTAGGTACGTTTAGCCGCCTTACCATCATTAACTCGAAACACAATTTCAACTCTAGAACAGTACCTTCAACCATATTCTTCTAAGATTGTCTTCGCGATAACAGAGCGAAGACAACTATTCATAACACAATAGAGTATTTTGAGCAAATGTATTCTCATCAGCTCCGTTAAACTACGGTTCACTCGCTTCAAAAAAGGAGACGCGTACTTCGACTACAAGTATGAACGGGAGATCTCCACACAGCGGAAGACAGCCTTAACCGACGTTGTCAAAAAGGATGAAGGGAATAGTACTTGCGGTATTGCGACGACACTTAAGTAAATTTATTGGTCAGTGCCTGCTCCTCCGCTAGTACCAAAAGAACTCCAACTAGATCTGATTACTGGAGAAAAAATCAAGTTGTGGGAGGGGGATGCCGATGAAAGGCGGCGGGCCGCCCCCCAAGCGCGGTGGGTCATGCTGACCTGCCCACGGGCGGGAGAGAACCCCAGGCGGGTACGGTGAGTCAACGCCTGTGGCCTACCCGCCTGAGGCATGGCCAATCTCCTGTTAAAGGTGAGGGGAATTGATATCCATAGACTCTTCCGCCGAGCAGACACCAGCCACTACCAGCCACCGCTCCAGCGCCGGTACTAGTCACAGCTCGAGCAGCCATCACCAGCCCCAGCTCGAGCAGCCACCAACAACCATGGATCAAGCACAAGAGCGGTATTCATTCATTCGTTGTTTTTGCGTTATTGCTTTGGATAAAAGAATTTTTACATTAGTCGTGTTCTGTGGCGGTAACACAGTCCTAACACTAGTGACCACCCTAGTCGCTAATCGTACAAGGTTCTCTATAATTCTGACAGGCATCTTGCAGGGTGCCCCGTCAATTATTGAGCCCGCAATGAACTCCGAGGTGAGAAGAAGCACATCAAAAGTGAAGATTTTGGAGGGGTGTTTGACCCCTCCAACATCTTCACACTCAGTTTGACCTCACCATACATTTATGGAGAGCAAAAGGTGAAGCAAATATTAGGGTGTCCCAAAAGTTTTGAGAAATATTTGGTCATGAATTTCGCAATCATGTTGCGCAAGAAAGCGCCGAAGCAGAGCCACGGAACAAAGGGCAGGAAAAGGGCACTCTTGGTAGATCGTCAAAACAATAGATCAGTATTGCAGTTTATCTTTGGAAGTGAGTTATCATCATTTGAATTATGCTCGACCGACACGACTATCGACGTCTTTTACTTCACTGCTACGATTATGGCCGCTAAGCCGCTCAAGCCCGGAATAAATTGCAGTCATCGATAGGCAGTACTGCACCTTCTGTCGCCACCTGGTATAGGTAGGTGATACGGTCGCATCTCTAGAGAAGCGATTCACTTCGACGAAGCGCCACGGAGCGGACGTCTACGTTCCACCAAGACCGACATTGTCTTAGCCACCGTCTAAAGTAATCCTTCTGAAAGCTTGAGAGAAATGGAGAGGACGACATCTGCTCCCCGTTCCACCATCCACGACATCCTACGCAGACGTCGCATTCGCGCAGCACTTCCTGCAATTATCTCCCACACCTTGACTGAGAGCGAAAGTCAGGTGCCGGTCGATGTGTGTCGGAAGCTACTCGACCGCAAGCGAACGGTGGCTTGGAAGAGCTTCATCATCGCTCAGGATGAGAACTGGATTTCTTCTGAAGATCCACGCAGGAAGTTGCAGTGGTTACCAATCGACATAAGGCCAGAAGCCGTTGCAAAGCGTGGGGCACACGATAAAAAGAAGATGATCTGGTTCTTCTTCTGCTACGCCGGCTGTTTTTACTATGAGATTCTACCTGAGGGTACTGCTGTGAGTGCAAGGGTATTATACGAACAGCTGCGGGAGATGGTGTCTCGAGCCCCGGTTTCACGCCGAATACAGGGAAAGTTTCTGATTTTGATGGACAATGCTCGACCACGTCATGCTAGCGCGACGGCTGAGGAGCTGGAAAGGCTTGGGATTACCTGGCTAGCCCATCCTTCGTATTCATTTGACCTTAGCCCTTGCGACTACCACACCTTCAGGAAACTACAAGCCGTCAGGAGGTCAAAAGTGCAGTAGATGAAAGGATCGCGTCACGCCCCTCTTCTTTATAGATGGATGGCATCAGTGCTCTGCCCAATCGACGGGGGGACACCGTGGCTAAATAGGGCCACTATCTCGATTACTTATCTCACATTTTGTTGTAGTATTTTTGTGTTGAATAAACCAAACAAATTTTCTCAAAACTTTTGGGACACCCTATAAAATGCATGATGTTCAACAATGAGAATTTCTTCCCACGCATTGATATTCGGCGAACACCATGGAAATCCGGAATGAGGAAAACAGATGAGTAGGTGAACAATAAGAATGCTTGCATAGTTTCTCCATGACATCGACCCCTATGACCTAATCTCGGATTGCGCCGTAAGGGAGCGATACCTTTTCCTCATCATTTGACTAATTACGGGAAGCTGTGTGTAAAGCCGACACGCAAATTCTGCTCTCCTATTACCAAATTCGGCCTTTATCCAAATGTATATGGATCAGTGACACCGCTGTCACCATTATTGTACCTCAGTTGTGACATGCAGCGGTCTTCGCTTCATGACCGGCAAAGTATCGACGCCCGAAACATAATTAGAAAACACTGTGCGGAGAGAATAACGACGTTGTAATTTTAACGGAATAGCATTCATTTTAATGTCCAATCACTACCACAAAATTTGAATTGGAACTTCTTATCAACTGCCTTCCGACACGATTTGCAAAGAAAAATTCACTAATTTTGCGAAAGTACGATGGACAAAAGGGTAGGCTATGTGAAGCTGCCACTCTCCGCTCACTTTTCAAATCTGCGATGCTTTCACTGCACCTCTCTATGCGTTCTGTTGTCACTAGTCCAGCCGTTTCACCACACTGAACTTTAACTGAATTCACTTCGAAACCGTGTAAGCTAGAAAGTACATCCAGCGAAAAAAAGCTGTTTCTCAGATAAACCTCGCCTCATCTGTTCGATATCCTCCGATGGCAGCACTCTGCGTCCTCGATGGTTTCATTGTTTCCACAGTTGCTCTAGTAAGGTTGCTAGTAGTATTAGCATTAGCAAACGTCCTAAATGTGGTTGCAAATCGTCATAAAAATGTTTATCGCCTCTAAGTGTAGTGGAAAGCTCACAATTCCTCACTGACTGCGGTGCAATCCTTACAATTGATTTTTGTAGAACAAGCAATACTATTCGCCTAGAAAACGACCACTTGCGGTTTCACGAAAATTCGTCGAAACATTTTACCTCATCAACAACCAGTTTCGTATCTTGCTCATGCGTGCCCAAGAAATGAAGAACTTCTTGTTTTCTGTATAACGTCTGTGCTTCGTCCGTATGTCGTTTCACCTTGAAATTGGGAGCGAGAGTCCGGATGATGAAAATGAGTATCATGGGGAACAAAAGACGGGAATATTGAAATGAATGTGGACAATAACCTTATGCCGGTATTCCCAAAAAGACGAGTGTGTCATCTTGTATTGTCCGTGGTCACGATTTGCGACACTGTAGCGCCAAAACGGCTTCACTCCCGTTCGCGGTCTCGTAGAACACATACCCATGTACAATAAATTAAGCTTTGACTCCGTTTCGTTAATGTTCACCTTAACATATTAACTATGTGAACAATTTTAGAATCGGTGCTACTCCATAACCAAATTCAAATCGGTGCTAAGTGGGTTGGGGGAAGGGGGGACGCGGCGGCGCGGCGCCTTTTCATGTCTGCGCCCTCTCCGGCGAGATAGTAGACAAGGAAGGGTAGACGAGCCCGTAATGGTGTTTAGGGACGTTTCATAGCTCTTTTATGTTATAACTGCGTATTTTTCACCTAATTTCAGAAAGCGGGGGGGGGGGGGGAGCGAGGGGACTCCGGGGTGGGCGAGCCAATTAGACGTTCAACTTTCATCTCATCTCAGCTTTTTGCACGATATGACCATCTCATCCACCCCGGAGCCCCTCCCCTTCTTAAAAAAATAGGTTTTATCGGCTCAGAAGAAGACTATCCATAATATGTAAGCATATCAACATCGCCAAGAGTTACTTTGTTCTGTAACACGAAATACCTCAGTAGAACCACACCATTCCTTCCCAGACTCAGGCCCACTACTATCTCGCTGAAGATAGCGCAGGGTGCCGCGCCGCGTGCCCCTCCCCCCAAACCCACTTAGCACATTCAAATCTATAGCCACAGATACAACAAACCTGGTGCCAGTTGCTGTACATTGATAAATTCCCCTTCTGTTCAACGAACATCGGTTGAGCGCGGTGCATGCACACGAATGTCTCGCTAGTGATATTTCTACCGCGCGACCTGATCATGAAGCATATGCAGTTAAAATACAAACTCAAATATTACAAAAGCACACGTAGCACAGCTTCAAAAAGGCTTCAATTCTGTGGGGTAGATTGACCTTCGAACTGTAACAGCATCAGCTTCGGACTGTACTTTACAGGAATGAGTGAGCACTAGCGTATATGGTTTCTCTGTATTTCCATCGAGCATGTGACCCTCAATACTGAATGGGTTCTCCTATGAAAATCTAAAATGAGTTTCATTCCTTTCCAAGCAACATCGACTTGACATTACCTCCTTTTTAGGGAGTCGATTTCCGTGTGATAGCGTAGATACATAATTTGTACAAGTCGGAGTGTCGGATGCAGATGTATTTCCGGCAAACTGAACGGAGTAGAGCGGTGTAGAAGCGTCTACTTGCTGCTTCAATGGCGAAACGGCAGCTGTTGCAGCCATTAACTCTTGTTGTTGATCCAAATCAATCGACACAGCAGTGAACCTGAGTCAAAAATGATTCCTCTCCTGTAATTAGAAGAGGGCCATACTTCAAGGAGACTAGGAGGGGTAGTGGAAGGAGTTCGTGAAGGGGGGTGGGGGGGGGGAGGGAGGGGTAGAGTGGGGATCAAACAAATTAAGCTCGATGGTACTAGGAAAAGTTCGAGGAAATTGCATCACCAGTAACAGACTGCTAAAACTGCTATGATTATGGTCTTGAGGTGCCGTCGCAATCATCACGTTCGCCGCTTCCCGATATTCGTGTAAGATAATTTGGCAGCGATGCAACAACTCTTATGCTAACTGTTGCAAACCTGTCAAACATTGTTTAAGTTTTTATGAACACTATGCTAGATTGCAACGTGTTCAGGCTTTTTCCGGCAGAATTTCATTAATAGGAGCTTGAAGGGATCAGAACAGTTTGTGACTATCTGACTAGATATTCCCCTAGTTCCATTTGAGTTGGAGACTTCACTGGGCACCATGTAATCATAAGGATCATTCATGGCAGCAACTCCAGAACATCCAAAACCTGATCCTTAGCACAGTGTGGCTGAAAAGTATAAGACGCCACATTTGTAGGCGGGCATAACTTCAATGATAAAGCCGGGAGAACACCAACTTTATTGAGGAATAAAGTAAAGCTAAATTATCACTTGGGCAGGGGCTGTTCAAAGTTCGATCCTTTTGCTCTTACACAGGCCTTCAGACTGTGGATGACCGAACCAACAAAGGACCGCAGGTAGTCGCCTTCGATGTCGTCCCATGCCTTTTGAAGCGCCAACTTCAGAGCGACCAACGAGCGGTAATAGCGTCCTGCGATTTTGCTCTCCAAGTACTCCCATACAAGGAGAACCATTGGATTGAGGTCGTCTCGTAAAGAAGAAGGTCAGATGTCTTGGCTCCAGTACCCGGGAGTGTGCGTCCAGTATCAGCCTCGTCAACCTTGAAGCATGAAAAGGAAAGACAAACGAGCGGTAGCCAACCAGGGTAACAGTGTGCACTCTGAAACTATCATACGATAAGGCGCCCTGTGAAACTAAAGGCGAGGGCAAGCGGGGTCTCGGTAGCGTAAGGGATAAGAGCACGGTCTCCGGAAAGGACAAGTACAGGTCCGAGTCCCGTGCGAGTCTGAAGTTTTGTCCATAAATCGCCATCCTTGCGGGACTTCCGCATCGCGTACTGCGGCGATATAACAGCAGTTTGCAAAACATCAAGTCAATATCTTATGATAGATCTCGAAGTTTTGCACACTTCTGTCGATGAAGACCAGTGGAGTATGCTTTCTGATGTCACCCCGGCCCAAACCATTACACATTTGGAAGGACTCTGCTATGCACAAGACAACGTTTTGGGGACCTGCTGTCAGCTAGAACAGTAACTGTCTCTGGTTTTGAAGATTTGAACAGTGTTCTTCTGTAAAAATTTTCTCACAGTCCAGATCATGTGAGAGGTGCGGCACGGCCTGAGCTCTCGAAGACGTTGTTTTCATTTTATTGGCCAACTTTGTTTGGACTGCTCTTGAAGAAACTGTCCTCGACAGAGCCAATAACCGTTCAGCTTGTCGCATTTCACAATCGCAATGGTTTTACTCCTGATATTCAGGTCAGAACCTATCCGATTCATGCCGACTCCATCGTTGCGGGTGATCCTCTTCCTTATGATGGCACGAATCATAGGTGTGTTCACTAATTCCGGTCGTCCACTTTTTGACAACTAGAGGCTTGTCCTCGTGCCCTGAGAGCAGCAGAGACATTTTGAATGGTTAGAGACGGAAGGTCGAGTCGTTTTGCGATGTCGCAACTGCTGAAACCTTCTCTCAGCAACTCCTCGATGGTGGTCGATGTGCAGAAACTTTCACAGCGATGTTAAGGTGACGGCCAATCGAATGGCTTAGGCTTCAGGCTTCTTGTAAAGCTACCGCGCTTTCTAAAAACCCTGAGAAGTTTTGAAAATACCTCTTGGCAGGATGCCAGCTATAGCCAAACGGCACGTCTTCTACTTTTCAGGCACTCTGAATATATAAAGTGCTCGCACTTGTCTGTGTTTCTTTGTGCGGTAGTTCGGGTCAAGTTTGGGATGGGTTAGGCATAGGACAAGACCAACAGAGCCCAACAGCATGTGAACTCAGTGGAGCTCCGCCCATAGGGGGAAGGCATGCATGTCGGTGGGCGGTGTCTTCCGGAAAATGTCTGAATTAGGTTTTAGAACAGCCCAGACGGCAGGAAAAATAAGCGAAGGTGAGGGATGGGTCAACAAGTGAACTGAAGGGGGCTCGCTGGCGTTGGGCGGAGCGTTCTCACAGTGGGCGGTACTTGGCACACAAGAAAAACTCGGTTCAGCGAGAGGGTGGAGGGGAGAAAAAATAAGCGAAGTGATCAAAGCCTTATGCGTGCGGACATACAGAAACATGTCAAAGCTATGCCCACCATGGGCGGGCGTGCATTCAAAAATTGAATCCTTTTCGAAAAAATTCATAATTCGATTCGAAAACATTCTATAACGTGGAAAGTACTCTGGAGTGGGCGGGACTTGCACTAAGGTGGGCGGGGGTAGAATAAAGAATCCATAAATTCCATCTAGAATCCGGGAAAAAAACGGTTGGAGGTGATGGGAGAAGTGTGGCCAAACCCCTGGAGTGGGCTGGGCTTGCATGAAAGTGGGCGACGCTTAGACCAAAAGTCCCTAACTCTGTCAGAAACATTTCATAACGCCAGAAATAAGTGATTAGAGGTGATTGAAGAAATATGAATAAAACCCTGGCGTGGGCGGGGTTGACGCCAGAGTGGACAAGGCTAGGATCAAAAACTCATACCTTTTTTACTTTCAAAAACGCTCTAGAACGCCGGAAAGGAGTGGTTGGGTGTAAAGGAAGGAATATGCCCAAATCCTTGAATGTCGCAAGGTTTGCACTAAGATGAGAGGAGCTAGAGATCGCAAGTTCAAGAAGCGGTCTGCAATGAGGGGGACGGGGCTATGATCAATCACTAACAATTCTGCTTAAATGAAATAGATCGAGCGGTATGCCCCGGTAGCATACAGGGTGCGCCATAAGTATGATAACACTTCCACAGAAGTCCTCAATTTCCGTGTTCTCACCTTTTCCCGAACCTGCACCTTTTCTCATGTTTACGATATCTCTTAGCTCTCACACTTCGATGCTCTCAATCCGCCTGTTTCCGAAAAATTTCGAAGTCTTGCAATCATCCAGCAGCCATCTTTGCGCGCATTTGGTGAGTTCACTTCCGGAATCTCTCGTCGTTACGATACTTATCGCATAACAATGTCCAGTGTCGCGATACGTGAACAAGTCAACAACCAGCCTAATGACGATCGCCTTCTCTCGATTACGACCCCCTCTAAGAATACAATCGCTCGGAAATGATTACGTTGCGAAACTGCAGAAAAGCTAGATAAATAATTGCCGAGTTGAATATACAGTAGCGCTCAAATGTATTCGGCGAAATGCTTCTTCAATTCCACTTTTCAGTCGTAACTCCTTTCTGGCTTGATGTAATCATGCGAAAATCCAATGCGTGTAGCATGGGTGCATTATGAATATGTACCACTATTAATCTGCAATCTGATCGTGCTCCAGATACACCAAAGGGCTTGAACTCAAAATCAGTGGAAAAAGAGACACTGGCACTTCTGAAATTTCTTTTCTTTTTGCCATGTCCAAAGTATACGAGCGCTAACAGCGAACACAGTAGAGAAGAATGTCGCACATAAGGTGCGATTAACTGTAGACGTCAATAACTTTGCCTCTAGCGAAATCTACTACCGCAACAAGTATTGCTCTTAGTTATGCGGATATTGGTGCTGCGCAGTTAAGAAGTGTTGGATAGTGTGAAATATGCTTTCGTTAAACATCAAAATTTTGCGCGACTTGCTCCACTAAGAAAAAAGTTATGAACGAAAAAGCGCAAAAGCGTTTGGACGAAGACTTTTGAGCACTACTGTATGTTCTACCTCGATGGAGAAGTCTTCCACGGGTAAATACAGTGGTATGGAGATGAATTCCAGATGCCTTACGAGCTACGTGATGAGAAGAAGTTCAAGAGGAAGTACAAGTTCCGTGCCATACTTGCACGCAGCACGCGTTTCGATAATCTTCTTCTGACAGAATGGTGTTCAGCGTGGAAAAGATGTTCAGCCCAGATTACTCGGATATTTCTCACTACAAGAGGAGAAGAATTTAGGTGGCAGATCGTTTCCCGTGAGGATTTTCCTCCTCTGTGATATGTATGTTGGGCTGGAGTCTGTACCACCAGAGCGATATCGCTCATTTTCTGTCGAGAAAAGTATAAAGTTG
Organism: Haemonchus contortus; assembly: GCA_000469685.2. Lineage (NCBI taxonomy): Eukaryota > Metazoa > Nematoda > Chromadorea > Rhabditida > Trichostrongylidae > Haemonchus > Haemonchus contortus. The sequence continues at coordinate 24,646,463 of LS997567.1, read as the reverse complement.
ATCGGAACATCTTCATGAGGGACATTTTTGAAAAGGTGCTGTTTAGGGTCGAAGATTGTTCTTGAGATACGATCTGGAAACACTCGCGTATTTGCTCACGAATGGAAAAAGATGAAGACGGGTGCGTTAGAGATGTTCGCAATTTCATCCCTCCTTCCAACTGTTCTATGAATTTCCCGTTCCTCAACCCAGTGGATCCGTGGGCATGGTGTATAGTGGAAAGGGAAGACTGCGCTTTGAAATACACCACTGTTGCTGCTCCTAGGAAATCGTCGAAAAAGCCACGGCTGGAGTTCCTCAAGAAACTCTGCGTGCCACCGTCGATAAGTAGCCGAAGCGTCTTCGATCTATAATTAGCACAGGAGACGGTTATATAAGATGACCATGCGTTCATTCTGTTGATGCGATGCCTATTGAATAATAGTTCACATGAACTCAAGATGTATCAATATGTATTGCGGCTTCTGCACAACAATTACACTGGTGTGCAAAACTTAGGGACGAAAGCAACTTTCTATCACTGAATCTCTGCCAGACGACAGAGCTCGATGAAATTTATACCACACAAAGGGAGGACCATTACGGTATTGCACAGGAAGTAACCGGCAGAAAATCGAAATAAGACTAGCAAATAAGGCATTTTTATCGAAAGGTACCGATTACACATAGTTCCTCACAATTTATCCTAGTACTTCAAAAAAAGCGACGCAGTTCCGAATTGGGTATGTGATCACCACGGACAGCAGTAAATGCTCTGCAACGCGATCCCGTACTTTCCATGAGGTTGGAAATGAGTTATTGTGGTAGGGCATCCCATTCCTCTATCAGCGCAATTGACAATTGCTGGATGGTCAGTGGTGCATTTGGACGCACTGTAATGCCTCTACCCAACGCATCCTACACGTGCTTCATGGAATTCAGGTCGAGGGAACGGACACGTCACTACATTCGCTGGGTAACCTCCTGTGTATTGAACTCTTCAACCTGAGATGCTCGATGCGGTCGCGCATTGTTATCTATAAAAATGAAGTCAGGGCTCACTGCAGTCCTGAAAAGATACACATTAGGCAGGGGTTCCTTTTCACAGTAACGCCGACTGTTAAGGGTGCCACGCTTAGAAATCCGAAGGTTAGCACGGTTGCGAAGCATGATGCCTCCCCATACCATAACACCTCGATCACCAGAACGATCAAGTTCCACAACGTTTCTGAGAGGAGTGCGTGTCCCCAGCTCCGGCCATGAGGGTGCGCCCAGAATCACTGCTCAGACTGAATCTGCTCCCATCCGAAAAAGCAAGCGGCATCATTTCTCATCGGTCCGTTAGCTATGCTCCTGGTACCACTCTAAACCGTCTCGCCATTCCGCGAGGGTCGAAGTAATCCTACGTAGTGGTCATCGGGCGAAGAAACCGCCACCGTGCAGTCGTCGTGCCACTGTAGTGCAAGGGATGGCTTGCTTCGAAATCCTGTTAAATGACATTGCAATTAAAGAAGCTGATTGACGTGGATCTCTTCTTGCATACTGCACAATGTAGCGGTCTTACCTTAGAGTAGTTGTTCTTGGTCGACCACCTCCTCTCCTTTATGCACTAGTATAAGAGGTTCGGAATGCTCCCCGTGCACGTGAAACAACGCTGTGAGCGATATAAGGTTCCTGAGCTGCGCTCGTCATGGTTCGACCTTTTTCGAGTTTCTCGATCATCCATCTTCGTGCCAGGCCATCCAGACGATGTCCGCGGGATATGATGTATAGAAGGATAACACCACAGTACTTGGTAGCTACTGGCTGATTGACAAGAAATTTTTTTTCGTACCTATCAGCTACCTCGATTTGTGCGGGTAGCCATATTTATCGCTTTATTTGAACTATTCCTCCACCAAGGGATGTCCAACTTCCTGTGCATAACCGTCATAGGTCTAGCAATATAATCCCACACTTTCATTTATTTTCACCCAGTCCTCAATGTTTTATGTTACATTATCCATCTCGTCCCTAAGTTTTGGGTGTGGTGCGATTCACGCGCCGATATAATGAGGTCATCGGACAAAACAAGCTAAAACATCATTCTTACCATCATAACGGAAGTTATAAGAACTTATAAGTAGAATAAGTAAAGAAATGACCAACTATGCACGTTTACAGATGGATTGCGTTTACTAGGATCGAAAAAATTAAAGTCATTCTTATTTTGAACGTTTGACTAGTAAATTGTTGACCTATGAGGTGAATTCTTAGTTTCGAAGGGGCATTTTTGCCATAGTAAAGAGATTTGCTCTATTCATGGTGAAGTCGTGAACTACTGCAAATTAATTTGGTCCATCTCAACAGGAAGGTACTGAAACGATGCTGCGTGCGCGATGACCTCATTATATTGGCGCGTGAATCGCGCGCCCCCCCTAAGTTTTGCACACCAGTGTATTTTCCTACCATATTTATGGCGTACTCTGTATCGGGTCGATCCCCCCAGCGATCCCAGCGTCCGAACCTAGAGAAAACTATCCCATTCTGATACATCAAATATTCCGCTGAATGATGTCATCCAGATGAACGGTCATAGATATACAATCAGCGTCAGCGTGCATATCCCAACTGGTAAATGAACCTGTGTTAGTTCAGTTTCATCGCCACTTGAAATCACTGTGGAAAATCCATCCTCATGTATGGCCGCAATTCTCTACACTGATGAGGCACTCTTTCCCCGGGTAATTTTTGGATCGGTGCACTGCATCCAAAATGCCTGATAGGTTCTGAACTTCTCGCGCGCTCAGTTGTTTCTCGTGCCAAAATCCCTCCAAGACCTTGAAAAGCCCACACATGATTTTGACTTCACCGAGCTTCAATCGTCTCGTGCCATTCAGATGCTCCTTAAATCTTACGTGTAGCGGCTACTCGCCATTATATTTATCCCCACGTGAAAGCATTTGGTTGATCAATCACAACTGGTTTGATTCTTTCAAGCTCTGTTAAACTTGATTCTACTCTCTCCTCTTTTGCCTCTACTGTTGTTCGATTACCGAGTCATCTATGTGACTGAAATGTCGAGTTGAAAATGTATTTTTAGCGTGCTAGTTGTTCTAATTCCAATGTGGTAATGAGCAGCAGTATAAGGTCTAGAAATATAACTTGCCACAAACCTTCGAAAAATAGCTGCAAAGCAACAAGTACATTTTGCCAATCATGAACAAATGGTGGGTTAAAATTTAAAATTGAAACTCGTTTAACCATTCTAACATTTACCGTAACGTGAGTAACGTTCACGTAACTTTTCGACTGCAAGAAACGTTCAAATACACTTTTTACCTCCGATTGGATCTAGAATGGATCACCTGTTTTCCGCATAATTTCCAAGAGTACCACGAAAACTGTACTCAGAACCCGCCTGCTGACGTTCACCTAGTTTTGGTACAAGTTCTAAGCTGAAACTGTACTCATCTCAGAATAATGCGTTCTCAACTAATGTATATAATCTTTATGCGATCCAATTTTCACAGTAGAAGGTAATCTCACTACCCTACTCTTAAACTTGATTTCAGCAACGAGCAGTTATACGCTTTGCCACTTGCTGGTCCCCGCACACTTCACAAAGGCTGTCGGCGAACCATGCTGGGAGGCCTGAATCGAAACTCTACCTCTTCAAATAGAGGAAAGTCGGTTCCGCGCGTCCGTCGAAACTATTATAGGTCATACCCGCCCACTTCGCGTGCGGTGCACCCTACTGAGATCTCGAGATGACGTTACAGTACCACTGAGTGTCAGTGGAGCAAATGATTGGATTAGGCCGTGATACTTTTCCTTTGAGCTGAGTGCCGTGAAACAAGCGCAAATCCTATGCCCCATTGACAATTGCGACATCTGTTAAGAATCGCAAGGTGACCCGCCGTACAACGGTATTGCAAAATTATTGTCCACTCCCACCCACCTAGGTACACACTGCTGCACTACCGTGATTTTGACCCCTCACCTCACGTGATCTCATCTACTGATTCGTTTCCACTTTGCTTACAAACATGAGAAGTTGCGGACATTTAACATTCACCATGTCAGTCGCTTCCCTTGCATCACTCTGCCATTTTTCCCAACTACAGAACTTTTTAAACGCAGTTTACTGTTCAATGTTTCCTTGAACTCTTCACAAGGTTTGTAAATGGGAATTATTAGGCTGACTTTTCAGCGGAGTCGCCTCCTTTGGAGCCTGAAAGGATAATAACAATTTGTGACTATCCGATCAAACGTCTCCATTGAGCCACTGAGATTCGAGACCCCCAAGGCACGCAGGTGATCAAAGAAGAACCACTCACCGAGAACCACTAGCTTTGCGGATTGAGGCCGCAACTATCACGTGATTGCGAGACATTCTTCCCTACAATTTATTTTTGGATCGGTGAGACTTGTACCCAAAATACCTCGCGCGCATAATCGCGACCCAGTGCCACGACCCCCACGTTGACTTCAAAAACGCCTCCGTTTGCTTTTGAATTCGGTGACTCCTTCTCTTTCAATCGCTTCATACCATCTATGCGCTCATTAATCCAGTGAATTGTTATGATAATTCAATTGCTGATAACTATTTTTGATTAAATTTCAATTCAATTCAATTATAAAATCTATAACTATAGTATTATTACAATATATTTATTTATTAGTAATTTTAATTTTTATTTAAATTTTTTAGTATTTATCCAATAGATAACTTTTAATTGCTAACTGCTGAGTGTTATGATCCTTTCATGCTTTGAAGAGGGCTACTCTGCCGAAACGTCAACCTAATGAAGTTTATTTACAAACCTCGTAAAGAGTTCAAGAAAACAATAAACTCAGTAATACAATAAGGCCTAGGTTTACAGAAAGCCGTACTTGGAATTTACTTTTAAGCAGTTTACTTCGAACAGCCGGTACCTAGGCCTGAATTCGAATTATAAATGTGCGAAGGAAGTATCGTTTATTTAAAAAATACCGGGGGCATGGGTGGGTTCCTTTTGTGTCAGTAGCCGCTGCCCACTAATGCTTGCACCTTCGATTTTGGACTGTCCCTAAACCCATTTGAGGGTTTTTGCCACCTTCAACAACCACCTTCCTCACCCTACTTCAAAAGGGGCTGTGTTTGGTCATCACGTTCACCTTGACCTATACAACACCTTAACACGTTGACGACGAGAGCGTTTTTCGTTTGCGCGCCCACGGGACGAGACCGTTTGAAAGCGCTGACCAATCGTCGGTCACCGTTGGCAGACTTGGTCCCACGGAGCAGAAACCAAATTTAGTTCACTGTATTCATAAGTAATAAGCTATTATTCGTGTGAAACAAGTAAAAACTCCTGGAAACAAAAGAAAAACTTGTGTTCTGCTAAAATTTGGATGAATTTTCCAAAATGTGGGGCTTTGTAGACCATTTCGGTGTATGATGCTTTGATTGATGAACATTCATAGGGGGTACTATTTAAACGTTTGGCGGGAACAAGATTAGAGGTAAGGCGCCAATTGTTAGAAGGAATTAAAATTTTAATGGTTATCTGATTTGATGTATGACTCCTGACTCGATACTTAATATTTCCATAAAAACCTCAGATTTTGAAGGATCATGGGTCGACGCCAAAGTTAGTGAGTAAATAAGTAAATGTGAAATATGAAACAAAAAAACCTGAGAAGTTCTTCACTTGGGTGACTTACAGTACTGTCGGTCACCATTGACCGACATCGTCCCACGAGACAGACTGGCTGTCGGTCAACATTGAACGACATCGTCGTCAACGTGTTAAGAAACTTTATCCTACCTCTACAACTGCCTTTTCGAGTGGCAATGAATTCCTTGACAGAAAAAACCGAAACACTTAGACCCCGCGACCAAACTGATGTGTTATAGTAGGCAACATTGACACTAGCCCAAGTAGGAACTTCACGGAAAAGGTCTGGGGGATGCACGATGGGAGATATAAGACAGCAAGTGCACTGCATGTAGTGCAAGCTTTAAGCGCATGGCACTATAAGCGCTTGCAGCTTTTAGATCCTATAATAATTTACTACCTCCGAGCCTTCCTTCCTATTTTACAATAGGTGTCCGTGTTGCACATGTTCTTCCACTGGTACACAATTCAAATAAAAGCAGGGAACATGCCATGGCAAACCTATGGCAAATTGAGAACGCTACGCAGAATGAGAGAGCGCAGATGCTCCGGCGCAAGCAGACGACCTTTTACTATGGTATCACATACCAAACCAGATCAAAAGATGAATTTGTGGACAATTCACTGTCTTACACACTAATCCTCTCTCAAATAATGGTCCACAGCATACGATAAGCACAACAATGTGTGCTTCGATTTGCCATTCTATTGCCGTCTGTCCCACAATTCGACGCATCGCAAATACATTACCTATTAAGGGTATTTGAATGCAAACTAGAGAGAGTATTTAGTGAACGAATGAACATATTAGAAAAAAGATGTATACACATACAGAACAAGGAACAGTTAGGAATTATTAAGTGGTAAGTATTGGTAAGAGGGGAAAGGTCGGTAAAATGGCTGTATGGCCGTGACCACCCCTGAGGAAACGAGCGAGTGATCTGGCGGGAACAGAGAGGGGTATAAAAGAGGATTCTTTTTGCAGGTAGAACAGTCTCCCCGGAGGAACGTCCCACCACCCTCCCTTTAGGGCGGTCATTGCTTTCTTTTCATTCATAATTTGTTTATTCACCGTTTGTTCGTGTTATCGCGTTATGTGTGTTCTCTAATAAGTTTAACCTCCGTTGTTACTGATTACAAAAAGCACGTCGGGGGGAGGACCGCATAATCCCCACATGGGGGCCGAACTAAACTAAGCGTGCGGAAACAGTAAACAGTAGCTACAGGGAGTTTGATTGCGGAGATCAAGCCGAAGGAAGCAGGAAGTTTGGGCTCGTGATACAGGGCGACCCAAAACTGTTAGTGAGGACAGCTTGGCTCGTGGTACAGGGCGAGCCAAGACTGTAAGTAAGGGTCGATCGATCCAAGACAGGTGAATTACAGAGGCTGTAACAGATTGCCCAGGAGATCATTCGATCGTGAACAATAGCCACGAGGTCGTGACGTCGTGTGTGTTCGCTTCCGCTGAGTTAATAGTAAAGATAAGTAACAGCAGGTTGTTACAGTTACTAACAGTGATTACTAAAATGGTGGGCCGAGACGAAGACGAGGTCAATATGGAAGAAGGTATCGAGGAATTTCTGCAGGAACCAGGAGTAAGTTCAGATGATCTTGCCTTCCCTTTTGAATTGATCAGTAAGGAATTGAAAAGGATAGACTTTCTTTTGAAACAAATACCACGGGTCGTGAACAAGGAGGTGAGAGAGCATAAAGTTTCTGGTCGGTACAAAGAGAAACATGCAGAGATAGTAAGGAGAGAAGTGGATAAGATAGGCGAAGAAGTGGAGATGTTGGCAAGTAATGGTAAGACCACAACCGTGATCAAACAGGGAATATTTAAGGTTTTGCACATGAGAGGAATAGGGACAGAGGATTGGGAGCAGTACATCTGCATCATAGAGAAGGATGGTGAAATTCTATGAACAGTATGTGAAGAATTAAACACAGATGCGTTGCAGGTGGTGAAGATCGCAAAGCAACTTAAGGATAAAGCGGACGCCCCGAGATGTACTGATGTGGATAGTGAAAAGGATAGCAATGGTGAGTGTACTGACACTAAAAAGACGGTTTGCGATGTAGATAGAGATAACCTGGTTTAACAGTCAGCACCGGCGCTGCGGTTTGGAGCACCTCACGGGTTCAAATGAGGCATTATGCGCAGACCTACGCGGAGGAACCAAGAAGGCAACAAGGTCAGAGTTTGACTATGGATATGCTTAACTGCTTTCAATCTTTGTCATGTGCCGATCCTGGGGTTTACAAAGGAAAGCTCAATGAGAATTTCAAAGACTTCGTTAGAAGGTTCCGGAGGAAATATCAAAGGGTAGTAATGAGCGATGAGATACTTATTGAAATATTGGGAGATGATCACCTGGGTGGTAGAGCAAAGTCAGTATTCTTGCCTATACCGGCGGAATTGAAACGCAGGGGATTCGAGGTGGTGATCGAAAAGTTAGGGAAGTTGCTCGCGGAAGATAGCGTAGATGGTAGGATGCGCGCCATTGCTGAGTTGCGAGAAATGAGGATTCGCCCCAACCAAGAGGTCGCCGACTTCTGCGTAGCATTGGAGAAACTGGGAAGGAAAGCCAACCCGCAGGGTAGGTTAGAGGACAGTTCACTAGAATTCGCGCATATACTCTTGACTAATCTCAGGGAGTGGCCAGAGTATACTCAGCTATTGAGTGCGCTTCATAGGACAACTCCAGAGAAGGCGTACGAAGAGGTTAAACAGTTTGCTTTTTCCATCGAGCTATCTAAAAGAATGTACGGAGGGACATACGAGAAGGAAGATCGATATCGCCACTGGTGGTTAAGAGCAAAGGCGTACAGCAACAATGAGGAATCAAACGTTGGAAAGGTTTCAAGAAGCACCGAAGTCATGGAAACAAGGAAAGAGGATAAGGAGATAACGAAGCAGGGTTATCTCGAGTTGGGGTCAGGAAATCCTCAGAACCATCCTCCGAGAACACCAGAACGGAGTTCATTTGGCGGTCCCGCTGAGAGGAAGTACGGCGATAGTAAGGAGTGTTTTAAAAGTTCAAAGTTTGGCCACATAGCAAAGGAGTGTACCCAGAGAACACAGGTGAGTCTGATTAACGAGAGACGAGAAAGAAGCGACTCTCGAGATACCGAGGGGGTCTCGCGGATTATTCAGAAAGCGAGAAGCTGGGTGTAAAGACAGCAGACAGCCCGAAAACATCTTCACCCGCTGTAGGGAAAAGAATGGCGTGTTGGACGAGAATGCTGGAATGTCGAGTGCCCGCTCTATTAGATACAGGTTCGATGATCAGCATAGTGCCCGTGAGAGTGCTAGCACGTGACGTGGATAGGCTTGAACTAATAAAGGATGACAAGAACGTGCCAGTTCATGATGCGTTTAATAATAGAATGGAGTTCATGAGTGCAGTTAGGATAATTGTTGAGTTGGAAGGTGGACGAAGCAGCGATGTAGCCTTCTACATCGTGGATAGCTGCGACGACGAGGTTCTTCTAGGAACCAATGCGTTGAGCGACCTGGGAGTGGACCTGACGATTTCGCAAGTCAGATCAGGGATTCGGAGAGAAAGAGGCGTAGAGACTCAGACAAGAACGGTAGCAAAGTGAGAATATATATCCCGCCTTACACATTCAAGATAGTAACAGCGCGCTGTGATATAGAGGGGCAAGCGACAGAGGGTGTCGTCTGGCCATCTAGGAAAGGACTTGGATGTGAAATCTTCAAAGTCAGAGACCAACAATTGGAGATACCAGCAGTAAACAATAGCGACAAGCCAATGATTCTGGGGCAAGGAGAAGAAATCGGCCGACGGGTACGGAGAAGAGGACGGAAAATGGGAGGACGTTAACCCATGTGTGATGGAGGATTCACTGGGGACAATTAGTGCACACGAAAGGCGAGCTCTGCTAATTGAGCAGATAAAACAAAGTTCAAATATGGATGAGATAAGTGATGATGTAATAAAGGTATTGGATGACTTCCCAGAGGCATTTTCGGTGTCGGATCGCGAGCTCACAGGAACTGACAAGGTAACTATGGACATAGTTACAGGGGAGAACAAGCCCATAAAAATGAAGGCGAGACCTGTCCCTTTAGCGGTGAGGAAAAGCTCAAGGAACTGCTGATTGATATGCAGAATCGAAAGATCATAGAGAGGAGCAACTCCGCTTGGGCATTTCCCATCGTGCTGGTTGAGAAAAAGGACGGGAGCTTGCGTTTGTGCGTGGATTATAGGGAGTTGAATGAGAGGATAAAGCAGAACTCGTATTCATTGCCAACTTTGCATGCCATTCTTCAGAGTACGGCAGGAGAAGGATGGTTTTCTACTCTAGACCTTTGCAGTGGCTACTGGCAAATACCACTGTCGGACAAGGCAAGGGAAAAATCAGCATTCACAACTACAGAGGGGCTTTTTCAATTTCGAGTTACCCCAGTTGGATTGAGCACCAGCCCAGCAGTTTTCCAGAGACTTATGGATACAGTGCTACAAGAGCTTATAGGAGAGGAAGTTTTTTGTTATATAGATGACATTATCATCTGCACGGAGTCACGAAGCCGGCACATAGAGTTGCTGCGAAAAGTGTGCGCTAAGTTAAAGGAGGCTGGGTTACGACTAAAGGCTCAGAAGTGTGTTTTGTTGAAAGAACAAGTGAGCTTTCTAGGACACATAATTGGTGCAGAAGGCGTGCACATGGACCCCAAAAAGGTTGAGGCTATCACAGAGTATCCTATACCGAGAGACATCAAAGACTTGCGAACCTTTTTAGGAATGGCATCCTTCTATAGGAAGTTTTGTTTGGGATTCTCAAAATTGGCTGGTTGTCTCTTCACAATGACGTCACCCAGGACGCCCTGGAAATGGACGACAGAATACGACGAGGCTTTTGAAAATATAAAGAGGATGATCACATCAGCACCTGTTTTGATGCAGCCAGACATCGAAAGAGCCAGGGAAGGAACAAGACCATTCATTATCTGCACGGACGAGTCAACGACCGGTCTGGGTGCTGTATTATCACAGGAGGGTGATGACAAGCAATTACATCCCGTCTATTTTGCGTCAAAAAGCCTAAGTAGAGAAGAGAAAAGGTATCACGTCACAGATCTCGAAGCTTTGGCGGTAATCTTTGCCGTGCGCAGATTTCACATGATTATATACGGCCTCCCAACGATAGTTTTGACGGATCATCAGCCCTTGAAGGTGCTTTTCGTTTCGGCTCGTGTTCTCAGAAGGTCTCTCGAAATACAGCGATATAAAATTAAGTACGTGAGAGGTAAAACCAATGTAGTGGCTGACGCATTGAGTAGAGGAACGGCAGAATGGTCAAGTACAATGTCTTTTAGCGGGGTCGATGACGCAGTAGTAAGTAATGTAGAGATCCAGAAAGAGTCGAAATGGATGTTGAACTTAAGGAGGACTCTGATTTTTCGGATATAGTCAAAGCTATGCTGGAAGAAAAAGTAGAGGGCACTAAAACATTGATAGGGTATTGGCTGGCAGCCTGTGCGTATAGTCGATTTCGTTGTGGAAAATGGGGAATTAAAGATGAATTACCGTAGTGACGAGAAACTCGTGTTTGTTATACCTAGGAGCGCCAGACAACAAATTTTCCAAGAAGCTCACGCCGGAACATTCGCAGAACACTTTAGCGCATACAAGCTATACAACAGACTAAAAAGGGAAGTTTTCGGGTCGACAATGCTACAAGATATTCGCAGGTGGACGCGCGAATGTCAGCTATGTTTTGTACATAACCCGAAGTCGATGGTGACGCCGACTTTGAAACCTATGGTCACGACAAAGTCATATAAGATCGTGGGTGTGGACATTCTGGAATTAGACCTAACGACAAGCGGTAATAGGTATGTGGTAAAAGTAATTGATCACTTCTCGAAGTTTGCAGCAGCATACCCAGTACCGAATAAGTCGGCAGAGACTGTGGCAAAAGTGCTTTTCATGCGGTGGATTGCGGAAGGCTGTCGCTGGCCAAAGAAAATTCTGTCCGACAAAGGTGGAGAATTGGAGAATAAGGTAATGACAGAGCCGACTAAAATTACTATGATCGAACATGTCACCACAAAAGGGTATAATCCGAGAGAAAATGGCCTTACAGAGACTGGACGGTACGATAGTAAAGATGCTTTGCCGCAGTACAGTGACGCCAATGGAATGAGACGTCAGACTTCCATTTTGCCTCATGGCATGTAATATGGCACCTCATCGATCAACCGAGGAAAGTCCGTACTTCGTTCTACACGGGATGGACCCGCATTTCCAGTCAGCGATGAGGCCAAATGGTGGTGCTAGTTGGTATACGATGGACAAGAGCTTAGGCGATTATAAGGCTCAGTTACTTTAGGGACTAGCTGTATTCCATGAGCGCATTCAGGAGTATAATAAGCGCGTAAGGGAGCAGATGAAGCTTGAGTATGATAAAAGACATAAGGTTGACACGAGAAAACACGCAAAAGTAGGAGATAGGGTATATCTACTTGCGCCAAATGAGAAAGGTTTGAGTGACCACCCAAAATTGACGTGTGAATGGTCGGGACCGTTCAGAGTGCTGGAAACGAGCACAAACTCCGCTTTAATCAGTAGAATAGGGAGTAACGAGGAACCGATTAGAGTACAGTTCGATATGTTAAGGATAGTGCCCAATAGTATCTCTGACGAACCCATTGGCACAAAAACAGAGGGAGGAAAGCGTGGTAGAAAACCAACAAAGCAGTGTATGTAGTACTAAAGTGCTGTGTTGCAGAGGCGCGACGCTTTTGAGCCCCTTGGAAAAAGGGCACCTGCTATTCCTCTGCGGAAACGGCTGTTTCGATGGAGCGACGTTGAAGGGAATCGAAAACACGAGTTTTCCGGGATCTGTGGCCAGAGAACCAATAACAACATTGTGGAAGGCTTGGCTTGCAGCGAGCATATTCAGGAGGACGGACATAAGCACGGGAGAAAAGATAAGAATGCACAGGGAAGGAGCTGTGTGCCATGAGGTGGAGGCGTTGAAAGATGTGCTTGAGATGGCATACGACAAATGCATAGACTGGACTTTATAATGAACACGGAAAGGATCACCCAGCATTCAGCAATTCAGGGACATTGCGTCGAAACGTCATATGAGGAAGCGTTACGAGCTGTTCGGCAGGAGCTGAAGGAGGACGTAATTAAAGGAAGACCGCGAAAGGAGGGCTATGTCGGATTCATAGCCGGTGAAGGAGCGTTGGCTCTGGAAAAGGACGGCCGAAGAGGGGAAATCGTCATCAAAATGGCCATGACATTCGATCGAGTATTGGAAATCCTCGAAAAATGGTCCACGTTTCGTACGTGGGTAATCATGTGGCCAATAGACCCGAAAATGGACGAGGAAAAGCTTGAAAAGCTGTTAAAACTGGTGAGAAGCCAAGCAAATAGCGCAGGGAAGATCGTCACAATATGGCCGCCTGTGAATGAAAGGAACATGGTGAAATGGCGAGCGGTGCAAGAGCTGTGGAGCGCACTGGATACCACGCTCCAGAAGATCGACGACGGAAACCAATTTTTTGCGACGGCGGGATCAAAAGTCATGGACGGCAAGTTGTATACCGAAGCAGGCGCACCAGAGGGGAGCGCATTTCGGGGCATGTAAAAATAGGCGTGCCCAAAGCAGCTTTCGAGGCGGCGAGGAAGAGAGCCGTTGGGGCAATGCTCTCAGCACTACCGGACTCTAGGTTCCTGACATGGAGGGCGATGCCAACCCCCAGGGAGGGGCCGGTAAAACGCCAGTATGGCCGTGACCACCCCTGAGTCAGCGAGCGATTGATCTGGCGGGAGCAGAGGGGGGTATAAAAGAGGATTCTTTTTGCAGGTAGAAGAGTCTTCCCGGAGAAACGACCCATCGCTCTCGCTTTGGGGCGGTCACTGCTTTCTATTCATCCCTGATTTGTTTATTCGCCGTTTGTTCGTGTTATCGCGTTATGTGTGTTCTCTAATAAATCTAACCTCATACGTTGTTACTGTTTACAAAAATCACGTCGGGGGGAGCACCGCATAATCCCCACATAAGACACATCCGAAGAATAAGGTTGCTTCAGGAAACACTGTGTAGAAGAAGTATGTATGGCATGTATGGGTATGTATGGGTATAAATGGGTATGTATGTATGGTTACATATGGGTATGTACGGGTTTGTACGTGTGGGTATGTAGGGTATGTATGGGTATGTATGGGTGTGTATGGGTATGTATGGGTATGCATGGGTATGGATGTATGGGAATGTATGCATTGGTATGTATGTGTGGGTAGGTACATATGTAAGGATGTGTATGAGTATGAATGGGTATTTATGGGTATGTATGTCTATGTATGTGTATGTATGGGTGTATGTATGTGTATGTATGGGTGTATGTATGGGTATGTATGTATGTATGGGTATGTATGTATGTATGTATGTATGTATGTATGTATGGGTATGTATGTATGTTTGTATGGGTATGTATGTATGGGTATGTATGGGCATGTATGTATGGGTATGTATGTATGGGTATGTATGTATGGGTATATATTTATGGGTATGTATGTATGGGTATGTATGTATGGGTATGTATGATGGGTATGTATGTATGGGTACGTACGTATGTGTATGTATGCATGGGTATGTATGTATGGGTATGTATGGGTATGGGTGTGTATGTATGGGTATGGGTATGGGTATGGGTATGTATGGGTATGTGTATGGGTATGGGTATGTATGTATGGGTATGGGTATGTATGTATGGGTATGGGTATGGGTATGGGTATGTATGGGTATGTGTATGGGTATGGGTATGTATGTATGGGTATGGGTATGTATGTATGGGTATGTATGTATGGGTACGTACGTATGGGTATGTATGCATGGGTATGTATGTATGGGTATGTATGGGTATGGGTATGTATGTATGGGTATATGTATGGGTATGGGTATGTATGTATGGGTATGGGTATGGGTATGGGTATGTATGGGTATGGGTATGGGTATGGGTATGTATGTATGGGTATGTATGTATGGGTATGTATGTATGGGTATGTATGTATGGGCATGTATGTATGGGTATGTATGTATGGGTACGTACGTATGGGTATGTATGCATGGGTATGTATGTATGGGTATGTATGGGTATGGGTATGTATGTATGGGTATGTATGGGTATGGGTATGTATGTATGGGTATGGGTATGGGTATGGGTATGTATGGGTATGTGTATGGGTATGGGTATGTATGTATGGGTATGGGTATGTATGCATGGGTATGTATGTATGGGTACGTACGTATGGGTATGTATGTATGGGCATGTATGTATGGGTATGTATGTATGGGTACGTACGTATGGGTATGTATGCATGGGTATGTATGTATGGGTATGTATGGGTATGGGTATGTATGTATGGGTATGTATGTATGGGTATGTATGGGTATGGGTATGTATGTATGGGTATATGTATGGGTATGGGTATGTGTGTATGGGTATGGGTATGTATGTATGGGTATGTATGTATGGGTATGTATGTATGGGTATGTATGTATGGGTATGTATGTATGGGCATGTATGTATGGGTATGTATGTATGGGTACGTACGTATGGGTATGTATGCATGGGTATGTATCTATGGGTATGTATGGGTATGGGTATGTATGTATGGGTATGTAAGGGTATGTATGTATGGGTATGGGTATGTATGTATGGGTATTGGGTATGGGTATGGGTATGGGTATGAGTATGGGTATGGGTATTGGGTATGGGTATGGGTATGGGTATGGGTATGGGTATGGGTATGGGTATGGGTATGGGTATGGGTATGGGTATGGGTATGGGTATGGGTATGGGTATGGGTATGGGTATGGGTATGGGTATGGGTATGGGTATGGGTATGGGTATGGGTATGGGTATGGGTATGGGTATGGGTATGGGTATGGGTATGGGTATGGGTATGGGTATGGGTATGGGTATGGGTATGGGTATGGGTATGGGTATGGGTATGGGTATGGGTATGGGTATGGGTATGGGTATGGGTATGGTATGTATGTATGTATGTATGTATGTATGTATGTATGTATGTATGTATGTACAGTACCACTCATAAGTATTCGGCCGACTTTAACTTGCCTTAACTTTTTTCTCAGTGGAGCAAGTCCTATGAAATTATGATATGTTTAGCTGAAGCATATTTAACACTGTCCGCCATTACTTGACTGCAAAACTGTCATATCCATATACTAATGGGGAGGCGTTTGTAGACTGTGCGGAAGGCAAATTTGTGACGTCTGCAGTTATTCCGACCTTATGCACGCTTTTCTTCTCTTCTGGGTTCGGCATTGGCGCTCGTACACTTAAGACATGGCAAAAAGGGAAGGACTCCTAGAAGGACCATCATTCGTATTTCCAATTGATTTTTTGTTCAAGCTCTTTTGGATATCTGCAACATGATGGGTATGGGTATGTAATGTATGGTATGTATGGTATGTATGGTATGTATGGTATGTATGGTATGTATGGTATGTATGGTATGTATGGTATGTATGGTATGTATGGTATGTATGGTATGTATGGTATGTATGGTATATATGGTATATATGGTATATATGGTATGTATGGTATGTATGGTATGTATGGTATGTATGGTATGTATGGTATGTATGGTATGTATGGTATGTATGGTATGTATGGTATGTATGGTATGTATGGTATGTATGGTATGTATGGTATGTATGGTATGTATGGTATGTATGGTATGTATGGTATGTATGGTATGTATGGTATGTATGGTATGTATGGTATGTATGGTATGTATGGTATGTATGGTATGTATGGTATGTATGGTATGTATGGTATGTATGGTATGTATGGTATGTATGGTATGTATGGTATGTATGGTATGTATGGTATGTATGGTATGTATGGTATGTATGGTATGTATGGTATGTATGGTATGTATGGTATGTATGGTATGTATGGTATGTATGGTATGTATGGTATGTATGGTATGTATGGTATGTATGGTATGTATGGTATGTATGGTATGTATGGTATGTATGGTATGTATGGTATGTATGGTATGTATGGTATGTATGGTATGTATGGTATGTATGGTATGTATGGTATGTATGGTATGTATGGTATGTATGGTATGTATGGTATGTATGGTATGTATGGTATGTATGGTATGTATGGTATGTATGGTATGTATGGTATGTATGGTATGTATGGTATGTATGGTATGTATGGTATGTATGGTATGTATGGTATGTATGGTATGTATGGTATGTATGGTATGTATGGTATGTATGGTATGTATGGTATGTATGGTATGTATGGTATGTATGGTATGTATGGTATGTATGGTATGTATGGTATGTATGGTATGTATGGTATGTATGGTATGTATGGTATGTATGGTATGTATGGTATGTATGGTATGTATGGTATGTATGGTATGTATGGTATGTATGGTATGTATGGTATGTATGGTATGTATGGTATGTATGGTATGTATGGTATGTATGGTATGTATGGTATGTATGGTATGTATGGTATGTATGGTATGTATGGTATGTATGGTATGTATGGTATGTATGTATGTATGGTATGTATGGTATGTATGGTATGTATGGTATGTATGGTATGTATGGTATGTATGGTATGTATGGTATGTATGGTATGTATGGTATGTATGGTATGTATGGTATGTATGGTATGTATGGTATGTATGGTATGTATGGTATGTATGGTATGTATGGTATGTATGGTATGTATGGTATGTATGGTATGTATGGTATGTATGGTTATGTATGGTATGTATGTATGTATGGTATGTAATGGTATGTATGGTATGTATGGTATGTATGGTATGTATGGTATGTATGGTATGTATGGTATGTATGGTATGTTATGGTATGTATGGTATGTATGGTATGTATGGTATTATGTATGTATGGGTAATGGTATGGGTATGTATGGTATGTATGGTATGTATGGTATGTATGGTATGTTATGGGTATGTATGGTATGTATGGTATGTATGGTATGTATGTATGTATGGTATGTTATGGTATGTATGGTATGTATGGTATGTAATGGTATGTATGGTATGTATGGTATGTATGGTATGTATGGTATGTATGGTATGTATGGTATGTATGGTATGTATGGTATGTATGGTATGTATGGTATGTATGGTATGTATGGTATTTATGGTATGTATGGTATGTATGGTATGTATGGTATGTATGGTATGTATGTATGTATGTATGTATGTATGTATGTATGTATGTATGTATGTATGTATGTATGTATGTATGTATGTATGTATGTATGTATGTATGTATGTATGTATGTATGTATGTATGTATGTATGTATGTATGTATGTATGTATGTATGTATGTATGTATGTATGTATGTATGTATGTATGTATGTATGTATGTATGTATGTATGTATGTATGTATGTATGTATGTATGTATGTATGTATGTATGTATGTATGTAATGTATGTATGTATGTATGTATGTATGTATGTATGTATGTATGTATGTATGTATGTATGTATGTATGTATGTATGTATGTATGTATGTATGTATGTATGTATGTATGTATGTATGTATGTATGTATGTATGTATGTATGTATGCATGCATGTATGTATGTATGGGTATGTATATTCTATGTTCAGAAATATTCTATATTCAGAATGTAACATACCAGGCGGCTACGCACGCTCTCGCGCGCGCTAGGGGCTCTAGCCATGAGAGACGGAGCCGCATGAGCTGATTTTCATTATAGACCTTTATCGGATTTATGAGTTTCCGCTCAAACCTCGCCTCCTGTGGGCGGAGTCTGGTCCTGCCACCCACCATAAGTGTTCCCATCCTGTCGCCTGTACTCCTACCAAGTTTGAACTTTCTAGGTCCATGGGGACAGGAGTTATGAGTTTTCGCACAAACCCCGCCTCTTGTGGGTGTAGTCTGGTTCTACCACCCACCATAAGTTTCCCCATCGCGGTTTCTGTACTCCTACCAGGTTTGAACTTTCTAGGTCCATTGGGACAGAATTATGAATTTTCACCCAAACCCCGCCCCTTGTGGGTGGATTCTGGTTCTACCACCCACCATAAGTTTCCCCATCGCGGTTTCTGTACTCCTACCAAGTTTGAACTTTCTAGGTCCATTGGGACAGAGTTATGAATTTTCACCCAAACCCCGCCCCTTGTGAGCGGAGTCCGGTGCTGCCACCCACCATAGGTGTTCCCATCCTGTCGCCCGCACTCCTACCAAGTTTGAACTTTCTCGGTCCATGGGGACGGGAGTTATGAATTTCCGCACAAATCCCGCCCCTTGTGGGCGGAGTCTGGTTCTGCCACCCACCATACGTTTTGCCACCATGGCGCCTGTACTCCTACCAACTTTGAACTTTCTCGGTCCATGGGGACGGGAGTTCTGAATTTCCGCACAAACCCCGCCCCTTGTGGGCGGAATCGGGTTCTGCCACCCACCATGAGTTCTACCTCCATGACGCCTGTACTCCTACCAAATTTGAACTCTCTATGTCCATGGGAACCGGAATTATGGATTTTCGTATATAAATGTAAGAAGGGATGTGAGCTTTGAGGCACGCTCCGCCCATTGTGGGCGGGCCTCCGCTGACGTCATTTCTGCTGGAGACACCTCCGACAATGCTCCTCCCACATCAACTTTTTCCTGCTCTGACTTTCTTTCTCCAAACCGAGTTATAAATGTTTTCATAAAGCATTGCATTTCTGGAGAACGCCCCGCCCATCGGGGGTGGGTCTCCCCACTCCGATCTAACCAATGCACACCTCAAGCCACCTTTAAATCCCAGTCTTGAAGCCGTCTTGTGGCTGAATTTGAAATCATGGTCCTCGGTAGGGCTCATTTCGAGGCACGCCACGCCCACTGTGGGCGGGGCTCCGCCAAGCTGATGTGTACTTTATACTTCTCGAGACCTGGCCCACCCATCCCACACTTGACCCGGTCCCTCCAGGCAGATCTAAAGGAGCTAAGGAATTTCGTGACAGACATACAGACAGACAGACAGACAGACAGACGGACAGACAGACGGACAGACAGACTAAGCGCTTTATAGTAAGTAGGAATCTATCTGACTCCTTCCGACCCTAGCGGATAACGCCTTTGATTTTCTGTATCTGGATGAAGCTTTTTTTCACCGTCGAAGTCAAGATGTTATCTACTCAGAGGTATCTAGCCATCTCTTTCGCCAGCTTGTTGTCTAAGCTAATTAGGTAAGTCATGATCGCCATATTTAAGATGCTGGGGATGCACTTATCCCGAATCGCAATCTTTTGAAGCGATATTCTATCACATTGTTCCTAATGGCAGGACGAGTGACTTTTCTGAGCCACACGGAATGGACTAGTTCTTAAAGGCACAATTCACGATAAAAATGGTTCCCGAAATTTTCAGATGGTATGAATTCGGGGCCCCCTCTGGTACCATATGTGTGGAAAGGAGGTCGTAAAACGTACTGGATGGGGCACAATAAGGGTCCTGAGAGTGGGGGACGAGAGGCTTCCGCCCCTCGCTAGGCTGACTCTTCTTCTTCTTTTCCCTAGCGTTAATCCCGCGTCGTCGCAGGGCCTGCTGTTCTTATCAGTCGTCTACATTTCATTCTATTTACGGCATCTTCTGCCGTCACCTTGGCTTCGGCGAGGTCCTTCTTGATCACGTCCCGCCATCTCTTCTTTGGGGCTCCCCGTGGTCGCTTGCCTCGCGCCTCGAACTCCATTGCCTTCCTTATCGAGTGGCTCTGTGGTCTTTTTAGGACATGTCCAAAACATCGTAATCGCTGCTCCCTCATCTTTAGTTGAACTGGAGCTGTTTGCATGACCGTTCTGACGTCTTCATTCCTGATCCGATCCAGTCGCGTCCAGCCGCAGGCCCATCTCAGCATTCTCATTTCGGCGGAGTGGAGCTGTCTTTCATGGGTTTAACTTACGGGCCAACACTCGCTGCTGTAGAGCATCGTAGGCCTCACCACTGCCCTTTCCTTTGAGAGTCCTGGAGCACCTACGGTCGCAAAGGATACCAGTGGACTACCTCCACTTCATCCATGCAGCGTTTAATCGGGATTTCACGGCCTGGTCCACGCTACCATCTGCTTCTAGATCACTCCCCAGGTGTCGGAAGTCCTGGACCTTCTCGATGGCTCCCCCGTAACCGTCGGTGATTGACTCCATGCCCTCCTCGGAGTTGAGGAACTTGGTCTTCTTCACGTTTAGCCGGAGTCCATTTTCCGCCAACACTTTCTGCCATTTCTGGAGGTTGTCCTAGAGTTCTTCCTTGCTCTCCGCCATCAGAGCGATGTCATCAGCGTAGAGGATGGTCTTCAGTGGCCCATCCACGAGTTCCTCTGTGATGACGTCCATCGTGGGCAGGAAGAGGAACGGGCTCAGAGCTGATCCCTGGTGTACCCCACAGTGACATCTATTGCTCCCGTTTGGCCGCGCGCAGTGTGTATTGTTGTAGTGGAGCCATCGTACATATCCTTGACCAAGGAGATGAGGTGTTCTGGCACGTTTCATTTCGGAGCGCACTCCATAGAACTTCTCGCGGAAGCCGGTCGAATGCCTTTTCCAGATCGACGAAGGCTAGGTAGCAGGGTCTACGCTTTTCTCGATACTTCTCCATAACTTGCCTAGCTATGAAGATGGCATCCGTTGTAGACCTTTCAGGCATGAAGCCGAACTGCTCCCCTGAAATTGGGACCAGTTCTCTCAATCTTGAGTCGACCAGCCCTCGTACAGTTTCATCGTGTGAGCAGTCAACCTGATCCCCCGGTAGTTGGAACAGTCCATCGCGTCCCCCTTCTGCTTGAAGACTGGAACGATAGTGCTCCTCCTCCACGCATCTGGGATTCTCCCTTCAGCGGTGACAGTGTTCAGGAATCGGGTGAGCCACTTTATCCCGTGCTCTCCGAGCGCCTTCCATGCCTCGATCGGTACTCCATCCGGACGAGTTGCCTTTCCAACCTTCCCTATTGCTATGCGCACTTCATCCTCTGACCAGAGTTTGATAGGGCCAGCCGTTGCCTCCAAGAGGGAGCTGTTTTCACGGGCGAATTCTTCGTTGAGGAGCCTGTCGAAGTATTCCTTCTACCTACGCCTGACTTCCCCATGCTTCCTTAGAATTGCACCCTCGCTGTTCCTGACGGACTTCACCACCCCGATGTCCTGAGTGGCACGGTGACGCGCTTTCGCCAGGCGGAAGACGAACTTCTCTCTTTCTCGACTGTAGAGTTTCTCATACAATGCGTCCAATTCCGTGTTCTTCGCCTTCGCGACAGCAGTCTTTGCGAGCCTGTTGGAAGTTTTGTAGGCAGCTAGGTCCTCTAGAGCTCGTGTCTTTCGCCAACGTTTGTAGGCCAATTTCTTCTCTCTCGCAACTCGCTGGACTTCATCGTTCCAGAACCATGCTTCCTTGTCTCCTCGGAGACCACCTCGAGTTTCCCCCAGCGTTTCTTTTGCACATCCCAGGATGACCTTGACAGCGTTGCTCCAGGTCTGCTGGGTCGGTCCCTTGGGATCTGGAAGTCCAACTTCCAGTACCTTCTCTTTGAGATGTTCTCTTTCTAGTCGGTGCAGCTTCCACCACCGGATCCTCCGTTCCGTTCTTGTCCTTGATTTCTTGGGAAGTTCGATGGCTATGTCTGCTAGGAGGGGCCTGTGCTGTGTAGCCAGTTCTTCTCCAGGCAGTACCTTGATGTCTTTTACAGTTTTGAGAGACGACCTTCTTACTAGCACATGATCTATCTCCGTTTCGTTCCCTCCGCTGCTGTAGGTTACCTTCTGAGACCTCCTTTGCGCGAAGAAGGTGCTGCAGACTACCAAGTCATGGGCCATGGCCAGGTCGAGAGCCCTTTCCCCTTCTTCGTTTCTGACTCCTATTCCTCTACCTCCATGTACCCTTTCCGGTTCCCTCCTTTCACTGCCGACGTGCCCATTCATATCACCTGCTATGGTAAGGTAGTCACCCTCCAGAACCGATCGGATGGCCTCGTCAAGGTTCAGATAGAACTCATCCTTTTCGTAGACGGGACAGCCGGCTTGTGGTGCATACACTGATATTATTGTCCAATACCCCTCTTTCGTGTCTACCCTTACAGCCATGATTCTGCTACTGATACTGCTGATGGCGGAGACGGAGTATTCGAGGGACTCCGCTACTGCTATGGCCACGCCATTTCGATTGGTGTCATCCCCATTGTAGTAGAGTTTAACACCCTCTCCGATTTCTCGGGACTTTGCTCCCTTCCAGCGGGTCTCCTAGAGGCATAGGACTTGAATGTTTCTGCGCTTCATTAGATCGGCGACTTCTCGGGACTTCCCAGTGAGCGAGTTTACGCTCAGAGTTCCAATTCGTACTAACTTCTTTGACCGAGGTCGTTCACTCCTCGGTAGCCCTCGCATACTGTCCACAGAACTCGGACGGGGATTCTGTGCGCCACTTCCGGGTGACGTCCTAGCTTTATCACTGATACCTTTTGAAACTTTAGCCATGTTTATTGTGACTGGGTTTCTCCATCAGCCGGCCTGTCAACCTGGCCTGACGCTGGCTCACTAGGCTGACTACGAAATCTAATTGCCGTTCACCACTTTCCCACTGGAGCAACATTAGTGAACAATCGATAAGCTGATTGGCAAATTGCCAAGGACGGGCATGTGGATTTTGTTGCGTTCGCCGACTAGTGTTTGATATTCGATCGCTACTCTATCCTGCTACTACTATTGGCTTCTACTCAGTTGAAATAGTTATTCACTGCAACTGAGAGTGGATCAGGTAAGATAATTACGTATGAGTATTACCGTGATGGTTTTTTGCACACAAATTCGTTTAATTCGTAATAATTATTTTTGATTATTTTTTATTCGCGCAATCTTCATTTGAGTCTTGATGGGATGTTTTCTGCAGATGGTGAGAACATTCCTCGAGACCGTTTTGAAGATTGCAGAGATGTTTTGGGTCAGGTTTGCTTCCTATTTTGAACAATGATGGCAAAATCAGCTGTTTGCGTGTGTTGTGCGCAATTGCAGACACTGCGTCGCGTTCGTCTGTCTCGCCCGAACACTTCCCTTAACCGCGGTTTTCGGCTGTGTAACTCATCCAACCCCCTTTTTACTTCATTTTTGACCCTTTGTCTTTGTTATGTTCGCCGTTTTTCGCGATTTCCCTTTTACCCTTGTACTACTAGAGGCCGTACCTATCATTTCCCGTCAAAAACCGGATACCCCAAAATTATCGTGAACTGTGCCTTTAATACGAATCAGCTATTTTTATTTGCGTGAACGCTGTTTCTATATCACACAATAGTATGACCGGTCCAATCCTGCTCTATATAAGAATATTGTGGATTTTATTAATGAGGATTCCCCTTTGAAGATCACGTCGTTGAGTGGCATTTTCTCTTCCTTTTCGAGAAGGCGTCCAATACTATCCTCGTATAGAAGCCTGTCGAAAGCTTACTCAGGATTGCACCTCCCTACTTTCCTCGGCAGTACTTTCTGACGTCTTGATTAGCACAATACTGTGCTTCGACCAGTCGAAGAACAAACTTCTCTACTTTTCGATCATCAAGTTTCTCGTAAAAAGCGCGCCTCTCAGAAGTTCTGAAGGCAGCTGGGGCTTCTGGAGCTCGCGTTGTCTGCCACTGCTCGTAGGTTGCTTTCTTCTGCCTTACTTGATGGTACTTCGTTCCAGAACTACGCTTCCTTGTATCTTCAGAATCTACCTGGAGTCTACTCCAGGCTCCAATTATGCTGGATCGGTTTTTTGGAATCTGGAAAACCAGCTTCCAGTACCTTCCGTTTGAGTTTCTCTCTTTTGGCTTCGTGCAGCCTCCGCCACCGGATCGTCTTTGGTTTCTCGGGAAGCTCTATGTCTATGTCTGCTAGAAGAGCCCTGCGTTGCGTAGCCATTTCTTAGCAAGGGAGTACCTTGATGTCCTTTACAGTGTTGAAGATAGATCTTACAAGCACAAAATTTATCTCCGTTTCCTTCTCTCCAGTGCTATTTATCACCTTCTGGATCTTTCATTTCGGGGAAACGGTGCTGCAGACTGCCAAGCCATGGGCTGTGGCCAGAACGAAGACCACTTATCCTTCTTGGTTTCTGATTCCTACTCCTCTACCTCCATGTGCCCTTAACGGTACCATCCTCTCACTGCGGACGCGCCTATTCAGATCACCTCATATAGTGAGATAGACCCCTTCCAGAACTGATCTGACGCCATCGCCGAGGTTCAAATGGAACTCATCTTTTTAACACTCGCGAGTCTCCACAGCCCGCTCGCGGTGCGTACATGGGGATTATCATCCAGTACCTCTCTTTCGTGTCTATCATCACCGCCATTACTCGACTGCTTGATATCGTCTCCTAGTTCTCTAGCCTATGCTCCTTTCCAATGACCCTCTTAAAAGCAAAGGGCTTCTTGCGCTTTATAGGATCAGTGACCTCTTCGTTCTTCCCAGTAGGCGACCCCACGGCCCCAACTCGAACTATTTTCTTTGACCGATTTCGTCAGTCCTCGATAGCCCTCGCATACTGTCCA
This sequence comes from Haemonchus contortus, assembly GCA_000469685.2. Classification (NCBI taxonomy): domain Eukaryota; kingdom Metazoa; phylum Nematoda; class Chromadorea; order Rhabditida; family Trichostrongylidae; genus Haemonchus; species Haemonchus contortus. Next base: position 24,621,248 of record LS997567.1, on the reverse strand, counting down.
CAGGACTCAGGCGTGAGTCCTGTGCGCCACTGCCTCCTACGTCACTGGTTTCTTCTGAGACTTTTCACATGATTGATACACACGTTGACAAATTTTCTGGGATAAACACAATTTTCAGACACAACGGCTGGGTTTCTCCTAGCCAATTTGTCAATATGGGCCTGACGCTGGTATTGACATCATTTTTGCACTTTTTGCAAGGCATGCTGTCTTCGGCCTCGACAAGGATCGAAAACGTGGGGTTTTTGAGCGCCGACGTGAGTCTACACTATTAACCACTCGCAACCTTAACCAATGGCCTGAAATGCAGAAAAAAAAATAGAAAGAGGTTATAGAAGAAGCATGGCCAAGTTCTCAGCCCATGCGGGCCTGCACCGAGGTGGGTGAGGAGATCTAAAACTGATAAATCTGTCCAAAAAATGAGGAAAAAAGTAGTTAGTGGCCATTGAAGGAACGTGATCAGTATATCAAAGTGAGTGGAGACTGCACTGGGATGAGCGGTGTAAGATCAGAACATCACAACTATTCTTAGAAACGTTCCAGAATGTGGGGAAAACGGTTGGGGGTAGCTAAAAGACCGGTGGCCAACTTGAACGGTGGGAGGGGTCTGCAGTGAGATGAGCGGAACTACCATTAAGCACCCATAACTCTGCTCGGAAACGTTCTAGAAGTTTAAAAAACGTGCATAGAAGCTGTTGAAAAAATATGAACAAACTTCCAAGAAGGGCGGGGCTCGCACTGGTTGGGCGGTACCAGAATTCAAAAACTTCACATATTAGCTCAAGACTTTTGTAGCGTTTCTGACGAGATCTAAACATAAAGTCATCTTTATTGCCCACTACTTATGAATTCAACGCACTATACTTGAAGAATTTGTTTCTAATGTCCAAAAACTCTGTACTACGTTAAGAAGCACGTGAAGAAGTCGGGCAAATCTGCGATGGGAGCGTTTCGGACAAGATGAAGAGCACATGTGGAGTCAGGGAAACCCTACATACAGGGACGGAACATGAATGGGAACAGAGGGGCAATGGGGAGCTTCCATAATTTTGTTTCAGAAAAATCAGACACCGGAAAAAGAGGCAGATGTTAGGAATGGGTCAGCAAATCACATGGAGACTCATTTGCAATGAGCTAAGCGTTTCCAAACTTCTTTGAAACTCATCATGCACAGCAGCCTTTAACAAGATCCCAGAGGTAGTGCACAGATCGAAAACTTCACCTCGGCTCGATGCGTTCTTTGTTGTGACGCATGCGTTAGTGATCTGAGCCGAATTAGAGAGTTTTTGGAAATAGGGCACTTAGGAGGGTTGCCATATGGAGATTGAGGAAACTTTGAGAAGGATAAGTCAGAGTCGAGAAAGGAGTAGCAAGAATACCTTGAAACTATTGAAAATGAGGGAAATGTTTGGCAGAATCAGAGGGGTCAGAGGTAGACAACAAAAATGATCAAAAAGACAAAAAGTTGGTAGTGTGGAACTTGATATTTACTTAGAGATACTGTTACCTAGGCGGAGGTAGAATCGCCATGTGAAGGGTGCTCGGGGTCAGACTTATTGGAAAGATTACCCTTAAGTCAAGATACAAATGAAAATTACTCACCACTTCACTACGATACGTCCGCCCATTATTGTACCAAAAACAATGCTTAATGCATCGACTCAGTTCTGCAGGTTTTGTCAGATTCGTCATACAAGACAACAATGAAATCCATGTTTTCGAAAAGGAGACCACTAGCAGTTTTTTTTAAACGAGCCTCCGTCAGATTTCCAGCGTTTCATGTGTTTTATCGGAATCAGCGCGAGGGTCATATCTCGTCACGGTGCTACATACATGGTCACTGTCAGTCTACGGAAAAAAACTCCCAAAGACGGGCTCTGCATGATGCCGGACGCCAAGTACTTCGGGAGGAGCCACTGTGTTGCAAGTTAATACCTCAAGTTCCTGGGGCCTACGAGACCAGCAGAGCCGCTGAATGAAGGCGTAAGCAAGGCGTAAGAGATGAATGACACATATAGAAGCATGCTCCTAGCTGCAACCGCAGCGTCAACTGAGCTGAGCAAACTTGAAGTTACCTGTCTTGAAATTAACGGTTTAGAAAACAACCAAACGGAACAGCCCCACTGTGGAAGAAGTTATGAAGAGAGCTTTACGCCTGACGGACGCTCACAAATCGTTCCGCCTTGAACTTGTCTCAAGAAACGTCCAGACCTACTAGAGGCAGGTGCTGTTGCAAAACTGGCGGCGCCTTTTAGTTGCAGTGATTCCGTGTATTCGGACGATCTTTGCCGACGGCAAGAAGTTTGACAGTGGACCATGAATACACTCGATAGCTGTAGATGCTACTTGGAAGTGGGAGAGAAGGACTATTGCAGCTTCATCGGTGAAAAGCTCGCGGTGGTGTGCGAATGGTTTGGGTAATTTAGTGTTGGGAATTTGTAAGACTATCAAAAGCTCTTGAGTCTCACTCATTGCATTTCATCGACGGGGGCGAGGGCAGAAGCTGTATTCAAGAGGATTATGCAAGCGTCCACCCCTGTAGGTCAACCTTGATTTGGTTCCGAATCACAGCACAGAATCGACGTTACGCAGTAGACCGCATGTACTCTTGATCAAAATCCCATGTAAAACTCATGGCCCATAGATGTGTAAGGGGTTTACAATTATCACACGGAGTCTGTAGTCTCCATGCATAATCGATAAGCTTATCATTGCGACCATGGATGCGTGAAGAAGCATCGATTTGTATTCCTCAAAAGCTGTCAGAAACTATGACACATCAACTCATGAAACTTGCTTTGAAACAAGGAACACCTAGTGACTACTGATTTCCATTGAAAGGTCTTACTGACTTTGTAACTAAGTTACTAATCACACTTGAGTTCAACATGAAAAGACCGAACTTTGAAAAGATACTTGTGAAAAGAAATTTCAGGCGTACACTTCGGAAAGATGTGTCATCGTTTTCCTGTATGGCGAATCTGATCCGCCCAAGCTTTGAAACCGGTTCAAATGCAACGTTCTCGCTGCTACACCCACTTTTACCTAAAGAATAGGTATCTCACGTAATCCATCTAAATTTCACAATGTGCCCCATCCTACTTATATAATCGGCTAAGTGTGTCTGTTGGTGTGTTTGTGTGTTTGTGTGTGTATGTGTGTGTCTGACCGGAAATTCATAACTCCTCTCCCCGTGGACCGAAAGCACTCAAACTCGACAGGAGTACGGGCGGTAGGATAGGAACACTTTTAGTTGGTGGCAGAACCAGACCCCGCCTACAATGGGCGGAGTTTGAGCAAAAGTTCATAACCTCTGCCCCCGTGGACCTGGAGCGTTCAAATTTGGTAGGAGTTATGGGAACAGGATGGGAACACTCACTGAAGGTGGCAGGACCAGACTCCGCCCAAAGGGGGGGGGGGGGACCTCGCGAAAATTGTCAATTTGGCCCTAGACCGTTCAAACTTGGTAAGAGTACAGGCGACAAGATGAGAGCACTTAGCATAGGTGGCAGGAAAGGCCCTACAATTTGACCATAGGGCGTTCAAAGTATTATAATTGTACGGAAATTTCACGGAGGAACGCTTCTTTAGGCGATCTATCCTTTTTTCTCTAAATAATCGCCTTTGTGATATCATACGGTGCTCTTACCTGACACAGCGAAGATAGCTTACAGAAAAATCGCTCCCAATTCAGAGCTAATACTGAGGGTGTAGAGCTTTCAAGGAAAAAGGAGAATCCGAAAAGTTATTAACGCATAGCAAATTTCTCACAGGAAGGAGAACCGCCCGTCGAAGCCGGCCGATACCATAAGAAGGAGGGAAGCCCGGCGTTAGTCGGACAGCCCGACTGGTTAAGCTATAATATAATGGCTTATTCCAGCCCACTGACTGAGCGACGATAGGGTCATGGCAAGACGGATGTGATTTTGGAGAGATCTTCTCAAAGCATTCCTTTAGAACCTCCGATCGGAAACTTGAAGCCGAAATATCTTTGTCTGAACGAGAGAATAATTTCCCTCTTGATTCTTGCTTTTCTTAAACGGCCATGAATTGCAGGTTCATTCCATTCAACGCAGGAGATCACATATACACTCACTGAGTTGAATAATGATACAGCCACAGATAATCCCACCAAAGCTAACGTTCCAGGGCCTTCAGAAATTACAAGGTCAAGTCGAAGTGGCCGTCAAAAATGAGACCCATATTGCTAGACGTATTGTCGTACGCAGATCTCAAATCTGCTTTCCAAATTTGCCGAGCGTTTCTCTGAATGGATTTATTAGGCAGTTACAGGTGAAGCCTAACATAAGTGAACTTAAATTAGATGGATGTAAAAGCCCCATCAGCGATGGCTTGGAGCAGTGGTAAGGATGACGCTTCATGTGCGAAAGACTGGTTTGGGTCTTGCGGGGGCGGAATTTTCGCACCATATGAGATTTTTCCCTTGCATCATAGAAGTTCCATTTATGTTGATTTTATCGCGTTCCACTAACTTCTTGAGCTTTTGGTGACATAGTTCCTACTTGAACATACAATATGGTTTCCCTTTTTTCTGCATGTCTCATAGGGTTACAGGACCGTTGTCAACCGCGTGAGTAGTGACTCAGCGTTTTTGTCGTTTTCTCTGCGTCTCCTCAAATAGGCATCTCACCGCGAAAAGGAAAGAGGGCAGACGAAAGAGCTGGCCATTTCTCAATGCCTCCTATTACCAGTGATACAATAGGATACCTAGCGAACACTGTCGGGTTAAGATTGTATAAATGGTGTTGGAGATCTTCAGACGATATTGTTGATCTCAGCGCTGACTCCCATAAAAACAAAGTATCAAATAGATACTTAGGTCTTCTACAAGCCACATAGATTTTTCGCGGTGTAGATGTTCTATGCAGACGTTTTATTAATAATCGGACAAAGATCAAGCCTTCGCTTCTCTCAGACTACCTGAACTTCGAAATTTGCTTAGTTGGAAGGAGTCTTTCTGAAAATTCTTCGACTCTTGGACCCATTCGAATGTCTACTCATGACGAGAGAGCGCTCTGTAGGAGAGTACGGATAAAGAGCGGACACGCCCTCCTCCCGCTGGTGAGCACGAGACGCAAAGTTTGCCTCGCCGTCTGATTCTCTCAGCGAGAGAAATTCTGGTTGACAACAGCCCTGTAACCGTCTCATAGTACGATGAATCACTTCATGCGCGAAGTGTTAGAAACCAAGACGTTTCTTGTAAGGTCAAGAGTGTATACACAAAAGCTGAGGTTAGGAGCTATCACGTATCAGGTGAGGATCACATTCTCGACGGCTACAAGAAATCAACATCTGTAAACGGCCGAATAAGCATCGTGGTGTAAGCAGGGTATTCGTTACCTTTACCTGCTTCTATGGCGGTAAAGCGGACTGGATAGTTTAATGTTTTTTGGATGAAATCCACAAGTCCACTATCAGCAGTGCCATGCTTGGCCGTCCGGTGCCGCGACGCACTACCGATCGCACTTTAAAACCACGAAGAACTGCCGTGATTGGCTATCAACGGAAAGGCAAGGCAATCGCACTACCCTATCTACTTACATCAGGCCTTTTGAGGCCAGAGTTTGCATAGTGTGAGCCTCGGGGCTTTTTCAACCGATCGATAGACGATATTTACCATCTAGCTACAACTCCAGCTTGCGCACAAACGTCCGCGTCCTGTATTCATACTGTTCGCTATTATTTGCAATGAATATTATTCTTTACCTTGTGTTGCAACCAGCTATTGGAGGGTATCCGGTGCTTATCGCTCAGCAATTCCATCGTAAATATAAGTGATCGGAAAACTCGTGTCTTCGCATTGATCGATCCGCCTTCGGGGAGCGCCCCTGCGTTCGCTTTCTTTTTCATAGTGTCGTTCAAAATGAGTTTCTGGCTTATAAAATGACTCGCGGAGATAAGCCAATATGCAAGTCAATGCTTTTATTCGGCTAGGCCGGTCTGATCCCAAATAAGGACCTCGCGACGGAGGAATGCCTGGTTAGTCTGGACGATAATCGGTGCTCGGCTCGATCACTGGCCAATCCATGTGCACCACCCACTACAGCGCACTCGACCCATTGTGAAAATGGTGTGTACAGAAGTGCTGAAGAAATTAAAGCGATATTGCTTGTTCAGATAGGAATCATAAGAAAGGTTAAAAGGCCTAGTAGAACTCGATAAAATCAATATAAAAGGAATTCTCAGGCTAAGCAAAAGTCTAATATAATGCAAAAACTCCGCCCACCACAAAACCGAACCACATTCTCTCGCAATGAAGCGTCAACCTTATCACTGCTCCACGCCACCGCTAATGAAAGTGGCTCATCCATGTAACTTATGTTCGCTTATGTTGATCCCATCTGGAATCGCCCTAATTCCGTTCAGAGAGTCCCTCGGCAAATTTGGAGAGCAGATTCGAAATAAGCATTCAAAACACTCTGGCCACTTCATCCTGGGATCCTTCCCTGGTAAGTATGGAAAACGTGTCTTGCCCAACCATTAACACAGCAACACCAGCAGCAAGTTCCATCTCAAGAACATGGACAGTTTTCGGACAGGTCACTTCGCATAAGCTTCAAAATGATACAGCCACCTCATATTTTCCCGTTGCGCTCCATTTCCACCTTATACAATTGCTTTATTTGTGTAATGTTTTCCAATTTCAAGTAATGAGTGAAAGAAAGCTGTTATCCAATATCGAGAAAGAAGCACTCAAAAAAAGATTAGGGACTGTCAAACAGTGGAATCGCTCAGGTTCGGGCCGATGCAAGTCGGCAGTTGACGACAATTTCGTCAAGAATCCTGCAGAGTATAGAGCCACAAGAAGTACGGGACGTCATTCGTTACTTCCGAAAAGAGACAAGCGAAGGGTTTGAGAGATGCGTCGAATTCAACTGAGTCATGTACGTAAATCAAGTCCTCTTCGAAGCTCATTGTCTTGAGGATTACAGTTTGGAGCGTAATAAATAAGTCCGAGAATATCGCTGGGTGGAAAATGAGGAAGGCACCCTTTCTGACCGAAAAGCAGTGCAATAATCGGGTAGCTTTCGCCAGTAACTGCATCCGAACCGATTGAAGTAAAATGCCTTCAATGTATTGTCGTTGACTCTTCCTTCATTTCATGTTTCGTTTTCCAGCTGGTTTAGTCGGCACCCAATCGATCTTTTCCCTGGCCGGCTAACAGCCTGATATGAATCCAATAAAAATGGAGAATCCTGTTAAGGAAGATATATGAGGGAAACAAACAATTTGGAGGCAACAGTGAGCTGAAGAAAGCAATCGTCAATGCTTGGCACAACGATGACCAAGAACTCATCAATAGCTTTTACTCTAGCTAAGGCAATCGTATTTTAAAGGTAATTCAAAGGAATGGTTTCAACTGATCATGCAACTGCTCCTTGTTGTCACTTAGCTACTAGACAAATTTATTCGGTTAGTGGTTGCATTTTTCTGGAACTTAGGCAAAGTTTCCGAAATTTCGCTGAAAATAAGAGAGGAGGTGGGGGGGGGGGGGGGGGGGGGGGAGGGGGGTGAGATGGAGGAATTGTAAATATTCTTCAAACAGAACTTGCTGTGCAATTTAAGCTGTGAGTAAAGCACATTTTCCATACTGAGACTTTTCTGGAATGCCCTGGGACGTGAGCTTTAGTGGGAACCATGAGTGGCTTTGTCATTACTTAACACAATGTACAACTACAACGCGCCCTGCAGTATACCTTCTTGTTGAGCAAGGAGCATCGCTCTTGACGTCAATTTTGGCACCAGCTTCTTTCACGTCCGCTGTTGGTGTTTTTCGCTCATTCGTGACAACTATTTCACTCGACTCCTAAAAATTGGAGCACTCTTGATAGCATAAAATGAGAAGAAGAGGGAACTGTTCTTGCCGGTCTGAGGATCTTTGTCGGACTATGCTGCTCGAAAGCAACAGCAGCTAGCAACCTTCTTTTCAAAGGATGTCTACTATACGCATCGTTTTCAGAATTCTTCGTTGCATTATGAATCGTGATTGTTGCGTCAAATTTCACCTAAATAGGCATGGCTAAAGATCTCTCAAGTTTTGTCCGACTATCCAACCGTCTCCAACCCTTTCGGTTTCTGCATGAGTTGCTTCGACTTTTCTACTACAGCGAATTTCGTGTACTTGTAATCCCGCTTCGTTGGGAAAACTGAAGAAACCAATGCTCATTTATAAATGATATTTCATAACGAAAAATCGAGGCTCACGTTAAAAGGCAAAACGAGCATGTCGGCACAAATTCCTGCTTCATATTTCTGCACATCGGCACACCTGAGGCCAGGCTGTCACCAAGCGCGGACTTTGCATTCTGAAAAACACAGGTTAAGTAAACTCTTACTTTCAATGAAAAAGGATCCTAATCAGTGAAATGTGACGTGATGGAGCAAGGCGTGGCGAATAAGGAGGATGGGCAGCTTTTCCCATAAGAGTTCGGCATTTCCCTAACGAGATAGTTTCGCAACATGCGGTCGAGCGATGTCGTGAAGGAGACAAACATTGTTTCGGTGCAGACGCCTCCTCCAAATAGCGTCGACCAAGCTCGGCAGCCGAGAACTCTTCGCGGTCACGGTAGAATCCTCAGACGGACATTCAAAGTAGAGCATTCCCTTAGAATCCCACCAACACAGCAAACCCCACTGGTGTATTTCGCTTTTCGGCTGTTTTGAAGGTATTTCGTCACGAGGCACCCACTGGCAACGTCGTTTATGATTTACATGAAGCATCAGGCTCTCGTCTCCACTAACGATCTCTTTAAGATAGTCTCTTCTGCGTGGATGAAGAAGCAGAGAAGTGCACACACTGATCCGTGATACTTTGTTCAAATCGCACGAATCGTGATGCACCCAACTTGAAAATTTATCGCGGTAGCCGAGGATGATGGTGGTTGACGATTGTTATCTGACCGCATCCGAGTGCCGTCGACAAATCGCGAGTAGTAACATTTGGATTCTCCTTTAGAGCAGTGCGCGAAATTTCGTAATTCAAGGCAGGAGGACGTCCAGTACGAGGTTGATTTTCGGACAAAATATTGCCTGAACCACATAGCTGATATCAACGACATGAATAGGGTTGGGCTACGATGTCTATTCTGAGTGCACCATAGATATTTGCGAAAGCTGTCGACGGGTTGTAGCCTTGTAGAAATTCGTTCAAGACAACAGCTCTCACTTAGCTTCGGACGACTGGGGTCATGATTTCGAAACACAAGGGCATGCTTATACTATTGGGTTGTCCGGAAAGTCTCCGCCGATTTTCGAGTCATCTTTGGAAGAAATTTTTAGAAGATCCTATCAATTCAACAAACAAATATTGTCCATTCTGTTCAGTAACGGTTCGTCTTTTTTCTAGACTTAGAATCTAAAAACCCTTTCAGGTGCTTTTGCTCTCTAGTAGATTGAACGATTCACCATTCAAGAGATTTTGCACAAACCTAAAGTGGTAGTTTGGTGGTGCTATGTCTAGACTATATGGTGGGAGTGGTTAGCATGCCACCCCAAGCTCCAACAATTTTTCACGAATGACCAAATATACGTGTGGTCTGGAGCTATCCTGCTGGAAGACAACGCCCTTACGATTGACCACTTCCGGGCGCTGCTGGTCTATCGCTGCTTACAAATTGCTATTGAGCACAGTATCTTCTCAAAGTTAATGACTACCCTCCAATCCCATCAGCAACACAGCATAATCTTCCTCACCTGGATTTTTTGACTTTTGAAGCAGTTTGTGACAGCTCGCTGAGCAGGCCCCACGATCATTTCCACTCCACGTTGTTGCAGACGACCCACCTTTTATAATATCTCCCATTTTCATACATTCAGAAACAGCTCAATTTTGTTTCGTTTCAGCAACGAGTCGCACTTGGAGGCGCGGTCTATAATATTGCGCTCGCTCAGTTCATGAGGTACCCAAACACCAAGGCGCTTAACAAAACCAAGTTCCAGCAAATGATCATGGATGTATGATTTAGGAATATCCAATCTCCCTTCTATTCCACGAGTGGTAACTTGCCGATTCGTTAAGATTATTACTTTGATTAGGTCGTTTTCAGCCAACTATAGCCTTCCTAAGCATTGCTGACTTGCGAAATTGAATTCACCCTGTTTAAATTTTGCAAATCATTCGCGTACTGTACGCTCACCTAGAACACTTCCTTCTCCAAAGTCACAACTCTTGATCGCGGTTTGGGCCGCGCTCTTGCTCTTGCGGTAGTAGAAAAGCATTAGGTGCCGCAAGTGCACGCGGTGATTCTTAAATTTCACACGAGTTCTGCTAAGAGAGACTTCGCGGAATGTCAACAGAACTTGAACTGGGATATAGAGGAGGGCTTGCCCTATCAGAAAATATAAATTCTACGAGTTTAGACTCTTGATCTTTTGTACAACAGTTGATAAGCCCGGAGCGTCGAAAATCGGTGAAGACTTTCCGGACAACCCAATATTTTGGCTTGAGGACAGCCCAGACACAAGGAAAAAATGAGTAAAGGTCAAGAATGTGTCAAAAAATCATATGAACGAGATGTAAGCGGGGCGTCCTCGAGGTAGGCGGTACTTTATACATAGATTCATAACTCGGACTTTCCAGACCCATATATCCCCCTAGAGTACACGTTCGGAAGCGGTTTAACAAAATCTATTACGGAATCCTTCCGAGTGGCCCCCCGAAGGAATCTAGGAGGTTCCAATCAAACCTTTTTAATAGTAGCATATAAACAGAGAAAAAAACGAAAAACTGAATTTTCGATCCTACTTTCCAAAAAAGAGCTCCACACTCTATGAACACTTAAAAATGTTGACACATACCATGAGTGGGTCACCATAAGAATTGCGATTGCGAGCGCTGGATTGCAACCGATGACTTCGTATTCCAGGGGACACTCGGGAGTATCCTGTAATTGTGTAATGTAAAAAAGGAGCACGGTTAAAACCAAGAACGTCACCGAAAAATTAATAAAATATCAAACATTCTCAAAAAGAGCATTTTTAAACCAAAATGTTTGGATAAGAATCGAAAGACCTGACGTAACTATAAATTGTCCGAGATAGCATCTTGAAACTGAAAACAGACAACATACATTGATCTGCCCTGAGCTCGATGGTTTCTGGAGAATACAATGCAGTGCACAGTGGTTCGTAACACACGAGAACATAATTTTTTGGAAGAAGGATTATTTTAATGTTTCTGCTGAATAAATATTCTGAGAATAGGCGAATAATCATTTTTGATACTTATTCAGCTGCAGGGATGCCCGAGTGGATAATAGTGTAGACTCATGTCTGCGCTCAGAAAAAAACGCGAGTTCGATCCCCGCCGAGGCTAAATCCGTGCTCTGCAGAAATGGTGTCAGTGCCAGCGTCAGGCCCATATTGACGAACCGGCTGGGGAAACCCAGTCACAACAAGCATGGCGAAGGTCTCAAACGAAACCCGTGGCGAAGAAATCCACCCAAAAGTGGCGCACAGGACCCATGCCCGAATCCTGTGGACAGTATGCGAGGGCTACCGGGGAGTGACGACCTCGGTCAAAGAAGTTATTTCGAGTTGGGACCTTGAGCGTGAGGTCGCTTACTGGGAAGACCCAATAGGTCGCTGATCCTATGAGGCGCGGAAACATCCATGTCCTATACCTTCTGGGATATGGAAATGGACGCCCTTGTACGAGAAACTCGATAGCCGAGAAGGAAAGAAGTTCGTCCCTCGCTTGGCGAAAGCGCTGCGCCACTCTACTCAGGCCATCGGGGCAGCGAAGTCTTCACGAACGAGGGTGCTATCCTGAAGAAGCCTGGTGAGGTGAGGCGTAGGTGGAAAGTGTTCTTTGGCAGGCTCCTGCATACATACATACATACATACATACCATACCATACCATACCATACCATACCATACCATACCATACCATACCATACCATACCATACCGTACCATACCATACCATACCATACATACATATAAATAATGCATGTATCATGGTACTTGGTTCGTACATTTAATGCACGTTACATTTACTTTTACAGGTCCTTTAAAAATTGAATTTCTACGATGGTTTGCACTACATGCCTCCTCTTTTCTACTGCGCGACTACTTAATTAAGATTCTTTTTATTCATGATTTTTCTGGCACAACCGATCAGTATTTACCCATTCGAATCGCCAGCACCTGATCAGTGACAAGCCTCGGGTGACGTCAGGCTTTCGTTCGCATGACTAAGAGACGAAACGAATCAAGTTAGGAAATAGTCATTCTAATAGTGCTCTTATTCATTATTATTATTATTCGTCATTATTTTTCCATGGTTTATTACTCGGCCGGAGGAATGCGGATGTTTGTTGCCTCCTTCACTACTCTCTCGATAGTCTTAAATGCTCCCCACGCGGCACCTTACCTTCGGCTCAGTTAGCTAATTCGTTTACCATGTTTTCTTTTCAGATTAGAATACATGTAACTAAAGCATTGAGTATATTTGTTGCGATCAGCGTAAAGGTATCATTAGGCATCTGCCCGTTTCTCATGAGCAGTAATAAGCGCGATGTCTTCTGCGAAGTGGAGGTGATATTGTAGCTGTCGACCTTCATTACTGCCTTCCAATACCATATGTCGCATAATGCTCTTGAGAGCGGCACTGAAAAGCTTGGGCGAGGCGGTGCTGCCCTGCTGGACCCTTTTCTTTACGTTGATGATGACTTCCCTATAGGATAACGGAATTCTCGTGGTGAAGCTGTCGTAGAGCTCACGAAGCATCTTTACGTATTGAGTGAGAACGTCCTGGTTGCCCAGGGCTTCGATTACCGCTTTTGTCTCAACAGTGCGGCTTTGGAAAGAAAATTTGTGTTGCTGTGCCGAGGACCACTTTTCACATAGATACTACTTCCTTATAGAATGGCTAAATCCTTCCGTTAACTTATTGTGAAATGGATGAGTTGCGGTTGTACTTTTCACCGATGTTGTCGCTAACTGAGTCTTCCACGAATTCGCAAGGGAAGCGAAGTGATCCGTCGATCCCATGTAGAACTTCAAGATGGTCTGATCTACAAAGTTATGGAACTATCGACCCCATCGTGAATTGAAACTGTCCACCTGATCGTAAATGAAAGGACTTCTGGATGCGAACACCATGGGTGGCGTGGATAGGCATGATGAACTCGGACAATCTTTCGCTCTTCTCGCTTCGTTCCGTTAAGTGAGTTCCGTCGTGTAGCTCTTTGGCCGGTCTTCTGAGGCCAATGTTAGCGTTGGGATCACCAGCACTGACCTTCAAGAACGCGTGGTCCTCTTTGATAAGCCTTTCCTCAGATTCACATAGAACGCTGCTCGCTCCTTTTCCTCGCTTGATGTTTGTTAGGGCTAACGAAGTTTGTTAGGGCTAGGGTTGAGCCACACCTTTTCAATCACAAACGTTTGAACCGAGCCCATTCGGCTTTTCAACCTTTCGTACGAATCAGAAGGACTCGTCTTCACGACAGTACTGGTAATGCAGACGGCGGACAGTCTGCCAAGAGACACCTCTCTGTGAAATTCTAGCGGATACGCCGTCGCGGAAACGCGCTGGCTGTAGAATGTTCCAAAATTAAGAGCGCTATAATTCGAAACTTTTCGAGGCAAGAATTGTTGATTAACTTCACTTCATGCGCTTTTGATCAGTTGCATGAATAGGCTTTTTTCCAATCTGCACAGTTATAAGTGTAAGACTTCCAGGGTCTAAAATGGCGAAGGCTCATTCAGTGCTAAATGGGATAACTTGTGCGCAAAAGGCGGAAGGGCATAGTAAAATTTCTTACGACTCCAGTAATTACCGTACAGAAGGATATTAAACAATACAGAGCGGCGGAGTAAACCAGGAACTGACAAAACTTGTAGGAAGGCTTTTTTCGAAGACAGGACTGTTGAGAAAGTTCGTACGCAAACCGACCGTAGTTCAAGACAGTCAATCAGAAGGATTGCGATAGATTTGGACATATTCATTGCGATCCTTTTGATGGACTCCTGAGGCCGTTGATGGTGCAGGTGTTTATGTGAAGGCTTCATTGGCACTAGCTTTAGTTTATCTGTTCAGCTTCTGAAATTTGGCATTACGTGAAGAAGCACCTGAAGAAGTCATGTGAAGTAGTGAATGGGTGGGGTCTAAGGCAAGATCATCGCAGCCCAATGAGGTCAGGGGAACCGCCCTCAAAAGGTGCGGACATGAACCAAATGGGCCGTGCAACGAGGAAGACTTCATGATTCTGTTTCAGAAAAGCCTAGACATCAGGAAAATATGGGTGAAGGTTAGGGATGGGTAAATAGACGAAGGATACTCATCCGCGGTGAGCGGAACATCTTCGACCTTTTTGCATAAACTCATAACTCACCATTGCCTTTAGTCAGAATTTTGAGGAGTGAAGATGAGATCATCTATGATGTGATCTTTGTTGTGACGCTTACGTTAGTGCGCGGTGTCCTACTGGATTATTATATAAACATAATCACAACAGCAAAGCAGTTCGTTCTCCGGAGCAGTCTCGCCAAGAAGCGGTTCGAGATCCTTCAGAGAAGAGTATCCCTTGAATGATTTGGACTGGGCTGAAGTTGTTGTTGGCAATTGTCAACAGCAGCCATATATAAGGCAAGTTACATTTTTTTCGACAGAAATGTGAGTTATATTGCAAAGTGATTACGATGTTAATTGCTAATGATATGCCTCTACTCTAAGGGGCACAATTGGGGACCCGCCCATGCAAAATCCGATTTGAAGAAAAAACGAGATTCGTATTAAGTCTATCAGTAGAGTAGTTAAAAAAAAGAAACAGAGAAAAAAAGTAGTATTCATACTCATTCCACACTTACCCTGTTTAGGGCTTTGCAGCCATTTCGCAAACTTCAAAGTGGTGCATAGTGGGTTAAACGCTTTGAAGTTGATGTCGCATGCATTCATATTTTTTTCAAAACATGCAGAAATGAGCTGAACGCAAGAATGCAGAATGGACTAAAATGGTCTTGTTTATCCTTTTTGCAAGGCTCATTCTCAACATGACAGGAACATGTTGACCAATGAATAAGAACTGCCATTTAGTTGGCTGCAGATTGTGGCATTCTTTTTTCAAAATGGTTAGTTCGATTGAACAGTGGAGATCAAACAACGGTGCATTTTCAGTGTATTTCCTACTCGATGTAAACTCGAATCTTTTATCTTAACCCTTTAACGGCAAAGGTACCCGGTGCCGCTATGTTTGGCGCATGGGACAATGGTACCCAATATTGGATGGTCACTATGATTTTTTGTTTTTCTGCACGTTTGAAACTTATTCAGTATTCTCATTTTTATTAACAAACGTTGTGACATTAATATTCAACATGGTAGTTATAGATGTTTTATAAAAGAAAAGCTTATTTATTACACATATATATGTATATATATATATTAGGTTGAGTTAGAAGTTTTGATCGACTTTTCGTCCCTTTCCAGATTTTTTCGTAGGACCGCTCGGAAGGACTTCGTAATGGGTTATGATAGACCGATCCCTAACCTGTACTTTTACGGGGATATATAAGCGTTCACTTGTAAGTGCTTCGCGAAAATGACTGCAACCTTCAACTCTCGTCCGAAGCTGTCTGAGAGCTATCGTCTCTCACGAATTACTGTAGGGGCATAGTCCACCGACTGCTGTCGCAAAGATCTGTGGTGCATCCAGAAGAGTTATCGTATCTCAGGCCACAGGTGCCACGTGACGAAGCACCTTCAAGACAAACAGAGAAGTGGACTACGTCCGAGGAAGGTTTTACTGTGTCGTCGTCGGACGTTCTCAGGGAATGCTCCACTTTGGATAACTTTCTGAGGGTTCCACCGTGACCATCGGGATTCACGCTTCTCAGCTACAGAGTTTGGCCGACGTTGTACGAAGGAAGCATCCGCACCGTGAAAATGTTTGCCTTTTTCACGACAGCGCTCAACCCCATGTTGTGAAATTGTTTTGCCAGTAAATTGCTGAACTTGGATGGGCAGTGCTGCCCCATTCCACTTATTCGCCAGGTCTTGCTCCATCTGATTACCATTTGTTTCTTGCTCTGAAACATCGGCTTCGCGATAGAAATTTTGGGTGATTGTTCAGAACTCAAAAATGAGATCTCCAGCTTTACTGAATCACGACCGCCGTCGTTCTGGGCTTCAGGAGTCAAGAAACTGCCGGTTCGTTAGACGTATGTTTAGCACAACGATGGAGACTATATTACTAATTGAGACCCTTTCAATGGAAATGAGACTTTTCAAAGTGAAAATTGAAAAGCCGATCAAAACTTTTTACTCAACCTAATATATACATATATGGGCAATGGGGTACTTCTGAAGAAACCTATGTGCTTTTGCAGGATTTGTCTACGTCTAAAAGCCTTTGAGGCAGTAAAATCATGTCAGTCACGTACATTACTTCCCAAATCCTATCCTATATTGTTTCCAAGTCCGAACTCAATTACCAAGCCTCAGTTATTATTTATTCATTCAAATACACCTCAAGGGTGTGCCCACTAATCACACAAAATAAAGAAGTTAGAAATTGGAAATAAGAATTTTATTTCGCCTCTAAGCAAGGAATAAAAACAATGTCACAACAAAACAGGGTTGAAAGATTAGAACTAGAACATTGTTGAGATAAGCAGAAAGACCAGCTGGTTGAACATAAATGGAAAAAAGAGAGCAGCTAGGGCATTCCATTTTGAGTTATTATATTAGGTTGAGTCATAAGTCCTCGGACAATGTGATTTAGATGACTTTTAGAGATCTTGAATTGTTAGGAAGAACTAGCTCTCTCAAATACATACTAACAAACACACCAAACTGTTTCCTTATCTGCAACCGTGCCCCATGATTTCAAGCCGTCGCAACTCCACCTCCACAGCACCATCCTATTTCTTTATTTATCTGGCCAAGAATCCGCGGCAATCAATAAACGTATGAAGGAAGTTCACGAGGAGGGCGCTCCTGCTGAAGCACCATTTACAAGTAGGATTGAAAGTTCGCGTCGGACAATTCTTCCATCGAAGATGAAGACCGTTCGGAACGCCCGATGGAGTTGGATTTGGACGTGCTGCGGAGCCAGGTGAGAGCTGATCCGTATCACACTACTCATGAACTGGCAGCCCACTCTTGGGGTGAGTCAGTCCACAGTTGCTGTGGATTGAAGTCAATAGGCAAGGTGCGAATGGGTGCTGCGGTCGATGGGTGCTCCATGCTTTGTAGAAGTATGACATGGACCGCCGCGCCGACATGGCACTTCCTCTCCTCACGCTCAAGCGCACCCTTACGTGGTTCAAGCACCTAGTCACCAGAGATAAAGAGTGGATTCTCTGCCTAACGTTCATGGGGTCTTCAATGGATTGACGAAGGTGTGGATGCGAAAGACTTCCCCAAACCCAACGAACACGCCAAGAAGATTATGCTCTCCATCTGTTGAAGCGCTCACGGTGTCGAATACTGGGAGCTGCTAGACGAAGAATGTACAGTTACCGCAGACGACTACATTAAGAAACTGAGGAATTTGAAGGAGGAGCTCGAAGCTTCTTGTACAGTTACAGCAACACAAACTTTACTTCCAGCGCGGCAACGCTCAGCCGCACTTTGCAAGAACGACCAAAAATTAACTAATGATTTTGGCTGGATAATTTCACAACACCCATCGTATTTCCCAGACTTGGCTCCCTCCGGATTACCACCTTTTTTCCTATCTCCAAAGCCATCTGGATGGTCAAAACTTCCAAACAACATCGAAATGGCACTCGAGCAGTTCTTCAAGGACCAGCCCCTACCGTTCTGGAGCAAGGGCATCTACGATCTGCCCAAGCGTTGGCCGAAGACCATCGATCCCAATGGCGCATTTAAATGATTCGCAATTGTCGTTTAAATGTTGTAAGACAAATATAATCATTGTCAATTTGTCCGAGGACTTATGACTCTATGACTCGACCTAACAAAGTGGGCAGAGCAGTCGACAATTAGGTCAGCAGGAGGACGGAACTTACGTGCGTCCGAGGATGCGTGCGGCAAATGGCGCGGCGAAGTTCGTGGTGGTTTGAACGACTTTAGCGCGTATCATTGAGACCCAATTTTGAAATAGGGTAGATTAGTTAGAACAGCTAACCCCTAATAAACTAATCCATTTCAAGTTTGTGCCCCAATAGTGGGCGCTGGAATTGTTCGAACCACCACGAATTTAGCTGCGCAATTTTCTGCGTGCATCCTCGGACGCACGTATGTACCCATACCCGCGTCAGCAACTCGTATTCATTTTCTAGTATATTTTACATACAAAAATGTGACAGCAGCAATTGTTTGAATACGAGGCAAACTGGGTTTCTCGATAAGTCTATTGAATCGATGGAGGAAGTTGGTTACTATACCGTGGGCCACAAACTTTCATAGAAACTGACTACTTTCTCAATTAAAGCCGCTGAATCGAAATAAGCGTGCAAAGGAAAAAATGAACCACTCCAAGAATATTCCTACCCCTAGATATAAATGAGAAAGAGCTTCAATTATACAGGGTGTCCCAAAATTATGTGCGCCAATTTATAGCAATATATTTGAAACTTCTCAACTGCGAAAGACGATGGAATTTCTATGCACGCTAGCTAACACTACGTGCTACAACATGCTAAAGTCGCATTTCGAAATATCACCCGTGAGCGCGAATAGAAGTCAAAGTTTGCTTTTGACTTGATCGCATGCGGCACGCAGGTATCCTTCTCCATTTCTTCCCAGCTGTCCTCCAGCTTTTGCATTCTAGGACTCCAAACTGGGACTGCAAACTCGACAGGTCCTCTTCTAATCAGGGACCATTCGTAGGACTCAAGTGAGTCAAGTTCTGGAAAATAGGATGACCATTCCTCTTCACCAATGAAGTCGGGCAGCTGTCGTCGGCACCACTCGCGGGCAAGCTTGGCTCGGAGGCTGGAGTAGCGTCCTGCTGGAAGGGCTATGAGATGCTTCAGAAAACGTAGCCTGATCAGTGCTTCAGTACTTCCATCAGTACGCTGTTCGAGCACTGGTCTTGGCCAATTTTCACGCTTGCACCGAAGAAACCACGAGCGGCTTACCCTTGCCAGTGATTTCCTCGAAAAACATCATTTTACTGTTCTGATAGCAACCTTTTTGTGAGATATTACACGCTGGTTGTTTTTTCCGGAACGCGAACGTTTTGGTTGTTGAGGGATGGTTTTATCGTAAAAAATTTTTTGGCCAGAGAAAACGACGAAGGGTTGCGTGTCATCACTCAAGTGGGTCTACGACTTTCTGCATTTTTTGGTCCTGCAGAGTCTGTTGAGATCGGGATTGGAGCAAACGATAGGAATGGTAGTGAGGCTTCTGCATGACACTCTTCCATCGCGGTAACTCCTGTAGGCCGTGCCCGTTAACTTCCTTTCGATGGGTCACCCAGGATCCCGATCGATTGGCATACGGACCATTTTAATAGTCCTATCTTCAGAAATATTCTACCTTTCTATCTTTCCTGGTTTGTCTTTGATCCAATCTTCTTTTCTATATCGTTTAATAGCCTCCTATACGGTTATTAGAAAAATCCCAATGAATTTCATAACGCCCTTCCACTTCTCACGCGTCAATGATTGCAAGTGGCATTGAATGAGCCTCCTCCATCTGAAAGATAACGGGAGTTCCACATCAGCAACCATGCATATTGCAAGGAAACCTTCTTATGCAACTAATTAATAACAGGTAATGTGAATTTGATGGATTATTTCTACCTTAAAAATTACTGAACTTTGGCGCAAATAATTTTGGAACACCCTGTATATGTGTATATCATGTATGTGTATGACCTATCATTATTATTACTATATATAAAGCACTACGTCTGTTTGTTTGTTTGTACGGAAATTCGATACAACCTGAAGAAACACCTGGAGAAGTCGGGTCAGGTTTGGAATGGGTTGAGCATAGGGTTAGGGCAACAGAGCACATGTGAGCCCAGCGGAGCTCCGCTCCCAAGGGGCAGGGCATGCGACGGAGCTGGGCGGGGTCATATGCAACTTCTCTAATTTGGTCTCATAACATTTCAGACGCCGGGAAAAAATGTAAAAAGGTGGGGGAAGGGTCAACTACTGAAATAAAAGAAAATTACTGGTGGTGGGCGGAGCGTTCTCGCAGCGGGCGGTACTTTCCATAGAGATTCATAACTCGATTCACCGAAGGCGTCGAGGCCAGGAGTAAATAAAAAGAGTGAGCAAGGCCTTATGCGTGCTGAGCATGCGTAGGTATAACCAAGCCTCGCCCACGATGGGCGGGGCGTGCGTTGAGGTAAAAACCACTTTTCAAAAATGAGTGCAACTTCGTTCGGAAACGTTCTAGAATGGGGTAAAAAAGTGGTTAGAGGTAATGGGACAAATGTGGTGAAGTCCTCGAAGTGGGCGGGGCTTGGATCAAAAACTTATAACTCCATTCAGAAACGTTCTGAGATGCGGCAAAAAGGTGTTGAGGTGTAAAAGAACAAGTGTGGTCAAATCCCAGAAGTGGGCGGGACCTAGATCAAAAATTTATGAGTCTTTTCAGAAAAGCTCTGGGATGCGGCAAAAAGGTGTTGAGGTGTAAAAGAACGAATGTGGTCAAATCCTAAAAGTGGGCGGGTGGGCACTAAAGTGGGCGGGACTTAGATCAAAAATTTATGAGTCTTTTCAGAAAAGCTCTGGGATGCGGCAAAAAGGTGCTGAGGTGTAAAAGAACGAATGTGGTCAAATCCTAAAAGTGGGCGGATGGCACTAAAGTGGGCGGGGCTTGGATCACAAACTTATAACTCTATTCAGAAACGTTCTGAGATGCGGCAAAAAGGTGTTGAGGTGTAAAAGAACAAGTGTGGTCAAATCCCAGAAGTGGGCGAGACCTAGATCAAAAATTTATGAGTCTTTTCAGAAAAGCTCTGGGATGCGGCAAAAAGGTGTTGAGGTGTAAAAGAACGAATGTGGTCAAATCCTAAAAGTGGGCGGGTGGGCACTAAAGTGGGCGGGACTTAGATCAAAAATTTATGAGTCTTTTCAGAAAAGCTCTGGGATGCGGCAAAAAGGTGCTGAGGTGTAAAAGAACGAGTGTGGTCAAATCCTAAAAGTGGGCGGATGGCACTAAAGTGGGCGGGGCTTGGATCACAAACTTATAACTCTATTCAGAAACGTTCTGAGATGCGGCAAAAAGGTGTTGAGGTGTAAAAGAACAAGTGTGGTCAAATCCCAGAAGTGGGCGGGACCTAGATCAAAAATTTGTGAGTCTTTTCAGAAAAGCTCTGGGATGCGGCAAAAAGGTGTTGAGGTGTAAAAGAACGAATGTGGTCAAATCCTAAAAGTGGGCGGGTGGGCACTAAAGTGGGCGGGACTTAGATCAAAAATTTATGAGTCTTTTCAGAAAAGCTCTGGGATGCGGCAAAAAGGTGTTGAGGTGTAAAAGAACGAATGTGGTCAAATCCTAAAAGTGGGCGGATGGCACTAAAGTGGGCGGGGCTTGGATCACAAACTTATAACTCTATTCAGAAACGTTCTGGGCTACGGCAAAAGGTGTTGAGGTGTAAAAGAACGAATGTGGTCAAATCCTAAAAGTGGGCGGATGGCACTAAAGTGGGCGGGGCTTGGATCACAAACTTATAACTCTATTCAGAAACGTTCTGGGCTGCGGCAAAAGGTGTTGAGGTGTAAAAGGACAAACTTATAACTCTATTCAGAAACGTTCTGGGCTGCGGCAAAAGGTGTTGAGGTGTAAAAGGACAAATGTGATCAAATAACGGAAGGGGGCGGGCTTGGCACTAAAATGGGCGAGGCTTAGACAAAATTTATACCTCTACTCAGAAACGTTATGGGATGCGGCAAAAAGGTGTCAAGGTGTAAAAGAACGAATGGGGTCAAATCCCAGAAGTGGTCGGGATTGGCACTGAAGTGCGGGGCCTAGCTCAAAAATGTTTAACTCTATTCAGAAACCTTCTGGGATGCGGCAAAAAGGTGCTAAGTGTAAAAGAATGAATGTGGTCAAATCTCAGAAGTGGGCGGGGTTTAGATCAATGTTATTAAGTCTATTCAGATGGGTTTTTGAACGCGGGAAATAAGTGTCAGGAGGTAGTGAAAGTAATGCGGTTCGAAAACTGGAAAAGGGTGGAGTTTGCCAAGAGGGGGGGGGGGGGGCGGGAGGGGGCTGAGATAAAAAATTTATACATCTGCCCTTCGCACTAACCCTGACCACATAGGTGTACAACTAGGGGATTCCAATACTAAATACTTAGTACTTAACTTTTCAACAATCAAGCTAAAAATTTTCTAAAAGTTAGTGTCCATAGTTCCACACACGGTAGTCTCTTCTACTCTAGAGCAAATGCACTATATGAACTTCAGACATTATGAAATAAACTCAACCATAGCCCCAGCCACACAGGTGCATACCCTGTAGAGACGAGTAAACCCCTACAACTACCCAAAGGGCTGTCCTTTCAAAGTTAGTGTTCATGGCCACACACAGCCCAAACCAAAATATTTGTTAATTAAGATCAGAAAAGGTTAAGTTATTGCTTGATTAATCCCCGTCGCCCTTGCTGAAGAATATTGTGTATGCAGAAGTGTTGCTTTGTTAAATTACAGTTCCAAAATCAAGTGTTATGTATTCAATGTTAATACTCCAGCCGAGCTGGACAAACTTTTCTATTGCACGTCAAACACCTTTCTTGAACTGCTTGCTGGTTAATCCAAATTTTTGTGATCTAGCGAAAAAATTCCATGCTTCCCATGAGACAAAAAAGCTCGCTACAGAAGTATCAGGGAATAGGCTTGGAAGATAAAGGTCGATAATGAAAATCAGATGCTCATGTGGCTCCGTCCCCCAGGGCTAGAGCCCGCAGCGCACGCGATAGCGTGCGTAGCCGCCTGGTATGTAACTATTTGGAAACGACAGCCTATACCGAACATACCGAGGGACAATGTTTCAGAGAGCAATAACTTATCACAAAAGTCAACGAAAAAATAACTCATCATCATTCAGTACTTTAACTACTGAACACAATGTATAAAATAAACTATATCATAAAAAATAACAATATAAAATACTAATAATCTATTAATAAGTAATGTAACTTATAATAGAACACGCTTATCAGGAATTTATTAATGAGCGCCTCTTTAACATAATTCGGCAAACCACACTTCCCTCCATTTATCACGCTCTAATATCTACAGGGTGGACCAAAATTATGATGACAACGCGCTCATAGCAAATTTTTTTGAGCTTATAACATTTCATTCGATTTCTTCCATTTCACAAGGTAGATTACATAATTAACTTTCTAGCGATACCGAAATTTTGGCAGATTTCAAAAATAATGCAAGCGTAGCAACATCGTAAATCAATCATCGCTTTGCATTTACGAGCTGTTAGGGTAAAAGTGTTTAGGCCACAAACTGGTGGGAGTTAAAGGGTCGGGGCAGTACACAACGAAACCTAAATGCGCGGGAAAATGATAATGGGCCATGGGCCGTGAGCAAGGAGGTTGATGGTTGGAATACTAACCGAGGAAGGCCGTCGTCTGAGCGCCCCTGGAGTCCCATCGCCACAGAAGAGAGGGGCTGCATACTGCCCTGGCCGTAAGTGTTCAGATTAGGTGTTCCCTTTTTTGTGTTGCAGCCGCCTTCGTAGCAATTGTGTGAATTGAAGTTTGGGCGTTGTAGAAAGGATTAAGATGATTTATTTGATCTCTCTTGACTGTTTTTTTTTGAGATAAAGAATTTTATCATGAATCTGTGTGCGGTCAATCGGACGGTGCGCAACCGTGACTTTATAGTTTTCGCTTTCTTTACAAATTGCCAAAACCTAACAAGGGGGCCGCGGTCGTTCGAAAGGCGCACTGGTTGGTGGAGGATTCTTTTTTGTGTAAGTGGTTGCATTTGTTTACTTTCATACTGTTAAAGCTCTCGGGTATATACTGGAGTGGCTTGACCATCACGCCTCGCTACCAAGACAGTGGTATTTGAAAAAGAAGAAAGAACTCGTTGAGACAGAATGGAGCCTGGTTCCCTCTTCGTGAGCTTATCGACAGTGACGATTTCTGTTTCATATGGGTAAACTTTCCCCACATTTTTACCTAAGGAAGAGGAGACTGGGTACCACACCTGGACAAACGATTTGAAAATGGTTGATTCGAGTGTGGTGTCAGCAGAAGCTGAAAGGGCAGGGGGCAACATGCAAGTTGCTGGTGGAGTGTCCTCTGTGCGAGATATGTTGGCCGATGATGTCGAAATGGTGCCCGAGGAGCGGCATAAGTTCGAGGAGTGCGAACAGGTCAAGGTATGCAGTCAAGCATTGGAAAAATTAAGAGGTAGAGATACTGGCGGTGGCTAAGGTAAGCAAACAATGGGCCCGAAGCGGGAGAAGCTTGGTGTCATTAGGTCAGCGGTGGAAACCACAGAAAGGCATTTGGCCAAATTCAGAGAGGTGTGCGAGAGAAGTATTAGGGACTAGCAGAGACGGCTCATGAGTTCGCTGGAATGCGATACTCAACACGAGAGCGCGCAGACCGCGGAAGACCTAGTAGAAAAGGCAGGACTGTTGGATGAGGTGTTGAGACTGACTATCTGGAGGCGAGAAGATGTAGCAAGGAAATGTGTTGGGAGGAGGAGGAAACTAGCGCTTCGTGTCCGAGAACATGCTGAAGATTCTGTATTACAGCGCCAGTTGGATGAAAAAGAAAAGCCTGATGCGCTTAGGAAACTTGGCAAGAAAGGCAGCCGTGACGCAGTGCCAGGTAGGAGTGACGACAAAGTAGGGAGTAGGCTTGAAGCTTTACGAAAGCTAAAACGCGAGCTAAAAGCCTACGCGAGCTTCAAACTGGCCTGTTGCAGAGTGGGTCAAGAAGGCCGCGAGAATCGAGTCGCTGGATGTGTGTGCATTCTCAAGAGGAAGCTGATAGCACACGGCGAGTCTAGTATTATGTCAAGCGAGAGTGGGTGGAGTGATATTGAGAGTTGCTCCGATTTGAGCTTAAACCACCATAGGGGAAGGTTAACCCTTGCGCATAGTCATTGTATGTGCAGTTAATTGAAGTATATAGCTTTGCCGCATGTGTGAGTATGCTCAGGTAATGATAAAGAGTACTCATGGAAAACTTTTGTAGAAGCTCTTTCATTGAAGTATCTCAGGAATAGTTGGACAAATGAAGAGCGTAAGATAAAAGTTAGTAGGCAATGCAAAGACTCAATACGAGGCGCTGCCCAAGGAGGTCAGACAGGGCACGATTGAGGAAATCATGATAGTGTTGGCAAGGGCGGATAAGGAAGAGGTTCAGAAAAAGGGTGATCGCATTGGGTAAGTTGGCAGTCAACCGCTTAAGGCAATTGCGTCACGTAAGGCTTACCCTGATTTGGATGAGGGCGCCTTGGTGACAATAAGAGCCCATCAAGTGTGTGACCAAGAAGTCGTTGACCAGGCCTGAGTCTATTACTCCCTGGAAGCGATGGAAAAAGGGGAGAACAACGCGTGTGCAAACCCGACAGAGGCAGCAATGCGCGTGGAGAGAAGAAGGCTGACCATGGAAAATGTAAAGGACCAGCAGCAAAGAGAAGCTCCAGTCAAGTAGTATGAAAGAACAAGGCAGCGACAGATGGGATTAGAAGAAGGCTGTAAAAGACAGCGAGAATGCTGCCGTTGGTAGAAAGGAAAATGGGAGAAATCGCGCGAAGGAGCAGTCACTGCTACGAGATGTGCTGATAGGACGCCAATTGCGGTGTTATAACTGCAGAGGTAGGGGCACATAGCAAAGGAATGCGATAGGAAGCGAGAGCTGGGGAGTAAAGCCAAAGGAAGTAGAGGCCCAAGAAGCGAGAGAGCAAGACAAGTCATCAGAAGTGCCATCGTTGGAAAGAAGTTGGTAACGAAGGTAAAGATTTTTGGAAGTGAGTGGCCGGCACTATTGGAACCGGGATCCGAAATCTCTATCCTGCCGCTCAAAATGCTACAGCAGATCGGAAGTAAAGGTAATCGCTTAAAGGAATACCCGGTCGAACCGAACAAGAGGATTGTGGACGCCTCGGGAACATAATGAAATTTCTCAAGGTAGTGGAAGTCCCATTATGCGAACGTATGAAGAGATACTGTTAAGAATGTATGTATCATCGCACAAAGGGAACATGCTGGTGCTGGGTACCAATGCGTTAGAAGCATTGAACTATATGCTAGTGCAGCGATCAGACAATGAAGGAAACACCGGCAAAAGGATGGTCAAAGGTGTACGGAGGAAACAAAAAGGCTGGTAAAGCTGTAATTTGCAAAAGTCTGTGTAGCTCCGAGTGAGCTCAAATGGGTGGCAGGCAAAGGAGAAGCGCAAGCTGTTGTGCTCGTGCTCAACTCGAGTTCTGAGTGAATAATGTCTGAGCTATGTTTGGTGGATGAGAACGGTGTGGCCGAAGTGCCCGTCTGGAATACGTCGTCGGTGCCCCCTTGGTACTAAGGGTGGACCAAGAGATGGGTGACTGGGAAGCCAGTGATAGCGAGTATGCCAAAGCAAGGGCAAGAGGAGCATCAACGGACATGCTTGCGTTGGGAAAACCCGCATTGCCGGCCTAGGAAAGAAAGAGAATGCTGAGTGCATTTTTGAAAGGTAACAGAGAAGGGATACCGGAAGAACTGCAGCTGTGGAACATTGTGGAAGAATTCAATGACGTGTTCGCGGTGGAAGATCGAGAACTCACGCAGACCATTTTGGTAGTTCACGAGGTGGACAACCGGCCTTTTCTTCCGATTCGGCAAAAGACCAGAACAGAGCTGTTAGAAGCACGTGCTGAGTTCAAAGACATGATAAAGGAGCTACGGGATCGGAGCATTATTAAGGAGTCGACATCAGATTGGTCGTCTCCAGTAGTCTTGGTGAAAAAGAAAGACGGCACGATGAGGCTATGCATCGATTACAGGGAGCTGAACAAACACACAAAACTGGATGCGCACCCTCTACCCAGGATAGACATCATCCTGCAGAGCATAAAAGGAGTATCCTGTTTCAGCACTCTGGACATGGCATCAGGGTATTAACCCATTGACGACCGCGTGGCCCGCCGGCGGGCCACACCATATCGTGCCCCCGTGGCATTTATATTATTTATCAAGTGTCCTTATGATTTTTTCATGTTTTCAAGTATTAGCTGAGCTCACAATCTTCTAGAGAATCGTGAGGCATCGAGGTACAAGAATCCTTCACTTCCAACTACAGTACAAGAGAAATTAAAAGTTAATGTAAGGACAATGTAAAAGGCGCGGTCGCCAATGGGTTGATCATTGCCAGAAATCGTTTTAGGGAATTTTTACGAGCTTTGCATTTGGAAATGCTAATGACGACCGTCTTTCCAAAATATTTCATTTTTTGAAGTTGTTCAACGAACGAAAATTCACCAAGGTAATATACTCCTTCGAAAAAACACCTTTACAATTGCGAAATTAGATTTTTCTAGGACCACGCTGTATGTAGTTCCATTTGGGCCTGTTGTAATGTTTTGAGAAGAAGAGTTGAGAGAAAATGGAAATTCAGATGAATAAAACAAAAAATACAACTGCAGTCCACATGTGGACCGCATGGTCGTCAATGGGTTAATAGATACCACTACCCGATGATGCAAACCAAAAGAGCGCCTTCACAACGTCAGAAGGATTGTTCCAATCCAAAGAACTACAATTTGGCTTGTGTACATTGCCTGCTCGGTTCCAGAGGTTGATGGACACGGTATTGGGAAGGATGCGTGACAAAGGAGTATTTGTCTACACAGACGACATCTCTGTGGTGATATGCTACGGAAAGCAAACAGCGGCACTATGAGGTATTGAGCGAAAAGTTACAGGCACTCACAACAGCGAACCTGAAGCTGAGGCCGCAGAAATGCATCCTAATGGGTGATGAAGTCATGTTTTTGGGTCACGAAATCGCAGGAGATGGCGTGAGAGTGGACCCTATAGAGATAGAGAATATTGGGAAGCACCCGAAGCCTACGACTGTTGTACAGTTGCGATATTTCTTAGGATTATGCGGGTACTATCACAAGTTTGTGCTCGGGTTCTCCCGCATCGCTCGACCTCTATTTGAGCTGACAGGTGCGAAGGCTCCATGGAAGTGGGATAACACCCATGATGAAGGTTTACGGAGCTCACATTAAGACTCGTGACCACGCCTATAATGAGTCAGCCGGATATTGAAGCAGCCAGGTCAGGAGATGTTTACATGGAAGCGTCGCAGGTAGGTGTAGGAGCGGTTCTCTCGCAGGAAGGCAGAGACAATTTTCTGGAGAACGTCCGTTGCGCGCGCCTGTTCTCGATGGTTCAGCAACACTTTTCCTAACTCACCGCTTTATCCTAACAACAGAGCAAAAAGGCGCTCTGGGATGGTCTCAGAGCGCTTAAATACACCGAAAACACTACAGCGAATAGAATCTCCAGCTTGATATGACATGAATGAATAACATAACTTTAGAGTCGCGAATGGTCGCGATTGATCGCGTCCCCCGGAACTGCCCCCGGAAGGGCGACAACTCAGAGATAACATCAATTGCACAAACAGTCGACAATCATTCATTCTACCTACACATTAGTTGAACTATGAGACTAACATGTTACTTGAGGGGCGATATTAGGGTGTCCAATAAACAAAAGTGAATTACAAGAACCAACAAATGAAATGAATCTACTTTACGTTGACGATGTTGAACGCGGGCCTTGGCGATGTTGTCGATCGTCGATCAGTTCCTTCCATCCGCACAGGAGTAGCCTTTCAAAAGTGGTTGACCGGAACCATAGGAAAGAATACGAGACGGAAGGGGGGGGGGGGGAACTGCCCTGACGAATTGAATAGGTAGACAGAGGATAGAGGCGAACAGCGCCGAATCTACGACAGAATATGGGATGAAGCCAAGCTGGCGACTCATCGGCAGCGTGAGAAGTAAGAAGCTGACGGCGCGGCGAGCAGATAGACAATATGGGGTTTTGAATACGGTGAAGCGGGGGGAGCGGAGAGTTTTCTGCAAAGGATGTGACGATGGAGATGTGCGCTGATTGATGATGTAACCAGCGCACGCTCCCCGCCGCAACAAACGTTCAAAACTTTCTTCGCTTGAACGAAGACGTTCCAAGCGAAGCTTTACTTGGGCAGATGAGCACGTTGTGCTCTTTTGCGCAGAAGGTACAAAGGATGCCGCAATCTTCGTTGTGTTTTGGCTGTAAGCATCGATTGCACAGTCGAGAATTGGTGACTTGAATTGCACGAAAACTGCGTCTGGGAAACGGCAACAGCGTCCAGTTGGGTGGTTGTCGCGGCTTTCGTCGACAGAACAGAAAACGCAACTTGAGTGCGGCTTTCTTTTCTCCATGATCAGATCCTATTTTTGGTCGATGATATTATATTATTCTGTTGGCTGACGAGGTCCACCAAAGCTTCCATCTTAGCATCGAATGACATCACGAACATACTGAGCTGCTCCTTTAGTTCTTTGATGGCGTCAGACGTAGGGCTCGATGTGTATGGCAGCATCGACTTCGTCCATGTTTGTTGCGTCCGTAGCGAGGAAAATGAATGGGCGAGTTTCTCATGCTTAAGAGTAGCTGAGGGACATGTTGACGTATTGTGCTGTAATGTTGGTGAGCCTTCAAGAAATACACTTACTGCATTGTCTACGTGGAACTACAACCAGGAGAATTCTCTGAGAAAGCGTTATGCTCGTGTCGATGAGATATCAGTGGTGGATCGTATGCAAATTGACCACAGTTGTTAGACAGTCATGAAAGTAAGTAAGAAAATTTTGAGGAAAGTTTTAGAAAGCTCTTCAGACCCTTTGCTAAAGCCTGGAGAACGAATAGTAGAGCCGTGGGCACAAAGAGGTGGGTTACCGCACATAAGGTGGCTAATGCTCCAATGGCGACGAGAGATGCTTTCCAGTGGTCTTTTATTACTTTAAGTGTGGGACTAAGGTCTAACATTTGCCATTTTCGGAACCACTTGGTTGAATTCCATGTTGTTACATGAGAAACGAAAATTTCTTCATCACTCGTGTGTGGAAGGTAAGCAAGAGAACCTTCCAGGAGCATATGGATAGTGCGATTATTGCATTCTGCAAAGCAACTTTGTCTTATCATGGCTTGCTGGGAGTCCAGAATAAGCGTGTTTGGCTTCCCAGATGGATCACATTCGATGGAAAAAACATGGGTCTCGCACTGGATGATATTCCATGTGTGTGTTGCAGTTGTGCAGGACGCGATTAGGTTGGCGCCTTCTTGGCAGTTATAACATCCTTCCAGCTTTGTCAAGGAGATGTTGCAATCCTGTTTGGTGATATACTCCGCGCTTTCAAGTATTTCGACCAGGCGGCTACGCACGCTACTGCGTGCGCTAGGGGCTCTAGCCATGAGGGACGGAGCCGCATGAGCTTCTGATCTTCATTGTACCTTTATCATCTGAGCCTCTTCCTTGTCACTTCTGTGGCGACCATCATTTTTTTTGAGATGTGAAATGGGGCTGTGTGTGGCCATGAAGAGTTCTCCGATATATCCAAATCAAATACCCCTCCAGTCCATGTAGTCGAAGAAACCCAGTGTAGTTCAGGGTGTATGTGGCCATGAACACCAACTTTGAAAGGAAAGCCCCTCTGAATGCTTTATTTATTTATTTATTTATTTAGTTTGCACTCTTGGTGCGCCCGAACAATCCAGAAAAGTATAACGTAAGGCGACGAAAGAACGCAATAATGCAGCCAACACTTGTAAAACAAAACAAAGCAAGTGGCAGTACCGTAATGATATAACCCGAAGGCAACGTTCCCCTAACGCAGGGACCCCAAGCTAAGAACAGCGAGCCGTAGCATACAATAATAGAATAAAATGTAATAAAGAATAATATATAATAGTACAGAATACTTGTAGGGATATATACGTCTCTACA
The DNA here is from genome assembly GCA_000469685.2 of Haemonchus contortus. NCBI lineage: Eukaryota > Metazoa > Nematoda > Chromadorea > Rhabditida > Trichostrongylidae > Haemonchus > Haemonchus contortus. The sequence goes on along the minus strand of LS997567.1, from coordinate 24,590,334 downwards.
GGGTATGCACCTGTGTGGCCGGGGCTATTGTAGAATTTATTTTACCAGTTGGGCTACGCATGCCAATGCGTGCAACATATTCCCACGCTAACGCCTACGATTATAGTGTCAATCGATTGCTCTTTATTTTGAAAATCCTCCTTCCTGTTAGAAGTTTGCTATGCATAAATAACTCTTCGGATTCTCATTTTCCTTGAAAGCTCTACGCACTCAGCATCAGCTCCGAATTGGGAGCGATTTTTTCTGTAAGCCATCTTCGCTGTGTCCGGTAAGAACATCGCATAATACACAAAAGTGATTATTCAATCGGCCTATAATATCACGAAGGAGAAAAAAAGGGGACAGCTCGGCTAAGGAAACGTACCTCCGTGAAATTTTCGTGCAATTGGAATACTTTGAACGCTCTAGGGCTAAATTGACAATTTTATCGGGTATTGCGCCCATTGTGAGCGGAGTCTGGTCCTGCCATCCACTATTAGTGTTCCTATGCTGCCGCCCGTACTCCTACCAAATTTCAACGTTCTAGGATCACGGGGACAGTAGTTGTGAATTTTTGCACAAACCCCGCCCATTGTGGGAGGAGTCTGTTCTTGCATCAATAGTGAGTGTTCTTATCCTGTTCCCACAACTCCTACCAAATTTAAACGCTCTAGGATCACGGGGACAGGAGTTGTGAATTTTTGCACAAACCACGCCCATTGTGGGCGGAGTCTGGTCCTGCCATCCACCATTAGTGTTCCTATTCTGCCGCCCGTATTCCTACCGAGTTTGAGTGCTCTAGGATCACGGGGACATGAGCTATGAATTTTTGCACAAACCCCGCCCATTGTGGGCGGAGTCTGGTCCTACCATCCACCATTAGTGTTCCTATTCTGCCGCCCGTATTCCTACCGAGTTTGAGTGCTCTAGGATCACGGGGACATGAGCTATGAATTTTTGCTCGAACATTTATTTCTCAGAAACCCCGCCCCCTTTCGGCGGAGTCCGGTCCTGCCACCCACTAAAAGTGTTCCCATCCTGCCGCCTGTACTCCTACCAAGTTTGAACGCTTTCGGCCCACGGGGACAGGAGTTATGAATTTCCGGTCAGACACACACACACATACACACACACACAAACACACAAACACACCAACAGACACACTTAGCCGATTATACATATAAGTAGGATGAGGTCTGAAGTTATTGTAGTGCATTTGCTCTCGTGTAGAAGGAACTACTGAGTGCGGAACCATGGATACCAACTTTTGTACTTTTGTACACTATAAAAATTTTTTGCCCAATTTCTGAAAGAGTTAATGGTGTCCTCTTGTTGTACACCTATATGGTCAGGGTTAGTGTGAAGGACAGCTGTATAAATTTTTGATCTCAGCCCTGCCCCCCTCTTTGCAAACCCCACCCACTTCAGACTTCGAACCTTATTACTTTTACTACCACCAGACACCTTTTTCCCGCATTCTAAAACGCATTTGAAAAGACTTAGTGATTTCGATGTAAGCCCGTTTTAGTGCCAATCCCGCCCACTTGTGTAATCTGACCACATTTGTTCTACCACATCTTACCACTTTTTTCCCGCCTCTCCCAACGTTTCCAAATAGAGTTATAAATTTTTGATCTAAGCTCCGCCCACTTTGGTGCACACCCCGCCCACTTCGAGGATTCGACCACACTTGTTCTTTTACACCTTGACACCTTTTTGCCGCATCCCAGAAAGCTTCTGAATAGAGTTATAAATTTTTGATCTAGTTCCGCCCACTTTGGTACCAACCCCGCCCACTTCGAGGATTTGCCCACATTTGTTCCACTACCTCCAACCACTATTTTCCCGCATTCTAGAACGTTTCCAAGCAAAGTTGCATTCATTTTTGGAAGAAGGCTTTCGTCTCAACGCACGCCCCGCCCATCGTGGGCGGGGCTTCGCTGAGCTTACGCATGCCCAGCACGCATAGGGCCCTGCTAACTCTTTTTATTTTTTTCCTGGCCTCTGCGCCTTAATTGAATCGAGTTATGCATACATCTGCAAAAAAACCGCCCATTTTGAGAAAGAGAGGGTCTCTTCCGTCTGGTTTGTTGACCCAATCCTCACCTTTGAACATTTTTCCCCGGTGTCTGGCCTTTTTCGAAGCAAAGATAAGATGTTTGACTGTTGGCACCGCCCATTCCGGCACTTGCCCGCCCCGGTGGGCGGAGCTCCGCAGAGCTCGTATGCGCCCTATTAATTCTGTCTTGGGCTCCACCCATCCCGACCTTGACAAGACCTCTGAAGGTGTTTTTTCAGGTAAAATAAAGGTGTTTTTTCAGGTAAAACTGGATTGTGTGACAGACAGACAATTATACATACATACATACAAACAAACAGACACACCAAACTTGTGGATTATATATAGTAGAGAGTAGAGATTCTACCATCAGAGTCATTTCTTCTCTTTGAGATATGCGATTACTGAATCCCTTCGCTTGACTACGTACAGGAATGGGCTTGAGACGGGAAGGACATTTGAAAGAACGCTCTCAATGGTGGCGATAGCAGTGGGTGGACAACAACACCGTGCAGGAGCAGCTTCTGCGTCACATTGGCAAATCACTTTGCTTTGACAATAACGAAAATTGTCACTGGCTTCTGTGAATGTTTTGCATTCGACTGGCACGGTTTCAATCCCAGGGATGATTAGGCCTTCATGTTTGGATATTGCGAATCTACTTTGCAACAGCGAACTTGACGGTGTGGACATGGCTATCACTGTGGATGAAGTGTCACCTATTTTCTTAGTAACGTAAGGTCGGAGGGTTACCCGTTTCTTCATAGCAATGTCATGCAGGATTAGTTGAACTTTTATCTGGACCAAGGGTTTCCATTCCATGCACTCACAAGAAAGGTCTTTCAGGGCGTGGGGCGCTTTTCGAAAAGGGTTTCTGCATGGTATAGGGGCATGAGCACTGAGTATGGAACTATGGTCATTTCCGCTAAATGGCCTTCTGAATGCCAAAAAAGGAGTGAAAATAATTTTGTCAGAAATCGCCGTTTTCACCCACTAGGCGTCGTTTGTTTCATTCATGACGTCGACTGTCCGCTCAGTAGAAGGCGCTAGTGGACTGTCGACGTCATGAATGAAGCCAAAATGCGTGAAGCCAAAAAGCGCCAGTGCGCCAAACAAGGGAGCCACATGTTGAAAAGTGCGGGGAAGTTTCATATGTGCTCTCCACGGTTGAGCGGCCGGCAGCGATGGATGGTGGGGTAAATGACTTCGAAATGGATGTGGACTTCGAAATGGGGCGGCTAGGCTGGGTTGATGGTTCGGATCCCAGGGGCTTTGCCGTTTTTGCATTTTGTGCTGCCACCTCCAGATTGGCTCCACTTTGTACCAGGGCCAAAGCAAGTGCCTGACCGGTCATGGTCGTAACCAGGACCAGCGATAATCTCTAAGAGTCGTTAGAAGGTGATGTGTGGAGCACTATCAATGGAGGAGCTTCCAGGCTTCACACTCCCCGGGGTATAAAGGGGTCTCTCCATTTCACACTATATAAGTGTTGTAATGGGTTCCTATAATGTTTCCTGTTCGAGGGAAGCTGTCCTCGACCTCGTTCGTCAATGCAAAGATAACAGAATTTCCATATTGATTGTATAATAACTCCCGATTCCCTGGCACCAACTGGGCGTCAACCGCGGACATCTGTGGGAAAACGAATCAGATTCTCTTCGAATTCGTCTTATTGCCAAAGGATCCATGAGCGTTGGGCTTGGTATAAAAAGCTGCCACCCCTGAAGAAAATCATAAGTACCAGATTACCATATAAATGACTAGAGGAAGGCTTTGGGCGATACCCGTTCCCAACATACGATCCCCTAACTCTGCGTCCTCCTATGGAGGGCTGAAAGGATACGATCAAGAAGGACACTGCTGATGTCGAGGTGACTGCAGAAGATAGTGACCGTGAAGAGAGAAGGAAATGAAGATGACCAACCAGAACAGTGGACAAAAACCCTTAAAAGTCGCGAAATCAACGCTAGGGTAAAAAGCGGTGGAATCATCGTAATTAGATGCGCCTTTCATTAGTTCTGAAGGAATTCGGTTGAAATAAAACAACAATCAAACCATGACTGTCCAAATAATTCGAAGAATTGTATGGACTGTGACCATAGAATTTCGAGGACCAGTTGATATGTTAGTTTTTTGACAGCCAAGATGATATCATACCAACATTTGACCGACTGAATGAACGCTCGATGTGAGGGATGCAAAAACAGCCGAAATCATGAGAAAACTACGTAAGGAAGTTGAGGGAGGGGGGAGGGGTGTGGAGGGGGGCTTCCTCGGTCACGACAATGACCAGTTGGGCACTTGCTTCGGCCCTGGTACAAAATGGAGCCAATCTAGAGGTGGCAGCCTAAAATGCAAAAGCGGCACGGACCGGAGATTCGACATACGAAACCTCCCAGCACTTTTCAACATGTTTCAACATGTGGCTCCCTTTTTTAGCTACCGTTCACGTTATTTTCAAGGCGCAGTCCACTGGCGCCTTCTACTGAGTAGACAGTCGACGCCATGAATGAAACAAACGAACGCCTAGTTGGTTAAAACGACAATTTCTGACAAAAACCTTGTTCACTCTTTTTTGGCATTCAGAAGGCCATGTAGCTGAAATGGACCATAGTTCTTTACTCAGTTCTCATGCCCCTGCACCTTGCGAGAAACCATTTTCGAAAAACGTCCCACGCCCTGAAAGACCTTCCTTGTCAACGATTTCGTACACAAAGCTGTTTCTGTGCACGTGGGCAATACGGTAGAATGAACACGATGGAAGTAGTCAGCGGCATCCGCACATAAGCCCTCCTCATGAAGGTTCACAACCCCTGTATCCCGGGTAGAGAGAGGCACTAGCGAATTCTTCGAACTTGCTATCTGGCTGGATCAAAGAACATGCGTCTTGTAAACAAGAACCCATTTGTGCACATCGATTGGTACTGTACACTTTGTGCTCGGTGTCACGTGTACAAAACAGAGTACGTTTTGCACACTCCAGTTCTATTGGTAGTTTTTCTATGCGAAGAATGCCTACTGATTTATTGGTCTGAAGGATATCAACGCAAGCCATTTGTGGATCTTATCAAGTAGAATCTCCCGGCGGAATTTGATTGCGTAGGTGTTCTGAGAAGCACATGTGACCTCTGCATTGGGCCTATTGAATCCCAGCTGACATGCTGTTATTTGTTCATGCAGTAGCGCGGCGCAAGAAGCCACCGCGATGGCAGTGATGGCGCTGGGGCGAGAGAGTGGGAGCGGTCGGAACGACTGAAGCTGGTTGTTTACCGTTTCATCGCTCTTACGAATGACCACTGTAGGATGTGAGCGTTTGTTGACTTTGCCTAACTCCGATGATGGAACCGTTGCGCCAGGGTAAGAAATGTTGCGTGCCAGCATAAATTTTACGTACAAAGCTATTGCAGCGATCAACAGGTAAAGAAGCAATCCTATGGATGCAATTGCCCCTGTTGGCCAAAAATGGGGATTGCCAAACAGATGTTTGGACATCTGTTTGGGTTTGTTTTGTGATAAGTGACATACATGAGGAAGACTGCAGTTCTTTTGCAGCTCAGTATATTTGTTGCCAGAAAAATGTCTCATTGATACTACTACTACTCCATTGTTTGCTGTTGCGGGCAGTAGGAATGTAAGATTTGTCAAGTTATTTGCGAAATATCTGCAAGTTGACCGTATGCAAAGTGGAAGGTGCCGTTTGGTGGTGTAATATGAAGAGTGCTACCTTCGCCTGAGATGCTCGGCAAGGCAGTTACTGACAGCCCTAGAAGCAGAGCAGTAGTCATGATGATCATTACCACGTTGATGTGCGGGCATAATATGGGAAGTAGAGATCCATCAGAGTCGTCGGTGACCCTTGATATTTCCTGGATCGCTTTCTTCGCTTTGATCTTTGCCAAACGCGGTTTGTTGCCTTCGTTCATCTGAAGTTCTCGAACACTGTGATCAGCTTGTGGATAAAAGGGCGGAACCTTATCGTTTCTTGCTGAAATTTCCAGCGGATAGACTTTGTTTACAGGTCCTAGCCAGACATTTTTATTGGGCATCAACAGTTTAGCAGATCTCACGAGATCATCACAACCTCTCATTAGGTAAACAACTTTGCCAGAGCACCAGGAGCCTCTTGGTAGATTTTCTTTTTCGACTGAGACAATCTCGTCAATTTGTGGTTCTCTCAGTTTCACATGTCGCGGTTGTTCTCTGTTTATAGTCTGCATTTCCTGAAGAGCCGTTAAATATTGAGTGTACCACCGATCCCAAAATTTCGAACTGACTTATTCCGCATGTAGTATGGCCTGCTTAGCTTGGGCAGCTGTTTGAATGAGTTTGGCATCAAACGTTGGATCTGTGCCCGCCTCACCGTCCATCTCAGCTAAACTATATTTCAGGTTGTTCTGCTGCAGGGAATTGACTGGCCGCAAAGGCTTGTCATCCGTATCTGCATTGTTTATAGTCGTAAGGGGTCTAGTGTTGATTATGGCCTCGATTTGCGTCATGATGGTATAGAGCTGTGTAGTGACAGTCTTTTTCGCCTGACGGATTTAGTGAAGGCACGTTTGACTGATCCTACGAGTCTTTCCCACGCTCCACCCATCCAGGGTGCACCTGGTGGGTTGAAGACCCATCGTATTCTATGGTTAGAGCTATAGCGCATTACAGAATCGCCCGTACTGTCGTTCGGAGAACACATTTTTCAATGATTTGTTGGCCAAGTTTGAAATTCGTGCCAGTCTGTTCGAATAATAGTGGGACCCCCTCTCCGAGACATGAACCTTATAAAGGAGTTCAAAAACGCTCCTGTGGACATATCTTCCACCACTTCGAGATGCACTGCTCTAGTCGTGAGACACGTGTATAGGGAAACGTAATATTTTTCATTGTTTTTGGAGTGAAAAGGCCCCATGAAGTCAGAACCGACTGATTGGAAGGGTCTCGTCAACACGGCCCTTTCTTTGGGTAGAGGAGGCATATGTGGCGCTCCAAACGGGAGTCGAGAGCCTTTTTGCATACGACACAGTTTTCACGTATTTTTGAATACCCCACATAGCCGTGGTATCCAAAAGCGTTGTCTCGCAAGACATAGTATATGGTCCTTTCCGGAATGGCCATTTTTGATGTGAATGTCGGTTACGACGAGTTGTGTGATATCAGAATTCTACTCCAAATAAATGGGGTTCTTCACATCGTACGGGACGGGTGCATTCTGAATGCGAGATGCGTTTCGAATGATTCCGTTTTCATTGCGAAAGATTTTCTTCTGTGGAAACCTCTTTTTAAGCGTGTTTAGGGAAACTGAAGCGTGTGCTCCGCGAAGTATTAGAGTTTCACTTTAGTTTCACATCTTCTGCAGTGATCTCACAGCCGACGTCGAACACGTGCAGCTTTTGGAGGCATAATTTGCTCTGGTTCTCCTTTCTTCTGTTCACTTTAATTACCCATGCATGAAGTAATTTCCCTACATATGCAACAGTCCGCAATGCCTTGTCTAAACATGAGAATCGTGCAAGAGAGATTAGACCGGGATAACTGCTAGTGCTGACACCTTCTAGTTGCACAGTTGTTGTGTAATCTCCAAGCATTTCTGGATTTTATTCCACTTCTTTTTGTTCAATATCAGCTAGCTTCCTCAGTCTTGTAGGTATTTTTCCGCTGTTGAGCCATTGTGGACCGCGCACCCATGGTAGATCAACTATCAGGAAAGCGTCCGCTCCTCGTGTCCCGGCATCGGCGGGATTGTCTGCCGTGCGAACGTGAAAGAAATTCACTATTGTTAACACAGGCTCGAGACCATCTTTTATTTTGAGAATGTGTTGCTTTTGATTCTCAACCAATAATGGCAATTTTCTGTTGGATTTAATCCAAGACAACGCAATTTCGCTATCACTGAGCAAGTTGACTTCATTGAGCTTGATTCCGATGGCGGAGGCGATGTTTTTAGCAAGCCGAGTGGCCATCACGATCGCTACAACTTCCAACTTTGGTATTGTTTGCTTTGTCTTTTTTGGGGTAAGCCGTGCTTTTCCGCTTATTAACGTTAACACAGTCTTTGCTTCCTCGTGACGTAAGTAAGCACAAGTTGCTAAAGCCTTCGCGCTTGCGTCGGCAAAGACCTGAAGGATAGCATATTGGTTGAAGGGTTGCTCGGCATACCTACGTGACTTGGGAGCGACACTGAGATCTTTTGACACTCTTGGCACGTTGCATTCCACCTCGCCGCGAGCTTTTCCGGTATTGTTTCTTTCCATCCTACACCGCTCTCGTATATTTCTCTCATGAGTTGATTTCTTATTATGATTGGACCAACCATGCCAATAGGGTCGTAAATGGAATTCGATGACTGACTACGTCTCTTTTTGTCAGCTTGTCTTTTTCCACAAACTTGAGGCATATTCCGAACTCGTCTGACTTTTTGTCGTATTTCACCCCAAGAATGGTGGAAATCCCGCGATCGCATAGCGGCATAGCGTCATTCACTTCTGTTCAGTTTGACGAGTATTCTCTGGAGATAGCCTCTGATGGTGTAGAGGCATCGAGGAGTATGTTATCGACGTACAAATTGTCAAGGATCTCTTTCGAAAGCGGAGTGTTCCGCGATTGCAAGAATGTGAGAAGGGCCATATTTAAAATGCTGGGAGAAGGCTTGGCGCCAAAGGGGAGCCTCTTGAAGCGGTATTCTATTAGGTGTGTGCATTAATTTCCGCCGTTTTTTGCGTGCAAAAACATACTTATTACAACATGTTTACATGTACATTAACCAATGTACTGCCCATCGTTAGCTACAACTTCTTGCCATCTTTCTGGCATCTTGTTGACTCCGGGCCTGAATAAGTCTTCATCCTTTGAGGCAATCCTGTTATCCACCCATTTTCGCACTTCTTCGGCATTCCGGAAGCGTATATCTGCCGAACTGACTTGTATGGACCGGAATAGGTGGTAATCAGAAAGAGCAAGATCCGGAGTGTATGCGGGCTAAACAAGCTGATCCCATCCAACAACTGCATTTTTTTTAGAGGACACTCTTTGCAACATGGGGTCCGGCATGTACGTGGTGGAACGGCACCTCATGATATTTTCTTGCGATTAAGGTGAGCTTTTAGGTGAGAGCATCCTACAAACTGTCAAGTTGGTATTCATAGCGGTCAGCAGTAGCAGTTTCGTTCGGGCTCAGCAGCTCATAGTTCAAAACACCCTTTTGATCCCACCACCAAATGCACGCACAGCATTACTTTTTGGCAAGAAACATTCCGCTTTCGTTGCAAGCTCTCGAGTGAAGAGAAACTTTCTCAGCAGGTTTGTTCAGATGAAGCTTGTCCTCTTTAAAAGCATCCGGAGGGCTTCAATGCCAGTTTGCTTGAAATCAAGCAGCAGGAGAAGGGTCCCCCGGGAAAACGATTCATCACGTTCCATGACCAATCAGTCTGAGAGCAACAGGACTTTGGGGAAAAACTGATCTGTCTGCCCTTAAGTAGGTAGCCAATACCCTACCTTACAGAGCATGACAGGTTTCACCGGTAAACCTCTAACATGGTTCGCGCAACGGCCCTTGGAATTCGGCGGCGTAAATTAATGCACACACCAAATACAATGTTTTCTTAATAAGGTGGCTTGTTTGAGTCTTCGAGCCAAAGGAATCGGCATAGGTCTTTGTGCGTATTTTGAAGCCTTATTTGAGTAAACGCAGCTTCGATATTACAAATTAGAATGATTTCATTGATTCTGCTGGCGACTAATATATCGTGAAATTTCTTGATGAGCGATTCGCCCTTGTGTGTGGCATCGTTCAGCGGAATTTGACCTTTTCGTTTTGAAGAGGCGTCGAAAATGATTCGCAGAGGTTTCGGTTTTTACTTATACTTATACTTATACGGCTCGTCTTCACTCATGTGCGAGCACCAGCAACAAACCATTCGCTTCTGTCTCTCGCGATCGCCATCCACGGTAGACTGAGGATTCAACGAGGATGACGATGTGAGGAGTCGTTCAGCTGCTGCCGCATCTGTTTCACGTGATCGACAAGCACATCCCCCCATCTCGCAGCAGGCCTACCCTTAGATCGTGAAGATCCTATGGGAGCCCACTCGACTGTTCTTCTTGTCCATCTGTCATCATCTCTTCTCATTATATGACCGGCCCACCGAAATCGCGGAGTCGAGACATTCTGCGCATATCGGAGCTGCGGAGTCCGGCTCGATATTGCGTGAGTCGGTTGAACCTCAAAATACATCGGCCGCTCTGTGACTTGTGTTCAGAGCCCTTGACGTGGATGCTTTGGTCACCCAAGTCTCCGACCCGTAACAGAGCGCAGAAAGAACTGTGGAATCGAACAGATTAGCGCGACGTTCCGGGTCAGCCAGAAGGTTGGTGACCCCTTTCAGAGGTCCAAAGGCTGCCCACGCTGCTTTCTGCCGTTTCACCAGTTCTTCCTTCATGGCCTTGTCCATATTCATGAAACGCCCGAGATAAACGTATGACGAGGTCTCCTTGATGGGTGTACCATCGATCTAAATTTGACCTTCTTCGGCCCAAGCATTCTTCATGAGCTGTGTCTTTGTTTGGTTAATCCGCAGCCCTACCTTCTTTCCTGCTTTAATAAGCTCAGCAAGCATAGTCTCAGCTTCCGCAATGCTGCTTGAAAAGAGAACGATGTCGTCCGCAAAGCGGAGAGCTGAGAGGAACCGTCCGTCCACACGAATGCCCTTTTCGTCCAAGTCGAGTGACTTCATAACCCACTGCAGCGCGGCTGTGAATAGCTTTGGCGAAATAGTGTCGCCTTGCCCCCTTCCCTATGGGAACGGGGAGTGGTCGTTGGAACAGCTTCACCGTCGCGCTGCAGCAACTGCTGCAGTCAGCTAGTGTTCTTATGTGGGGAGGGTCCACTCCTTGTTCGACCAAGGCTGACAGGACCGCATTCGTTTCGACGCTATCAAAAGCTTTTTCATGGTCAACAAAGGTAAGAACAAGAGGCATTCGGAACTCTCGGCACACTTCGATGACCATTGCGACCGCTTGGATGTGGTCTCAACGGCTGAATCCCTTCCGGAATCCGGTCTGCTCTTCAGGTTGAGCTTCATCCAGCGTTCGCGATATGCGGGTGAGAATGATCTTCGTGAATAGCTTGTAAAGCACACTTAACAAGCTTATGGGGCGGTAATTGCGAAGATCATCCCTGTCTCCCTTCTTGTGAAGAATGACCATCCGCGAGTTCCTCCACTGGTTGGGGATCTTCTCCTTCTGAAGGTAGGATGCCCTATGTGTTGCGAGAAGCGCATGAAGTTCGTAGCCTCCTGCACGGAGTAGGTCGGCTGAGATCTTGTCGGGGCCTGGAGTTGTGCCCGTTTTCATGCTCTTAATCGCAACTCTCACATCCGAAGGAAGGATCCGAGATGCTGTTCCGCAAGTGGGGATTTTAGGTTTTCGCACGTGTGTCGTGGATCGGTAGAGTTTGGTGTAAAACCTCCGTGTAACTTCCTCCATCTCAAATCTCGATGTTGTAAGTGTTCCGTCCTCCTTCTTCAAACACGAAAGTGGAATAGTGTGGTCCTGAAGATCCCGATGGCATTTTCTCAGACTAGTTCTGTTCAAGGCTGCCTCCAGTAGTCTCCCCTCCCTGTATAGCTGAAGGTCTCGCCGCACTGCTTGTCTGCAGCTGATGTTCGCTTGCAGCCTTTCGAGAGGTGTGGCGTTCTGGTCAAGCCTCAAGCTTCTTCTTGTTCTGAGAAGATCCTTCGTCGCATCTGAAATGCGAGAGGAGGTATCCACTCGCGGAAGCTTAGCCTGTTCAGCACAAGTGAGGAGACCCCGAACCAGCGCGTCGCAGTTTTCGGTCGGGTCATCCAGGACCTGCCAGTCATATCGGGACAAGACGTCATTCAGAACATTTCCGTCGTACACAACATGCTTCGAGCTCTCCGCGCGATGTTGAGAGATCTTCACCAGCATGTGACTGAGTCTGGTCTTAGCGCGAAGGAGTCGATGGTCGGAACCACTGCAAAAAGATGGTACCACCCCAACATCTAGCAAGCACCGCTTTCTGTTTGTTAATATGTGGTCCAGTTCAGCATGAGTTGTACCGTTTGGGTTCCTTCTTCTGGAAGAAAGAACTTCCATGGAAGAGTCGAGCCGCGGACAGGAGTCCCACTAGACGGTTTCCGTTCTCGTTCCTGTCCCCCGTTCCGAACTTTCCAATCCTGAACTCCTCCTCTTGTGCTTCGCCAAGCCTAGCGTTGAAATCTCCAACAACGAACTTGTAAAAGGACTTCTCGTTGTGGATGATTTCCTCAAGTTGGTTGTGAAACGCATCGAGCTCTACTACGTCAGCTGCAGAGTGTGGAGAGTAGCAGTTGACGATAGAGATGGTCTTCATGTGCGTATGTCGTAGGCGTAGGATGGCAAAGCGAGGAGAAAGGATCTCGTGAGAATCGACGAGACCGAGGCTCTTCGTATTGCGGTGTGATTTATCGTGCTATGAACCTTGCTAGGTATGGCGTCATCCTTTTTTGTTTCTTCTTCGATTTCATTCTCATCGATGTGGAGGCTTGTGTTTTGATCCTCCGCATCGTTGGTCTCTGCTGTTGGACTGACTCATCGCTTCATTCCTTGCGTGGCTGATGTTGTTTCATTGTTGCGGTTGTTGATTTTCGCTGCGCACGGTCTGACTGGTTCCTTTTGATTCTTTGTCAGGCGCTGCGCTCCTTTGGCGCACGTGTAACTGACTCGTGCTTGAGTTTGTTGTGGTGAAGCTTACCGCATAGCGTGCAGTTTTGCCCAACGTATTCCTTGCTAGAATGCTGGCTCGAATAACATTTCTAGCAGAGCCGCTTTTCCAGCCCTATTTTTCGCTTTTCTGCGACTGTGAGCGGCGATGTGCACTGCCAAGCAAAATGATTATCCTGCTCAAAAACTACGCATTTTCGAGGTTGCGGGCTTCTGCCAGACATCCTCGTCTTAGGCTCAGCTCGCTTGGTTCTTGAATGAATGTAAGACTGCGGTTATTTCCGTTTCTATCTTCTGCGTGATAGTATCAACGGTGACATCATCTTTTTCGCGCATTTTAACGAGAACTGGCTCTACGATGTCTGTGGAATTTGCTTAATATCGCTTCAGTCCACATGGCGTCTTTTGTAGCCGGATATCTTGTCCGACTGATAGCATTTCATTCAACAGCATACATATTTTATCGTATGCCACTTCCTTGCTTTCGGCTCTTCTATCTGCCGACGGGAGGTCTCGTAATCTCTGGACTATACGGGCGCTATTGGATCGCCTATTTCCATACTTTTTCGTGAGGGTTTCTACCATCCACTGATGGTTTTGGGTTAGCAGTTGTATTCCCTTTATCGCTCTGTCAGATTTGCCGCGAAGTCTTTCCTTCAACAGTAACATCTTTTCGATCACCGTTAACGCCCTATGGTTGTGAACTAGTCTCATCTGCCGCCCAGAACTCAGGAAATGTTTGTTCGTTTGATAAAATTTTGGAAGTGTTATTCTTGGAGGAGGAATCGTGCCTGACAGTTGCCTGCTTTCGGATAAGTCTGGTTCGGTCGTATTATTTGTAGTATTTTCGAGTTTTACTGATGGTGCGTGACTGATTCCTAGGGGACCTTGAGATTGGAAGAATTTTCCAAGTTTCCGCGCAAGTCTTCGCTCATTGCTGCCCGCTTCAGTGAGTCTGGTATTCAGCATGAGAATCATTTAAGTCGCTTCATTCAACACCGCGGTGTATATGACTTCTTCTTCAATTTTTTCCTGCTCCTGCAGGATGTTTTTCTTGTGATCCTTGCTTTTGGTTGTGTCGTAGCCACTCTTAACTTTTTCGACTAACGACTGCAATTCATTTTTTGCCGAACTGATTTACGAAATAGTGCCTTTTATGAGATCTATGGCCTGCAGTCCTCGCTCATATTGCTCTTCGGCGTGTTGTGCAGGCTGCGGCGATTTCGTGTATTCTTTGAAATTTTCTATGAGCGATTTGAGCGTGATCACGCTATTTGAAATGGGTTTTCCGTATAAAATAGATTCCATCGTTTCTTTTCGATGAGGACCTCAGCGGGCCATCTGGATCAGATAGGCTGATCTACTGGATCACGAGCCAGATTTTTTTTGTGACTGAGAACAGTATTTGGCACGATGCACCAAACTGTCCTCGATGGTTCAGCAACACTTGTCCCAACTCACGGCTATATCCTAACAATAGAGCAAAAAGGCGCTATGGGATGATCTCGAAGCGTTTAAATACACCGAAATCACTACAGCGAATAGAATCTCCAGCTTTATATGACAAGAATGAATAATATAACATACAGAGCCGCGATTGGTCGCGATCCCGACAACGTCCGTCGAAAGTAGGTCGCCCCGCCCACTTCGCGCGCGGCACACCCCACTGAGATCTCGAGATGACATTACAGTACCACCAAGTGTCAGTGGAACGAATGATTTACATTTGTCCGTGTTATGACTTGATGTTTTGTTAACTGCTGTTTTAACGCCGCAGTACGCGAAGCGAAAGTCTCACAAGGTTGGCGATTTGTGGACAAAACTTCAGCCTCGGACGGGACTTGAACCCGTACTTGTCCTTTCCGGGGACCGTGCTCTTATCCCTTACACTACCGAGGCCCCGCTTGCCCTCGCCTTCTTAATGGCTTATATGCCATAGTTTATCAGCACTCACACGTACAACGTGTTGATAAGCTATGGCATATAAGCCATTAAGAAGGCGAGGGCAAGCGGGGCCTCGGTAGTGTAAGGGATAAGAGCACGGTCCCCGGAAAGGACAAGTACGGGTTCAAGTCCCGTCCGAGGCTGAAGTTTTGTCCACAAATCGCCAACCTTGTGAGACTGTCCGTGTTATCTTCTCTTTGAGGTGACCGTCATGGACTAAGCGCAAAACGTACGCCCCACTGACGACTGCGACGTCCGTCAAGTGACGCGGGCTGACCTGCCGCATGCGACGGCTGCGATGTGACCTAGTTTCGACGGACGCGCGCAACGAATGCACCCCAATTTTCTGCATCCTATATATTTTACGTCGAAAAAGGTCTCTAAGGTGGAGGCCATATATCATGTGACAGATTTGGAGGGTTTAGCGATAGTGGTTGCGCTACAGAAATTCCATTACTCTGTGTACGGAATGAGCGTCGTGGTCAGAACCGACCATCTGCCTCTAACCGCGTTATTCAAAAGAAATAATGTATCGACGCGAGTACTAAGGTGGGCGCTGGAAATTCAGCAGTATAAGCTGACGATAGAATACGTCAAAGGCAGAGCTGATGCTGTCGCAGACGCCCTATCAAGAGAAATCCCAGTAGATGAGAGAGTGCATACGATTAGTCATCCAGGAGATGAAAAGGTAGTCTATGCAGGGAACGAGAATGGAAAATCCGAATGGTTTAAAGAACTAGCAATGACACGGACTACGGGAATTTGATAACCCTACTGATTGAGACTAAGTTAGACACGGAAGTGATTCTGCCAGGGTACAAGAGGAAGTCGAAAAGTGCCGATTTCGTGATAGAGGAAGGTGAGTAGATGCGTATCCGAGAGGATGGCACCACTGACCGTGTTGAACCAGTATCAAAGCGTAAGTCAGTATTTGACGAGGCTCACGAAAGATGCTTGGCAGGACATTTCCCAAAAAAGATGTGCCATGCCCTGAAGAAAAAGGTGTTTTGGGAAACACTAGAAAAGGATGTTACAGTGTGGGTGCGAGGATGTCGCAAATGCTTTATGACCAATCCGAAAAGAGGAAATACACCAGCTTCGGAACCGTTTGACTCTAGCAGACCGTTTGAGTGTGTACCCGCGGATATTCTGGAAATGGACATGAGCGCAAGTGGAATGAAACATGTGCTAGTGCTAGTAGATCATTTCTTAAAATGGCTTGAAGCGTAGGCCATGAAAAACAAGTCCGCTAACACGGTAGCGCACATGATATTCCAACGCTGGATTTGTGAAGGGGTCGTTGGTCGAAACAGTTTCACAAAAACCAAGGAACTGAATTCGTGAATGTAGGGGCCGACGAGCTTGCAAAGATCGCAGGCATAGCACATACCCCAACAGAAGGGTATAACTCCCGAGAAAATGGAGCTGCGGAAAGAGCAATAGGAACGGTACAGAGGATTTTGTAGAAGAAAATTGGGTTTCCAGATTTGGGACGTACTGCTACCCAATGTTGTCTATGCATAAAAAGTGGCACCGCATACAGCCACAGGAGAGTGCCCGTTTTCCTTGATTCATGGATTTGATCCGATAATGCCGTTGAACTCAGGTCCGGAGAGCCGAGTGAGATTAGGGCGCATTGATTTCGATGAGTATAAATCAGAATTGATGCATGGAATAAAATTAATGCAGAATGAGGTCCGTGAGTACAATACAAGTACATATAAACACCGCGATCAGATGAAAAAATACTATGATGAGAAAAAGTAAGTGAAAAAGCATTATAAGCCAAAGAAAGGAGACAGTGTTTTTATGAGATCGCTAAGAGAGAGGATCTGTAGCCCACACCCTGAGTTGACAGTGGAATGGAGTGGTCCTCCTAGGGTTATTGAGTGCAGTGATCACTCAGCGTTAATAGCGAGTCTGTCAGAGAATGAGGAACCCATCCACGTGCAGTTTGATTTATTGCCTAAATGTCCGGATATGATAAGTGATGATCCTGTTACAGTTAAAACGAGAAGGAGAAAAAAGAACCAAAGAGAGACAAATTGTAATAAACATATCAGTGCGAGACAAGTTGGTGTCAACTCGTGTTTCAGAGTTGCCTATGCATACGATGTCAATGACGGCTTCTGTGGCGGCGGGACTCCAGCGACGCTCAGACGCTGGCCTTTATTGCTCGCAAGATGGCTGCTAAGGTTGGAAGGGACTAGCTCGGGGCTACATGAAGAGTGCAGTAGAATTTCTCAGCCGAGTCTCAGAATCTCTAGTTATGCCGTCTCCGTGACTTGTGGTCTAGCATAGTTGGGGGACAGGTATGCTTCGTCAAGTTCGAAGAGGTAAGCTGGAGTTTTTATTTCAAAGTTCGTAGATGGCTATTGTACGGCTCGCTCATAATCACTGAGTTGGAGAAAAGAGCAAACCTGTTATATACTTAGCGAACGCACCATCAGAAGGGCAGAAAGATCTCACTGGACAGACCTGATCGCACAGCCGCTTTAGTCCCTTCATAGATTCAGAGATCGACGCTTTCGTCTGCAAGTCACGTATTCACCACTTCTAATCTTTACTGATAGCGATGCCCGATCAGACCGATCAGCGATGCCGGAATGGCGGCTGCTTCATGCTTCATTTCTGTGAGCTGATCAACCCATCAGAAAACCATTTGTCAAACTCCAAAACTTTTCCATGAGGGCGAAGACCTCCGAAAGCGAAATATTCAGAGCAGCTGAGTGATTCCCAGAGAGCGAGCCCTACCGTTCGAATTCGCTCCTGTCAGAAAGCGTTGCCGATACACTTCGTTGTGCACGATCTTTTGAGAGAACCTAATTTTCAGTTAGCTACAAAGACTCTTGCTATCCAAAAAAGATACCGTCTCACCCGAAGCACTGGTAGCAAATCATCAAGAGTTCACTGAGAAGAACAAACTTACTGGGGAGGGCAGTAAAAATATAAGGAGTACTGCACCACATATGAACACATCATTAGCTTTGGTCAATATTTGGACTGCTGAAATGCCTCGAGGGCCACGGTAGTGATAAAGCGAATAGCATTAGCTGAGGTTGGTACATAAATTGTGCAATGGCCATCTAATGACGTATCAGACACCTCTTGTGATGGGTAAGACGTGACCCATGGTTTGGTGAAGACTGAACACCAACTTGCACAGCGTTCACAGGAATGAATTTAAGTTTTTGAAAGCAAAAAACGTTTTGCAACATGGTCAAACAAGTAGGTCAGCAATGTCTGAAGGATAATTGTATGGGAACAAAACTGGGTGAGCCAAAATTATGATTACAGCGCGCACTGAGGCTAATAGCAATTTTTCTGAGATCATAACAACTCGCTCGTTTTCTTCGCTAAACCTTACTTTTTATAAATTTTGAAATTACTGAGCATCACTACCCGGTGAATAAACCGTCACTTTGCATTTAGAAGCACTTTTGGCACGGTGCATCTACAGGCGATCTAGTGTAAAAAGGCAGGAGGTACACTCAACCATAAGACGCCTCCGAGAGATGGGAACAATTGCAAATAGGCGCAGTAAACCTGAAAGGCCCGCGGTTACATTTAGGGGTAGTGTTAAGGAAGCAGGGTGAAAGTCTGCGTGGCAGCGAAGTTCATTCTGATCCCAAAAATGAAAAGGCTAAATGAAAGATATCTCATAGTTTCCGGCGCAAGATCGATAACCATCATCTGCACAACAAGGCCCTCATACGACCAGACGGTATTTTCCCAGTAAACAGGCTAAAGAGAAGAGAAAGGTTGGCTCACAAAAGCTGCCCTTCCGTTTTCGAAAAAATCGTCGTACGGAATTTCTGTTCGATGACGAAAAGATATGCAGGGTGCGCCAAGATTACTTGCTCAAAGTTGCAGAGTTCGACCTATCGATTTAATGCAGCGATGATCTCTCGATTAGCCGCGAACATGTTAAGCACTTCCTCCTTGATCATCAGCACAAGCTTCGATCCTCAGCTCTTACTCCTTCCAAAATGGTTGGACCTCATCCTCTTAGACCCGCTATCATTCAGTTACACCAGATGGGTCGCTGTTCCAAGACCATCGCAAAAGTTCTATCAGTCAGCAAAAGAACTGTGGACTTCACCATCAAACGACTCGAGGAGCTCGATACTACAGAAGACCACTCAGGAAGAGGAAGAAAAACGACTACAATTTCAACGAGAAGTGTTGAAGTTGTACGGGATATTGTGCGACGCAATCCGAAGAGGTCCATGAGGAATATTTCCAAAAGCTGGGAATAAGTCATAATTCCGCCCGCCGTTTAGTTTGAAGAGAAGCTGATATTGACACATTTTCGATGCCGAAAGGTGCACCTTCTCACTGTATCCATGAAGAAAAACCGGATCTAGAAGTGCAAGATGCCCCTCCAACGGTTCGCGTCGGCGCGCCACCGAGACATTGTCTTCTCTGATGAGAAGCTATTCACGTTAGAGTCGACCTTCAACCGTCAAATCGGTCAAGTGCTCTGCTCGATAGCTGAAGAGGCTAACAAGAGGAGAAGAATCCATGGACGTCCTGGATATGCAGAAAAAATCATGGTATGGGCAGCGATCACCTGCGAAGCGAAGTCCCCCCTTGTTTTCATCGGCAACGATGTTAAAATCAAGACGGAAGTCTACTTGGAGAGCGTGCTATAAAACGTCTTGCTTCCATGGACAAAATATCACCTCCGCTGTAGACCGTTCGAGTTCCAGCAAGATTCAGCACCGGCTCATAGAGCGAGGGTGGTGCCGAAACACCCTCCCAGGATTTGTCAAGGCTCAGGAATGGTCCTCTAATAGCCTTGATCTGAATCCAATGGATTATTCCGTATGGTCGCTATTGGAGAGCAAGGCCTGCTCTAAGCAACAACACTCGATTGATTCATTGAAGAGGGATCTGCTCAGAGCATGGGAAGAAATACCTTTGGAGTACCTTCGCGCCACAATGGACGCCTTCCCCTTACGTCTGAGGGCCGTGCCCGAGATTTGAGTTGAGTATGTGTAACGGCTCAATATAAATAAAGTGTTGTAGAAAAGTTAGTCCTCAATCTATAGTTTGACCGATTTTACAGCGGTGGATATTTGAGCAAGTAATTTTGGCGCACCCTGTATATTCCCGGATAAAAAGGTGCTCACTGAGCAGGGCGACAGAATTTATATGAAGTTGAAAGAAATGGAAGTGATACAGCGCTAGGCTCACTGAGTTTCTGCGATGCCCTTTGCGAGCACTACCGCCGAGGCAAAAACACCGATTATTGTTGTAAATGAAGGAGTGAAAATTGATTTGGAAACCTGTTCAATCTCGTCCTGCGCAAAAGGACACCTTGGCGACTCAAACCAGACATATTGCCAAGATAAAGCTCCTGACCGCATATCAGAATTGTCTAGAAATTTCGTAAAAGGAGTTCTCTGATTTCATAACCTTCGCTCGGCAACCACTTAGGAGCCCTGACCTAAATCCCATGGATGTCTTAGCGTGGTCAACTTCGGAAAAAGGAGCATGCATTAGCCCAAACAAGAACTGGAATAATCTCGAAAATGCCTTGCAAAAAGCCTGGATCAACTCGTTGGTCTTAGACGCTTGCCACCGTCGACGCCGTCTGTCGTCGTCTCTGGGGATAGGTGAAAGCAGAAAGCAACAGATCCCAGTTTCGAAGGACTACTTTAAAAAGAGATTAGTGATGAGCACTTTCCTGAACTTGATTTGCTCTATTAGCTTTCTATTCGTTTTCGGGAATGTGATGTCTGTGTAATCATAATTTTGGCCCACCCTGTATTTGGCGTTTGGGAATCCAGCTTCTCGTACGAACTAGCTTTTCTGAAACCTTCCATTAGGATATTGGTATGTGTAATATTATAACGTAATATGTTCTTAAGCCTGAAAAAATGCGAGAGCATGTTGATCATCCAGCACTAGGATCCCATTCCTTTGAATGAGAAAGTCTCGTTTTCATAAAGCTCCAGTGGAACCTAATCTTTTCACAGTATGCAAAAACCAACTAAAAGCTAAATTAAATATTCACCATCGTTTGTCGAATGATCTCTTTTCCTGACTGGGATGGTTGTAAATCGAGGAAATGACTGACCGTCCCTTCAATACCTCCGGATAAAGGGAATTTTTCCATAGCCCAAAATACACAACAGTCAAAATGAGCAACATCAGAGCGGGCTGAGAAGGGAACCGCCTCAGCCGCATTTCTCGATTAGCGTTTTTGGAGCTCATTGCTGAATACACTATCAGTAACGATGCATCCTTGGGGGAGCAGCTCAAGTTATAATATTTCGGCGATCTCAAGAAGAAACAGTGCGTACCGGTGACGATAACATTTACAGTGCCGAATTCATTGCAATCTACCACTGGCCCCATGTACTTCTCAGAGTGGAGAAACTTCTTCAAATTTAACGAAAGATCCATTCTCCAAAAGCACCTTGTGCCGTTTTCCATGCTTGACTTGGAAATCCTTTCAACTGTTTTGCTACCATTACGATATTGTCAGAGACCTTCAATTGTTCATCCACAAGCCTTTTGTGATGACATCTTTTGTAAGTAGGAAGATGAACAGGCTCGCAGCTCATCCTAGGTGTACCCAGACCGTGCATTTATTGCTTTTGAGCTTTACCCTCGAGATCGGGATCGGGAGATGGAGCGGAAGGGGCATTTCGTTTAGCAGTCACAACATTCAGAAATGGTATCTTCCATCATTTCCGGTGTTGTCCGAGAACCTTCTATCCTTCAACCCCTCCGGTACCCCATCCAGAGCTGTCGTTGTCTCATCCTTTATCTTTCAACCAGGAGGCTACGCACGCTATGGCGTGCGCTGGGGGCTCTAGCCATGGGGGACGGAGCCACATGAGCTTCTGATTTTCATTATAGACCTTTATAATCTGAGCCTCCTTCCTGACACTTCTGTAGCTGCCATCACTTTTTTGGGATGTGAAATGGGGCTGTGTGTGGCCATGAAGAGTGCTCCGATGTATCCAAATCAGAGACCTCAGCAGTCCATGTAGTCGAAGAAACTGTGTAGTTCGGGCTGTGTGTGGCTATGAACACTAACGTTGGGAGGAAAGCTTTTTTGGGTAGTTGTAGGGATTTACACGTCTCTACACGGTATGCACCTGTGTGGCCGGGGTTACTGTAGAATTTATTTTATGAGGTCTGGATTTGATGTAGTGCATTTGCTCCTGTGTAGAAGGGACTACCAAGTTTAGAACCATGGATACTGACTTTGAGAAAATTTTTTAATCTTTGTAAGAGCTCAGTGGTATCCCATAGTTGTACACCTATGTGGTCAGGGTTAGTTTGAGGGACAGATGTATGAATTTTGGTCTCAGCCCCGCCCCCCCCCCCTTCCCTCTTTGCAAACCCCACCCACATCAGGCTTGGAACCACATTACTTTTATTACCTCCAGACACCTTTTTCCCGCATTCTAAAACGCATCTAAACAGGCTTAATAATTTTGATGTAAGCCCCGCCCATTTCAGTGCCAATCCCGCCCACTTGTGGGATCTGACCACATTTGTTCTTTCGCACCTTAACACCTTTTTGCCGCATCCCAGACCGTTTCTGAGCAGAGTTATGAATTTTTAATGTAAGCGCCGCCATTTCAGTGCCAACCCCGCCCAAGTTTGGGATTTGGCCACATTTGTTCCATTACCTCTAATCACTTTTTTCCCGCATTCTAGAACGTTTCCAAGCAAAGTTGCATCCATTTTTGAAAAGCGGCTTTCGTCTAAACGCACGCCCCGCCCATCGTTGGCGGGGCTTCGCTGAGCTTACGCATGCCCAGCACGCATAAGGCCCTGCTCACTCTTTTTATTTTTTTTTCACTGGCCTCTTCTCCATAACAGAATCGAGTTATGAGTACATCTGAAGAGTACGCCCATTTTGAGAAAGCTCCGCCCACAGCACGTGGGTCTCCCCCACGTGCTGTGGGCGGAGCTCGTATGTGCTCTGCTGATCCTGTCCCAGGCCCCACCCATCCCATACTTGTCCCGACCTCTAGAGGTGTCTTCTCAGGTAAAACCAGATCGCGTGACAGACAGACAAACATACATACATACAAACAGACACACCAAACTTGTGGATTCTATATAAGTAGATTGGTAAGCCTTGAACTCTGGCCACAGTACCATCTGGACTAGCCCTGGCTTCCAACTGAAAATCGTTTCAAGACAGAATTCTTCGCTAAGGAGCTCATCGAAGTATTCTGCTCGCACAGCGCTTGACTACTGCTTTCTTTCTTAGGGAGGACTGCCGTTTTTCATTACGGTCTCTACCACAGTGTTGTTTCAAGTAGCCCAATGCTGGGTTTTGGAAAGTCGGAAAACCTTTCGACAACTGAGCCTCTCGATAGTTTGCTCGCCGCTATACGAATTGTGGAAATCATGGTTCTAGAACTACAAAAGATGTGATACCAGCAACTTTTATGTGAACGGTCATTTATCAGTCGTCGCAGCTTTCATCGCCGAATTCCCCGTTCTGCTATTACCATTACTCTGTTGCGAAACTATACGGTTGTTCCTGCTAGGACAGAACTGTGTTACGGAGCTAATTCTTCGCGTATCCGCTATCCGCTTGTTATCCCTTTTAATTTCCACCAACAATGTTCCTACAAGCACATTAACGATTACCAGTTGGGCTCCGCACACTAACGCATATCAAAGAGCTTCTCGAATAGAGATGACTTCTTTGCTCTGATCTCCTCTCCTCGAGAGTCTGGCTATGGGATGTGATGGGTTATTAGCCCATGCAAAAAGTTCGGAAACGTCTTAATCATCGCCGACGAGCCTCCTTCGCCTGATTGTTGGCCAATTCAAAGGTTTTGCCCATTTTCCCCGCTGTCTGGACTTTTTGAATTAAAATCATGACCCACTTATAAGATTCGACCACATGTCCCCTATTACCTGAACGAAATTTTTCGCGCATTCTAGAACGTTTCTAAACACAGTTATATACATTTTGTGAAAGGAAAAGGCCCCACTCTCTGAGCTGTAGTGAAACCTCTTCAAGGAGCTTCGCTCATGACACCGGCCTTTCCCGTGCATGTCCCGCCCCCTGTGGGCGGGGCTCCAGGAGTTGACATGTGCTCTTTTAGTCTTGCCCATGGCCATCCCATCCCAAACAACCCGACTTTTGCAGGTACTTCATCAATAATTGCAATTATTTGCAGGTAATTCATCAACTTCCGTACAAACAAACAAACAAATAAACAAATAAATAGACATTCAGAGAGACAGACGGACAGACAGACATGAGCGCGTTATATAAATATGGTGAGGATTGTTATGCTTTTTGATCACATTCTCTGGCTCCCTCTAGCGAAAGTGCTGCAAATTGCTAGATCGTTAGGCAGGACAAGGACCCCCTTTCCCTCCCATTCCTGAATCTCAAAATCACGATTCAATCGTTGGTCCTGTTGGCAGCGAATCCAGAACCCTCGAAGAATCACTGCTATGGCAACGACATTTCCTTTCATGTCCTCTCTGATATAAAAAAATACTTTGCCCAATTTTTACATGTGTTGCTCATTTCTAGCATGTCTTTCAAAGAATAGTGAAGAAGATTTTTGGCCATGGTTCTTCTTTTCATAGCCCTCGCTCTACCGTTTACAGGCTCGGGTGACAGTTGACAGCTCCTCGAATGAAGAACGATAGCACTACCAAGACGCCGATGCATGTGTGCTTCTTGCCCATGGCTACCTGTGTATTTCGTACGACATCTCTTTCGAGCAAAAATTGACCGTTCAAAACTAGCCTCGAAAACTCATTCGGTAACGCGGTTTCCACATTCGTAAACAGCATTACAAACTCTATCGACAAACATAATTTATGGTGCCATAATCCTCAAAACATTGAGCCATTGTATCTAATCGTTTCACAATTTGATGCATTGACAGGTCCAGCTGCAAAAACTGCCATTTCACGAGAATTCCGGAAACTTTTGAGACGCCTACCGCTATGACTTGAGAATATTCTTTGGCACAGACACTTTCTGAGATGACCCAATGACCCAATAATATAAATATGATGATTAAAGGATAAAGGATAAAGTTTTTGGCGTTAATCAATCCCGTCTGAGGGATGCGCCCCCGCACTCGACTTCCATTCAGAATCGTAGTGGCGTAATGAGTGCGTATGTGGCCTATACAATGACTTGCGGTGGCCAGCCGATGTACAAGTCAGTGCTTTTATCCTCCCAGACGAGTCTGGTACCAATTCACCGACCCCGGAGGGATGGAAGGCTTGGTTGGCCTAGGCGGGCATCGATCCGGGATTCGAACCCCTGACCGTGCGTGCGATATAGTGCGCCACTTGCCACTACACCACCTCCGCCCTAATATGATGATTAATGACGATTAATCCGATAAGAATCGATCGAAAGAGGGTGTAGGATGAGTATGACTCGTATGGAGGTTCAATTGCTTCTAAAGTAACCGAAAAAAGCGAAACATATGTAGAAACAATAATTGCAATACGAATGCTGAATGCTATGTATTGAATAATACAATGACCAGATTGAGCTGACTTTTGGATGTACGCCTGTCGGACTCTGAACAGTCCGAATCGCCACAGAGCGTTACTGCCTCTTCTTACGTTCTGCGCAGAGCTTCGCAAAATGCAAAAAAAATCGTCTATCGCTATCTGTCCATGTAACTTGCCCGACACGCAAGAACAAAAAACCCAATTTGAAAGCTAACGCTCGCTGAAAGATCTTCGGGTGTCATCTTCGTTTTATGTTTGAGGAGTTCTGCAATCAAGCAATCGAAAAGATCTCTTGATGCAACCTGAAGCTATTTAGGATTAATTTCATCAAATTTTTCTCAGACGCTCTTTAACCATTTCTGAAACTTCACCTCACTTTTTACCAGACTAGCTACGGGTCAAATGAAGAGTAGAAATATGAGGTAAATAAGGTTTGTACTCTACAAACTGCCACTTACCATGCTCTCCAACATTGCTACCATCATGGTCAGTGGAGGACTGGCCAATGGATTGCCGATGGTAGGGCCTTCGCTTTAGAAGTGTCTTAAAACATATCTTCAGAGTATGACAAAACACGTGCATATCCGTATATTGAGAAAGATTAATGACTACTGTGAACCATTGTTTCGATACCCGACGAATCAAAAATTATGCAGTTGAAATGTTGGGGTAGGACGTTGATAGGCCGCTCGATGGGGAACCCTGGTTCTAATCAAAAGAAGTAGTCGCACAATGAGAGCAATATTTAGACCTAGAACTTCATCCGGAGAACCCTCACCCGGATCTCGTGTTAATATGCAGGGATTACCGGAGAATGAACAAATTTGATTAAGAAACTAGATCACTAACACGTGAAGCTTCTGAGAGATGTTGGTCTGGTGAATCGGAGGAATACCCAGCCTTTCACCTGCAGGGAAATAGCGACTGCAAGAAATACAACAAAAGAGAAGAAAAATGAAGCGGCGAGGAAGAGTGAGCACTACTGGAGTCTCCCAAGTATCTCCTGTATCGCGCTATGTCAAGTATCACCGATCAAATCTTCCCTGTTAGAATAGACAAAAACAGTAGAAAAATATCCATCCATGTCCCGTTCCTCTGAACCCTGTTTCGATACATTCGCATATAGGCAAAAAAAATTGTCCAGTGTCCCCTGGAGGAACATCTTTTGAAAAAAAGTATAGATTGAAGCACGTAAACGATAAGCTCGAGCATTTCATAGAAGAACAAGGAAAGATCGCTGCAACTCGAGAAGGACAATTCAGAATTCGAAGAGAGATGCCCTGAGTCGTTTAAACGATCCTATCCTAAATTAGGGGAGCTTTTGCGGGTGCGCAGCGAAGCATGAAACCTTAACATGAGCAGAAGTTGAGCTAAGTGCGATCTGATATCTTATATTCAGTGAGATCAGCTGATTCAATGACTTTCAAGTAAACTCCAGTTCATGTGTCCTGGTAAATGATTAAATTCTTTCACCTTTGCAAGTTGATTAAATTCTCTCACCTTCGTAAGCAAAAGTTCAACTATTCAAGGTGAGGCTCTATAAGCACAGCAAGGAAAAAGTCAAAAGTTGAGCGAAGGAAAGAAGCCATTAATCGCTAGCGTAAACTGGTAGGGAGTCAGAGTTGATCCGCGATTTCCAAATGCGATAAGAGAAGGCTACAGCAACAGGTCCCCACATCTTTGAAGGTTTATCCGAATATCTGACTGGCTAACTACTCACCAGTCAGCCAGTATAAAAAAGTACCAGTGAACCGCTTCCTCATAAGCCATAGCATTTCATTAAACACGACCTCGTAAAGCACGTTCGACGACAACGGTTGAGAAAGATCGCGACAAAGGTGGATGCTACAATTAAATTACTGAGCAACTCGGGTGGTAGCGGGTGAAAAAGCCATGTTTAGTAGCTCTAAATCGTTGCAGAAACACTCCCGAAATTTCCAAAGTCGGTACGCTTCTTTTACATGCCAGGTTAGAACCGGACACACACAAAAGAGATACAAAAAACACGTCATATATCAGTCGAGTGGGTCTTTTACTCGTTTGTTGGGGAAGACCCATCCGCTGCAAGGCAAATCGTAAGAACTGCGAGGTCAAAGGGAAATGATAGCACGGAAGGTGACCTAGCGCATGTTATGGTGGCACCAGCTTAGCTGCGTACAACATAAAGCAGGTCCTATCCTACTATATAAAGGATGGGGCAGTCAAACGGCACGATTCCAACTATTCAAAAAATACATGTAGAAACAGTTTTCTAGTCCTATATTGCAACAAATCTTAAGAAAATAATGGAAAATCCTATTCAAACAGAAAAATGTTAAATTTTATGGGGTGGGCAGTCAAGCGCTGATCTACACATTTGGGAATTAGTAACCATGCAACACAGGACTGGTAAACAGCAAGATTTCTCTGTCCGCTCGATCAGTAACGATGGAGATATTTAATGGTCTCCACGATCGCTCAATCAGAGCTCTTGCGAATATTCTCTATGGGCACATCTCAAGTCAAAGGTTTCTGAGACTCGTACAACGGTACAGCATTTTAAAGTTCGGATTAAACAAGAAGTTCTCGCAAAAACACTACCGATGCTAAGACGTGCCACTAAGAATTACAGTATGAGACTTGGTCATCGCGTTTAAAATTGTGGTCACCATCTTAGTGGTGTCATATTCAAAAAATAATTATCTGAAATGGTACAGTACCGTTCAAAAAGAAATCACCTTGAACTCTTCTGCCATAACTCATCTCGAACTCAATCTTTTTACCTGATTTTTTGATAGCTTTTTTTTCAAACATTACCCACTCTCCAGCGATGCAGAATTGGCGGTAGCTCACTTCCGGCCAGGTAGATGAATTTTTTTCAAAAAACGTGCGAAAGGGGCATGTTCTCTAGGTATGTTTCATTGTGTTTTTCAAGTCTAGAAATATTGGTGATGCTTCTATTCTGTTAGGTGATCGTTTTCAGTGAAGAGACAAATCTCTGGCTCTCGCTTTCTGACCATGGAGCAGCTCTCCGCCACTGCCACGGGCAGTAAGCAGATCCATGATCAACATCGAAGACTGTTTGCTGTACCAATGTCTATGATAGCGAAGGCTATCAGAGGAATGAGTCCCTCATAGGCCCAATCGAGCGAGCCAGCTCGGGAAAGTTACGGATTGCAGCTCCTGAGGACGATAAGAAGAACATTTGTGCGTCGAATCAAGACTCCAGACGAGCGTCTTCCGATATAATGGCCGAAATATCGACGACGGCGACGTCGCTACCATCTAGAGGTACCATCAGAAGACGCCTGTGGGTTGGGGGAGTATGTGTTAGAAGTGTTGTGAAAAAATATCTGGATCTCCGAAAAAACGGACGAGCTCGACTTTAATGAGCGCGTGAGCACCTTCATTGGACCTTCAACCAATGACGCGAAGTCATCTAGAGCGACTAGTCAAAGATTGTTTGGCTTGGTAACCTTGGGTTCCGTTTGTAGACGACCTTTCAAGGCACAAGTTCCGACCCCAAGTACCATTTGACAACTCTCAGGCATGGTGCCAGCTCAGTATTGGTTTGGGGATGGTCTCCGAGTCTAGGCATGGGGTCCATGCTCCATATTCCCACCACTACGGCCCAGCAGATGTACGTAGACATTTTGCAAAAATCCATGCTACCTTTCTCCCGTCCTGTGCACAGGAGAAAATTTACTCTCCAGCGAGATAACGACCCCAGGCACAGATCTAGAAGGGGCGCGCGAGTGGTTGACTCATCGGGAAATTCGATGCCTTGACTCACCCAGCCAGCCCCCTGACCTAAACATCAGTGGACCCTCGTGGTAAGAACTCAAGAAAGGGATAGGCGATAAAACAGTCACAAATGCTGCTCAGAAGTTTGGCCTATTTGAAGAAGAATAGAAGGAAATCGATGGGCGCCTGATCGACATCTTGGTCGAGTTAATGCCCCGCCGATGCCAAGCTGTCATCGATGCCAACGGTTTCACTACAAAGTACTAGACTAGTAGTTGATTAGGTTTTAATCTCATGATGATAGCGTCCAAGTCAAGAGATTTATTTCAAATTATTGAACTTGTCTCACAAGGTTGGCGATTTATGGACGAAATTTCAGTCTCGGACGGCCTTTCCGGGGAGACGATCCCCGGAAAGGACAAGTACGGGTTCGAGTCCCGTCCGAGACTGAAGTTTTGTCCATAAATCGCCAACCTTGTGAGACTTTCGCGACGCGTACTGCGGCGATATAACAGCAGTTAACAAAAACATCAAGTCAAAACAAGTTATTGAACTTGTGTTATTTTGTCCTATTCAGAAAAAATGTGAAAAGTGGCCTTTTGAACGAAATAAAAAGGAGTTCCGTGAGATCTGTGATGGAGACGTTAAAAGTCACTATTGTTGACAACATATCAAAAAATCAGTCAAAAACATTGAGTCATGGCAAAAAAGATTCGAGGTGATTTCTTTTCGAACGGTACTGTAAATTGTGTAAAGTCAAATGTTCAATGCGTGAATTAAAATTTTCACTTATGTTCACAAGATATGTTGCAGTATATGACTAGAAAACTTTCTGTGTGTTCTTATGATAAATTGCTTTGCATAATAATACATCTACCAATGAATTTCACCAAAATTCACGTCCCAGTGCACTCCAGGTAAAAGCTCAATATTGAAATCGGGCCCTACTCGAACCATTAATTGTAGACCAACAACGAGATCCATCTCAGTAACGTGGACAATTTTCCCTTCATTTTTTTTTCTGGAAAATTTCATTTCGCCTATTTTGTAAAATGATACAGCCACCTCATATTTTCCCGCCGTTTTCCATTTTCACCTCACATTGCCTAAGTTGTGTCAGAATGCCAATTTGTCCAAGTAACGAGTGAAGAAAAGTCGCTGTCCGATTTTGCAAAAGGTCAAGTTCCTGCAAAAGAGGAACAGGGATTGTCAAATCGCAAAATCGCTTGAGATATGGGACGATGTCACTCATTTGTCGACAATTTCTTCAGGAATCCTAACGAGTACAGAACCAAAAGAAGTACAGGATGTTTTTTTTGCTACCTTTAGAAGGATATAAGCGAAAGTCGTATTAAGGCAAGATAATGCCTCGATCTCTACCATATACCGCCTCACCGCGGTAATAGGGTGACATTATAGCAAATGGTGGCCAACGGTACACATGGTCACGCAGTACGCATTGCATGTCGTATGGGCGGCTTCTTTGTATCCCTAGCAAGGAACAAGGGAGTAACCGAGGCTGCCACCTAATCTCGCATGGGAATCAGGAAGTCAATGGAACCGGAACCTTAGAAATATACCCAAATCGCGACACACGGACTGCCTTTTCGTCTGCTCGTATAACTGCCGCACCATGGCATTAGAAGCCTGCCTCCGGATGCTCTAAGTAGCGCTTTATCGTCAGTGTTCCCATCCCGCCTCCTCCACTATTGTCAGTTTCGAACTCGCTAAGTCAGGAGGACCCCCCCCCCTCCGTGGCGAATGTCTAGTCCTGCCAAACACCATAAGTATTCCCATTCTGCCGCCCGTACTCATACCAAATTTGAACGCTCTAGCTTTAAATTGGTAATTTTAGCGCAATCCCCGCCCCTGAGGGCGGAATCCGGCCCTGCCACCCACCATAAGTGTTCGTTCCCATTACGCCTCCAGTACCAGTACCAAATTTGAACGCTCTATTTTCACTGGGACAGTAGTTATGGTTTCCCGCTCAAACATTTATCACGCGCAAACTCCGTCCCCACACACATACATACATAAATACATACATACATACATGCATGCTTACATACATACCCATACATACCCATACATACATACCCATACATACCCATACCCATACCCATACCCGTACCCATACCCATACCCATACCCATACCCATACCCATACCCATACCCATACCCATACCCATACCCATACCCATACCATACCCATACCCATACCCATACCCATACCCATACCCATACCCATACCCATACCCATACCCATACCCATACCCATACCCATACCCATACCCATACCCATACCCATACCCATACCCATACCCATACCCATACCCATACCCATACCCATACCCATACCCATACCCATACCCATACCCATACCCATACATACATACATACATACATACATACATACATACATACATACATACATACATACATACATACATACATACATATACAAATTCCGACCATCGTCCTTTCCACAGCGCGTTGAATGACGCTAAGTGCATGCTCATCCTGCTTCCGTAGAGTCCAAGTCTCCGAGGCGTACGTCAGCAGGAAATACAGCAGTGTCGAAAATGTGAGCGCGGAGCCGGATGTTCTTTGCCTTCTTCACTACTCCCTCGACATTTTTAATTACTCCCCACGCCGAGCGTTTCCGTCTGCTCAGCTCCGGAGCTAAGTCGTTCATCATGTTGACTTCCCGACCTGGACACACATAGCTGGAGCATTCAGAGATATTCCTTCCGTTCAGCGCAGAAGGAGCATCAGGTACCAATCCATTTCGCATGAACATCGAGGTTTAGTCGTAATACGATCTTTCCACAAGCCTTATAGAACTCGGCCAGCATTTGCTACGCCTGCTCGGCCTGCAACGCGAGTTTTCCACGCCATGCAGGACTTAAGGACCAACTTAGTTGCCTTTAAAGCCGTTTTTGCACAGTAGACCCCTGCATATTTTTCCACCCGTTAGACTGTGCGAGTCCTCCTCCCAGGGACGCTTTAGCATCAAGCCGTGATACATTGGACGCCATAGACCATTTAGATGTGACAGGGGTGTTCGCAGGTCGGTCTGTCACCTACATTCGACGAGTGTTTTCCTTCAACTCATCCGTCTTAGCGGGCAATTCCCTGTGACAAACCGCGGGTGGGGGGGGGGGGGTGGAAACAATACCACCTTTGCATGGCGCCTAAGTTTTTTCTCTGAAATTTCATCATAGAGGACATAAAACGAGTGTGAAGAAGTCTGTAGAGGAGAGTTTTTGTTGCGAAGACATTTGACGCTTGCATTTTATGGAAGAAAGCGATCCTCGCAATCACCAAGGAACAGCTACTTTGCAATACTTTACTATCGTACGAACAACACACTATGTAGTTTTTAAATGGTCTTGGGAGTCTTCGTTTTGCGCGAAAGGAAAAACCTTCAAGATGGACCAGTACCAAAAATATATACGCACCTGGTTAGGTTGCACAATCGCTTCGTTCTCGCTGATAAGTCGAGAAATTTTATCTTCAACCGACTCAAGGCTGTCGTTGCACACGGTGGCAGCACTACTAGGTGCTCCAGGGAAACCAGTTCGTTGATGCTGAACATGTTGTATACGAGTACCAGTCGCCATCCGACAATTCTATAAAATGTACCAGTAAAAAGTGAAAAAAAACGATCTGAGATTACAATTACAGATTAGGTTATGCAGCAGGAGTTTAAGTTTAAGTTTAGAGTTTTAAGCAGAGTCCATAGTTTAACAATATCACAACAGGTTGATGCGCTGTTTTATTCTGACGATATTTCAGACTTAAGTGGAAGTGAAAGGCTAGTGAAAGACTGACCATGCATGTGTTTCGAGACCCCTCCCCCTCTGCATACGCTTTTCAAGTCCGAAAACGCAAGCGGGAGGGGAAACGATCACACATGGCAATCTTGGATAGGGGTACCTTTAGCCAGCGCCAATCGTCTTCAGTGATATGCCAAATACTTGCAGTCGTAAGAGCTGGGTACGTAAGATCCAAAAATCTTTGAGAATAAATTCTCTTTAACGTCTCACTGCGCCTCGGAGCCGGCACATGATTGCCGCCACCTACAGTATCAGCTGAACCCGTTCGGACTGCTAAGACATTCTACCGTCTGTTCATCGAAGTAACCTGCTGAACGAGAACAGTGCTGGTCGAACGTCATACAGGACAGCGTTAAAGGCGCGGTTCACGAAAATTTTGGGGTAGCCGGTTTTCGGAAGTCGGCATTCAGTTCCATTTCTACTTCGCACCTTTCTCGCACATCCACTCACTCGCCTGTGGGGTGGCCTCGCTTAATTTGTTGGCTGCTGACCTCGATGGCAATCTGAGTGAATTGATATTGATCTTATGGATTGGAAACTTTGTTATTGTTATTATTATTATTAATATTATTATATCATTACTTGTTATTATTACACATTTTAGAATAATATGCAGTTGGGACAATACAATGTAAAAATTCAAAATCTTCATATTATTAGGAAACTATGAAGCATTATCGGTGACGTATCTAGATATTTTCCTGCAGAATTGCTCTATTTCCTGCTCACTTAGTCCATTTCTCATCCACTTGGTCCCGATAGATTAGTACATGATGCTTTCTTCCCTTGCTTACCTGCCTTCCGCCAACATATATGTTTGCACTTGCGTGTACTCCGGATTTTAGGTAGCTGTAGCTGCCCCTAGTGTTTCTGAAAACGAAGGGCTTTGGTTGACAGAGCTCACAGTGCCTTCGGGTGCTGAAGATAAATAGAAGGAGATTCGTAGGAATAAGAAGGAGCAACAGGAGCAGCTAATCCTGAAAGCCGGAGACGGCGCCAAAGTCAAATTCAGGAGCAACAGTAGTAGTTAATCCTGAGTTGAAGCCAGAGAAAGCTATGTAGTCGAACTCAGAGTAGTACAAGTGAGATATCGTGCTCATACGATGACAAACACAGGTGATTTATGATGCTTTCATCCACATGTTTGAATACCTTCAAGTGACCTACTGGCGAGGTACAAAGAAAGCGATAGATGATGTTAAAAAAAGCGTGAAAGGTCACTCTGTTACCTAGCTTGCCTGCAGGCGCCTTGTGAAAATGAATGCTTACACGATGCGATAAATCCTTTTTCCTATCCTATGATTTTTCCAATCATTACTTTAGCCTCAACAGCTTTCTGTGTTGCATTATTCAGGTGTTGCATATATATATATATATATATATATATATATATATATATATATATATATATATATATATATATACTATATAATACACATATTATATATATATTGTTTTGCCTTGTTTTATTATTCATACTTCAGAAGTTTCCCGATAATATAATCGATATTGTTACTCCTAAGTATGGTGGTCTGGCGGAGAGGTCAGCAGACAACCAATTATGTAAGGCAACCCCACAGGCGACTGAGTGGATGGGCGATTAAGGTGCGAAGTAATTAGAAGTGGAACTAAATAGGCTCACCCCCGGTTTTTAACATTGATGTAACTAGCATTCCAGGATAGTACAAAGGTAATGAATAATGAAGAAAACGTTAAAACGGCGTCTCCGAAGAAACAGACAGACTAACGGTTGGACTAGATTAACAAAGAAAAACTGGGTAAAAAAGGCTGTATAGTCGAGATGGCTGCAATGTATGCAAGTGGTTTACAGCTGGTTCTGCATCTAATTGCATTGCATTTGATTGCATCCTGATATGATTCTGCTGCATTCTGAACTACACGGCATTCAGTGGATCAAAAAGGTGAGTGAAAATAGTATATACACTGGTGTGCAAAACTTAGGGACGAGATGGATAATGTGACATAAAACATTAAGAACTGGATGGAAACAAATGAAAAAGTGGGAGTATATTGCCACACCTATAACGGCTATGAACAGGAAGCTGGACATCCCTTCGTGGAGGAGTAGTCCAAATAATGCGCGAAATACGAAATATGGCGCAAGTCGAAGCAGTGGACAGGTATTTGACAAGTAAATTTTTTGTCAATCGGCGAGTAACTACGGAGTACTGTGGTGGTAACCTTCAACACATAGTGTCTCGCAGACATCATGTGTTGAAGGTTACCACCTTGATATCATCTTGATAATTTCACATGAGTAAGGATTGTCGGGAAACTCGAAGGTCGAACCATGTACAGTGAAGCTCAGGAGCTCGAGATCGTTCTAAGCGTTGTTTCACGTGCATGGAGAGCTTTCAGAACCAGTGGTACTGCTGCCCGAAGGAGAGGAGATGGTACACCATGAAGATCTAAACCAAGAGCTGACCTCTATATTGTGCAAGCAGGCAAGAAGAGATCCATGTAAATCAGCTTCTGTGATTGCAATGACCCTTAACAGGATTTCAATGCAAGCCATCCCACGCACCACAGAGGCACGACGACTGCACAGTGACTGGCTCTCTTCGCCAGACGACCGGCACGTTGTGTTCCATTGACCTTCGCGAATTGGGGAGATAGTTTACCGTGGTGCCAGGAGCAACGGACCGATGAGAAATGGAGTCGTATGCTTTATTCGGATGGGAGCAGATTTAGTCTGAGTGGTGATCCAAGACGCACCCTAACGGCCAGAGGTGGGTACACGTACGTCTCTCAGAAACATTGTGGAACTCGACCGTTCTGGTGGTCGAGGCGATATGGTATGGTGAGGCATCATGCTTCGTAGCCGTACTGACCTCTAAATTTTTGCGCGTGGAGCACTTTACAGTCGGTGTTACTGTAAAAGGAACTCCTGCCTAATGTGCGTCTTTTCAAGGCTGCAGTGAGCCCTGAATTCATTTTTATGGTTGACAAGGCGCAAGCGCGTCAAAGAGCACAGGTGGGGGAGCTCTTGCAACAAGAGAATATCCAGCGATGACGTCGCCTGGCCGTTTTCCCGACCTGAATCCCATCGAGCACTTGTAGAAAGCAGTGGGTAGAGGCATTGCAGCACGTCCAAATGCACCACTGACCATCTAGCAATTGTCAATTGCGCTGATAGAACAGTGGAATGCCCTACCACAATAACTCGTTTCCAACCTCGTGGAAAGAGTGAGATCGCGTTGCAAAGCATGCTTCGTTGTTCGTAGTGATCATACACCCTAATAGGAACTGCGTTGCTTTTTTTTTGCGATACCAGGATAAATTGTGAAGATTTATGTGAAATTGTACCGTTGAACAAAAATACCGTATCTTTCTGTCTTATTTTTATTTTCTGCCAGTTGCTTCCTGGGCAACACCGTAATGGTCTTCACTTGGTATGGTATAAAATTCATCGAGCTCGGCTTTCTGGCAGAGGTGCAATAATCGAATTGTGCTTTCGTCCCCAAGTTTTGCACACCAGTGATTGTTTTCTTGTAATATAC
This sequence comes from Haemonchus contortus, assembly GCA_000469685.2. Classification (NCBI taxonomy): domain Eukaryota; kingdom Metazoa; phylum Nematoda; class Chromadorea; order Rhabditida; family Trichostrongylidae; genus Haemonchus; species Haemonchus contortus. Next base: position 24,554,074 of record LS997567.1, on the reverse strand, counting down.
AGTCGCGGTCAAAAGTTTGGAAACCTTTTATTTTTCGATATAGCGCGGGCACTGAATTGCGTAACTGTATCAATTTTGCATATAAAAGCAAATAAAGAACACTATAGGCAACGTGTTTTTTCTAGGCCACATGATTAGAGTTAAAAAACACGATTTATTGCGGAAAGGGCGCGTCAAAAGTTTAGAAACTTCACAATAACAGGAGAAATTGATCATGGTAACATGAATTTACAAACAAAAAATCAATACTTCGTTGGAAACCCGAGGGAATCTACTACTGCTCTGCATCTTCTAGGCATTGAATCGATTAAGGCTTCAATTTTGGACTGTGGTATCAGAGCCCACTCTCTAGACAATAGATTGAATTTTTCGTCGGCATTCTTAACAGGAACCTGGCTTGTACGACGTGCTAGTTCTTCCCGAAAGTGCTCTATAGAATTCGAGTCTGGGCTCTGACTCGGCCACTCCATAACGTTGATTTCCTTTGACTGTAGGAAGTCGGCCCCGAGACGGGAAGTATGCTTCGGGTGACTATCGTGTTGAAAAATCCACCGTGTCAGCAGGTTTTGGTTGGCAAACGGGAGCATTACATTCTCCAAGATGTCCTTGTACTGAGCCGAGTTCATATTACCCTGGATACGATCGAGTGGACCAACGCCGGATAGACTGAAATATCCCCATAGCATAACGCTTCCTCCATCGTGTTTGAACGTCGGGATTTGGTACTTCGGATCACATAGTTTATTCACGGGACGTCTTATATACAATATGCCATCACTCCCGAAAAGACAAAACTTCGACTAATCGCTGAACAAAACTTTTTTCCAGTCACCTCTATTGCAGGCGAGGTGCTTGCGTGCAAAGTGAAGTCGGGCCTTCCAGTTCTTTGCGGTGACCAGTGGTTTTTTGCTAGGACGTCTTCCAAAGAGTCCTCCGGCTCTGAGCCGACGTTGGACAGTGCTTTGGCTGATGGAAATCCCAGAAGAAGATGTCACTTGTTTACGAATATCCGAAGCCGTCGCGCGCGGATCGCCCATCGAAGTCCTAAGAATTAGAGAGTCGACTCTTAAAGTTGTCTTTCGTGGTCTTCCAGAGCGAGACTTCCTCATCACAAACCCTCGGCTTCGATAACGCTTGAAAATCTTGGAAATTGTGCTTTTAGCGAGATTATATTGTTGGGAAAGCACACTCATCTTCGTTCCGGAACGAATGGCTTCAATAATTGCTTCCTGGATGGATAGTGGAACTTCTTTACCTGATCCCATCTGAAAACGGCCCAATATACCATGCTTTGATCATACATTACGAAAAAACCACCAACCTGGACAAGAATCAGCCAAAACGATATGGCAGGTAGCGAGTTTCCAAACTTTTGACGCGCTCTTCTTCTTCTTTTCTTATTTTAGAAATCAGACTCTTGTTTTTCGTCAAAACACATTGCATGCCATATTTCCCGCGCGATTTCATAAGTAATATGTGACTTTGGGATAATTACGATTTCAAATGGCCGAGCTATTCGAGAAATTAAAAAGTTTCCAAACTTTTGACCGCTACTGATACATTTATACACATGCTTTCGAATTTCCTAACCCACTTGATTTTCTTTGCATTCGATATTAAGACATTCTTTTTTTTTATTGGTGAGTTGTTTCTGCAGATGCCAAGAACGCTCTCTGACCCTGTTGTAAGGAGTGTTCACTTTCCGAGTTTGTGTTTGAATAACTTCTTAGCTCTTCACATCGATTAACCCTCACGTAGGCTGCGTGCAAGAATTTTTAGCGTTATGCACTTTTCATGCTCTTCATATTGCGTCACTGATGTGTTCTTGTACATTGTCAAGAAGACTGAGTTTTTTCAAAGAATTATGTTCAATTGGAATATAATACTTTTAGTATGCCAGTGTGTCATGTTGTCAGTCTGTTTTGCACAGTTATATGATTTCGATTGTTGATTCAGCACGTGCGTTTCGAGGAAATACAGGCGTGATACGTTTCAAATGAATGCCTACTATATAATTATTAGGTTGATGCATAATTATTGCGGATTTTTTCGCAGCTTTTTTTCTCTCGAAGGAATTTGTATATTGAGGTCGGGTTTTTCTAGAAATGATCTACTTTATTTCCTCTACAAGAATATACTCAAAAAACCATCCGCATCTCAGCGAAATTAGGCTCAACTACTTCGAGAAAGATTGGAAGGTGGCACAGTCAATCCGCGATGTCAGTAACTTTTCGGCGATCGAACAATCAGCCAGAGCCAACCAAGAAATGGGATCTGCCCCTGAATCTGCCATATCCACCAGCAGAAACTTTTATGGATTATCTCGTCAACCGTTCATCGAAAAAATGGTTAGGGAATAGAAGTTCGTCGATTTGGATGACTTGATGGCCGATGTCAAGGCGTGGATCGCCCGTAAGGATCAAAACTTCTTCGCTTGTGGGATCCGACTAACTAATCAATGATAAGCAGTGCTTGACGTAAATGGTGAATAAGTTCCGGAGTAATTATTTGCATATGTCTTTGCGTAGTATTTCTATAGTTTCTCTAAGTAAAATTTGCTGGAAAAAAACCGCAATGATTGTGCATCAACCTAATATAGAGGCAGGTAAAATGCAGGGGAAATAGAAAATATCAAAATAATCGTGTTTGACCGTCAGGAAATCATATGCACTTTCACTAGATCACCTAATGAACGATCGCTGTAAAATTACTGAGATCTCGGAATGACTGTGCCACCCTCCGATCTTTCTCGAAGTAGTTAAGCCTAATTTCGCGGATATGCGGATCGTTTTTTGAGTATATTCTTGTAGTGGAAATCAAGTAGATCATTTCTAGAAAAAACCCGAATTCAATATCCACATTCCACGAGAGAAAAAAAGCCGCGAAAAAATCCGCAACAATTATGCATCAACCTAATATTATTCCCTCACTCAAGTAATGAATACGTTGATACAATATTGTTCGATGTTGAGAACATCATCTTTGTGTTTCAAGCAATTTTTTCATATTGTATGTGGAACCCGCACATTACGATAAAATACAAGCGTAGTTAATTCCATATTGTTATTTATCCTATTGAATCTTTTATTCATAAATCGAATTAAATTCATTTATTCATTATTCATTTCATACGTTTATTCAAGAATCCTTGAATCATATTCTTTATTAGATAATCGTTGACACGTTAGTTTTTGTAGTTATAGACATTTCCTCGATCAGCAGGTACCTCCTTTATTCTTTCCATTTCTAGATTTCCTCGAGATGTGCGGGTTTCACATTCATTATTATTCTGTAAAAAATTAAACGAAAGGCTAAAACGAACGAACAATATTCTCAACATCAGACAAACCGCATCAACGTAAACATTACAATGATTGAGTAAGCCAGAAAAGCTTAATAAAGTTGACATTCGAGCGTAACTCACCACACTAGTAGTTCCTATGCACAGACTAAATTCAATTGTAAACCACATAACTGTACGATGCAGACAAATAACATGACGTTGACATTAAACAATAAGATATCCACGAATACATTGCTGAACAAAATCATAAAAAAGAGTAACTTATGAACTTTATTCAAATTAAACTCGCCATACTAACATTTCCCGGAGAAGTGCATGCATATGCACGCCTACAGACTACTTGAACTCTGTTCCTTTAATTGTGGCCACCACGCCTATTTTTTGGCTCTCGTCTGCATCGCATCTAAAATATAGGAGACACTGCGGCGCGTGTCGCATCTCTCGGCCCTTTGCCAAATGTGGTATATTCTCCTCGACCAGAGGTATTTCACATTTGGCTGCTACGAGAATACATACGAAACATTTCATATGATCATCTCACTGTTATTCCTTAATGTTCTGACTCGCTCAGGAGTTTACTTACAGTAGCGCTCAAAAGTATTCGGCGAAATGCTTCTTCAGTTATAATTTTCAGTCGTAACTTCTTTCCTACTGGATCTAATCGAGCGAAATTTCAATATGTGTAGCATTGGTGTAGTGTGAATATTTACCGCTATTAACCTGCAATCTGGTCATGTTCCAGATATCCAAAAGGGCTTGAACAAAAAATCAACTGGAAATACGAATGGTGGTCCTTCTAGGAGTCCTTTCCTTTTTGCCATGTCTTAAGTGTACGAGCACTAATATCAAACCCAGAAGAGAAGAAAAAACGTACATAAAGTCGGAATAACTGCAGACGTCACAAACTTACTTTCAGCACAGTCTACAAACACCTCCCCAATGGTATGTTGATATGGCTGTTTTGCAGTCAAGTAATGTTGGACTATGTAAAATATGCTTCAGCTAAACATATCAAAATTTCATGTGATTTGCTCCACTGGGCAAAAAGTTACGGCAAGTTAAAGTTGGCCGAATACTTTTGAGCGCTACTGTATGTCTCTGAGCTATTCAATAGTTGCGGATAACCCCTCTTCCTAGTCAATGATCTCCATGCATTCGCTATACTCCCTGCAAACAACTGCTTACTCTTATACAAGCTCTTTCAGGAGTGAAAGTTCGTTTTTTGATTCGAGTTTACGTAGGTTTAACCACCACAATAGGAACAGAGACGACCCGTGACTCTGCTTCGATTGTTTTCGAGTGTCGTAGCGGCTTTTGCAAACTAAAGTATTGTAAACCCTCTATCTTCACTTCGAAAATAAGAAGGCCTCTTGCCCATCCATAAAGATCTAGCGATTTCCTCACACCCATCTTCAAAAGGCGGAAAACATGTTCTGATCTTATGATCACAACGAGGCAAAAACAAGCGTTTGTTATTGTTGAAATGAAAATATTAATTGGTCTACTCAACTAATGGAATTCTGAAAAAACAAAATAAAAAGAGTGAATATCGTTGCCAAGATCCATTTAAATCCAAGCTCATTGGTCCACTTATCCTCCTCATCACTTTTTCTTTACAATTGCAATTTCTTTTCTTTCTCATTGGCTTATTTCAGAATCCAATGACTTCACTGCATGGGCCTCATCCATTGTATTTCACTAATCCTACGATAGTTTTTAGGCACAATCAAATTGATTCGCAGTTATTTCCGCTCTCCTAAATCTATTTTGCTTTGGAAAATCCATACCGTAGCAGATTGCCCATCGATGAAGAATCTCTCTTGTTCTTCTGAATTTATCATTATCATGGGTGCCTACACTAGACCTCTTATAGCGATCTAACTTCTCATATAATCGAACGATCCTACCTGTTCGCTCCCCTACGACGCTGATCTTATGGCATCGGGGTAAAAGGAAGTAGAGCAACTTACCCATACAAGGAGGGCACTCAAACGCTGAAGGTGTCCATAAGGATGAAGAGCTCAAGTAAACTCTCAAGCAAGTCACTCTCACAACACCATCAACAAACATTAAGCAGTTACAGCGAGATGCTCAGAAGATGTGTTACACATGTATTTTTTAGCAGCCAGAGTGGAATAATTCTAGTCGACATGAATCTACCACATTTGGCAATGGGCCAGGAGCCGCGCACACGACACGCGCCGGAGAATCCACTACATTTTTAGATGCGATCTCTCGTCTGTCACACCCCCGTTTAATCCAGTCTTTAGATATTGTGCTTGTCTGACTAATGACACCCCATCATCCCCCTCCCCGTGTCCTTCACGCACGGTATCTTTCTCTGCGCCCTAACCTTCTGCTGCTAGGGAGGCAGAGAAAGTTCAAAAAGTCACGTAACCGCAAAAATAGGGCTATGTCTCCACACATCTCTTCAAACCAAAATAAAAGAGTGTTCCTGACATTCAACAAGAACACATCAATGACCCATTAGGGCATGTATTTATGCAAATAACCAATCAAAAGGAGAAACCTCCCTCATGACAAAACCGACAGCGCATCAATAACATTATCATTGCCTGCATGCGATGATTCCCTCTCGACTCTTCATCTGGTGAGGGCGGACCATACTGGGGAACGCGCACGTGGGCTACAGTCACGCTTGACATCGGATGTCGGATGATCGGAAAGTCTTGATTAGGTTGAGACTTTTCTGTTTTATTTTACAACTCAGCAAACAATGCAAGCTAATCAACAATACAATAACCATCGCTAGTTATAATATTGCCCCACCTAATGGATAGGACAACGATTCCCTTCTTCCAAAACTGGGTAGATTGGGAGTCAAAGAAGTCACCTACCACTTGTTCGAGGTGGATCTACATAAATCTATCGAAGAGTGCATATTTCGCGGCAGAAACGACCACAGCTCAATGGCTAGTCGAACACGGACAGATCAGAACAGTCGCCGTAAAACATCAAAAGATGGAGACAAAAGTTGAAAGCGTTGCTCAATAAAGGCACGGTTCACGATAAAAAAAAAGGTTACTGAGTTCTTACCTTGTTAATACTCAGCGGCCCCCATGGATGGTAGAGGACCCTCTCACTCCCCCAATCTCGACGGCCAGGGCATAGTGTGAGTCCTGTTGTTGCCGTCATTGGCTTTCCTGCCCCTCGATCGGTGTTACGTCATACGAGATGTAGACGCGGTACAAAGTCATGTATTCGCCTCAGGATCCACCCTTCACCACGAAATCAGCTGTTTGCCCAGTGATGAGGAGATATTTTACCAGTATTCGACTACTATTTATGATCTTTTTTTTCTACTACTGTTATTCTTCTGACTTACTGCATTACGAGGATTTAAAAGGTGAGTTGTTTGGCTGTTATTCTTCCTTTTGTGCTGTGATTGCTGTGTTTTTGAATATTTCTGTTGCGATTGTTTTATTTTTTTGTTGGGAGCAACTTCTTCGATACATTGTCTTCGCATTATTCTTGATAAATGCCGAGAACACTCTTAGACATTGTATTGATATATATATATATACAAGCAAATTGAGCCATTTTAAATAATTTTTTGCATGCATTTTACGCCCCTTGTGTGAGGTTCTTTTCTTGGTGAGTTAATTGAAATTTTTCGGTGTTACTCTGCCTGGTTTGTATTGTTTTCAATATGGTATCGTTGATGTGTTCTTGTTAACTGCTTAGAACACTCTTTGATCCTATATTGAAGATTATTTTTCTTTTAAACTGTGTATTCCCATGGCCACGTCGCAGTTCTCAGTGCCTGGTGAGTTTTGGACGAAATTTTTTACATGTTACCCTTTTTCTTTTATATGAGCCTGCTTATAATGCCATTTATGTGCTATTACTGGATGTCAGAAATACTGTTTAGCCTTGTATTGAGAAGGTTTATTCTTTTTAATCATTTTTTTTTGCATGCGTAACCCGTGTGACTCCTCGTACTACGGAATATTCTGCTGAACTGCTACTATTCTTCTGTGTATTCGATTCACGGGATAGGAAAGCTAAGTTAAACTTTTTTATATTGATATTTTCATGACAAAATGTACGAGTTATTCTTATGAATTGCGTTGTTTCGTTAGCTTCTGCTAGAATTTTCAATTGCTTCTTTATTTATATTGCATGCTCTTCATATAGAGTCATTGATGTGTTCTTATAAAATGTCAAGAACATTCTCCTACTTCATTTTGGAGGATTATGTTCAGTTAGAACGCATTGTTAGCATCCCTGCCCCTTCCCCTCTTCCCCTGAAAAAAGTGAATATATTGAGTCCTTTTCAAATAAATTCATGTGTTACTTTTCTTTTTTTAAATTAGTTAATCAATGTACTCGTAGATATTAATTTGCCTAATGTTAGCATCATGTGTTTTGCTCTAGTTAACTGCTTCGAATGGTTTTTTGATGGTGTATCTCATTGAAATATAGAGGCGGTGAGTTCATTTTGAATGTTTGCTTTATTAATTGCTCTTGTTTACTTATTCGTTGTTTTTAATACGTGTGCACATTAGAAATAGCTGTTGAGAAGGCAGTGGTATAGGCATTTTTCTTGTTCTATTGAATTACAGATGAGTATTGCATGTGTAACCCACGTATATGTATCTAATCGAAACACGGACGCAGTGAGCTACTTCTGAATGTTAGGTCTATTAATTCTTCTTTTTTTACTTATTCATTGTAATGAATACGTGCGTACATTATGAATAAACCAGTCGGGCCGCCCTGCTAACGCCGGGCTTCCCTCCTTCTTATGGTGACGCCCGGCTTCGCCGGGGGCTCCCCCTTCCTGTGAGAAATTTGCTATGCGTAAATCGGCTCTCCCGGCTGACACCGGGCCCCCTCCTTCTCGTGTTAAAATGGCCTCCTCGCCTGCATCTTTATCGAATTATAAGGTTTGGGAGATGAAAACAAGAGTTATCCATTCCTGGCCAAACACAAACACAACACAACGCCCCGTCCGCCATGAACGGACCTCCTTAGGATCTGTGTGTTTGAGTAACTCAGTTTACTTGTGACTTGTTCAACCTTGGTTTCGAAATTTCGCTTCGAGTCTACATTAACATTTTTTTGCACATGCCTCGCCTCCTGAGAGCGGAGGTAAGTCCTGCCGGCCGACATAGGTGCTTCCATCCTGCCGCTTGTATTTCTGTTAATTATATAAGCACTCTCGGTCCAAATTAAAATTATTCACATAAACTCCGCCCCTTGTGGGCGGAATCTGGTCTTGCGACTCAGCATAAGTGTTGCTACCTCGCCGCCTGTACTCATACCAAACTTGAACTTTCTAGGTCCACAGGGACAGAAGTTATGAATTTTTGCCCAAACTCCGCCCATTGTAGGCGGAGCCCAATCCTGCCACCCATTATACGCGTTCCCATCCTATCTGGGGTACTCCTACCAAATTTGGACGCTCTAGGTCCACGGGGACTGGAGTTATGATTTTCCGCACAAACCCCGCCTTCTGTGGGTGGAGTCCGGCTCAGCTACCCACCATAAGTGTTCCTATCCTGCTGCCTGTCCTCCTACCAAGTTTGAGCGCTTTAGGTCCACGGAGACAGAAGTTATGACTTAGCGTTCGAATATTTATTTCGCACAAACCCCGCCCCCTGTAGGCGGAGTCCGGCCCCGCCACCCACCTTTCGTGTTCCTATCCTGCCGCCTGTACTTCTACCAAATTTGAACACTCTAGGTCCATTGGGACCGCAGTTATGAATTTCAGTCAAACACACACACACAGACAAACCAACAGACACACTTAGCGCGTTATATATAGTAGGATGCTGAAGAGGTTGTTGTTCTACTTGTTTTTTGACTGAATCATTTCTCAAAAGGTATAAGTTACGCAGGTTGCACATGCCAAACTCGTCTGTAATTAAATAAAACAAGAAAATGTCCTTACCACTACCTTCTCAACAGCTATTTCTAATGTGCACACGTATTAAAAACAACGAATAAGTAAAAAAGAACAACTAGTAAAGCAAACATTCAAAATGAACTCACCGCCTCTGTATTTGAATGAGACACACCATCGAAAACACAGTTCAAAGCAATGAACTAGAGCAAAACACATTGAACACATGGCGCTGACATCAGACAAACTAATATCTACGAGTACATTGATGAACTAGTTTAAAAAAAGAAAAATAACACATGAATTTATTTGAAAAGGACTCACCATATTCACGGTTTCAGGGGAAAAGGGGGAAGGGGCAGGGATGGCATGCTAACAATATGTTCTAACTGAATATAATTCTTCAAAATAAAGTCAGAGAGTGTTCTCGACATTTTACAAGAACACATCAATGACCCCATATGAAGAGCATGCATTATAAAAAAGAAGCAATGTGAAACTCTAGCAGAAACTATAATAACTAAACAAGGTAATTCAATAGAACTAAATCGTACATCTTATCGTAAAACATCAATATAAAGAATTCTGACTTACCTTTCCTATCCTGTGAATCGAATACACAGAAGAACAGTAACAGCTTAGCAGAATAATAGCAGGGAGTAAATCCGATCAGCTGTTTGGGTGTGTTGTATGCGATTGCAGACATTGCGTCGCCTTTATCTAGGCCCGTATGCATAACGCCCAGGGTAGGGAAGGAGAGAGTCTCCCCGAGGAAATGCTTGTTTCCGCCGTGTGTTAGATAAGTGACGCTGGAGCGCAGTATTTCGCGCCTCCAGTACCGTCTGGCCAATGTTAGATTGGTATCCGTGTTCGTGTTTTTCGATAAAATGAACCGGAAATTGGAGAGTGTGGATTTTTGCCCCAGTAAAGCTTTTTAAAAATGTGGAGGAGGGCTACATCCTACGAAGGCTGAAGGAAGTAGCAGATGTTACGACGTTCCACTAAATGCACTTGTAGGGTTGTGGAAACTTTGAGCCGAGCATCCAGTTTCCGCGCTCCCAAGTACAAAGTAACCTTAATTAGATGTGCAAATTAAATATCATCACACTGCTCTCAGGTCGTAATTAAGTGCGTGAAAAAACAAATGAAGACAAAATACAGTGAAGCGCTTGGGAGAATAAAGCTTCGAACGAATTAAATTTGCACACCAGATAAACAGTTGATATTGTGGTTGCTAGATGTTAATCATTAAATAACACTCGGCTTGAGAGTTTCCTCATCCTCTGTTCCTCATCTTTTACAGGGTTTTCAGAAATTTGGGGCTGGAAGCAGCGTCATCAAAGAGGCCGCAAGAACCCTATCACCACCAATCCATTAAGGATTACTTATTCGATACGTGCCACTTCTCCCACTCTTCAAACTTTTCATTTCTGCGCCATCCTGGGCTCGGGATGCTCATATCTCGAGAATCCTGCACATACGCAACCTTCCTCTATGCACCCACCCCCAGCACCGCAGCACTCGGCTTCACTCCTTCTAAAATTTATTCCCCGTCACTAGCACTGAAGTACATTTGGTAGATACACTTTCCTCCAAGTCACCGCATCGAAGCGTTTCAGTCCGTTGCACCGTTTAATTCAACCTTTACACGTGGTATACACATTCTTCGAATTCTTGTTCGAAAACAACTTTCTCGCTCTAAGCGCCGAGCCTTCTTACTATTGCTATCATAATACATCTTCAACACTTCATATTTTATGCGCTCATGAAAGATATGGACAACATAATTGACAACAAGTTTTCGCACCTAGGCGAGAAGTGGCCCTTCTGCGCGAAGGTACATCGAGCACATCTGGAGAAGGAACTACTGCCTTGGAGCCAGGCTCACTTCAAAACCCAGCACTGGGTCTTCCAGCAAGTGCGCCCGCGCACAAGTTGGAGAAGACCCAGGCCTAAAGTGCGGCCAACTGTTGGCCTTCATCCCTGCCAATGAATGGCCGTCCGCCTTCCCCGATTTTGACCCATTAGACTACTCGGTGTGACCAGTGTTCGAGCAGAATGCCTGCCCCACTCGCTACAAAAAGATCGTTTCGCTAAAGCCTCCTTTGAAGAAGGATTGGAATGAAATCAAATCGACGTAAAATACCGATACGTCACTAGCAATACAATATGTATATATGTATGTATTGTACAGTACCGTTCAGTGAAGTATGCGTTTTCACTTTTTCAAACGCAACTTCTTTGAAACAGCATCTTTACATCTGGTTTCCCCACTGTGAATGCCTATCAATGAATGTGGTCAGAGAGCGAGTTTTCAGTCGCCTGAGTTAGTTGTGGAACATTTTGAAAGACTTTGGTCAAAAAAAGGTCAGCTTTATAATACCAGTAAAACTTCAAACTGCCTTAACTTTCCATTTCTCAGCGCAAAAATTTGCATAGGAGCAAATATATATGTATACACATATATATATGTATATATATATATATATATAAAGTAAGACATTAATGCTTCGTAGCATACCCTTAAGAGTCAACGACCGCTTGAAAGGGCGTGACATGGACTCGATGAATTAGCCGACTTTTTCCTAGGGATGTTCTCCCTTACATTCCTCAGATGAAGAGCTTGCCGTGCTCATTGTGGCCCCAGAGGTTTTTAACTTGACACCTGAGCCGCTCCTACAGATATTTATAGGAGCTCAGATTTGGGGATCGCAACGACCACGGGAGCAGAGGAACGAAATAGGTTGGTGAGCAGCTTCGATTTGTGCTTCGAGTCATAGTCTTGGTGGAAAATTAAGATACCGGGGCCAGTGCCGCGAACAAACGGGTAGATAACAACCTCCACAATATTGGTGGATATCTCGGAGTCCATCTTACCCTCAGCACTTCGGAGGGGCACACTTTTTTGCACAGAAGGTGCCATGGACCATCACCGCACCACCGCCATACTTCACGGTCGTCAGCTGGTAATTTGCATGGCATCTGGTACCCACTGGACGTCACAAAAACTTGATTTCATTCTTGCCAGACGCAAAAACTTTGATCTGTCACTTCAGATGACCTTACGCCACTGCTGGATTACCCAGTTTGACCATGAGCCCGATCGAGAAGCGCTTTGCGATTTTTGACAGAAATCAGCATAATTCTCTGCTGGACCGGCCTCTTTGAAGACATAGAACAGTGTTTACGGGTGGATTGGTCTCTCGAGCGCCGAGAATTCGCGAAAAATTTTGACGCGAGCCCTTTTTTGCACGCTGCATCATTTCTGTGACGACAAAACATAGCGTCAATCTCGATGCCTCTGGGTGACTTTTGACTTCAGCTGACAATGTGACCTTGCGTTTCTCCCAAATCGTTTGAACGCACATAGCTGGCACGCCTTGAATTTTGGAAACTCGCCTGGATGTTAAGGCTTCCTAGAAGCTCTGTGTGACGGCGTCGACTTTACTTTGCCGTAACGTACAGATTCCCGAGTGCCTTGGAAGAACATCATTGATGTACTAGGCGCATGATGTGACACAAAGGAACGAGAATTACTGCGGAATTCCTAACATGAAAACCTACGAATTATTGAAGGCGAAAGTGGCCGTTGGGGGCTTTTTAATAATTAAGCTCCAGTTCCGGTTGGAAGTGCGCTGCCAGACTGCTGTACTAGTGTAGTGTTACTGACTGTTTGAGTTACCGATTATCTAGGTTTACCGCGGAAAGGATGAAGTTTGCGGAAGTTACGTTTGAAAAATTGAAAGGCATACTTCACTGACCGGTACTGTATGCATTGCATGTATGTATGTATGGTATGTATGTAAGGTATGTATGTATGGAATGTATGGTATGTATGGTATGTTTGGTATGTATGGCATGTTTGGTATGTACGGTATGTATGGTATGGTATGTATGGTATGGTATGGTATGGTATGGTATGGTATGGTATGGTATGGTATGGTATGTTATGGTATGGTATGGTATGGTATGGTATGGTATGGTATGGTATGGTATGGTATGGTATGGTATGTATGTATGTTTCCTTTTTGAGGAATTATGTGCTACCAAAACCTTTTGAATTTGTGCCTGTCTCATGTTTAACAAGAATATGCACCCATTTGCCGTCTCACGACTCCACTTAATAGTAGTAGTAACCGGGTTGCCAGAACTTCCCCACGAATTCCCACGGCAAGCGGCAAAGGTTACGCGGCGGCTACCTTATCCATGCACTGGAAATTCAAACCTTTCCCTTCGAAGCGGACGACTGAGTGCAATCGGGTACGGCAAATGCGACACCGTTTTCGGGGAGAAGATACTGGACCCGTAGTAACCGCGTCCTTACGAAAACAGACAAAGCAAAAATAAAAAAACAAGCGGTTTGGATCCGGGAAGATTTAGGATATAGTAAGATTCACTACGCAATCTAGATTCTTGCCGCCTTTAGAACAAATTCTAAAGAAAAAATGTGAATGTCTATGAATGTGTGTATGCCAGTGCTGCTTGTATGATGTATTGGTGATACAAAGCAGAGATAGAGACGAATCAGTTCCGTATTTATATTATATTTTCAAAAAATTCCGATAATTCATAATTCTCTGGATTGCCAGTGAATGAAAGTCGTCACAGGTTAATATTAATCTCAACTGCGCTGAGTCGATATTAGGTTGATGCATAAGCTCATTCCACCAACTTTTTTGTAAATATCACAAAAGCGAACCAGCCTAAAGATTAGAAATGTGCACCGTCACCATCCACTGCTCGACGCCAACGCTTAGGCTGCTTGTCGATTCCGTCCTCCCAGAGGGACGCGGCTGGGACTCGAAGAAGTCGTCGAGTGCTTCTCTGACCTTATCCTCTGTGCCGAACTAGGAACTTTTGGACGGCACTGTGACCTGTATATGCAGGGTGGGCGAGTGATAGCCAGTGTGATGAAATAGTATCATGCATGGGGGTATGCACCATCATGGACGTTGGTAACCAACATCCATGCAAACGAAATACGGGAGGATCAAAACAGGGGAAAACACTTATGCATCAACCTAATAGTTAAAACACAGATGGTTGGTAAAGGATGCCCGCCTTTCCAGTTCATTTGTCTCTTGCGCAAAAACAGCGACAGAGCAGAAGCAAAGTTGGGAGAGATTAGTTCTAATGTGAAAGCCGAATGTAGAGAGGAAGAAGAAGCATGTTCTCAACAAAACTTGAACCTTGTGATGGAATGCCAAAAACAAGTAACATACCACTAATTGTTCCTGATCACAAGTTAGGACACTGTAAGAGACACCATGTTGCTGTTGCTCACTCAAATATACATTCATCAACCTTTCTTGTGCATTCAGCTGAGAATCGCCGTCACTCGAAGGAGCTGGAACGAGAAAAATAGAAAAAATGGGAAAAGAAAAAGTTACGCATTACACAGCATAAGCGGTTGTCGAACTACCTGTGTTGAACAATCTGAACAGTGTAGGAACGTTGGAGATTATGCTTTGTGGACTTATTACCCGAAGTCTCGCCGTCAGAAGTGTGCACGCGACAATGGTCTCAAGTACCGTAATCACCCATTGGAAATTTAGATTGTGCCCTTGCACTGCGCGCTCGGACACGTGGAGGAGGAGAGGGCAAGCGTGGCACGTCGTTCATGTATAATATCACACACCCACAATTACTTATACGTTAAAGACACAGTTTACGATAATTTTGGGTAATCCAGATTATGAAGAAAAATGGAAGACAAGACGGAAAATAGTGCGATAAAGGCGAAGGAACTGCGTGAATCGGTGTTTCCAAAATGAAAAAAGACTTCGAAAAATCGTTAAAAAAGGGGCGATGAGAATGAGAGTAGAGGAATGAAGAGGAGTGGGGCGTTTGGACGAGCTATACAATGTGGGTCATTCTGTACGTGTGGGTTCTGGTGCAAATAATTGACTACGGTAAGCAAAAATTCATTCACTTATAAGCATAAGTAAACAAAAACCCTAGTAACAGCAAAAATAGCTCACCTTTTTCAGCCTCTTGGGGAAGGAAGTTAAATGAGGGATCGTGGCAACAAAAAGAGTAACAGAGGAAAAAAGAAGGGGAGAAAAACATCACCTCATCACTCAGCGATCAGCTAATTGTGTGGGGGTCCCACCAGAACGAATAATTGCAATCTGTCTCGCCTGGACGCTCATTTGACGAGACATCGATCGAGGGGCGGGAAGGCCTCGCGAGCCGGAACAGGGCTTCCACTATGCCCTGACCGTCGAGTTTTCGGGCGCGAGAGGGTCCTTTCTATCATCCCTGGGGGTCAGTGTGTATTTCTAAGGGAAGCACTCACTCAGTAACCATTTTTATCGTGAACCCTGCCTTTAACTCAGCACACACCATCGACACTTCAGACACGTTAAAGGTTTTTATGAAGTTTAACAAGTTTTTAAAAAATTCTCCAAAAGCTGGACCGCTTGGCCATGCCACTATGTACAAGCATACACTATCTATATTCAAGATATTTATTTGTTCATTTAACCCATTGACGACCATGACGTTTTGCCGGAAAGCGCCGCGAGGGACCGGCGCGCTTTTCAACTGCCCGCGATTGCAGTCCACATAAGGACTGCTTGGTCCACCAGACCATTTTTTTTAAATTTTACCTGAATTTACAAATTTAGGTTACGGCTAACGATGATGGTGTGCAGAACTTGCCTACTGATTGATTCTGATGAGAAGCATACAGAAGATGATGATGATGAAGCTTATGCACTTTCTTCGGCATCAGGAGCAGAATCTGACACCAGTAACTCGGAAGATGAAGGCAGTATGGATTCTTGGACAAGTGACATTGGAGAACACAATAGATTCACTTTCGATGAAGATTACGGTGTACATGGTGATGTCTTCAGTTGTGGAGAACCAATCGATTTCTTCAAATTATTCTTGTACGACGACATTATGGATTTGATCACTGCAGAAACCAACAAGTATGGCAATGCAAAACTGCCACAGTTGGAAAAACGTTCACTGAAACAGACAACAGAGAAATGTATAAATTTTTCGAAATGTGCCTCCAAATGGGCTTGGTGAAAATGCCCTCATTTAGAGGCTACTGGTCTTCAGAAGTGGCACTTGGTGGTCACTCAATAATGGGCTCGATCATGACCAGAAGACGTTTCGAGGAGCTTTTACGATTTCTGCATCTGGTCGATGACAGTGAAAATGCTAATGGGAATCTTCTTTTCAAAACAGCTCATTTTTGGAGCTGTTCAACGAACGATGCATGAAGTACTACAAAGCCGGCAGAAACGTCTGTATCGATGAGTCACTAGTTCCCTTTAGAAGAAGAATTCACTTCAGACAATATATCCCTTCGAAAATGCACCGGTATGGTATCAAACTTTTCAAGCTTGGTGCGGAAGGAGGATATACTTCAAAAATCAAAATTTATGCTGGAAAAGATCCTCACAGAAATGGGCCGTTAGCAGAATCGGTTGTCCTCGAACTGATGGAAGGGTTCCTGAACTAGGGAAGAGCACTATGTAAGGACAATTCTTATTCAAGTGTAAGTCTCGCCGAAAAACCGCTGGCAAGGAAGACCGACCTGATCGGTACATTGAGACAAAGCCGTCAAGGCTTACAAAAAATGATCAAGGATTATGTCAGAACCAACTTCGAAGACCTCTTTGTAGATTTTTATGTCGTCTGCATAAAGGTTGCAAACAACATCAAGATTCTCAAGAAACCAAGGAATGTCTGAAGTAAATGCGGTAAGCAAAACCGGTGAGAGTACCCCACCTTGTGGTACTCCTAATTTCACGGTACGAACTGGTGAGAAAGAGTCCTTCACTAAAATTTGAAATGTCCCATTACACAGAAACTCTTTTATCCTATTCCTCACCAGAAGATGGAAATCAAGATAGCTTTTGAATCAATAATTCGTGGGAAACCTTATCACATGCTTTTTGGGAATCGAAATAACATCCATCATCCAGACATCCAGACATCTACGCTTGTGCTACATCTACGCTTCAGGCGCTGTGCCAGAGAAGCCAACAAAGAAATTAGTTAACCATCAACGGTATTAAGATCCTGAGATCCTGCGCAAATGATATTTCTTTTCATAAAAGGGAGCTCAGCAGAAACAAACCAATGGAACACAATATGTGGTGTCGCTTACGCTCACGTGCTGTATGAATTCAAAACAAACTGGAGAGTCAACCGATCGGTTCCTTTTCGCCTTACGGCTGAAGGAAATTCCACTATGGTTGTCAGACAGGAATGAGAAGGGTAACCAAATCTCAAATTCATCGTAGGAAAACACAGTACCATGCCAGTATCGATCGAAGTCACAATGTCGATTCATTCGCCTCATTAACTTACCCACCAACTTACTGCTACATACACATGAGGAAGGAAATGCAAAATGAGCTCGAAGTCACAATGTCGAAGCATTCGCTTCTCCAAGCACTCCATTCGCCTACCCACCAATTCACTGCTTCATATACATAAAGAAGGAAGTGTAGAACAGAGCTTGGTTTTCCATATCGGGTAAGTGCAACAGAGCACATGTGAGCCTAGCAAAGCTCCGCCCCAAAGGGCGGGGCATGCACCGGAATTGGGCGTGGTCATGGGCGAATTCTTTTGATTCAGTCTCATAACATTCAGACACCGGGAAGAAATGTGCAAAGGTGAGGGATGGGTCAACAATCAAAATAAAGGAAACTTACCGGCAGTGGGCAGAGCGTTCTCGCAGTGGGCGGTGCATTCCAAAGAGATTCATAACTCGATTTAACGAAGGCGTCGAGGCCAGGAAAAAAATAAAAAGAGTGAGCAAGGCCTTATGCGTGCTGAGCATGCATAAGTATAGCGAGCCCCGCCCACGAGGGGTGGGGGCGTGCGTTGAGGTGAAAGCTACTTTTCAAAAATGAGTGTAACTTCGTTCGGAAAAGTTATAGAATGCGGAAAAAAGTGGTTAGAGGTAATGGGAGAAATGTGGTCAAATCGCGAAAGTGGGCGGGGCTGGCACCAAAGTGGGCGGGGCTTATATCAAAAATTTATAACTCTATTCAGAAACGTTCTGGGATGCGGCAAAAAGGTGTCAAGGTGTAAAAGAACAAATGTGGTCAAATCCCGAAAGTGGGCGGGGCCGGCACCAAAGTGGGCGGGGCTTAGATCGAAAATTTACAACTCTATTCAGAAACGTTTTGGGATGCGGCAAAAAGGTGTCAAGATGTAAGAGAACAAACGTGGTCAAATCCCGAAAGTGGGAGGGGTCGGCACCAAAGCGGGCGGGGCTTGGATCAAAAATTTATAACTCAATTCGGAAACGTTCTGGGATGCGGCAAAAAGGTGCTAATGTGTCAAAAAACAAATGTGGTCAAATCCCGAAAGTGGTAGGGGTCGGCACCAAAGCGGGCGGGGCTTGGATCAAAAATTTATAACTCAATTCGGAAACGTTCTGGGATGCGGCAAAAAGGTGCTAATGTGTCAAAAAACAAATGTGGTCAAATCCCGAAAGTGGGCGGGGCTGGCACCAAAGTGGGCAGGGCTTAGATCAAAATTTCATAATTCTGCTCAGAAACGTTCTAGAACGCGGGAAAAAAGTGGTAAGAGGAACAAATGTAGGTAAGTCCTCGAAGGGGGCGGAGCTGGCACATGGAAGCGGGGCTAGGACCAAAAATTCATCTGTTCAAAAACTTTCTGGAATGCGGTAAAATGGTTTGGAGCAGTCAAAAGAAGGGTGGTCAAGTTTATTGTGGAAAGGGTTTGCACTAAGGTGGACGGAGCTGTGACCAACTACTAATAACTAAGCTCAAATATATCAAGCGTGATGCTATCAGCAGTTCAGCGTTCGAATCTAGAGAGAACTATCTTATTCTGATTATCCAACCTTCCGCTGAATGACTCCATCGTGGATAAGTGGCCGTCGACATATACTGCGCGCGTTAGCGTGCATGGCCGAACTGGTATATATATATATATATATATATATATATATATATATATATATATATATATATATATATATATATATATATATATATATATATATATATATATATATATTAGCTTGGAAGGAAAGTCCTGCAACAAAAAATTTGAAGCGTCAGCAATTTGTATCAACAGTGTGAACACGGTAGCAGGAGTGACAACCTTGTAGGGCATTCCTCAGGTGATCAACACATGAGTAAATAAGGGCACGCGTGTGGGCTTTAGCAGCATTACGGCCAATGAATGGACAACACCAGATTCGTACCATCACCTTCTACTAAGCACGCCAAGGGAAGAACGCGGATGTAGCGGTTCTAATTATCAGCAACTTATTCAATGCTAGCACTGCTCACCGATCAACGGTCAACAATCGGTTGGATCGCTTCGCTGGAGGAGATACTAGCCTTCGAAGTTACGCAAGCATCGTCCCTTGATTCATTGGAGGTTGGAGGGATCCATCCACTATGAGTTGCTAAACGCAGACTAGATGGACACAGCTATCGGTTACCCCTATGAACCCCGAAATTTGGCTAACAGGGTTAGAGAAGGACGATCAAAACCATAAATCAGGTCCCTACAGAGGGTCAACGCACGTCGAAATTTCGCTTTGAACACGCGTCAAAAATTCTACAATTCCAATTGGTTCCAGGTTGTTCATCAGCGTGCTCCCTAAGTGTTGCCCCTTTCACCTACCATGCGCTCCGCCTTCTTGAGCATCCCGTTGTTGAAAAAAAATTTGTAACTTAATGTGATCTGAAAACTGCAGTCAATTACTTCTTTGAGTCACAGCTTCCTCATTCCTGGATCAAAGGCATCAGTGATTTACTCAAAACATAATAGAAGGTTGTTGACCTCTTTGGTAAATAAATTTCCGATAATTGATTGGTCTGGAAAATTTCAGAAATGTTTCGAAGAAGACCTTCATTGTGTTGCAGGACTTTCCTTCCAACCTAATATATATATATATATATATATATATATATATATATATATATATATGAAACGCTAACTTTGTGTGTCTGTTTGTATACCCGTCTGTGGGTCCTCCCGAAAGTCACGTAGGCACGATCAAAAGCGTGAAGATCACAAGAGCGCGGTGGGGAAGTAGATCACAGGCTGGCCAGTTTTTTAGAGAAGAGAGAGTGTAGGGTAGAAAACGTTTTAGATTGGCATCTGTTGGTATCAGGCATCGTCGAACACTCTACTGACTGTTTTCCATTACTTCTCTGATGCACAATCAAATAATGTTTGGGCCGTTAATCAACCCCGTCAGAAGGATCCCGCGCATTCGACTTCCATTCAGAATCGTAGTGGCGTACTGAATGCGTACGTGGCCTATGCAATGACTTGCGGTGGGGAAGCACAAGTCAGTGCTTTTCTGCACCTCCGCCCCGATAGCAGTTTCCTACAATCAAACTAGACCGACATTTTCAACATAAATGTAATGGCAGCCGTGCTCTTGAAAGGATATTTAGTGCTTGAGTGCTTAACTCTCATGCGGGATTTCCAGAAATGGACCTGAAGGGGGATTTCGGGTGAAGCATTGTCGTTTATACGGAACATAAAAATGTTTTACTGCTCTTCTCGAGTAAAGTTGTAGACGGGTTGTGGACATGCGGTGTACGCAACAGCGTGCGTAGCTCAATGGTAATCACATAAAATTTTAGTATGTTAATCAATGAGATATTGTGAATACTTACCGGTATTAAACTACAAATAGCTATTGTTGACGGTACATTAGTGAGATTTAATTCAATTTCAGTGGAAAATACAGATAGCATTGACTCAAGGAAAACCGCTTAATTTCGGAACAGCAACATGTAAAATATCGAAAACCTGCACATTTGGTAGGGACGTCTCGGCTTTTGATGACAGCATCGCAAGGCATCGAGCCGATTAGTTCTCGAATGTTAGACAATTTTGCACTGCGTCCCACTCCTTCGCTTATTAAGGGAAATTTTCTTTACTATTTCTACAAGGTTTGTTTGAAAAACGTCGTTTAAGCCCTTCGCACATGTGATCTATGAGATTCGAACCCAGTGACTGGCTTGGCCACTCCATACCTTTGAATCGCTGTTTGCTGAAGGCCGCCTTTACAATCACTGAGGTGTGTTTCGGATTGTTACCCTGCTGCAAGAAATACAATGCAGGCGTGTGCCCACGGCAAGAAGGTGCCGACCATCATGGTCCTGTAGTACTCCCATATCATCGTGTCTCAAAAAAGGGGCCACCCTATTTGAGGAGAAGGCACCATATATCGTCACACTTCCTCCACCATGCTTGACTGTGGGTTGGATTGAACCTTTCCCCAGATGAACGTCGTCCGCACTGCATACTACTGCTTCGTAAAGTAAGTGAACTTGTCTAGCGTCTGTAAAAAAGAACTCTACTCCAGTCATTCGAAGTTCAAATGAGGTGATGGCGCGCTAACTTCGCTCTAGCTCTACTACTATTTTTTTGGACAGATGAACGGCTTTTTGGCTAAGAGCCTCCCATGAGTACCAGCACTATATAGGCGCCTCCCTACAGTCCGCCGACTAAAAATGGCGCTATCGCTAACGCTGAACTGAGCGGCATGCCAGTCGCAGTTAGACGAGTGTCAGCTTTCGATCGAGGTGTGATCCGTCTATCATGGGCTGGTGAAGTACATCGGGAATCGAAGGATTCGTCTGCTATGAAACCCCCAAACCTTGAAATGACCGCGACTTTCATGCTCAATTCCTTCATGTCTACTGCTGCATGTCGAATGATTGTCCGAATGACTTCTGCCCTTCTATGCATGCCTTGAGTGTACAAGTACTATCGTCGAGCACAAATGGGATGTAAAATGCAATTATACTAACATCGCAATCAAGAAAAAACGCCTCAGCAGTAAAGCTTCTGCGCATAGCCAAGTGATCCCCACTTTTGGAGTCAAAAAGTATAAACTTGTTTGGTTCAAGTTGAGTTTTGACATACCAAAACTTTTCTTCAATCCCTTTACTAGAAAAAAAAGTTGCGATTGAAAAAGCGTTCCACCGAAGACTTTTGACCGCTACTGTATACACTGCGTTGCATGATGATACAGCCACCCATGAGTTTCACCAAAACTTACGTTCCAGGGCACTTCAGGAAAAGCTTTAATATGGAAATTGTGCCCTACTTAGATCGTTACTTGACCATGTCTATAACATCAACAATGTTCCCTTCATTTTTTCGTAAAAGGACACTTTGCGTGGGTTGCAAAATGGTACAGCCACTGACCAAATCATTACATTCATTAGCTAAATGACGACAAAGAGAGGAAGTCGCGTGATTAGTGATCAACTAAGCCCCCATTCCTTCAAATCACTTTAAAAATACGATTGCCTAAGCTAGAGTAAAGTCTATAAGTGAGTTCCTGGTCAACTTGATACCCCAACTGTTGACGACTGCTTTCTGCAGCTCACTGATATCTCCGACCACTACTTCATAAATCTTCCTTATCAAAAATCCCCATATGTTTTCCATTAGATTCAAGTCAGGGCTGTTAACCAGCCAGGGCAAAAGGTCGATTTGGTGCCGACTAAACCGGGTCTGGGTACTACGAATGACGTGAATCGGAGCATTACCCTGCATGAATACGAGGTTCTGCTGCCGATTCTGACACCAAAAAGAAAGAAAAACACGGCGCTCCACGACTCGATAACCGGAAGAGCAAAATTAAGACGTTAACAAGAAGTTGCCAGCCACACCATGTCTCCTCTTCCCTTGAACCTTAAAATTTCGTTTGGAGCTTTCCTTTCTCGGTTCGTGCCAGTAACAAGGTTTCCATCTGGGACATCACAGTTAAGCTTTTTACACCGAAAAAAAAATAAAAGAAAGAAAAAAACAACCTGGAGAACGAAACATCAGGAGATAGAAGAGTAAACGGCAGACCATGAAAAGGCATCTTGCTCTAGTCGGTTTGGATGCAATTTCTGGCAAAGGCGTCCCGGTTTTTGCGATGTTTTCGGTCATAAAGGATGCCTTCCTCATTGTCCGTCAACGATGAGCCCAGACAATTTCTATTACGTTATAAACAGCATTGATCTTCGAAGAGAACTTCATTTCCGTATATGCCTTTGTCGTATTCGACGCTTCTCTCAAAATCCTTTGCTTATATCCTTTCGGAAAAATTGAAGACGTCCCGTACTTTTTTTGGTTCCGAATTCTGTAGGAATTCTGAAGATATTGTCGATAAGTGGGTGGCATCGCCTCGAATCTCAAGCGATTTTGCGATTTGACAGTCTCTGTTCATCTTTTGCAGAAATTTGACTTTTCTTGAAATTGCATAGCAACTTTTCTTCACCCAATACCTGAACAGATTGACAATGTGACAACTGACAACAAATTGGCATTTTGACACAATTAAGCAATTGTGTGAGGTGAAAATGGAAAACGACGGAAAAATATGAGGTGGCTGTATCATTTTGTAACATAGGCAAGGGACGGCTGTATCATTTCGCAACATAGGCAAAGTGACCTTTTCCGAAAAAAATGAAGGGAACTTTGTCCATGTCATTGAGATGGAGCTCGTTGTTGGTCTACAAGTTACGACCTGAGTAGTGAGTTCCGGTGAAATTCATGGGTGGCTGTATCATCATGCAATGCAGGGTATAATACATCAGTCGGATCGCCCGCCAACGCCAGGCTCTCCTCCTTCTTGTCGAGCACCCTATCCCGAGAGATGTTGAACTGAAGAATTTTACTCCGTTTTTCAAAGTTTATAGTCTTTGAGATTTTTTCCGTGTTCAGCTGAGTGAGAGTATTAAACTGAATCAGAGCTCGAAATCTTTCTTTGACACAACAGAAATCGAGAGCTTCCCTAATTCTGTGATAAAGTTATAGTAGTAGTGGTACCCTCTACTCCTTTCTTGAAACAAATGACAGTTTCGTGTACACGAAATTTGACACGGGACTAACAGGGCAGTGCAAATGGTATTCAGTTAAAGTCGGTGCCTACTCCTACGATTGGAAGTCTCGAACTTTTGCTATTTTCGCAATAAATACTCATCAAAAATCCAACTGTTAGACAATCAAAGATGATGCTGTGGAAATGTTCTGAGTGATAATAGCACCGTTATCCAATAAATACTCATCAAAAATCCAACTGTTAGACAATCAAATATTATGCTGTGGGAATGTTCTGAGTGACGATAGCACCGTTATCAGATATTTTTTATCAATGGACCCTTTTCTTTACGGAGATATCATTTGTTGAGAATTCTAGATCACAGGCGGTCGAACGAGTTTTGTTGCAAATGAAAGCGAGCAAAGAGGGTTCTCATTGAATCACAAACCTTGCTGGGTAGCGGCCGTAATCTAATAGTAAGAAATGAACAAAGTCCTAGTCTGCTTATGGTATTGCCCTAATGGGTACCTATCGTGGCACTTACCACTCACTTTTGTCACCCTGCTCTTCTATCTCGTCCTATCGATTGAAATATACTGAACGGTTAAAGCTACATCGTAGATACCGAAGATGTTAGGATTTCGATCGGTAGGTAGCACTCTTAGGTCCTTTATCTTCTCTTATCAGTTATCATCAGTTCCTGTCACCGAGTACCTACGTTCCCGTCATATCCTGCATCACCTATCAGAAAGCTGAGGTTCCACTGGTAATACGAAAAGTGTGATCCTACCAAATTTGAACGCTCTAGGTCCACGAAAACAGGAGTTAAGAATTTGCGACCCAAAATTACTATCGCGCACGCCCCGCTCCCTGTGCATGGAGTACGGTCCTGCCATCCACCATAAGTGTTCCCATGCCGCCCCCTGTACTCCTACCAATTTTGAACGCTTTTGGTCCACTGGAACAGGACTTACGAATTTGCGACCTAGAATTTCTATCGCGCACAACCTGCCCCCTGTGGATGAAGTCTGCTCCTACCACCTGTCATGAGTGTTCCCATGCTCCCCCCTGTACTCCTGCCAAATTTGAGCTTTCTAGGTCCACGGGAACAGGAGTTACGAATTTGCGGTCCAAAGTTTCTAACGCGCACGCCGCGCTCCCTGTGAACGGAGTCCGGTTCTGCCACCTACCATAGGTGTTCCCATCCTGCCCCTCGTACTCCTACCAAATTTGAACGCTCTAGGTCCACGGGGACAGGTCTTATGAATTTCTGGTCAGACACACACACCGACACACACACACACAAACAAACACACACAAACACACCGACATACTAACAGACACACTTAGCAAACTATATAATGTAGGATGCTGTGCATGTACAGAGTGTCCCAAAGTAATGGACGTCAATTCATAGCAATGTATTTAAAGCTTCTCAGCCGAGAATGGCAATGGAATCCACTTATATACACGTTTGCTAACATTATGTGCTACAACATGCTACAAACACATTTCAAAATATCCCCCATGAGCGCGGGTAGAGGGCCAATGTTGCTCTCCAACTTCTCTCATAAGGCACGCAGGTGTCCTCCACCATTTCCTCCCAGCTGTTTTTCTCTTTTGCTTTCTAGGACCCCTAAGTAAGACTGCTAATTCGACAGATCCTCCTCTAATCAGGGACCATACGGACGAGCGAATAAAGATCTGTGAAGCAGGATGACCATTCCTCGCTGCTAATGCAGTACGGCAGCAAGCGCTAGCCCGATAGCGAGCGAGCTTGCATCTGTGGGCTGAAGTACCGTCCTGCTGAGAAGATTACGAGCTGTCCCAGGGAGCGGAGTCGGATCAGTGCTTCATTACGTCCATCAATATGCCCTTTGAGTACAGGACTTTGTCAATTTTCACACTGGCACCGAGCCCACGAGCGTCTTACCCTTGCCAGTGACTCCCATGATTTTGCTCTTCTTATAATAAGTTTTTTTTGTGGGAGGTTGCACGCTCTATATTTGTAGCCAAAACGTGATCGTTTCATTTGTTGATAAATGGTTTTTTCGCAAAAATATTTTAGCCGAATACAATGATGGAGTGAAGCGTGTCTTCCTTCTGGTGAATTATCAACTTTTTTGAATTTTTTGGTCCTACACTGCCCGTTAAGATCGCAAATGAAGCGACATTTCTGCATACGTTAGAAATGACAATAAAGCTTTCGTTTGACAATCCGCGCCACAGACAACCTCGATAAGTCCTGCTCCTTTGACTTTCTTTCATGGGTCAGCCAGGATCACGACTGAATCGTAAAGGGTGATCTTAATAGCCGTCTTTAGGAACGCTGACCTTTCTACCCATTTCTAATTTGTCTTTGACTTATCCTCCCTCTGTTCATTAGCTTTCTGTACGACTACTACCCGAATCACAAGGTTTTGGAGTTTCTGAAGTTTGGCGGTGACCCACATGAAGTGCGACACAAAAAATGATGATATTAGGTTGAGCATAATTACTGCGGATTTTTTCGCGGCTTTTTATCTCTCAATAGAATTTGAATATTGAGTTTGGTTTTTTAGAAATGATCTGCTTGATTTCCTCCACAAAAATGAATTTAGCAAACCATCCACATATTCGCGAGATTAGGCTCTACTACTTCGAGAAAGGTTGGAAGGCTGCAGTGTCATTCCGCCCAGTAACTTTTAGGCGATGGAACAGTTTGCCGAAGCCACTAAGAAATTGGATCTGCCTCTAAATCTACCATATTCACCAGCAGAAACTTCTATGGATTATCACGTGCACCGTTCGCTGAAAAAATGGCTAGGGAATAGAACTTCCGTCGATTTGGACGACTTGATGGCCGATGTCAAGGCGTGGATCGCCCCCAAGGATCGAAACTTCTTCGCTTTTGGAATCCGACTATCTAGCCAACGGGAAGCAGTACCTGACGTAGATGGTGAATAAGTTCCGGAGTCATTATTTGAACATGTCTTTGTTCAGTATTTTTATCGTTTCGTTGAAGAAAATTTGTTGACAAAAATCCGCAATAATTATGCATCATCATAACAAAATCATGCAAATCAAACCGGAAAGGAAACATTTACTTCTATTCAAACGTCACAAAAATTGTAAACAGTATATAATTTATCACGTTTGAATCGAACGCCTTTCGCTTGAATGCAAGCATTCGACCTTCTTCCGTATGCTTTTGAGAATGCGCGCAATCGTTTCCGGTGAGATCTCATCCCACGCTCTCACAAGAACTTGTTTCAGAGAGTCCAAGGGCCCGTTCCCGAAAGGGCAAGCCTACTCTAGAATCGACCATAGAGCAAAATTTGAAGGATTGAGATCAAGGTGTTTGAAGGGTAAACGCCTTCTGTACAGTAGTCCCGAGAGCTTGACCTCACACCATTGTCATTGTCATCTTCGCGCTTTGGGCTGGTGACTAATCCTACTGATAGGTCCGGCTAACGTACTTTACACTTTTCTTCGAACAAGGGATCCCTGTGCCCTACACAATCCGCCTCCGATAGAGTACAGCATCAGCTTTCACCTTTTTCCACAAAAACAAGCAACACCCATGTTCCGACGCACACCATCACCGACTGTGAATAACTAGATTTTTCGACCTCGACTACTCTTGCAGATCCTTTTGACAGTAGTATCCGTTGATTCTGTGCGTTTCAGAACGGGTTAATGGTGAATATCTTCTTTTGTGAAGAAGATTTGTCCAGGCTTTTCGACGGGCGCAAGGGCCTTTGTCGTCCTGAAATTTTCCAGACTTGACGCCAAGACGTTGCCCTTCCGCAAATCCATTTGAATATAACTTGATGTGTTCTTGACTAGTTGTTGCATAGTTAAATCGCTAACGTTATTGTCCTTAGCTAATTTCCCATGCCTCTTTCAGGGCAGTTTACCTTTGACAGCTTTTCCGAAAGCAAGAGTCCTGGCAGCCCTTTCTGCTTTCCCCTAAGACGGTCTTCAATCTTTTCAGTCTTCTCAACCGCTCAATGAAACAGTACACTTGCTCCCGATGAACTGACGAACCGCGCTGGTACATCGCGACTATTGCTTAACAGTCTTCAAGCGATACCATTTCCACCAAGGAACAGCATAGAAAACTGCCCACAATACATTCAAAAAATGCGGGAGGATCGAATAGTTTCATAATATGACGAAAGAAAAACCCTGAAGCCTAGTAATCAATTTTTATAGCCCATCATACTTCATGCAAGTCATCCTGTATATGCAGGGTGCGCCATAAATATGGTGGCAAAGTAATTGTTTAGTAGAAAACGCACAACGCATTGATATAAGGCAAGCTTATGTGAATTTACTATGCATCGGATCAACACAATGAACTCTGTCGCTTTATACAACCGTCTCCTGTACTAATTGTAGCTCAGACGCTCCGGCTACTCATCGATGGCGGCACGCAGAGTTTCTTGAGAAACTCCAGCCCTGGCTTTTTCGACAATTTCTTAGGAGCAGCAGCAGTAGTGTTTTGAAGCGCACACTTTCCCCTCCAGTGTACGCTATATCCATGGACCCACTCGGTTGCAGGCCGGAAGATTTATTGGAAACAGGGATGGGATTGCAGAAGTCCTGATCTTATCCCATCCGTGAGCAAGGACGCTACTACTTAAACGCACTTTCCATTCAAGATGAGTGTATACCGCCATAGGTGTTTCCGAACGCTGATCTCAAATTCATGCCAAATTTACTAAACGATTCCGGGAACAGTTACGGGACCGATTCCCCACTGTGTTATTCCATTAGGATGCAGCGGCTGGTAAGATGGTGGACCGGTATGCATGGCATGAGTTCGCATCTTTGATGCATGCGCTCGTTTTGCTTTTCCATAAAATGCGATCTAAACGCTTGCAAACCGTTTTGGGCTCGGTCTTGTCTATCATCTGCGGAGCTCCATCACATTTTAGGAAAACTGAAAAAGCACTACGAGGGTTACAAGTTTTTCTCGTCTTTCACCGGCCGAGTAAGGGTAGAGCTCCATTCAAGCAACAGAGGAATTCTGAACATTTGCTCAAAATGGACTTTAAAGGCTTCAAGGAGGAAGGTGCTAAATGATTTATAGGTCAAAACTCTCCAACGTGTCATCAGCAAAATATTCTGCGCAAAGACCGTGACACCGAGTGTCATCTTCGGAAATCAAAAAGAAGTGAGAGGGACCATGAGCTTTTGTATTAAACTATTCAGAAAATGTGCCTGGATGTTTGAAACATAGTACCACCGCTCCAATACGAAAGAAGAGAGGCAGCTCTGCGAACTGCACGAGCTACCGTCCAACTCGCTTGCTCTCGCATAGTGCGAAGATGGCAGTATCCGAGAACTCGTCCAGCTCTCCACTGAACAGTGTTGTTTTGTTGTCTCTCAGGAAAAGCACCGTAAGAAACGGAAAGCAGCGCATCTCACCTTTGCACATGTATAGGTTTCCGATCGCTCGCCGTGTCAAGTTTTATGGTATGTCCAGCGACAGTACATGAAGAGCTAGTTGAGTAGGTGCACATACTGCAAGCAGCTGCAAATACCTCTACACAACTTCCCAACCCGACAAGGTACACCAAGGCTCTGCGCTTCCTCTACTACAATTCGTTGCCGTCAGAGATGCTACCACATAAACTTTGAGAACCCAGAGCTATTTTTTTATGACGACTACCTAATGCGCATCTGCGAAGAAAAGAACAAACATGAGCAAAAAGTAAAAACCTGGTTCGATTGTCTGGGCAGTGTTCGGACGTCAGGAAGTCAAACAAAAATACTCAGTACATGACCGGAATCAGATCAGTAAGGTGCTAATGAGATTGACGGCTCTGAGCCTTCGTACACATCTATCTTCATGTACCGTGTTTCGGCAATCGCGTCTGACAGTAGTCTGACCTCTTAAGCTACTTCACATGTGGGTGTAACATCCTATTGGTGCTCAATGACAGACGTCCTGTGCGGCAAGGAAGTACCAGAGCTCTCATAACAACGATCTACACGAACGTCG
Organism: Haemonchus contortus; assembly: GCA_000469685.2. Classification (NCBI taxonomy): domain Eukaryota; kingdom Metazoa; phylum Nematoda; class Chromadorea; order Rhabditida; family Trichostrongylidae; genus Haemonchus; species Haemonchus contortus. The sequence goes on along the minus strand of LS997567.1, from coordinate 24,524,112 downwards.
TACGAACTGTTGCGACTTACAGCGCAGTGTTGGCCTGTGACCAGAGAAATTGATTAACGTGGACAGGTGCGGTCACGCGTTTGTACCATATTCGCAACTACGCAGTACTTGAGTGTTCCGTTCTACGGATGAAAAAGTGTCCGTAAAATTTGTCCTAGCCTCGACGAAACCAGAAAATGGCTGCAGGGATGACCAAAGAAGCGATTTCTTGATACCTTGCATGAGGAAATGAAATCAGTTAACCTTTATCCCAACCAAGCATTCAATCGGAGAATTGGCGTCAGCACACCAAAAAGCGGAGCTTTCTCCTATGTGGCACAAACGCTGAAGAAGGTCTAACGACCGACCAAAATTGATGCCGATAATTATATGTGCTAGGCAGCGGGTAATGATCCTTACTATATATGAAGCGCTCGCGTCGGTCTCTCTGTCTGTTTGTACGAGAATTCTATATAACCTGGAAAAACACCTGGAGAAGCTGGGTCAAGCTTGGAATGAGTTGAGCATAGGGTAAGTGCAACAGAGCACATGTGAGCCTAGTGGAGCTACGCTAGGCTCACAAGTGCTCTGTGCTCATGCGCCGGCGTTGGGCGCGGCCACCGGCAAGTTCTAATCAATCGGTCTCGTAACAGTCAAGACCCCGGGACAACTCGTGCAAAGGTGTCAACAATTAAAAAAGGAAATTCAGCGGCGGTGGGCGGAGTGTCTCGCAGTGGGCGGTACTTTCGACAGAGATTCATAACTCGATTCAACGAAGGCGCCGAGACCAGGAAAAAATAATGAGCAAAGAGTCTAAGCATACGTAAGCCTAGCGAAGCGCCCACGATGGGCGGGCGTGCATGCGTTGAAAGCTACTTTTCAAAATAAACGTAACTTAGTTCGGAAACGTTCCAGAAAGCAGGGAAAAGTGGTTAGAGATGAGACGAGAGAGAACAAATGTTGTGAAATCCTCGCATGGACGGGGTTGGCACTGAAGTGGGCAGGCTTAGATAAAAATTTTATAACCCTGTTCAAAAACTTCTAGAGCACGGGGAAAAAGTTGTTGAATGTATTGGAACAAAATGTGGTTAAGACTTCAATGTGGGCGGAGCTCTTCCAAAACTTTCTAGAATGCGGAGAAGACGCTTAGGAGCAGGTAAAAGAAGATTGGTCAAATTTCATAACGGGAAGGGTCTGCTCCGCGATGGACGGAGCTTTGATCAACCACTAAAAATTCTATCTTATTCTGATAACCCAACATTCCGCTGAATGACTCCATCGTAGATAAGCGGTCGTTGACATATAATGCACGCGTTAGCGTGCGTAGCCCAACTGCTATTTTATGAACAGTGAGTATACGCTCACATTTTCTTCAGAGTGTCCCAAAAGTATGGGCGCAATTCATGGCAATGTTTCTAGAGCTTTTCCTCTGAGAATGGCAATGGAATATGTAGGCACGTTTGCTAACACTATGTGCCACAACATGATGCAATCACATTTCAAAATAGTGTCCATGTGCGACTGTCGACGAGTCTCGGCATTCCTCCTTTAGTTTTAAAGTTAATTTTTAAGCTGTAGGACCGAGATATTAACAAGCTGTATTAGGCCGACGTGTCAGTGCCTTCATCTTCCTCGGAGCGTGGAAAGACAAAAGGCATTTGAAAAACCATTTGATCAAGCTCTATTTCAATATACAAAGAAAGTTCAGAAGGCGTGACTAGGAAGCTGAAAGTTGGTAACTAACCTTGGTAAACCTTGGTAAGTATCCTCCTTCATTTCTGCCCTCCCGTACTTCAGCGTTTCTCTCTAGGACTCCAAATATGGAGGTAGTCGCCTCCGATATCACCTTAACCGCTAGGCTAACCACCGACCCTTCGTCGAAGCCATCTCAAGCCCTCTCGTCCTGTCCTCTCCCCCTGCCCCCTTTATGTCTTCTCACGATTGTAAATAGTTTGTATAATAGACATGAAATACGTGTGCATAAATACAGAGGCATCCGTACGTCCGCTACACCATCAGATATAGCAGTCATGAACCAATAACTTGATATGGATGCCCTGGAGAGATGATTTTTTTTCGGGGAAGGGCTAGCTAAAACTTTCATAGCTATACCTAAAATTTTTTGATTAAACCACCTTTTCCCCTTACCCCCCTTCCTTCTTCCCACATGACCTATTCACTCGACTGAGTGCACGTGTCGCTGCGATATTCTTGGAAGAATCAAGACAACATGAACATGGACGAAATGACGATGAAGTACAGTAAGTTCTATCATACTAAACCCAGTAGTAGAGAACAGGCTTTTCGAAATAACATCTCCGAGCCATCCGACTTTTTCCTACCACATGGGAAAGAATATGATAAGGTACACGGTTGCGTATGCAATCTGAAAGTGTATGATATGATGAGGCACTATCTGCAAGTATACGGTCGCGTATGCACTGAAATTTAACCCCTACACACGTGCGGTTGCCCTTAAAGCGCTCCCATCGTTCAAATCTAGAGAGAACTACCGCATCCTTATACAAGATGGGCCAAAATTATGATTACACAGACATCACATCCCCGAAAACGAATAGAAAGCTAATAAAGCAAACCAATTTCAGTGAAGTGTTTATCATTAATCTCTTATCAAAATAGTGCATCGAAATTTTATTTGTTGCTTTCGGTTTAACCCAACCCCAGAGACGACGATGGACGGCCTTGACGATGGCACGCGGCTAAGGTCGTCGAGTTAAACCCGGCTTCTTGCAAGGCACTTTCGAGATTATGTCAGTTCTTGCTTGGGCTAGTGCATGCGCCTATTTCCAAGGTTGACCACACTGAGGCGTCCATGGGAACAGGGCACCAGAGTGGTCACTGATCGAAGGTTATTAAGTGAGGGAACACCCTTCACGAAGTTTCTAGACAATTTCTGATCTGCGGATTCGGATTTCTGATCAATTTCTGATCTTGTCAATATGTCCGGTTTGAATCGCCAAAGTATCCTATTGAGATTGAAATGAGATCGATCAGTTCTCTAATTAACTTTCAATCCTTAATTTGCAAAAAAATCGGTGTTTTTGCCTCGGCGGTGACGCTCGCAATGGCCATTCCAGAAAGTAAGTGAGCCCAGCGCTATATCACTTCCATTTCTTTCAGTTTCATACATATCTGGTCGCCCTGCTTATTGAGCACCTTTTCACCGTAAATGTCTTTCAACAGGAATTCCCTACGGCAACTTTGTCCGGTGCGGTGGGGCAGCTTTTGCGAGCCGTCTTTCTCTTCTATTAAGCCTGCTCACTGGGGAAGTCACTTTTAGATTGTATAAAGGCCTTGTTGTGCAGATGATGCTTCACGACATCGTGCAGAGATATCCATTCTACCACGCCTATCTGCAATTGTTCCCATCTCTCGGAAGCGTCTTATGGTTGAAGGTACCTCCTGCGCCAAGCCGTCTGTAGATGCAAGGTGCCTAAATTGCTTGTAAATGCAAAGCGACCATTTATTCACCGGGTAGTGATGTTTACATTAATTTCAAAATTTATCAAAAGTTCAGTATCATTAGGAAGACAATAATGTAAACTACCTTGCAAAATGGAGGAAAGCGAACGAATTGTTATGAACCCAAAAAAATGCTATTAGCGTCAGCGCGCGCTGTAATTATAATTTTGGCCCACCGTATAGAGACGGCACCGTTGGTATCCAATTCACGTCTTGTAAAATGACAAGCCTGGACTACCAGTCACTTCTTGGGAAAACGTTGGTTCCTTTCATCAAGAAGTCATCAACAAGAACTACGTCCTTATGCAAGACAACGCTTCGATTCACGCCGCCGCAGTACTGTATCCTATTTGCAGCCCAATAACATCCCTTTATTTTCATGGCCGGCATGTCACGGCCCGGACCGAAACCCCATCAAAAATATCTGGGGTGCATTAGTGCGTAAGATCTATGCAAATGGTAAAGTGTATGACAATGTTAAACCGTTGAGAATAGCCATAACTATGGAGTGGAAGAGTCTGTCGCCTGTTCTTCTGAAGCTCTGCAACTCGATGCCTGATCGAATCTTCGAGCTGAATCGGAAGAAGGGAGGCTGCACTCATTATTAGACAATTTTGCAGTAGAAAACGGACTAATCGGATTTCATGTGTTGTTTTTTGGTTGACTATGCATATCGTCCAATCTAATATGGACCGGCTTAAAAAGTGTAAAATTGTTGCTAAGAACTTGAAAGAAGTTGTAATGTCAAATAGTTACCACAAAAAATAATCTTTTCTCCATTCTAATCATATCCATATTGCCCATACTGATCATATTCCATAATATCAGCATAAGCAGAAAAAATTTTGGTCTCTCTCTTAAACTTGTTTTTCTATGGGGTGCGATCTATTGTGTACAAGCACTTCTACATCGACACCAGACATCATCAAACACTCCGCGGACTGTTTTCCACTACATCTCTAATGCGCGATTTCCTATAGCTAAATTAAATACCATCTAAAATACAATGAAGTCCTATGTTTCTATGTTTTCTTGAGAAAGACCGCAGTTCTGTGATTGCGAACATGTAATTCACGCGTTACTGCGACTAGCCCAACAGATTATGACAAAGTGAAATGCAACCTCAGATGAAAGTTCTTGTACGATTGTTTGCTGCACTTTTCATTCGTTGATACCCTGTTATGCTTGTAGCCGAGAAAACTGTAGAACCTTTCATCCACTATATTCCCTAGTCGTGGCATACCATCGGAAGTTAGGGATCACTGTGAGGCGCAGTTGCCATAGTCTGTAGAAGGCCAACGAGGGTGAACTATCACGGAAAGAGCGGCAACCTTAGTCCCGTTCTTGAAGTCGGAGGCAAGAATTTTCCCAATCTTAATTTACTGCAGGGCGAAATGATGGACGGGGCCGGACTCGACTCGAAAGGCATTGGGAGACTGATCGCCAGAAAGAGAAGTTCTTATCGGGAATCAATGACATCAAGGGGGAGGGGTTTGGTAAACGAAAACTTTTTCATTGGCCACCGTGTCTGGAATCCTCCCAAAATATGCCTTCCTCCTTTGCCAATCTCCATTAAGCCTCTGAGACAATGGCACCCACCGGTGGGTGCCACTACGGCTAGCGCATGGGACATTGGCACACAATCTCGGGTGCCATCATCCTTTTTTGTTTCTAACCAATTGCTAAATTCAGTAAGCCGGTGAAAGAACTTTCTCCTGGGACAGTGCCACCCATCGGTGGTTGTCAGTCGCGCGCAAAAAAAGGGGAGCGTGGTCCTATAGGCGCGTCACGTCGAAATCCTCATTGTCGTCAAAGGTTTCAAGTCACCATCATTCTATTTTATCGATTATTGTCGACAGTATCCTTACTATATATTAGGTTGGGTAAAACGTTTTGATCGACCTTCATTCCTTTCTAGACTCTTTCGTAGGACCACCCGGAAGGACTACGTAATGGATTATGGTAGACCGATCCCTAACCTGTACTTTTGGGGGGATATACATAGAAGCATTCCCTTGTAAGTGCTTCGTAAATTTAATTCAACCTTCAACTGTCGTCTGTCACGAATTACTGTAGGGCATTCTGGGGGCGGGGCTTCTGAAAAATAGTAGATTTGGACTTGAGGCGTTATCATGATAAACAGATCCAAATTAACAATTTTGGGGGCAGGTCCAAATTAGTAATTTTGCGGGGTAGAGCTTGCGCAAAATCGTTAATTTGGATCTGCTTATCATGATTTTTGCGTCAAATTTCATCAAACAATATATTGGCAAACGAGATCGTCGATTGGTATGTTATCAAACGCCTACTTCGACGGATGCAGATGAATGATCGAAGAGCAGATAAATTCAAACTTAACCTTCAGCGTAGTACAAGTATGTATTGTGCTCCCGGTTATCTTTATTAGGTAAAATCATTTACCATAACCATCAGACGTGCACGGTATCGTGCGCAGGCCAATTGGTCCTTTTATAGCTCATTCAATTCATGATTATCCTAAGTTTGCCATCTTGGTGATGAGTCATCATTTATAGCGACAATTCAGTAGCACCGTTCAAATAAAGGGTCCTTTACGGCGTACATCTACTGATTGAAGGAAGCCATAGAGTATAAAAGAATAAAATAATGGAAAGAGAAAAAATTTACCAGCTCTACAAGCCACCCTAACAAGAGGAGAAGCTAAAGTCGAAGTGACCAATTGAAGTTACACGTACTTCGAGTGCTAATTTCGAAGCTACGTTCCAAGCTGCCAAATGTTCATCTAAACGTAGGCAAGAAGGTGATTCCAGGTGAGTACTCGACATAAACAAACACATACACATGGACGAAACTGTGGTGATGACTTGGAGCGGTTTCAAGCGTGATGCTTGATATGCATGAGACCACGGGTAGGGTATTGCCGCAGGCACGATTTTCGAATTTCGTGCGGCTCTTATGCTGTATGCTGGTTTTACCGCCCTCAGCGGCACTATGACGTCTTCGACGTGATTTGGCTCCTATCTAAACATCCAATTTGGCCACATCTTATTTGCTCTTCTCGAACATTTTATATTCACAGTAGGATAGCATTCATAATTTTATGATCAGATCAACTCCAGCATCAGATGTTGGTGGGTGCCACTCTTACTTAATATGGTGGCTCATAACGTGCGTTTCACTCACTCGGAAATCCAAATCTTATGCAAGGAAGCACTTCGGAATCTTGCCAGTAGTCTCTTATTGAAGCTATGTTTAGAAAATCAGGCCAATGCAAAATATTTCTGCTAAAGGCCTGAACCAATATGGACTGCCTCTGATCAATGTGTCCATCGGCGAAAGTGCGAGACATAATTGTGAAAGAGTGGATGCTAGCAGGGAGCGACTGCACGACTCCGTACGCTCTTCGAGTTTTTCGAGGCTGAGAATTGTATTCTGTGCGTTCTCTTCATAGATTCCATAGTGAAATCAAGGTGTGCGGAAAAGCAAAGAGATCGTGGCGATATTGTATGTACAGCCGGCGATATTGTATCTCAACATCAGAAAAGCATTAAAGGTTCAGTTCGCGATAATTTTGGGTAATTCAGATTATGACGAAAAATGGAAGTTAAGACGGAAAACAGCGCGATGACGACGAAGGAACTGCGTTAATCGGTGTTTTCAAAGTGAAAAAAGGCTTCGAAAAGTCGGTAAAAAAGGGGCTGAACGAGAATGAGAACAGAAGAAAGAAGAAGAGTGGGGCGTTTGGACGAGCTGTACAATGTGGGTCATTGCGTACATGTGGGTCCTGGTGCGAGTAACTGACTACGGTAAGCAAAAATTCATCTATAATACTTATAAGCATAAGTAAAAAAATCCCTAGCAACAGCGGAAACAGCTCACCTTTTCAGCCTGTTGACGCAGGAAAGGGATCGCGGCAGCAAAAAGAATAACAGAGGAAAAAGGAATGGGAAAAAATACGCCTCATCACGCGCGATCAGCTGATTGTGTGTGGGTTCTAGAACGAATAATTGCAATCTGGTCGCCTCGACACTCGTTTGACGTGAAATCGATCGAGGGGCGGGAAGGCCGTGCGAGCCAGAAACAGGGTTTCCACTATGCCCTAACCGTCGAGTTTTTGGACGCGAGATGGGCATTTCTACTACCTTTGAGGGCCACTGAGAATTCCTAGGGGAAGAAGTCAGTAACCATTTTTTATCGTGAACCGTGCCGTCAAATCTAACAAAGGTTTTCCCGTTTTCGAGGAAAAAAGCTCTGCAAAAAGCAAGAAGTCCCGTTTCGAATCCACGATCTGACGCATATGAAGCGTCGCGCTTACTTGCTCCAGTTCACCGTGGTCGGCGCAGTTACGTTCATGTCTTATGTGGTTGCTTATGTCGAACACTTCTGAAACTACACTCATATCTCTGTTCAAAGGATGGTTTGGCAATTTCGAAACGCACATCCGAAAACAGCACCTGCCCATACGTCTAGCAATTTAAATATCAATTTGCATGGCCACCTCGACTTGAGATCCCTGCCTTGTAACATGCCAGTCGAATTGATATTGACAAATTGATAGGGGTCCTGACGATACCCCATGCGAAATGCGCGACAGGCAGCAGCCTCGATTCTCGTGATAATACCTTGTGCAGTTTGAATTTGTGTATGCTGAAGCAAAGCCGTCTGGGACTGAGAAAGTGGCTGTTGCACGAGCTGTTGCAACACGTTCTGTTGCTGTTGCTGCTGAAGTACTTGCTGGTAGTACAGAGCGATGGCTGGATTCATGATAGGATTTACATTACAGTGGTTTTGTGCAGCCTAAAAGAATAGTATTAAATGCAAATACCGAATAACGATACCTAAGGTACCTGCAACTGTGGCAGCAGTTGACTTAACACAAAGTGTTCTTGTAAAATTGAAAGCAGGTGCATTCCTTGAGATTCAACACCAGCTGATGATCCGCTAGCAGCTAACGGATTCGCCAAAGCAAGCGAGTTCGCTCCGCCTAGCAACGTAGAGGCCAAGAGATGGCTTACCTAAATATGACCAACATGTGTTTGTTGAGCACCTCTAACATAACTTTTGAAAAATGGCTAACCAGTTGTGACGATGTTGAATGGCTTGTTCCCGCCACGTCTGGTTGTTGTTGTTGTCTCAGTAACGAATCCTTAACAACTAACAATTATTATTATTATTATTATTATTATTATTATTATTATTATTATTATTATTATTATTATTACTATCACTATTACTATTATCACTATTATTACTACTATTATTACCACTACTATTATTACTACTATTATTATTATTACTATGACTATTACTATTATCACTATTATTATTACTAGTATTACCACTATTATTATTACTACTATTATTATTACTATGACTATTACTATTATCACTACTATTACCACTATTATTATTACTATTATTATTATTATTGTAGAGTGTGGATGGACCTCCTTGATGTTTCAATTGGTCAACGTACCAATGTGATCTACTAAGTTATTGTATCGACGTATTGACTGGCGCGGCCACCCCTATATAAGGGCGCACCGTCGCCATTGTGGTGCATTATTGTTATTCACTTCTTTTGGACTGTTACCTCGTTCTATTGTTTCTTTTATAAATCGCTTTCCTTTTGCTCGCCGGAGGCATCTGACCGGTTCAACCGAACCTAGACAAGGTGAGGCTGAACCCACATGGGGGCCGAACATAAGGACCTGGTCGAGCATTAGGATAAGCGATTTTCTAGCACTAGAAGCGGAGTTGCCCTCCAGCTTCTAAGAGTGCGACCAGCTCTTGTGCCGTCAGTCGCGGTGGAGCTGGATAGCTGCCGTGGGGTAGCACCACTAAGACCAGTGGACGATTATCAGTATCGATCCACTTGACATCTTAGTGGGCGGGTAAGCCATTTTACAAGGCCGAACTCTGCGCAAAATTTTTTTTGCCAACTAGCCTTGTAAAAGTGTGCACCGATCGCGGAACTGCTTTAGCAGGCTTAGGCGAGGTTCAATCGCGGTCAGCTGCTATTGCTAGTTAAAGCGAGTCCAGTGGGCGCAGAAAAGGCGCAAAAAAGGCATCTGCCACACAACCACTGACTGTTTCTTTGGAATTTGTTCGATTCCGTGCTCCCATAAACCGAGATTTTCTCATCTCGTGGCGATATTGGATTATCATATCGTAGATTCTCGTTCAGACTATGGCTGAAAACGAGATTGATAAGAAAATCGAACAAATGTTGCCCTTTGAGAACGGGGACGATGATCAGGTCACGAACCTACAATCGCAGGTGGCAACGCTGATGGAGCAAATTCAAAAGCTCTTACAACAAGCGGGCCAGGTAAAATCCTCAGTATGCATTGTACAAAAAGAGGCGCAAGCGCTGCAGACATTGCCAGAGCGAGTCCAACGAGAGATATGGAAGGACAATAGAACACGGGCAGCGGAAAAGAACCGTGATGAAGTAGCTCTGACAGTCTCAGAACTTGCAAGTGGCAGCTGTGAAATCATAAACAGAGAAATGCCGAAAATTAGCCAATTGATAGATCATCTCCTTCTGTGGGAGAACTACAATTGGGAACAGCTGATAAGTGAGCTCAAAGAACTTCAGTCACAAGCACTACACGATGATCAGTGTATGAGAGAATTAGCGCGCTTTTTGAATGTAGCGTCAACTGAAGTTGTCAGCACAGTAAAGACCTATTTTGGCAAACATGGAAACCATAAGGAGCCTTGTTCGAATGCCCCGAACTTTGCCCATCCTGTCGGGCATGAGCGATCTGAAAGTGCTAATAGGCAAATGTTTCAGAGAGAACAGCCACCGGAAGTGGACAACACAAGCACCAGCACAAGCTTCAGAAAAGCCATGAACCAAGAACGAGATCGCGCTCCGTTTGCAGAGCTCACGCCTTTCAACTTAGCCGAAGCTGAACGAAGTCAGTTTAATCCCTTTAAAACAGTTAGCTACTGTACTCCGGTATCTCAAAATGACGACCCTGAATTTGTTAATAATGCCTTCATACAGTCGTCACGAGGGAAGAATAGGCCAACGACCGCACCACGGACGCAGAACAGCCAAGTTGTGCTTCCATCTGTATCCCAGTTTCCACCACAAGTGAATGTGGGTATAGCTTTAGCGGCTATGGCGTTACCGGAGGTACCCCCCTTCTCACATCCTCAGGGAAAGGGGTTCGAACATTTCATAACTTCTTTTCATATGAAATATGGTGGATTAGACCTTCAAGATGAGATGCTAATTCACCTTCTGTGTTCAAAACTGCAAGGGTATCCGAAAGCAGTTGTGGAAACCCTGCCCCGTAGTTTGAAAGAGGGTAGTTATATTAACTTTGTGGAAGTTCTGCGAGCCGAACTCAAGGAAAATGAAGTTGCTCAACGCACAGAGACGTACATAAAGTTGAGATAACTTCGGAAATGTTCATCGGTGACAGATTACTGTCTCGAACTGGAAGACTTAACTCGTAAAGTATACCCAGATGCGAGTGAAAAAGAGTTATCCATGATTCGCGCAGGCGAGTTGATAACACAACTCACAGAATGGAAGGAGTATGTCGAACTCTTCAACACTCTAGAGCAGTCCAAACAGGAAGAAGCCTATGAGAAACTTAAAAACCTGGCACAAAGCATTGAGCGAAGCCAACAAGTGGCTAAAGCGGTGCAGTTCTCTCTCAGAGCGAGCCAGGAAAATAACTTGAGCTCTAGACAAAGCGGAAACCGCGATCATATTCCTCCTGATAATTACAAGAACGAACACCAGCTTCATACCGTAGCATGTTCGTTTTGCAAAAAGCAAGGGCATTTCAAACGGGACTGTTGGAAGAATAGAGGTGCTCGCAACAAAGAGTGTCCGGCGTTACCATCGTCAACACCAAGCAACTCTGCACCTTTCGACAGACAATCTTCCAGCCGTAATCAAAAAGAGCAAGGCCCGAAAGTCCAGACATTCACCACAACACTAGACAAGTGGGAATTTGGGAGATCCAAGTCAACATGACTGCACAAAATGAGCTCTTCGGCAAACAGACGGTAGCCAAAGTAGACCTCTTGGGCATGTCTAAAAATGCTTTATTGGACACTGGATCCCAAATCAGTATCCTAACGCTAAAAATGCTGCGAGAAGCGCAAAGAGCAGGATTTGACATCGATAAAGATGTCGAAGAGGTTCCAATTCCTAATCAGAGAACAATTTATGACGCATCAGGAAACCCAGTGGAGTTCAAAGGTGCGGTTCGTCTTACAATAAAGACCAAGAATGTGAAACCACAAAGAGTGGCTATGTTAGTGAGGAAATCAAATGATAACATGATAACTCTCGGAACCAATGTTCTGGAAAAATTGAACATAGTGCTGAAAGAACAAAACGACACAGGGGAACAGAAGAACCCTAAAGGAAGAGGTCGAAACCAGCAAAGCTTCCCGCAAAACAGGAAGCTTAACAGGCACAATTCCGAAACGCAACGAGCTATAGTAGTACGACGAGCTGTAGTGAGCCGTAGCAGTGAGCAGAACCAAAGGGCTCGTGAACGCATGGACCAAAACTACGTCAAAAAGAAAAATGTCTCGGGGCGACCTTTCGCCGTAGGGGAGAGAGTGAACATGCGGATTCCCATGGAAAAAGCCTCGTCGACCCATCCTAAACTGGTAAGTAAGCGGAATGGACCACCCACGGTCATTGACTTTAGCGACAACCGCACAATGGTCACCCCTGAAGCGGGTGGCGCTGAGCCGCTGAACGTGCATTCTAGCCTACTTAGGAAGTTGCCGGTAGGCATAGATAATGAACCAGTACAAACTGTCAGAGAAGGAAAAGGGGCAGACCCAAAAAGAGTAGAGGTAATCACTCTAAAACAGCGTGTTTCAGAGCCGACGTTGGGCCTTCGCAGGAAGATCCACCGCTTCTGTTCGATCCGTGCATGTGTAAGATCTTCCGCACCAAGGCTAAAACTGCCCTGCCCAGTCTACGTTTTGAAGTCAGTGAAGAGCTTACAGGACCCGCTAGAGGATTCGATGCACGCGTAGTCGATGCGTATGGAACGATCGACACGACGGTGCCATTGGGACACCCTGCTTCGAGCCTCGAAATCAGCCCAAGACGTGATGATGACAGATTTCATTCACGGCAGCGTGCAGTGTTTCTGAAGCAAGTCAGAAAATTTGCCATGCGCACGCTATCACAACCAATATTTTTTCCAGCCAAGCGAGACAAGAGAGATGCTGCCGCCGACACCAACGCCAGTTCAACCAAACCCAAGGACGAGCCGCTGAAGAAGATGCCGGAGATTGTCAAGCCGCACGTGATGTATGTACGAGACGCCAAAGCCGAACGCAAACGCCACGCGCACCTCATGAAGCAGAAAAAGGACAACAAAGCAAATGTAAGCCGTCGGAGCCTGGCTTCCCCACGGAGGGGCGTGTAGAGTATGGATGGACCTCCTTGACGTTTCAATTGGTCAACGTACTAATGTGATCTACTACGTTATTGTATTGACCTATTGACGTGACGCGGCCACCCCTATATAAGGGCGCACCGTCGCCACTGTGGTGCATTATTGTTGTTCATTTCTTTTGTACTGTTATCCGCGTTCTATTGTTTCTGTTATAAATCGCTTTCCTTTTGCTCGCCGGACGCATCTGACCGGTTCAACCGAACCAAAACAAGGTGAGGCTGAACCCACAGAGTTCGGCTCGCAGAGCTTCCACAAAATTAACATAACTACCCTCTTTCGAACTACGAGGCAGTGTTTCCACAACTGCTTTCGGATACCCTTGCAGTTTTGAACACGTAAGGTGAATTAGCATCTCATCTTGTAGGCCTAATCCACCATATTTCATGTGAAAAGAAGTTATGAAATGTTCGAACCCCTTTCCCTGAGGATGTGAGAAGGGGGGTACCTCCGGTAACGCCATAGCCGCTAAAGCTATACCCACATTCATTTGCGGTGGAAACTGGGATACAGATGGAAGCACACCTTGGCTGCTCTGCATCCGTGGTGCGGTCGTTGGCCTATCCTTCCCTCGTGACGACTGTATGAAGGCATTATTAACAAATTCAAGGTCGTCATTTTGAGATACCGGAGTACAGTAGCTAACTGTTTTAAAGGGATTAAACTGACTTCGTTCAGCTTCAGCTAAATCGAAAGGCGTGAGCTCTGCAAATGGGGCGCGATCCCATTCTCGCACTTGTTTCATGACACTTCTGAAGCTTGTGCTTGTGCTCGGGTTATCCACTTTCATCGGCTGTTCTCTCTGAAACAGTTGCCTATTAGCACTTTCAGATCGCTCATGCCCGACAGGATGGGCCAAGTTCAGGGTCTTCGAACAAGGCTCCTTGTGTTTTCCATGTTTACCAAAATAGGTCTTTACTGTGCTGACAACTTCAGTTGACGCTACATTCAAGAAGCGCGCTAATTCTCTGATACACTGATCATCGTGTAGTGCTTGTGCCTGAAGTTCTTTAAGCTCACTCATCAGCTGTTCCCATTTGTAGTTCTCCCACAAAAGGAGAAGATCTATCAATTGGTTAATTTTCGGCATTTCTCTGTTTATGATTTCACAGCTGCCACTTGCAAGTTCTGAGACTGTCAGAGCAACTTCATCACGGTTCTTTTCCGCTGCCCGTGTTCTATTGTCCTTCCATATCTCTCGTAGGACTCGCTCTGGCAATGTCTGCAGCGCTTGCACCTCATTTTGTACAACGGCTACTGAGGATTTTACCTGGCCCGCTTGTTGTAAGAGCTTTTGAATTTGCTCCATCAGCGTTGCCACCTGCGATTGTAGGTTCGTGATCTGATCATCGTCCCTGTTCTCAAAGGACAACATTTGTCCGATTCCCTTATCAATCTCGTTTTCAGCCATAGTGTGAACGAGAATCTACGATATGATAATCCAATATCGCCACGAGATGAGAAAATCTCGGTTTTGTTATAGAGAGAGGGCGACAGGAAGATTTGGAAAGCGCGTGCATTAAGAGGGCTCATTTGTGGCAGCATTTTGTTACTCATCATCTCTCAGTGAACATGAGAGCTGCAGCAGATAGTGGAGAGTGGGCAAGGATGCTGCTGCAGATTGGAGAGGGAGCATACCCGAAGGATGAAAACGGTTTTATTGAGCTACCTCCTGCGCTATATAAATCAGGAGATCTTATACAGGAAATTTTTGGTGAAATAATCTCAGTGAGTGACATTGCAGAGCTAGCGGGAAAAGCAGTTCTCGCTTCTAAGAATATACACGTAGCACACATGAATAATCTCGCGCTAGAGCGAATGTCTGAGCAACTGGAATCCCGAGTTTACAGAAGCATTGACAAAGTGGAGAACGCAGGCCCAGAAGATGCATTCACTTGCCAAGTGGAGCACAAAATAAGCTGCAACCAGGTGGGATGCCCCCGCATGAACTCAGTTTGAAGCAATGATGCATTGCCATGTTGCTCCGGAACCTTGACGTATCCAAAGGCCATTGTAACGGCACAAGACCTATTGTGGTTCAGTTTGTCCAATACGTGCTTGGATGCCGCTCTGCTACTGAAGTGAGGAAAAATGAATTCGTTTTTATCCCTCGCATAGACCTGTATACAGATAAAGGGCTTCCATTCCGCCTTCGCAGAAGACAATGCCCGATTCGTTTGGCCTTCGCTACTACCATCAACAAGGCTCAAGGCCAAACATTGTCGAAAGCTGGAGTCTATTTACCCGACCATGTATTTTCCCATGGACAACTATATTTTGCACTGTCATGATCTCGAAATGCCGACTCCGTAAAGGTCCTCTCACCTCGGACGAAAATTAAGAATATTGTCAACAAAACCCAAACCCTCCATAGCCCTCGCCTTATCTTAATCAATTGATAAATTCTATATGGCCGTGAGACGGAGTGATTAAATGGAAACTCTGCAAGTATTCACTCAGAAAAATTACAGTTATCCGTGGCGACTTTTACTGCTTTTAATCCGATCAAATGCATTTCAGCTTTCGCTTCTTTTCTTCTTCCGGAGTGCTCTATGGTAAGTTCGCGAGTCCTTGAGTCGGCTATTTGGGCCTGCACAAAAATCTCAGCTCAATATTCATACTGTCGCGCCAACAGTCTGCGCCAGTTCTCCATTAATCCTACTAGGTGAGTCTATTAAGCTGAAAATTTGGAAAGTACAGGGTGACACCCACATGAAGTGTGACGGGCAATAAAAATAACGAACTTATTCGCCTCTGCGCTGAAGGAAGCGGTGATCGCTTGGGCGGGAAGGAACGCGATGAATGTCAGCTGAACCATCCACAGGATTGGGCACCAGCTCACAGCGCAAAGAAGATGCTGCAATGTTGTGAAACCACGCTTCCATGTTTTTGGGGCGAAGCAGTTTTGACCTTCAAATTCCCCGATCTCAATCCTTTGGAATTTGGTGTATGGTCGATTCTGGAGCAAAAAGTCTGCGCTTTCAAACACATGTCTTAGGAACCTCTTAAAGAAAGTTCTATTGTAGAAGCGGGGGATCAAAGTGATCGCGCAATTCTTGAAAACATCCTAATGAGGTTGGATGTTTGCATTAAAGCGAAAAATGGTCATTCTGAATGCGACATGTGATATGTTGTTTACAATTTTGTGATGATTCTGTAGGAGTGATAGTTTACTATTTGGTTCGATCTGTGTGATTTTGATGCTTGTTTTCTGAGTCACACTTCATGTGGGTCACCCTGTATATCTATTGCAAGGTGTCGATTCAGGTTTCTTCGGTCCTTACAAACATGTTCGCCCCAACTATAACAACCACATAAATTCGCTATGGTGAGTTAATTAGTTCAAAATTATGCTGCTTTGGGCTGCTGTAAATTACCAATTTCAGGTTCCTTCAATCGCTCTTATTCTCTACAACTTAACTGAATCTCTTGAAAAAAACCCTGTGGTAAGACTGCTTATCAACTGATAAATCTACTGATTAAAGCTACTGTGAGTACAATTTTCAAGTTTTCCGTTCTGTCACCTCCCCATAACCTTCGCTACAGGAACCTCTCAAAAATACCCTACGCTAATAGTTTACCATTGGTAAAACTACCGATTGCGATTAGTGCAGCTTTTTTCAGGTTACCTCAATCGATCCTCTTTGCCTCCTCTAAAATTGCTTAAAAACCACCAGCCGTAACAGAGTGGTTCCCTCTGTCGTTCCTATCGCTAAGTCTACAACTGCTTAGGAATTTCTGTGGTGAGAGAATTAATCACTGAATAAGTCTACTGTTTGAAACTACCGTATTGTCTCATTTTAGCCCTTCAATCGCTCCAATCCGCTCCGGCTACTCTACAACTCCTATAACAATCTTCTAGGGTGAGAGAATTAACATGCCTACTGATTGTAGGCGCTGTACGATTTTTTCAGGTTATTTATGTTTCTCCAATATTCCTCGCCTGCCTTAAAACTTCGAAAATCCTTACCGGTAGGAAAGTTTATCATTGGATAAGTCTTCTGACTTCCTCATGTCCCCTAACCTCCTTGAAAATCGGTAAGAAATTCCGTCGATCTATAAGTCTACTAACGGGAACTATTATAATGACTCATTTCAAAGTCTTTGAAATGCTCCTACCCTCTCCGCCTACACTACGACTACTACTAACTCTCAATAGTGAGAAAATTGATAAATCTAATGATTGTAACTACTGTTATTCCCTTTTCCAGCTTACTTTCATCGTTCCCATCCTATTCGCTCCCTTTCGAACTACTTAGAAGATTTCCACGGTAAGAGACTTCGTTAAACAATATCTTCTGATTGAAATACTGTACCGTCCCATTTCAGGTCCTTTCAGCCGCTGCTATCCTCTCCGTCTCCTCTACACCTTGAAAATCCTATACGTGGATCAATGAACAAGTCTGCTGATTGAACTCACTGTAAATTTTGAGTTCAGGTTCTATCAATAGCTCATACTTCGCCTCCTCTAGAGCTTCTGGAAATCCTCTGCGGTAACGAAGTTCGTTGATCAACAAGTCTACTGATTGGAACCACTGTAATGTCTTATTTATCTCATTTTGGTCTTTCAAACACTACTATTATCTCCGCCTCTTCTCCATACCTCGGTGGAAGCCCTCTGCGGTAAGTGGATCAATGAATAAGTCTGCCGATTGAACTTACTGTGAAGCTCCAATTTCAGGTTCTATCAACAGATAATACTTCGCCTCCACTAGAGCTCCTCGGAAGTTCTCTGCGGTAACATAGTTCGTTGATTAATAACTCTACTGATTGGAACCACTGTAGTGTCTCAGTAGGGTCTTTCGAACGCTGCTATTCTCTCCGTCTCTCCTCTATACCTCCTTGGAAACACATGCGGTAAGTGGATCAATGAATGAACCTGCTGATTGAACTCACTGTGAAATCTGATTCCAGGTTGTATCAACAGCTCCTACTTCTCCATCTCCTACAGAGTTCCTTCGAATCCTCTGTGGTAAGCCAATCACTGGATGAGTCTACCGATTGAAACTACTGTAATGCCTCATCTCAGGTATTTTCAAGCGCTCCTATCCTCTCCGTCCCCCATAGAACTCGTAAAAATCCTCCAAGGTAACAAAGTTCGTTGATTAATAAGTCTACCAAAAAGAACTACCGTAATGCCTCAGTTCAGGGTATTTCAATCGCTCTCTCTCCGTCTCCTCTACACCTCCTTGGAAATTCTTTGCGGTGAGTTAACCGTTGAATAAGTCTGCTGATTGACCCTCCTGTAAACTCTAATTTCAGGTTCTATCAATACACCAGGCGGCCACGCACGCTACTGCGTGCGCTAGGGGCTCTAGCCATGAGGGACGGAGCCACAGGAGCTTCTGATTTTCACTATAGACCTTTATCGTCTGAGGCTCTTCCCTGTCACCTCTGTAGCGGCCATCATTCTTTTGGATGTGAAATGGAGCTGTACTGTATGTGGCCATGAAGAGCACTCCGATGTATCCAAATCAAATACCTCTGCAGTCCATGTAGACGACAAACCCCACCCACTTCAGACTTCGAACCACATTACTTTTATTACCTCCAGACACCTTTTTCCGAGTTCTAAAACGCATTTGAAGGGACCTAATAATTTTGATCTAAGCCGCGCCCACTTTGGTGCCAACCCCTCCCACTTCTGGGATTTGACCGCATTTGTTCCTTTACACCTTAATACCTTCTTGCCCCATCTCAGAACGTTTCTGAATAGAGTTATAAATTTTAGATAGCCCCCGCCCCTTTTTGGTGCCGGCCCCGCCCATTTCTGGGAATTGACCACATTTCTTCTTTTACACCTTAACACCTTTTTGCTGCATCCCAGAACGTTTCTGAGTAGATTTATAAATTTTTGATCTAAGCCCCGCCCACTTTGGTGCTAACTCCGCCCACTTCTGGGATTTGACCACATTTCTTCTTTTACACCTTAACACCTTTTTGCCGCATCCCAGAACGTCTCTCAATGGAGTTATAAATGTTTGACCTAAGCTCCGCCCACTTTGGTGCCGACCCCGCCCACTACTGGGATTTGACCACATTTCTCCTTTTAAACCTTAACACCTTTTGCTACATCCCAGAACGTTTCTGAATAGAGTTATGAATTTTTGATCTAAGCCCCGCCCACTTTAGTACCAACTCCGACCATTTCTGGGATTTGACAACATTTGCTCTTTTGCACTTTAACACTTTTTTGCCGCATCCCAGAACGTTTCTGAATAGAGTTATGAATTTTTGATCTAACAAGGGAAGGATAATTGGTCGCAGTGGCCATTCAAGATGAGATGTATACCCCCGTAGGTGGTTTCGGACGCTGATCTCAAATCTGTATTCCAAATCTGCGAAACGATTCTGGGAACAAAGTTACGGGCCCGCGGCTTCCCTGTGTTATATCACTGCGCTGAACGGATCACCGAGCCGAGCAAAGCCCTTACCTGTGCAACGGTGGCCTGGGGGATAGTGTGGTGGACTGATAGGCATGACATCAAGGTTCGAATCCTTGGTGCATGGGCTCGTTTTGCTTTTCCATAAAATGCGTCTTAAACGCTTGCAAAACGTTTTTGGGCTCAATGTTGGGCATCTACAGGGATTCCTCACAAATAAGGAACACTGGAGAGGTACTACAAGGCAAGTTTCTTTTTTTTTTGCCGCCCACCGGCCGAATAAGGGTGGAGCTCTATTCGAGAAAAGAGGAATTTTAAATATTTGCTTAAAATGAGCCTCAAAGGCCTCAAGGAGGAAGATTTCAAATGATTCATCGGGTCAAACGCTCTTCAACACGTTACCAGCGAATCTTCTGAACGAATGTGATCATATTTGGTGGAGGAAGTTCTTTCTTGTAGCATGAAGTAGACACCAACACTATTCAAGAGGCGGCAATAAAGTGGTTTCGAGCCGTACTTATCGATACTATGAAAAGCCCGTTATCCTTTGCGAAGAAGTCGAATTCGTGAAAGACGATCACAATTATCCTCTCCGGTCGCCTGATGAGGACAGCGACGATGGACCCGTAGCTTCGCAAATGAAAGTTCCTACGTTTGTCGGGATATAGAGGCTCCGAAGTGAAACGTAGCCCTCATGTTTGTAATCTAGCCCATAAGCTCCAATTTTATGGCACTGGTGGAAGAGTCTATAGTCTTCTGAAGCTCGAGTTTCAAAAGAAGCCGCACCTCCTCGAGCATGAGAAACACGTTTTGTATAATCACGACAAAAGGCCGTCTACGGAAATTAAGAGAGCATGAGCTTTCGAAATAATCTGTTATTGGCAACTTACGATGTATTATGCGGTCGCAACTATCACGTGCAAAATAAGCTAGTCGATCTGCCTACTTATGAAGATTAGCGGATAAATTGTAAGGATGAGTTATCATAAAATTAATAAAGGAGTACCATTGCGCGACAGTCATTTCCGCTGGATACCGCCTCAAATCAACAATGAAGGCTCATAGGGGGATTCAGAACAATTCACAGGTGAATACAGGGTTTTGAGGACAGCCGTGGTACCATGCCCCACCGCTCCACCACGCTTACCTAATGAAAGGGCCTCTTGAAAGGACATTTACCCCAAGAATAGAATCAACGGATAATCATATGCGCACACAAAGAGATTAACTGTTTGATCAGCCTTCGAGGTTTTTAAACAACACTTTATCCAAACGGCTTACGTTTCGGCTGTATCGCCTTCGTCGGAGCCTGTAAGTCGAAACAATATTTGTGATTCGTAGGCCACCATTTCAAATTACAAGAAGAGAACTCTATAGGAAAGTAAAACAGAAGCGATGAGCTGACCTGTAACCGGCTGGAGCTGTTTGTCTGCACCCTGAGCCCGAAGTTCCTCACGGCGCTTTTATATGTGCTGGGACTCAGAGGTCGGGTCAGGGATTGCTCCAGGGGACCCCCCAAGATGTAAACTACTAAATAAGGTCATGCGAGGTCAGGTCCCTGCCGATGGTCGCGCATCGCCCCTGGTATTGATTTTTCAGCGGGTCCGGGTATTTTCACCCATCACCCCTGCCTCGGCGCCCCCGCGGGGGTATCGGCTGTGTAGATCAAAGCCACACAAGTCTGCGAATGGCGCGAGCTCCCTGGTAATCGCCACGCACTCGTCCTTCCTGTTGATTTTCGGGCTCTTTGCTGCGATCCACAGTGCCTCAAGAGTCTTGCGCGCTGAGATGTCATCTTCACGAGACAGTATCGTAACACAGACCGTCACACCTTCATTCACATGGTGCTGTATCCTGTGATCACCTAGAGGAGTGGACTTTCTAGACTTTTTCAACCCATCCAAATGCTCCTTTATCCTAATGCAGAGTGGTCTTCCCGTTTCTCCTACATATTCCTCCCCACACAGTTGGCATGTTATGAGATATACGACTCCTGAGATCATACAATCACCTTCCTTTCCGGAAGGGCAAATCACACAGGAGGGCGTTTGGCATCTCCGATCATAGAGGCGGTTTCGCACCAACTGTCTTTTGAGGTTCGAAGGGGGAATTTCGACCACTCGCACACTATCCTGGAGGTCAGCTTTCCGCAGACAAGCGCGAATGGCAGCACTCATATCGTCTGAAACGAAAAGTACACAGAAGGGGACCTTCGTGCGCTCTTCCTCTTGCGCATGTTCCATCCTAGCACGCCTTCTACGCCACACAGGCTGCCCATCGCAACCATATCCATTCTCCTGTGCAATCTGACGGGCCATTTCCATGGACTCCGTTCTAAAATCGCCTTCAGACGAAACTGCAGAAGCCGTTTTAAACATGTTCTTGACAATGGCAGTTTCTCTGGACTCTGGAGACACTGTGGATCGCAGCAAAGAGCCCGAAAATCAACAGGAAGGACGAGTGCGTGGCGATTACCAGGGAGCTCGCGCCATTCGCAGACTTGTGTGGCTTTGATCTACACAGCCGATACCCCCGCGGGGGCGCCGAGGCAGGGGTGACGGGTGAAAATACCCAGACCCGCTGAAAAATCAATACCAGGGGCGATGCGCGACCATCGGCAGGGACCTGACCTCGCATGACCTTATTTAGTAGTTTACATCTTGGGGGGTCCCCTGGAGCAATCCCTGACCCGACCTCTGAGTCCCAGCACATATAAAAGCGCCGTGAGGAACTTCGGGCTCAGGGTGCAGACAAACAGCTCCAGCCGGTTACAGGTCAGCTCATCGCTTCTGTTTTACTTTCCTATAGAGTTCTCTTCTTGTAATTTGAAATGGTGGCCTACGAATCACAAATATTGTTTCGACTTACAGGCTTCGACGAAGGCGATACAGCCGAAACGTAAGCCGTTTGGATAAAGTGTTGTTTAAAAACCTCGAAGGCCGATCAAACCTACGACGAAGTTATTTCAATATGCCGAGGTTAATCGAAAGTCGGACATGGGATATTGTTCTACGGTATTTTTTCAACAATGCCCGTTAACTTGTACCACCCCTTCAAAAGCGCGGGCACCATTCCTAGAATCTGTGGGCCGTATCTCTCCCAAAGAGGGCTCTGATCGGATGAGTCATTCAACCGCCGCCTACCGTAAGTACGGGGAGCTGCCGAAGATTTCAAAACACCCTCTCGATTATTCAGGGTAGAAATACGTATGCATATATTCGGCCAATAGCGGTAAGAAAAATTTTATTGGATTACTATTCTCCGGAGTCCTAAATTGTGAGGGAACCCTCTAGACGCCCAACATTGAGCCCAAAAACGTTTTGCAAGCGTTTAGGACGCATTTTATGGAAAAGCAAAACGAGCCCATGCATCAAGGGTTCGAACCTTGATGTCATGCCTATCAATCCACCACACTATCCCCCAGGCCACCGTTGCACAGGTAGGGGCTTTGCTCGGCTCAGTGATCCGTTCAGCGCAGTGGTATAACACAGGGAGGCCCCAGGCCCGTAACTTTGTTCCCAGAATCGTTTAGCAGATTTGGAATACAGATTTGAGATCAGCGTTCGAAACCACCTACGTGGGTATACATCTCATCTTGAATGGCCACTGCGACCAAGTATCCTTCCCTTGTAAGATTTGTCTATGCTAACAAATTGTGACTGCAGCAGGTAGAAGGGAAAAACATTTTGTTAGATTTACTCGCTTCCGATGCTATGATGAATAGCGTGTAGCAGGAATAATCTATATGAAAAATGTGAAAGCCGGAGATGTCTCCATCGAGTGAGGCATAATGTAGAGAAAAAAGTTGTTAGTCATCCGTCATCGATGGATCCCACCTCTGGGCTACTAGAATGAATCCGCTCAGAATCATCTTTGAGGGAGTCCATTTATCAAAGGTAATGAAACGCGCACGGTATCGTGCGCAGCTCAACTGGTACACTACATAAGGTAGGCGAAGTAAACAACGACACGCTATAAAACCTCATACAACTATATAAAACTCAGCAATTCTTTCTTTACAAGTCGCTTAAAGTGCATATATGCAGGGGAGAGAAAGAGAGAAATACTACTTGCGATTTCAAAGATATGAATATAGAGCCTGCTCCACAGCTGAATCTGTGGAGCTTCAAGTTGGTTCCAGGCGTTGCGTATGAAATTTTCACGGAGCTGCCTCTAGTCCTCGAAACATTTCTAGGGAAGACCCTCGACCCATCAGCTCTAGAAATCCCAGTCAACAACCTAAATACCATACAGGCAGCATATACCTTCCTTCGTGATATTAGGCTATGAAGCTTAAACTTTCGGTTCCTAGAGGCTGGGTGAGGCACATCCGAACGGCCTGCCCTGCCCTAATGCATAACTTCCGGGTATAATTATCCTGAAGTTTTTCCAGTAAATCCACGTCTTTCTTTTTCCAAGGACAAAAAAACATGCAGCACTTTCCACAATGGGCCGCACATACGTCTTGCACGCCTTAATTGAGACTTTTTTCATCCTTTACTGTCAAGCCTTTGAAAATTTGATAGGTTCGAAAAGTAGCTTTTCTGACGATAGCCTCATAGTGGTTAGAAAAACTCAGCTTATTATTATAATGAAAGCCAAGATCCCTGACAGCGGAGAACTCATTCAAACAATGCTCACGGAGTTTGTAGGCTCTCGGCAATGTAGAGCCACCAATCCTCATGAACACTGTCTTTTCAGGAGCCAGCGAAAAGCACCATAACTCAGACCACTCCAGGAAGGAATCTAAAGAACATTGAATACTGCTTATGTCTTCAATGATCTACACTTTCCTATGGCTTTCAAAGTCGCCCGCAAACTGCTTACATACCACCCCACATCCCTCTAGAAGCTCCGGCAGCTCAGCAGTGTAAATAGCGAACAGAATGGCGATATAACAATTCCTTGCGGAACTCCACTTTTGACCTCCTTCATCTTTGAGAATACCGACCCAATTCTAACCTGAAATGTTCCCTGAAACAAATAGTTTTCTGTCCACAAGCATACCACTGGGTGAAGCTTAAGCCGCCGTAGCTTCAGCAGTAACCTAGAATGCTCAACCTTATCGAAGCCTTGGAGAAATTGAAGTAGACCACGTCACAAGCTTTCTTGTTATCAAGATAAGAAGTCCAACCGTTTAAACATTCTAAGTGATTAGTTTCGGTGGACCTACCCTTGACGAACCCGTGCTGATTTGTGGGGATAATTCCATTTGTATCAAGATGCTTCATAATATGCTAAGAATTTTTAAGTAATTTTTTAATAATTTAAGAACTTTTTCGAATGTACAACGGAAAAGTTGTGATACTGACAGGTCTGTAATTGCTAACCAATTGTGATGGTTCCTTTTCAGTAACGGTATTGCAAAGGAGTGCTTCCACCTCGAAGTGACCGCCCATAACAAAGAGACTGGTTAAAGAGATAAGCTACAAGTTCGCTAGAATATGAGCTAGATTCCTGACAAACATAGCAAGAATCAAATTCGGTGTCAATGAGAAGGAATTAGGCAGTTGCTTCAACAGACCATAGACTGTAACACTGCCGAACCACGGAAAGTCAGTCACTGGACTGGAAACTGAGAGGCCGAAAGAAGGTACAGAACCATCCCACTCAGAAAACACCTCACCGAACTTGTCTGCTGGCAGGTTGACCTTATCCATATCCAAGACTACAACCTCCCCATCTTTTTTCAGGAAGGAGATTTTCCAGGAGTGAGCAGATTTGAGTTTTTGTTCAATAGTCTGAAGAATCCGTTTTTGTCCTCGCTTTCAAGAATCTTTTTTCCACATGCTTGTTGTAGAAATTTGTCCCAATCGTTGGCCGATTGTGACCTCTTGGCCGCATGGAACAAGCAACTCCTATGATCAAACATATTCTGAAGATATACAGGGAGGTAGATTTGGAAGACGAAACCCGCTGTTTATACTAGCTCGCCACAACTACTGTTTATACTAAACGCTAGACTATTGTGATCGCTACAACCAATCGGAGGTTCGACCACCACCTTACTGACTAGATCGACAACATTAGATAGCACCAAATCCAGAATACTGTCACCCCTTGTGGGCTCCAAGACGTTATTGTTGAAAATTTTGCGCCAAAAGGGCATCCATACAAACTACCTCAGTGTTAGCCTGAACCCTATTTTCACAGCGTCAATCCACCTCAGGGAAGTTAAAATCCCCAACAGTTGGGTGTTCACACATGTATAAGTCACTAATAATATTGCCCAGCTGATCGTTGAACATCACAGAGCAGTGTTACGCATGTGATGGAGGAAAAGCAAAGCAAAGATTGGAAATTCTCGACGCTGACATGTCATAGGTTTAACACGGTATTATTTCTTCAAAGGCGTAGCTCAAGGCAAAAATTGTTCCTGAGATTTTTCCCTTGGATGGACCTGTTACCCCCGAGGATGATAGGCAAAGGGACGCTGTCGGGTCAAAAACTGCCAAGATAGCGCTAATAAGGGGCCTAATAGAGGCTCGGCCGACGTACACACGGACGAGTTCCCAAACGTTGGCCAGCTGTATGCAGGGGCCGCACTTTGAACAGTCTAAAGACCCCTTCCATGCAATCTCTGCCGTCACATTATTGCACAACCCCGGTTTTTCTTATTTTTGGAGCCTGATACCTCTCTAAATACGCCGATTTCTCCGTTTTCTTCACCTTTTTTGCACTGTTCTGGATTATCACTTGCCACACTCGTCTGAAGCTGGATACCGTAAAATTATCATATTGCCTTCAAAGGTATCTAGCTTGAGTGAAGGTGGGTTGTTATGATATTATGTGCCTGTAATCATCTGATTATCTTCCCTCATAACTGTGCTATTCGTCGGAGTTCTGACGCTTCATTTTGACGTGACGGTTGTTACGGATGTTCTTAACAAAGCCGTGATAGCACGGACATTTTTGAGTGGATACTTTGGCCCAGCCCTCAAGCCCTTTCAAGGCTTTGTCGAGGACGCTATTCGACTCGGCAATGTCTCACTTGCTATCCTTGGGAACTATGGGTTTGTTTTAGGGAAAATCTCAGAAACCATTTTGATCCTAAGTTAAGCATACCAAAGAAGCCAGTTATTCAGAGAGTCATAGGTAATAACATATTTCCAGAAATTAGGAAAGCCACAGCAGCCGCGGTCGGCGAAACGAGAATGAACTTGAGGCGGCATAAGTAATCAGCAGATATTCAAGGCGAAAACCTCACCAGAAATGAACTTCCAGCATAAGAGGAAAACTGCTGAGGTGTCACCACGGGAGCTGCCGATGTTTGGATAGCAACTGAAGTCCCGTTGAATCCAGCAGTCATTGGGACTCCTGGTTGCGGTGGTAGGCTGCCTCCACCACTGGAGACGAAAGCCATGAAGAGAGTCTAGACGAAAGGATTCTTAGCTCGAACATAATTGCGATGTCTCCATACAACATGTCTTACAATATCTCCACAGAAAAACGTGATATTCTACAACTTACACAAAGGTCGACTAGCCTACAGTAGTGTAATTATAGAGCAACACAAGATACAAAAGAGGGCAATGATAAAAGTTCAGCTTCGCCAGAAAATGCTCCAAAAAACTGTAAAAAGGTATGTAAAAGGGCTTATGGTTGGGATACTTCGTTTATTCTCTTGAGAACAATCGTGAATGGATCGAACCAATGAGAAACATTTGGATTGAGAAAAGTAACCAAGGGCCAGTCGAAAAATGCTGTACTCGTGTCAACGATTAACCCCATGTATAGCGAAGGTAAGACCGGTCTCGTTATTTGGTTTTTCGGTAGCGCGACCATTTGGTTAACAATGGAAGATTACACTAGCTTTTCCTTCTCCCACTGCAAATTTCAGACCGCACAGCTTATGACGAAATTTACTCTGTCAAAAGTGGTTTCCGAATAGTAAAAGCATCTCGCTTGCATGGTATCTATCTATGGCGGCCATCTCGTATAACACTGGTGCGAATTCACTTAAAAATCCGAGCGGCAATAATGTAGGGGCGTTTTCAGAGGCGAAATTTCACAACCTCATTATCAAGGCAGAATACACAAAATTCTGAGGTATTTAGTTTAAGTGAAATAATAGAAGCCAGCGTGCAGAATAATGCAAGTGTGACGGAGAAAGCGCAAAAACGCGCTTTTCCGTTACCCTTGCACTATTCTGCAGATAGTGGATCAAAAAAGTACAGCCCTTTTGAAAAGTAGTAAAAGGGGGTCGTACGAAATCGCTATCTGTAACCGTCTGAGTGTCTCCCATATAAACGTGCAGTTGGTAGCGTCCTAACGCTTCATTGTGTATACTGCAGTCTCAACAAGGTAAAACGGCCACGTTGAGGGTGTACTTTGGCCGAACCGGTTTTGAAGCCCTTATTACGCCCTGGCTAGGCCGTTTTCGGGCCCGACACCTATGTAGTAGTCTTGGGGTCCACAGATTCATCCTAGAGGAAAAGATCAAAGCCTTTTATTGTTGACTGTACCTTTAACGGTGTACGCTTATTTCTTCCACTGTTTACAGAATTCGTTACGGATTTTTTTCCAATATATTAACTTACTTAAAAGCTTACAAAAGCCCGTGCCGATTTCCTAAACTCGTTCAACTAACAGAAAACTGAAAGACTTCAGCAAATGTATGTGAAACTCCCACTCCAAACTAATGAGGAAATAATCGAGCAGTGGAAAGTAATGAAAAATGAATCGCAACTATATGTACCACCGATTCTCTGGGCTGGTGGTTTAAAGGCACAGTTAACGTTAATTTTGGGGTATCCGGTTTGTTGGCGAAAGTTGAAAAAAATGTTAGATACGGCCTACAATAGTGCAATGGTAAAATAGCAAACGCGAAAAAAGATGAATATAAAGAAATAGAGGGCTACAAAAAACAAGGGAAAAGGGGGGTCGGACAAGCAACTGGCGAAAAAACGGTGACAAGGGATTTTTCGGGGGAGACAGACAAATGCGACGCAGTGTCTGCCATTGCACACAACACACCAACAGCTGATTTTGACTTATTCAAGAAAACTAATTCTCCTACCGCTATTAATCTGATTTATTGTGCAGTATCAATTTCGACCTTTTGAGACGGCTGAGAAAAATTAATTAGAACAGAATAGCGTAGAATATAGTCGAATACTAGAAAAACAGCCGAATAGCAGTCCCAGTACGAGGCGGTCGACCAGCTGACCGTCTGTGGGCAATTTGCCAACCAGCCTATCGATTTTTCACTAATGTTGCTCCAATGCGAAAGTGGTGAAGGACAATTAGAACTCGTAGTCAACCTAGCGAGGGGCTGAGGCCTCCCGTCCCCCACTGTTCCTGCCCTTATCATTCCTGCATAAATGGTATCAGAGGGGGCTTCGAGTTCAAACTATGTGCAAATCTCCGAAACCACTTTTTCGTGAACTGTGCCTTTAAGGAAAAGTGGCAAGCTTCACACACACACGGTCACGGGTTCGAACCTCGGATCGATACCAGCCAAGCCTCCCATCTATCCGGGGCCGGTTAATTGGTACCAGACTCATCTGGGAGGGTAAAAGCATTGACTCGTACTCCGGCTGGCCACCGAAGTTCGGGTGTGGTGCGATTCACGCGGCAATATAATGAGGTCATCGGCTAAAACGCGCTAAAACATCATTCCTACCATCATAACGGAAGAAATAAGAGCTTATAAGTAGAATAAGTAAAGAAACGACCAAATATGTACGTTTACAGAAGGGTTGCGTTAACTAGGATCAGAAAATTTGAAGGTATTCTTATTTTGAACGTTTGACAAGTAAATTGTTGACCTATGAGGTGAATTCACAGCATCGAAAGGGCTTTTTTGCCATGGTAGAGAGATTTGCTCTATTCATGGTGAAGCCGTGGACTGCTGCAAATTTATTTGGTCCATCTCAACAGGAAGGTACTGAAACGATGCTGCGTGCGCGAAGAGCTCTAATGGGGTCACGCGTGAATCGCGCCCCCCCCCCCGAAGTTCATTGTGTAGGCCACATACGCATTCAAACCGCCACTAGATTCTGAATGGAAGTAGAATACGCGGACGCATCCCTCAGACAGTATTGCTCAACGCACAAAGACTTCATCTTTTCTTTTAGACGATTCTTTGCGTGCCTGTCAACGCATCACTTTGACTGGAGCGCCACAAATGGAAGCGCTCTTGAGTGAGGTCAACGTTTTAGAAATAGTCGGTGTATTTTTCACCAAAGTAGCTCTAATATGCAAAGAAGCTGATAAGAGTTTAGTTGAGATCATCACAAGAAACTTTGCGTATCTACCGCTAATGTCCAGAGGACATTGCAGTGTAAGGTGCCCATTTTGCGACCCTCTAGCTGTGTGAGGAAATTATTCTAAGTTTTAGGGATGGAAATTTCGCCAGTGTCCTAGAAATGGAGAAGAGTCGGGGTCGGTACGATGCTGAACCCGTGCGAAGCCATGTAAAATGTTGAAAAATATTCATAATGCGGCCACAGTCACTATATGCGGGGAGACGGGCGTAAGGAACGATTTTGGGTAATCGATTTGCCGCACGCGGCTGTCGCGGACCACTCATTCGCCGATTTACAGCTCTAGCGTTCTTCATACAGCTCAATCGATATTCGATCATTATTTTATGCATAATTCTACTATTAGTACTTTTGTTCTTGTATTTCTTACCTACTCTGCATCCTGCTACATTCCTTCGCGCGCGACGCTCCTCTCACCGCGACGCGACCATTTCGTTCCTAACGCACCACACCCCTATATGCGACACAGCAGCATATAAAGGCTGAGATCGCCAGTGAACAACGATTCTCCTAATTTTTGCGGGTTTTGTTTAACCATTCCCACCTTACCTGTTGAAGAACCGAATTTCCCAGTTCCTCGAAAATGCGTCCACCACAATAACCTTGTCATATAAGCAGCAGCAGCAGCAGCAGCAGCAGCAGCAGCAGCAGCAGATGAAGCAGTTACTGCACCTTGAAGGGCAATTTAGGTCACCTCTGGCTTTTATTCGGGTCTCTTCGATAGCCACCTCACCCTGCTTATTTATCATCTTAGTCAAGACTGATATGCCGCTCCTTCGGTTATGCCTTCCAAAATTTGGCATGTTATCACGTCGATGAAGAAATGTACGGCGCCCGATCCCGATAGGATCGAAGGAGAACACCCAATAAGTCTTCCACCAGTTGCCGTCAGGACTTTGAGTAGATGCAGCGCCGTCAGGACTTTTAATAGATGCCGCGGCTGTCGGAATGCAAAGTGCCCACGTCATGGAAAACTAGCAAGACTGAGTTGTCGTGTAAGAAGGGAGATCCTACGGTACTGGAAACTATCGCCCAATCTACCTGCTGTCTGTAAGCTACAAGTTTTCATGCGCTTAATCCTGGGCACGACTAGCAGAATTTTAAATGATGATGATGATGAGCTATGCAAGCAAGCAGGATTTCATAGAGGGTTCAGCATAATTTAGCACTTCCCCATTGTTAAAAGACTCGCTGAAGTACGGCGAGAATACATATTGCCGTTATGTCTGACGCTCATCAATTTGAAGAAGGCCTTTGATACCGTCGAGACAGAAGCGGTATCAAAGCCCTGGGCGAGCAGGGTGTTCCTCAGCATGTAAGGATGTTCCGCGTGCTACAATAAGTTTACGACCAGGATCTTGCCATTCTACAAAGGAGTCATTACCAACGTGAAGAGGTGTGTTCTCCAGAGCGATATCATTTCGCCAAAACTTTTTAGTTCCGTTCTCGATAACATCGTGCGTTATTAGAAGGCATAGGAGTAGAGTCGACGGCCGCTACTTACATCACCTCCGCCCTGCATACGACATCGTGTTTATTACACCAAACATCGCTATCAGGCGGAACGTATGCTGGAAGAATTCGACAACGCTTGAGGAAAGATCGGCTGACGAACAAATCTAATGAAGACGATGTTCATGAAGAACGGATTGGTACCTGATGCTCCTTTCACGCTGAACGGAACGAACATCTGTCGGTGAGCCTATTTGGTTCCACGTCTAATTACTGCGCACCTTCCTCGCCCATCCACTCACCCGCCTGTGGGGTGACCTCGCTTAACTGGTTGGCTGCTGACCTCTGCCAGACCACCATGCTCAGGAGTAACAATATCAATTATATGATTGAGAAACTTCTGAAGTCGAAAAATAAAATAAAGCAAAACAAAAAATAATTATGCAGCACATTGATAATGCTACACAGAAAGCTGTGGAGGCCAAAGTAATGATTGGAAAGATCATAGGAATGGGAAAAGGATTTATCACATCGTGTAAGCATTCATTCTCACGAGACGCCTGCAGGCAAACTAGTTATCAGAGTGACCTTTCTTACTTTTTTACACCCTATGTCGCTTTCTTTGGACACTGCCGGTAGGTCACTTGTAGGTATTTGAACATGCGGATGAAAGCGTTATAAATCACCTGTGTAGTGTGATTGTCATCGCATGAGCACGATGTCTCACTTGTACTACTCTGAATTCGACTACAGGGCCTTCCCCGGCTTGAACTCAAGATTAGCTGCTCCTGTTGCTCCTTCTTATTCCTACGAGTCCCTGTATTTAGCTAACCCACCACAATGCACTGCACTACCCCTATCCTATGCACCTTCACCCCTTCCACCACTTGCAACTTCACTTTCTGTTACCCGAGTGCTGTGGCACCGAATTCCTTTTATTTATCCTCAGCACCCGAAAGCACTGTGAGTTCCGTGAACCGAAACCCTTCGTTTTCAGAAACCCAGAATTCAGAATGTGTAATAATAACAGTAATAATAATAATAATAATAATAATAATAATAATAATAATAATAATAATAATAATAATAATAATAATAATAATAATAACAAAGTTTCCAATCCATAAGATCAACATCAATTCACTCAGACTACCAGAGAGGTCAGCAGCCAACCAATTGAGCGAGGTCACCCCACAGGCGGGTGAGTGGATGGGCGAGGAAGGTGCGAAGTAATTAGACGTGGAACCCAACATCTGTAAATGCTTCAGCTACAAGTATCTAGATTGAGAACTCAATATGATTAACGACCTAACACCGGAGCAGAACAGAAGGAAACGCGAGGCATGGGGAACATTTAAAAAGATCGAGGGGGTATGGAAGAAGACAAGGAACATACGGCGCACTCCTTTTCGACACTGTGGTCCTTCCTGCTTCGACATACGCCCCGTAGACCTGGACTCTATGAAAGCAGTATGAACATGCAGTCAACGTCATTCGGAGGACGACGTTCGGAATTTCCCCATTCGCGCAAATGCAGGAGGGAATCCGGAGTTCCGAGATCGAACGAAGATCAGGGATACCGTTGCTTACACCAAGAAATCGAAGATCAGGTGGGCCGGACACGTAATGTGACATCGTGATGACCGTTCGATCAGGGCGGTTACTACTGAATCCCTCGCGACGTCTAAGGAACACCAGCACGGCCGCCAGCGCGACGATCAGCCTTCTCCAAGCTCTGAAAGCTCTGAACGAAAAGAATGCTTTGCCTTATGTCCCTCGAGCGAGGACAATTCACTGGACTGCTCTGGCTTGCGACAGAAACGATTGGAGACATTACTGGTGCCGCTCGAGGAAATCGATGACAGCTGATAAAGGTGAATGCAGGAAATGTAAGAAGAAATGTCATGCAATTATTTTCGATCAATAAATGATAGAAACGCAATAGCCAAGAAATAGAAGATACCTTCAAAATTCTATCCATAGAGCTTATGGATCAATGTTAAAACGCACCGAGATTGAGTGACGGTTGAGGTTGTGTCTCCTTACAAAGACTCCTGATGGCAGTGGCCTATCGAGAAGAAACGTATACCGCCGTAGGTGGTTTTGAACGCTGATTCAAACAAAATTACGCGGCCAATTCTTCCTTGCGTTATATCACTGTTCACTGAACACATCTCCGAACCGAGCAAAGCCAAAATGGTGCAACGATGGGGCAGTTGGTAGGGTGGTGTACTGGTAGGCATATCAAGGGTCAAGTCCTTGATGCATGCGCTTCTTTATTGTTTCCATGAACTGCATCCTGAACCTTGCAAAACATTTTTGGGCTCAATATTTACCATCTGAGGAGATCCCTCTCATTTGTGAACACTGAAAAGGTATTACAAGAAAAGTTTTTCTCACCCTTCACCGACCTCATAAGGGTTAGCTCAAACCAAGGAAAAGAGGAGTTCTGAACATATTCTCAAAATAGCCTCCAGAGACCTCAAGGAGAGGGGTGCAAAAAGATTCACTTATATAAACGCTCTTCAACGTTAACAACAAAATATTCTGCCCAAAGTTAGGGTAATAGTTTCTGTTCAAACACCTTCGTTCTCCGGTATAACGTGAGCTCCATCTAGGATGAAGGAATAGAGAGCTTTCCAGCAGTACCTTTCTATGACATGAAAACAAGCTCGTTATTAAGTAAAGTATTATTATTATTTGGTAAAAGTAATTTGCTCATCCCCGCCGGAATCCGTCCATGATGGCGGGGTGCAAGGTCCAGGCAAGCCTCTCGACTTGTAACTGGAACAGGGAGATTTCTGGCTAGACACCTTTAGTTTAGTTCGGCAGCATCCAGACGTCGTCCTAGTGCTTGCCTACGAATATTGGTGCCATGGCTCATTAAATTCCACAGCAATGTCGCTCGTAGTGAGAATGAGGGTGAGATCTGAAACGACGTCTGAATCGTCTATTTCGTCTAGCACTGGTACATGGAGGCCTGCTCATTCTCTGAGCATTGCAAGTGTAATGCTTGACCTGAGAGCGTTGGAAAACCGACCAACTTGTTCTTTGCGTAACCCCATGGACTCTCTGTATGGCGATGTTAATTGTACACGCTTTCGTGGTGATTGCTGCTTCATAAGCGCCTTGAGGAGCTCATGCTTTTCTCTTGGAGACACCCGCAGCAATAGTGATTAAAATGAAGGACAAAAAGCTCGTAGAGCGTCTGAAGAGAAGAGTTCAGAAAGAAACTCGTACCTCAAACGTGCCAAAGTCGCGGTTGCAAAAAAAATTACACCAAACTAGCATATTGCTTCCGGGGAATCCTTGAAACAGCGTAGTACAATCTCATGCAATTTGGGTGGTAAGGAAAAAGGGGCCCGGAACCTCCCCGAAAACGGCGTCGCACCCACCGCGTATCGCAGCATTGCGATGGAAGATTGGAGCGCGCAATTTGTGAGGTAGGGAATCCTTCGACTGCTTGAATTGGCTGGTCACTCCCTTCAGTTCCAATGGGGTTTTGATCATCGCTAATATAGGAGGAAGCATTCCAATTGATCAAGTCTAATAAGCATAAAAACGAAAAAGGAGTTGAAAAAAACGATCGAATCTAACAAAAAAAAGAAAGGCAATCAACGAAAAATATTGCGTCATATCGATTGGCAGGGAGGCGGGGTGAGTACGGTAATTGCAGTAACATTTGCCGCATGCCGCAAGGGAGAATGCCGCAGTCGGAGAGAAGTTCCGTTACCCTCAAATGATGGCTGGCAGAGGGGACCAATGGGCGCTTTCAGAACTCAATGACGTGCGCTAAAAACGCAGCTTTGCCAGACAAACGTTGACGGCGCTGAATCTGGCCTGCTGACAACGTTGGTCGCTCGGCGGGTAGCTGTAGACGACGTCCGCGCCGCCTCTGACGACCTTTGCGCTGGTGCATGCTATTTTCCAAGCGGTGAACGAAACGCGTACGACGTCAAAAGAGGTCAACTACGCGTCCAACGTTGTTAAGAGACGACGTACAGCACTGTCATATTGTACCTGCCAACGCTGCGTTTTCAATGCACGTCGTTGGACTCTGAAAGCACCCATATATTTTTTTATGGAAAATAACCCACAAAAAAAAGCATGTGGTTCCTGAAACTATCATAAGAGACAAAAATAAACATCTGGGATGCTCTTTTCTTGTCAATTCCTTGATTTACGCATAATATTTCCCCTGTCCATGAACTGGTTCCCCCCCCCCCCCCAAATCCTACCACTGGCCTCGAAGCGGCGAGGGTGCGAAACGGAAGAAATTCCGGCCAACAGTGGAGGTAATCACCGCCTCAAAATGGGCTAGCTACCCGAGGACGGTACAACAGCTCCGACACGCACAATGAGGGTCCGGAGCGGCGCAGATGGAAGCACGAGCTCCAAGTGCACTGGAGCAAACGGCGACCTGAAGGGACCTGTAGACAAAAACCGCCGCAGGATTTGGAGTGCACAGGACGAAAAGCCTTCGAGGCATGGAGACTGCTTACGAATTTGCACCTATAACTGCCGTACCATTGCCTCGAAGGCGGACCAAACTATCTTGAGTGAGACCAGCCGGAGACTTCGCTTCGACGTCATTGCTCTTCAGGAGACGAAAACCAAGGAAACGGCCATCAAGAGGACCAATGACGGGCACCTCTTCGTTCTAGGAGCGAAGGTCGACGGGAAAAACGTCGGAGGCGTCGGATTCTTGGTCCATCGTCGGATCGAACACCTGGTCGACTCAACCGAGGTACTCGGCCCGCGACTGGCCATTCTCCGCCTACGCATCGAAAGGCGCACAACAGTCAGCATTGTTAACTGCTATGCGCCGACGTCAACAGCAACCGACGGAGAAAAGGACGCCTTTTATAAGGAACTGGAGGAGGTTTTAAAAAACGAGAGATCATACTACAAGTACGTTGTTGGGGACTTCAACGCAGTCATCCACGAAGAGAGACCGGCAACTGCACGCACTGGACCACATGGAATTGGAGAAACGAACGAAAACGGAGAGCGATTGATGGACCTTTTAGAGGCGTGCAATCTATTTCACGGAAACAGCTTCTTCGTGAAAAACGAGGGTCGACGTTGGACATGGGAGAGCCCTAATGCAGAGACTCACAGCGAAATCGACCACGTTCTCACCAACAGAAAGTGGAGCCTGCTGGACGTCAGTGTGGTAGAGGCGTTCCGCACCGGAAGCGACCATAGGCTCGTCAGAGCCAAAATCCGTCTACGAGCAAAACTTCGACGACGTGATTGTTTCCGGCCTCCTCCTATACGACTACCGCGGTATGACACTAGCGCCATGGAGGTGGTAGCTGCTCAGTACACGTGGCAGGAGGCACAGGACTTGACACACGATTACGACCTGCTTGTAAAAGGACTGCTACACTGCGCAACGGCATCGGCTATTTCAGCAAGGGTCAACTCGAGGAGCAGGATCGATGAAATTGCTAGCACCCTCCTCCAACAGCGGGCTGCCGTTTACCGTAATTCTGCATCTTCACTTCTGGAACGTACCACGATCAATAAAGCGTGCCGCATCGCTGTGAGAGAGTCGATACAGCGATACAAAGACACCCGACTGAAGGAAGCAGCAGAGACGAGATCGAGCCTCAAGCGATGTCGTAAGGACCTTACCGACTCTCGCTCGATCATCGCAGTTATGAGGGACGAGATGGGCAGACCGCAGACATCGAGAACGAAGATCGAGGAGATTGCCGTCGGCTACTACACGAACCTCTTTCGGTCGACGGTATCGGTTTCCCGTATTCCTACGCCAACACAAGAGAAGGCTCCGAGGATAGAAGAATGGGAGGTAGAACGCGCCATACGTCAGATGAAATCGAGAAAGGCGCCTGGCCCGGACCGCATCTCAGCGGACTTCTTGAAATCGGCGTCCCAAACCATCATCAAGCAGCTCACCAAGCGCTTCAACAAGTACCTGGACGCTCAGAGGATTCCGGACCAGTGGAAGAAGTCAAACACGGTTCTTCTGTTCAAGAAAGGAGAGCGCGATCAAATGAAAAACTACCGTCCAATTGCGCTTCTCTCGCAGCCGTACAAGCTGTTTACTAAGATCATACTAAACAGACTCGAGAGGCAACTGGACGAGTACCAACCAGTCGAACAAGCCGGTTTTCGCAAAGGCTTCTGTTGCATGGACCACATCCACACTATCACGCAGCTGATAGAGCGGACCAGGGAATACAAACAACCACTCCTTCTCTGCTTTATCGACTATGCGAAGGCATTCGACAGTGTGGAGCACAACTCTGTTTGGAACGCATTGCACCATGCAGGAGTCGATCCATGCTACATCAACCTGCTGGAACAGTGTAATACAGACACGTTTACCACCATCCGCATGTTCCAACGAGAGCTTCGCGTGCCGATTGAAAAAGGAGTCAGGCAGGGTGACACGATATCTCCTAAACTGTTCACCACCGCACTGAACCACGCGATGCTGCAACTGGACTGGGACGATAAAGGCATCAACATCGACGGCAGGAAACTGTCCAACCTGCGCTTCGCAGACGATATCGTCCTCATCAGCCAAAACCGAGAGGAACTGCAGCAGATGGTAGAGGAGTTGGACGACGTCAGCAAGGCCATCGGCCTCACGATGAACAGAAGCAAGACAATGGTCATGCGAAACGAATGGGCGGATGCGTCACCGATCACACTAGAAGGCACCTCGTTACCGTTCACCGACTCCTATGTGTACCTCGGTCGTCTCATTTCCATGGACAACGACCTGCGTGCAGAGATTATGAGGCGCAGAAGATGCGCGTGGGCGGCAATCGGAAACATAAAAGAAGCGGCTCATCTCGTATCGGACAAGAAATTACGAGCCGACCTTTTCGACTCTACGGTATTGCCAGCACTCTGTTACGCATCCGAGACGTGGGCGGAGAACAAGACGTCAACGCTAATGTTGGTTCGCGCACAAAGAGCTCTAGAGCGGACGTTGCTGAAGATCAACCGCGCAAAGCAGAGAAGTCTCAACCTCCGCAGCGCAGACATGCGCTTAATGTCCGGCATCCGTGACGCCGAAATGTACGCGTGGAACGCAAAGAAACGATGGGCAGGGCACGTGGTTAGACGCACGGACGATAGGTGGACCACTCGCGTCACGTTCTGGTACCCACGTGAGATTAAACGCACACTTGGCCGTCCTGCAACGAGATGGAGTGATTCACTGAAGAAACTTCAGGGAAACGATGGTCAGCACTGGTCCCAAACCGCTCAAGATCGTCAAAAATGGATGGAAGCGTGTGCTCGCCGCTGAGGGTATCAGCCGACAACGAGCGTCCAAGTATCCAAGTAAGTAAGTATGAACTGGTTCCTACCTCGCCGAGCCATTCAATGAAAGGCACAGTTCATGATGATTTTGAGGTACCCATTTTAAGTTGAAAAGCGGAAATGCTTGTTATGGAGAATAGTGCACGAGTAGCGATCAAAACGAGAAAATCCATCGACTTTGCGAAATATAAGGCTTCCTCCCTGTAAATAGGGGTTGTACGTACCACGACGACAATGGCATGGAAGGGGTGTGCGGACGAGATATGAGTTGTTGCGATTGCGTAGAAAGCTTACTACATTATACCAGAGGTGTTCGAAGCTAGCTTCCACTGTCGCAACTAGTCGTTCTCATTTCCCACATAGGTGTCCCTTGTGACAGTGCCGTCTACAACGCCGTCGTACGCCTTTGGGTGATCCATACAGCCGAATCAACATTTGAGCCATTATGACGCCCTATCTAGGCCGTTTACCGATCTGACAGCACCACATATTGTACACGGGGAAGACTATAATCTAGGCGCCCTACAACGCAAGTTCTGTGCCGGGTAGCTCGTCCAAATATCCAGCCTCTCGATTTGTGGCTACTGGCTATCTATTGGCTTAATAGAGACAAGCAAAGAAAAGATTCCAAGTCGAAATGGTCATTCGAAATGAGACTTTATTGCTAACCTTACTTTCGGCCTTTCATTTCGAATCTGCGCTGCAAATGTGCCGAGCGACTTTTTGAACGGAGTTACGAAGATAACTGAACTGAACGGCTTCTGGTGGCATCTTTCATAGTCCACGACCAGTCGCGCGACTGGTCGCTCGACTGATCGCGCGATCTGCTCGGGACCGTCCACGGCGGCACCCATAACTAGCGCGGCCTCCTCGACGGGTGCATGTCGGTTGGCGCGATGGGCGGAGTCGCGCCGCCTCAAATGGGCCTCAGAAGGAGCGCGCACATCTCAGATCGCGTAATCTTCTGCTCTCCTCTCCTCTATAGATGATCGAATTGGCTTCTATCATCTATACAGGAGAGGAGAGCAGAAGATTACGCGATCAGAACGAGTTGAACAGCGCGATGGGCGGAGTCGCTCCGCCTCAAATGGGCGGGGCGACCCCGCCCATCGCGCCAACCGACCGGCTCCCTCCTCGACCGATCGAGCGACCAGTGGCGCGATCAGTCGAGTGACCAGTCGCGCGATCGGCCGCCAGTCGCTCGCGAGATGGGTCCGCGACCAGTCGCGCGACCGGTCGTGGACTAGGAAAGATGCCGGTGAGTGCATAACATAAATGACCCCAATGGCAAAGTGGCTACGAAGGGCTAAGCCAAACGATCGCCTCCCACGCTAATTACTGGTTCGCGTCGTTACTATTGACAAGAACGAATATAAGAAAAATCGTGGGTCATCGCACACGTTGTAGTTGTCCCGCAAGAAGGTGTTATAGATAGCCGCTGTTCAATTTCTAGCCCGCGTTCTGAGCATACTGCCCACAGTTGCACAAGGTGAATCGTAGCCTGTCGAAGGATATACTCGCTGTCTATTGATACGGTCCACTGGCGATATCTTCCGCCACTCACTATTTGAATACGCTACCACATATACATAATACACAATCCGTGTCGATGCTATGAAAAGCTAAACTGACATTTTGCATCCTCAATGACTGTGAAGCATTAACACTGAGAAATGGTGAGGGAAAAGCATTTGACGTAGAAAAAAAAACAACTGAAAGATAGCAGATGACAAGAGGCGAACAGCGTTTGCAATAATAAGTAGAATTCAAAATTATTTGCCATTTTCGTCAGTCATGGCGCGCTCTGTGCAAGCACAGTTCGGTAAACATAGTTCGATGAAAGTTTAGTTGGGGGGGGGGGGGGGGGGGGGGCGCCAGCGTCCTTCTGTGCTCTGCGTCTCTTCAATTCTTACCCTATCTAATTATCTCACCCATCCCGGCGCTTAGGGAAGGAGCTCGGGAAGGGTGAACTAATTGGATGTTCAATTCCTAACCCATCCCAGCTTTTTGCACGAGATAATCATCTTTCCCACTCCAGAGCTCCTCCCCTAGAAGGGGAGTAAACCATCTCTGCGACCTAGCGTGGTCTCTACGCACTGTGCCGCCTGGGGGGACGGTACATTCGTGCGATTCGGGCTGCGCGCGGCAAATTGCGCGGCGAAATTCGTGCTGTTTTAAATGACTTTGGCGATGATTATTGGAGCACGAACTTGAAGTAGAGTACTTCAGTAGAGGTGGACAATCCTACTGACCTACTTAACTTCAAACTTGGGCCCCAATGATAGCCTCCAGAGTCGTTTAAACCACCACGAATTTCGCCGCGCAATTTGCCGCGGGCAGCCCGAATCGCACGAATGTACACACACCCTGCCGCCTGGTGTCGGAGACGCAGAGCACAGGAGGGCGCTGGCACCTCCGCCCCCGCCCCCCCCCCCCCCCCAACTACATTTTACCCATAGTTCCTGTACTGCTGCAACGAATATTCATATTCAACGAAAAATACCGGGATGTGGTGCAGAGTGATCGAAGTTTCAACTACATTTTCACCCATACATAGTTTCTGTAATGCTGCAACGAATATTCGTATTGGTGAAAATGTAGTTGGGGAGTTGGGGACCTTCATATTCAATGAGAAATACCGGGTGTGGTGCAGAATGGTCGGAGTTTTCGCGTCGCGGCGAGAGAGACGCCGCGCGAGGAGGAATAGCAGAATGCAGTGGCAAGTAAGAAACGCAGGAACAAAACATTGGAATTATGCCAAAAATAATAATCGCATATCGATTGAGCTGATGAAGAGCGCTAGAACTGTGATAACGAGGCGAACGCTTCGCGGCTGCCGCGCGCAGCGAATCGGTTATACAAAACCTATCCTACTGCCCGTCTCCCCACCACATGGGGCGTCGTCGGGTCATGCCTTCATAAGTCCAGCGAAGGCTTAAAAATCGGTCACAATGGTTTTTTGAAGCCTACTACTACGAAATAAAGTATTCACATGCTGAACGGCTTGTGGAGATTGCGCCTAATGCAGAATTATACATGGAGCATTGCTGAAAATGTCATTCTTTGAGCAGCTTCGTCCAGTTGTTGTCAAATCCTTCGTTCCCCCATCCTAATCCAACCTTAAAAATGAATACATTCAGAAATAGCCCCAAATCTGAAAATGTAGTTGGAGGGGGGGGGGGGGGAGTAGGTGGGGCACACAAGAATTAAGATGGATTTTAACATCCCGTGAACGTGTGACACCATCATGTTATTCCGTGTTACAACATCGACATGCAATTTTTAAACTTAGCCGTAGAAGGTAAGTAACACCAGGGGCCGTAAGGTACGCTCCCCCGAACAGGGATGGGTCCCCTTCCCGGTAATGCATGCTTTCGGGGAGAGGCCACGCCCACTGGTTCGAGGGGAGAACTTC
Organism: Haemonchus contortus; assembly: GCA_000469685.2. Lineage (NCBI taxonomy): Eukaryota > Metazoa > Nematoda > Chromadorea > Rhabditida > Trichostrongylidae > Haemonchus > Haemonchus contortus. The sequence goes on along the minus strand of LS997567.1, from coordinate 24,482,396 downwards.
CCGAACGACGCGCGATCGGGGCTAGCCGGGGCTACCGTAACTATTGACCGCGGAGTGCGGAATTGTTTGTCGAGCGCACAATTTTCTATGGCTTACGCAACCCCCTTGGCTTGAATTATGGAGGAAAGGCGCAGGTTCGTTTGTGATTGGAACTGGAAAGGTTGCAAAAGGTTCTACAAGGCTCGCGGTTCCCAAAGACTATGAAATTTCGGCTCAAGCAAAACGGAAAATAAGTGTACTGCATCTTCTTTAAGGTTTTCGATAGTTCGAAGCGAGTTCGTGACTATTACCAGAATGATAGCGGAAAATTTATGGAAATCTCAGTTCTGTTTTGATCTTACCACTCATGTACTCGATTACACTTGGCTCACTTGCAACCTTTGTCGTCGCTCCCCCTTTTCGTCGACATCTACTTTCTTTATTCATGCCCTCTCCATTCTGCACAGTGTACGAATTCCTTCCAGAGGCGTTGATTTTACATTGAACACCATCGAATTATAACATTTGGCGGGCATAAATCTGTTGGAAGGTAGAGCTGTCAGAGGTACAATTACACTGTAATATACGCAAGGGTTGCAGGGTTGCAATTATTCCCAAAATATGCCGTAAATTTTTGACTAATTTGCGACTCGTGGTATTATGTGATTAGTAAGTATTCGGTGACGGTGGGAAACTGTGCAGTTTCTTTATTCATTACAATGGCGAGCTATGTTCGGAAACATTTTTTATGACTTCAAGCACAGAAGGATTTTACGTACTTGAGTGAGGTTGTTTGAACGGAGACCTAGGTAAGCTCATGGAGTCTGCAGTACTAGTTAGCTATGGGAACCAACATTGCCAGTTTAGTCTCCTGAGAAAACTTAAGCTGACGAAGTTTGCTTAAAATTTGTTGATTTACCCAGGTTTCGCTTGAAGCTCATGAGGAAATAAGGAGCTCTAGCTAGTATTAACTCTCTTGATAAGAGGGAAAGCAGGTGTAGGTGCTTTCACGTTCCCAATAGCAATCGTCAGCCTCTTAGGTCTCATTTCGTGTTCCCACTCTCAACTTGTGGGCTCAACAGTTGAAGAACTCAGTGCTTCAAAAAACAGAAGTGTATGGAATATGAAACTCGAAGTTGTGAAGGGTAAACAAATAGCGTTCGCGTCATTAATTTAATCTTTACATTGATGTTGCAGAAAAGAGGAAGTTTTAGGTCGATTCTAAAAGTTCCGAAGTATATAATAACCATAATATCCGAAATAGCATAACACTTTCATCGCTTTACGGACGGCTCACATCTTCCCAGTTGCGGCCAGAGTTCTTTCCTGAGGTGACGATTCATCACACCCAGCACGTTGGTGCTGTTGCTGTTCGCCGGAGTTGTATGGATCTTCGTGCACCGCCACATGTTTTCAAGAATACTTATTGTTGCCCTAATCAAGCTCTAAGCTTCAACTGGCTGTTGCATGTCTGCAGTGATGTTAGCTTTTTGCTTCACTCATATGACTTCATAGTTGTCTGCAGTTCCAGCTAACTTATTTGAACTGAAATGAAATAGCTTTTTTTGGCATTTCACTCGCACTGACTGGTTTTTCTAGTTTTTTTTGGACCCTGTTCTACCAAAAAAACTTTCAATTACTTGAAACTCTAGTGAAGAAAATTTGTAAGTGGAAGAAAAGGCTTTTGTTGATATTTCATTCGACGTTTGAATTCAGCTCCTATCGATGATTACAAGTCGTCTCCTATCGTGGTGAAATTTGCACCTATTGTGTATCCGGAGCTCTTTATAGAGGATATGGTGGAGGGCTGCGCACGAAACGAAAGATTGCCAAATCTTGTATTTAGGCTTGAAAAGCTCCCAAAATCAAGGATTAAGTTTAGGATAACATAATATCAAGGAGTAAAATATCCTGGGGTCTCATCCGGTAAGGGGGCATCAAGTGGCTGCCTAACTTGATGTCCCCCTTACCGGATGAGACCCCAGGATATTTTAGTCCTAGATATTATGTTATCCTAAACTTAATCCTTGATTTTGGAAGGAAGCTTTTCAAGCAGAAATACAAGATTTGGCAACTTGCCAACATTTAAAGGCCATCGAGACTCTGTATGTCTGACTCCCCTGGGACGACCCGCGAGCATACCTTACGGCTGCTTTCGGGGACGCCATTCTCGGGGAGATTCGAATCGGGGCGTCCCAGCCCCGAACAGGAGAGCATACCTTACGGCCCCAGGGTAGGCGAGTTCTCAGCTTACGCATGAGGTACTCACCTCATCCATCTCGGTGCTCCTATCCTCCAAGGACGAAGAGTTAAAAAATACATCCCCGTGGCTGAAACCGCACAAGTGCGCACAGATAGTCGGTGCTCATCCTCCTCTTCGTCTCCGGTACAGTGCTAGTATAACACGAGCTAGCCGTAGAACTGCGAAAAATTATTTCTAGTTTGACTAACACTGTGAAGCGTTCCCCTTCCCCCGCAACTACATTTTAACCCGAAGTTTCGAATAATTTCCAAGTTTTCATCGCCTTTGACGTGCTACTCAGCAACATAATTTACTAAGAAAGCCAATAAGGTAGCACTGTGTACGCGACGATAATATGAATATTGTGGCGATAATTGCATAAATGAAAGTACGTATTTATTCCTCCATAGTATAGAGGAAGACAACGTTGGAAGAGAGCACCATTGCACTAAAACCTAACCAAGACAAGTGCTCATCAGAAAGCCCGAACAACTCAGTTTCCTTTATATGTAGTGCGTAAATTACAAATTGCGCAAGTATTGAGTAGCAAGCCTCACATCGCGAGCACGACCCAGTGCTGGACAGAGAAACAAAAGAAAGGTTTGTAAGCAGTCACACCGGTTATGAAATGAAGTCTCCCCACGGTAATATGCGAAACGGAAGACCCCATCATGAAGAACAACGTAGAAAATAGATGAGTTGAAGGAATATAGGTAGTTAGTTAAGCGTGCAACACGCAGTGAGAAGAGAGTGCGAGAGACACAGCGCCTGCACTCTCAGCCCACAATATATCGATCGTGACGTCACCATCTGCGTTCCCACGGAATCCCACTACCGCTCTGTCAAGTTCTCGAACATGTTGCTTGTGGTCATCCAAAGATCGTTTACGAAAATCTGTTCGATCCCACGCATGTCATGCATTTGTGTCGTAGGACCGCACCTGTACAAAAAACCAGGAAACTGATGACAAACAAGCCTCGCGCTAAGATCGAGAAATGGAAAGTAAATCTGAGATATCGACACACTCTTGGTATTCGCTTCCTCATCCAAAAATTACGGAGCAGGAAACAGACGGTATTTTTGTCTAAAGTGCGTAGTTCAGACGTTGGAAGAGAGCATGAAAAAAGTGCTAGAAGCAAAGCGCAGGATACTAATATATAACGAAAAAGTGCGCGGAAAAAGAGACGCTGCAGGGCAACGATGAGGTATAAGACTAAGGGAGAAGCGAGGAGACTGAATAGAAGGAGCAACACGAGCGCTGGAAACACATAACGGCTGTGAAAGTGTTACTCATCTAGTCGCCGGCAGGGTGTTCGTCTTCACAATCTGCCAATAAAACGATTAATTATAATAGTAGCTGGGAGGTTGGAGTAGCTTACGGATGTAGTTTACGATAAGGATGTTCTTCAGGAATGAGCTATTGCACCCAAAATGAATTTTCGAGGTTATGTAAGCAAACAAACTTATGCTTTGTCCTAAGTATTGTTTGGCTACTGCCAAAAAACACGGTAAGAAAAATGTAGTAGGGGGAGGAGGGGTGAGGATGAGTGTTACAGAGGCATTGGGGCATCCTCCGCCACCCGCGTGCGGCTGCGTGGCGGTTTTGTTTGCGCCCCTTTTATTTCCCTGGCATTGGAGCGCAACATAGTTTGCACGCCATTCTCAAAGGTGCACCATGTGACCCCCTAGCGGCCCCACAACCCGCTCCGTATCCTTGCCTAAAAAATTACCGAATTCGAAGTAGAGTAGATTAGTAAGATCAGCTGACCATACTAATCTACTCTACTTCATGTTTGTGCCCCAATGAGCGCTGCAGTCGTCCAAATCGCCACGAATTTCGCGGCGCAATTGGCCGCGCGCAGTTTGAATCGCACGAATGTACACACACCCAAGGTTATGACGTGGGATGAAATATGTTGTCTACAAATTCTACAGAATTCGGAGGATACTCTTTGAAGCCGCCTTCCGCTCTGTACCGTCACTCGGGGGCTGAGGGGGGGGGGCAAGAACGCTATTAAATTTCGCCACCGGCTGCCGTTCAAATTGCTTTCCCGCGCGCGAACATTCGAATGTTTTATGGACTTGTATTGGAGCACATTATGTCTTCACTAGTGCGGCTGCAGTAATGGATGGGTGTCGTTCGAATTGACTTTTTTCCACAAAAGTCGCGGCATGGAAAGTTGTGTCAGTCCCAGTCTACCTCTTCGGTGTGATCTTCAATGATACAGGCATACAATCATGGTGAAAAGGCGCCTTCCCAATGCCGCTCACTACCAGTTATGAGTATGGGTTATGCCTTGTCTTCTAGTTCAAGAAAATCCCATTTACTGACTTCAATTTGGGGTTTTCTTGTGCTAAAGTGACTCATCCTTACTATATATAATCCACAAGTTTGGTGTGTCTGTATGTATGTATGTATGTATGTATGTATGTATGTATGTATGTATGTATGTATGTATGTATGTATGTATGTATGTATGTATGTATGTATGTATGTATGTATGTATGTATGTATGTATGTATGTATGTATGTATGTATGTATGTATGTATGTATGTATGTATGTATGTATGTATGTATGTATGTATGTATGTATGTATGTATGTATGTATGTATGTATGTATGTATGTATGTATGTATGTATGTATGTATGTATGTATGTATGTATGTATGTATGTATGTATGTATGTATGTATGTATGTATGTATGTATGTATGTATGTATGTATGTATGTATGTATGTATGTATGTATGTATGTATGTATGTATGTATGTATGTATGTATGTATGTATGTATGTATGTATGTATGTATGTATGTATGTATGTATGTATGTATGTATGTATGTATGTATGTATGTATGTATGTATGTATGTATGTATGTATGTATGTATGTATGTATGTATGTATGTATGTATGTATGTATGTATGTATGTATGTATGTATGTATGTATGTATGTATGTATGTATGTATGTATGTATGTATGTATGTATGTATGTATGTATGTATGTATGTATGTATGTATGTATGTATGTATGTATGTATGTATGTATGTATGTATGTATGTATGTATGTATGTATGTATGTATGTATGTATGTATGTATGTATGTATGTATGTATGTATGTATGTATGTATGTATGTATGTATGTATGTATGTATGTATGTATGTATGTATGTATGTATGTATGTATGTATGTATGTATGTATGTATGTATGTATGTATGTATGTATGTATGTATGTATGTATGTATGTATGTATGTATGTATGTATGTATGTATGTATGTATGTATGTATGTATGTATGTATGTATGTATGTATGTATGTATGTATGTATGTATGTATGTATGTATGTATGTATGTATGTATGTATGTATGTATGTATGTATGTATGTATGTATGTATGTATGTATGTATGTATGTATGTATGTATGTATGTATGTATGTATGTATGTATGTATGTATGTATGTATGTATGTATGTATGTATGTATGTATGTATGTATGTATGTATGTATGTATGTATGTATGTATGTATGTATGTATGTATGTATGTATGTATGTATGTATGTATGTATGTATGTATGTATGTATGTATGTATGTATGTATGTATGTATGTATGTATGTATGTATGTATGTATGTATGTATGTATGTATGTATGTATGTATGTATGTATGTATGTATGTATGTATGTATGTATGTATGTATGTATGTATGTATGTATGTATGTATGTATGTATGTATGTATGTATGTATGTATGTATGTATGTATGTATGTATGTATGTATGTATGTATGTATGTATGTATGTATGTATGTATGTATGTATGTATGTATGTATGTATGTATGTATGTATGTATGTATGTATGTATGTATGTATGTATGTATGTATGTATGTATGTATGTATGTATGTATGTATGTATGTATGTATGTATGTATGTATGTATGTATGTATGTATGTATGTATGTATGTATGTATGTATGTATGTATGTATGTATGTATGTATGTATGTATGTATGTATGTATGTATGTATGTATGTATGTATGTATGTATGTATGTATGTATGTATGTATGTATGTATGTATGTATGTATGTATGTATGTATGTATGTATGTATGTATGTATGTATGTATGTATGTATGTATGTATGTATGTATGTATGTATGTATGTATGTATGTATGTATGTATGTATGTATGTATGTATGTATGTATGTATGTATGTATGTATGTATGTATGTATGTATGTATGTATGTATGTATGTATGTATGTATGTATGTATGTATGTATGTATGTATGTATGTATGTATGTATGTATGTATGTATGTATGTATGTATGTATGTATGTATGTATGTATGTATGTATGTATGTATGTATGTATGTATGTATGTATGTATGTATGTATGTATGTATGTATGTATGTATGTATGTATGTATGTATGTATGTATGTATGTATGTATGTATGTATGTATGTATGTATGTATGTATGTATGTATGTATGTATGTATGTATGTATGTATGTATGTATGTATGTATGTATGTATGTATGTATGTATGTATGTATGTATGTATGTATGTATGTATGTATGTATGTATGTATGTATGTATGTATGTATGTATGTATGTATGTATGTATGTATGTATGTATGTATGTATGTATGTATGTATGTATGTATGTATGTACAGGGTGCGCCATAAATATGGTAACAAAAATATTGGCCTCTAGAAACCGTAGTTCATGTTGAAACATAACCAATTTTGGTGTATTATTTACTGTGCATCACATCTACAAAACGAACACACCGCCATCTTATATAACTATTTCCTGTACTAATTATAGCTCAAAGTTTCTCCGGCTACTCATCGACAGTGGCACGCAGAGTTTCTTGGAAAATTCCAGCCCAGGCTTTTTTCAGTGATTTCTTAGGAGCAGCAGCAGTGGTGCGTTTTGAAGCGCAGGCTTTCCTCTCTAGCATGGACTATATCCGGCGACCCATCACATTGTGGTCCGGGAAATTCGTAGGAAGATTGCAAGCTGGGATTGAGTCGCGAACATTTCCTCACCACCAGTCTTGGTCTTTTCCCATTCGTGAGCAAGTGCGATGCAGTTTTCAAGTCGTACCATTAGAAAAATCTTTGACCCTCAGCTGCATCCTTCCAGAAGAACCCTTCTTAAGAGGGTCGGATTAAGCTTTGTACTTTTCTCGAACAAAAATTGCGATATCGCTGTGATGGTAGGGATTCTAGCCCAAACTATCATAAAAGAGAGAAAATGGCTTTGAGAGGCGGTCTGACTCTTCTCATCGGCTTCAGCACTCGTAGTGGGAACTATACGTGTACTTTGAGATCTCAACATTTCTTCCACGCTAATCACTCTTCAGTGAGAAAAAAGTCTGTCTAAGCGCGTGCCGCGCGCAAGTGGCGCGTAACAAATGTTCTTTCTTTTCAACTTCCTCTCGTCAAAATGCTTATAAGGCTTTCGAATCCTGTTTGGATACAATTGTATTTACTCAGGGTAGAGTCTATCCTTTGAGAAGAACATACAAACAAATCAGCTGTCATTTTTCACGTGTTTCTGCATGTTCTGCATCATACTCCTTTCCAAGAAAATGTCTTCGGAAAAAGGGTCGTATAAGAGAGAAGGCGACCATTTCGAGATTTGTTTTTAACCTGTCTACGCTACACGATTCAAGAGGCTGTCATGTGGGAAATGTTGAATTGAGGAACGATCCCGGGGAAGGATTCACCAAATGCGCGCAAAAGCGGAACGGTCGGTGGTTGTCTGCGAGGCTCCACCATTTTTCGGAATTTGACGAGGCGGGGGTAACAAAGTACATATGTTGGCTAAGGTATATCATGAACATAAGGGGAGGTACAGTTTTGGAGAAACTCGCCAAACAAGGAAATTACGCACATCCGAAAAGTTGTTACCATATTTATGGCGCACCCTGTATGTATGTATGTATGTATGTATGTATGTATGTATGTATGTATGTATGTATGTATGTATGTATGTATGTATGTATGTATGTATGTATGTATGTATGTATGTATGTATGTATGTATGTATGTATGTATGTATGTATGTATGTATGTATGTATGTATGTATGTATGTATGTATGTATGTATGTATGTATGTATGTATGTATGTATGTATGTATGTATGTATGTATGTATGTATGTATGTATGTATGTATGTATGTATGTATGTATGTATGTATGTATGTATGTATGTATGTATGTATGTATGTATGTATGTATGTATGTATGTATGTATGTATGTATGTATGTATGTATGTATGTATGTATGTATGTATGTATGTATGTATGTATGTATGTATGTATGTATGTATGTATGTATGTATGTATGTATGTATGTATGTATGTATGTATGTATGTATGTATGTATGTATGTATGTATGTATGTATGTATGTATGTATGTATGTATGTATGTATGTATGTATGTATGTATGTATGTATGTATGTATGTATGTATGTATGTATGTATGTATGTATGTATGTATGTATGTATGTATGTATGTATGTATGTATGTATGTATGTATGTATGTATGTATGTATGTATGTATGTATGTATGTATGTATGTATGTATGTATGTATGTATGTATGTATGTATGTATGTATGTATGTATGTATGTATGTATGTATGTATGTATGTATGTATGTATGTATGTATGTATGTATGTATGTATGTATGTATGTATGTATGTATGTATGTATGTATGTATGTATGTATGTATGTATGTATGTATGTATGTATGTATGTATGTATGTATGTATGTATGTATGTATGTATGTATGTATGTATGTATGTATGTATGTATGTATGTATGTATGTATGTATGTATGTATGTATGTATGTATGTATGTATGTATGTATGTATGTATGTATGTATGTATGTATGTATGTATGTATGTATGTATGTATGTATGTATGTATGTATGTATGTATGTATGTATGTATGTATGTATGTATGTATGTATGTATGTATGTATGTATGTATGTATGTATGTATGTATGTATGTATGTATGTATGTATGTATGTATGTATGTATGTATGTATGTATGTATGTATGTATGTATGTATGTATGTATGTATGTATGTATGTATGTATGTATGTATGTATGTATGTATGTATGTATGTATGTATGTATGTATGTATGTATGTATGTATGTATGTATGTATGTATGTATGTATGTATGTATGTATGTATGTATGTATGTATGTATGTATGTATGTATGTATGTATGTATGTATGTATGTATGTATGTATGTATGTATGTATGTATGTATGTATGTATGTATGTATGTATGTATGTATGTATGTATGTATGTATGTATGTATGTATGTATGTATGTATGTATGTATGTATGTATGTATGTATGTATGTATGTATGTATGTATGTATGTATGTATGTATGTATGTATGTATGTATGTATGTATGTATGTATGTATGTATGTATGTATGTATGTATGTATGTATGTATGTATGTATGTATGTATGTATGTATGTATGTATGTATGTATGTATGTATGTATGTATGTATGTATGTATGTATGTATGTATGTATGTATGTATGTATGTATGTATGTATGTATGTATGTATGTATGTATGTATGTATGTATGTATGTATGTATGTATGTATGTATGTATGTATGTATGTATGTATGTATGTATGTATGTATGTATGTATGTATGTATGTATGTATGTATGTATGTATGTATGTATGTATGTATGTTATGTATGTATGTATGTATGTATGTATGTATGTATGTATGTATGTATGTATGTATGTATGTATGTATGTATGTATGTATGTATGGTATGTATGTATGTATGTATGTATGTATGTATGTATGTATGTATGTATGTATGTATGTATGTATGTATGTATGTATGTATGTATGTATGTATGTATGTATGTATGTATGTATGTATGTATGTAATGTATGTATGTAATGTATGTATGTAATGTATGTATGTATGTATGTATGTATGTATGTATGTATGTATGTATGTATGTATGTATGTATGTATGTATGTATGTATGTATGTATGTATGTATGTATGTATGTATGTATGTATGTATGTATGTATGTATGTATGTATGTATGTATGTATGTATGTATGTATGTATGTATGTATGTATGTATGTATGTATGTATGTATGTATGTATGTATGTATGTATGTATGTAATGTATGTATGTATGTATGTATGTATGTATGTATGTATGTATGTATGTATGTAATGTATGTATGTAATGTATGTATGTATGTATGTATGTATGTATGTATGTATGTATGTATGTATGTATGTATGTATGTATGTATGTATGTATGTATGTATGTATGTATGTATGTATGTATGTATGTATGTATGTATGTATGTATGTATGTATGTATGTATGTATGTATGTATGTATGTATGTATGTATGTATGTATGTATGTATGTATGTATGTATGTATGGTATGTATGTATGTATGTATGTATGTATGTATGTATGTATGTATGTATGTATGTATGTATGTATGTATGTATGTATGTATGTATGTATGTATGTATGTATGTATGTATGTATGTATGTATGTATGTATGTATGTATGTATGTATGTATGTATGTATGTATGTATGTATGTATGTATGTATGTATGTATGTATGTATGTATGTATGTATGTATGTATGTATGTATGTATGTATGTATGTATGTATGTATGTATGTATGTATGTATGTATGTAATGTATGTATGTATGTATGTATGTATGTATGTATGTATGTATGTATGTATGTATGTATGTATGTATGTATGTATGTATGTATGTATGTATGTATGTATGTATGTATGTATGTTATGTATGTATTGTATGTATGTATGTATGTATGTATGTATGTATGTATGTATGTATGTATGTATGTATGTATGTATATGTATGTATGTATGTATGTATGTATGTATGTATGTATGTATGTATGTATGTATGTATGTATGTATGTATGTATGTAATGTATGTATGTATGTATGTATGTATGTATGTATGTATGTATGTATGTATGTATGTATGTATGTATGTATGTATGTATGTATGTATGTATGTATGTATGTATGTATGTATGTATGTATGTATGTATGTATGTATGTATGTATGTATGTATGTATGTATGTATGTATGTATGTATGTATGTATGTATGTATGTATGTATGTATGTATGTATGTATGTATGTATGTATGTATGTATGTATGTATGTATGTATGTATGTATGTATGTATGTATGTATGTATGTATGTATGTATGTATGTATGTATGTTATGTATGTATGTATGTATGTATGTATGTATGTATGTATGTTATGTATGTATGTATGTATGTATGTATGTATGTATGTATGTATGTATGTATGTATGTATGTATGTATGTATGTATGTATGTATGTATGTATGTATGTATGTATGTATGTATGTATGTATGTATGTATGTATGTATGTATGTATGTATGTATGTATGTATGTATGTATGTATGTATGTATGTATGTATGTATGTATGTATGTATGTATGTATGTATGTATGTATGTATGTATGTATGTATGTATGTATGTATGTATGTATGTATGTATGTATGTATGTATGTATGTATGTATGTATGTATGTATGTATGTATGTATGTATGTATGTATGTATGTATGTATGTATGTATGTATGTATGTATGTATGTATGTATGTATGTATGTATGTATGTATGTATGTATGTATGTATGTATGTATGTATTGTATGTATGTATGTATGTATGTATGTATGTATGTATGTATGTATGTATGTATGTATGTATGTATGTATGTATGTATGTATGTATGTATGTATGTATGTATGTATGTATGTATGTATGTATGTATGTATGTATGTATGTATGTATGTATGTATGTATGTATGTATGTATGTATGTATGTATGTATGTATGTATGTATGTATGTATGTATGTATGTATGTATGTATGTATGTATGTATGTATGTATGTATGTATGTATGTATGTATGTATGTATGTATGTATGTATGTATGTATGTATGTATGTATGTATGTATGTATGTATGTATGTATGTATGTATGTATGTATGTATGTATGTATGTATGTATGTATGTATGTATGTATGTATGTATGTATGTATGTATGTATGTATGTATGTATGTATGTATGTATGTATGTATGTATGTATGTATGTATGTATGTATGTATGTATGTATGTATGTATGTATGTATGTATGTATGTATGTATGTATGTATGTATGTATGTATGTATGTATGTATGTATGTATGTATGTATGTATGTATGTATGTATGTATGTATGTATGTATGTATGTATGTATGTATGTATGTATGTATGTATGTATGTATGTATGTATGTATGTATGTATGTATGTATGTATGTATGTATGTATGTATGTATGTATGTATGTATGTATGTATGTATGTATGTATGTATGTATGTATGTATGTATGTATGTATGTATGTATGTATGTATGTATGTATGTATGTATGTATGTATGTATGTATGTATGTAATGTATGTATGTATGTATGTATGTATGTATGTATGTATGTATGTATGTATGTATGTATGTATGTATGTATGTATGTATGTATGTATGTATGTATGTATGTATGTATGTATGTATGTATGTATGTATGTATGTATGTATGTATGTATGTATGTATGTATGTATGTATGTATGTATGTATGTATGTATGTATGTATGTATGTATGTATGTATGTATGTATGTATGTATGTATGTATGTATGTATGTATGTATGTATGTATGTATGTATGTATGTATGTATGTATGTATGTATGTATGTATGTATGTATGTATGTATGTATGTATGTATGTATGTATGTATGTATGTATGTATGTATGTATGTATGTATGTATGTATGTATGTATGTATGTATGTATGTATGTATGTATGTATGTATGTATGTATGTATGTATGTATGTATGTATGTATGTATGTATGTATGTATGTATGTATGTATGTATGTATGTATGTATGTATGTATGTATGTATGTATGTATGTATGTATGTATGTATGTATGTATGTATGTATGTATGTATGTATGTATGTATGTATGTATGTATGTATGTATGTATGTATGTATGTATGTATGTATGTATGTATGTATGTATGTATGTATGTATGTATGTATGTATGTATGTATGTATGTATGTATGTATGTATGTATGTATGTATGTATGTATGTATGTATGTATGTATGTATGTATGTATGTATGTATGTATGTATGTATGTATGTATGTATGTATGTATGTATGTATGTATGTATGTATGTATGTATGTATGTATGTATGTATGTATGTATGTATGTATGTATGTATGTATGTATGTATGTATGTATGTATGTATGTATGTATGTATGTATGTATGTATGTATGTATGTATGTATGTATGTATGTATGTATGTATGTATGTATGTATGTATGTATGTATGTATGTATGTATGTATGTATGTATGTATGTATGTATGTATGTATGT
>LS997567.1:24251089-24463589 GCA_000469685.2 Haemonchus contortus | reverse complement strand
AGAGGCTCAGATGATAAAGTTCTGTAATGAAAATCAGAAGCTCATGTGGTTCCGTCCCTAATGGCTAGAGCCCCTAGCGCACGCAATAGCGTGCTTAGCCGCCTTGTTTCATTATATTCTGAGCGTTGCTTGTGTATTTTATACATAATATGTAAATGGTAGTGTTGAGAGTCACACAACAACCGTAAATGAGACACATTTTTAATCATTCCGGCTGAAAATCCTTTGGGCGGATGTCAATGACAAAAGTTTATGTGCAGTGAGTTCACTGGTCCATCAAGTGGTCGTCTCTCCAAAGCGACAGCTAAGAAAGTTGTTAGTGATAGAGTATTCTGAGTATTCTGGAACTTTGGTTTATGAAGAAGCCCGATTTCGTTGCGGTCCCAACGACCAATTAGCAAGGAGAACAGAGATCGATGAAAAATTAGTCATTATTTTGCAAAAAAAAAGAGTTCTAAGCAGCCCACCACTTCCTTCTTCGCTCGAAATACGAGTGGGCACAGAAATATAGGAAGTGATCTTATATCGGAGATGGATGAATACTTTAGCGGAATAATACTTTTCTGAGTTATTCAGGAGACATAACCCCATGTTTCACAAGTACTGCAGCAATGTAGGCTCCGAGATCCTTCATCATATCTCTAGCAATTCGGCAGTTCAAGAAAGAGATGCCTACATAATCTGTGGTACTGTGGTAAATCGAATTTCAAACCAATATGAGCCCCTATAACCACTTCCTTCACTGCTGCTTAGGTCGTTAGAGTGGTATAGGGTTTTTCAAGGAAAGCAATAGCCTCGTTCTCGTTTTCCTGGACATCCTGCACGCCATACTATTGAGTGCGGCATATGCAGCGCTGGCCTCGAGACCGTCACATGGTTTCTGATCCAAACATCCGCGCGCGGGAAATTAATTCGAACGGTAACCGGTGGCGAGATTTAATTGCGTTCGGGGGGCGGCACCCCTCGTGCTCTGCGTCTCCCTGACACCAGGCGGCAGAGTGCATAAGGAGCGCGAGCGCAGAGATGGTTTCCGGCCTCGCAGACCTCTTAATACTAGTGCTAAGGACCAGGGGTAAGCCTGGAAAACGCATTTCTTTGACTGTGATTCAGGAAAGGAATATCTCTGGGATGGGTGAGGTACTGACAACGCGGAAGGAGTCTCAATGAAGTAAAATTCATAAACAAGAATTGGTTAGAATTGAGGAGTTTGAAGCAGTGAGTTGATTCCGCGCTGTGGAGTTTGAACTGTGCGGGTTTGTCGAGTTTGATAATATACCGGGATCTTATAATTGAAGTTTATTCTGAATTAATAGCTGACCGATTTCTGGCTCTTCGAGGATTCACAAGACGAACGAGGAATCTGTGCGACGGAAGTTCGAGGGGTGTGTACCGATTCGTGCGAATCTGGGTGCGCGCGGCAAATTGCGCGGCGAAATTCGGTGCGATTTGAACGACTGCAGCGTTTATCATTGGGGCCCAAATTTGAAGTAAAGTAGGTTAGTAGAATTGTCCGACTCTACTAAAGTACTCTACTTCAAGTTTGTACCCCAGTGATAGGCGCCAGAGTTGTTTGAATGATCGCGAATTTCGCCGCGCAATTTGCCGCGTGCGCCCAGAATCGCACGAACCCACGAACGAACTCGTGCGTCCCCCAAGTTCGAGTGCTGCAGGCGGCAGCTTCACCAGTCAGGGATTCCTCATAAGATCGGATACCTAAAAGATACCTTTTTCGAGGGCCTCCATGGAGATCGCAAAAACTTTTTGGCGAATTATCTTCGCGTACGACTTGGGGATTGCTAAGGAGGTTCTCGAACGTTGGAGGTTAGTGAGAAAAGCATCATCCAATGAACGCAATAATTACGTGATGTGCTCGTTAAATACTACAGTAACAACGTAAGGAAGTTTGGCGGACCCAGTACCTGGTGCAAGTGAATGAAACATGTATCGTGTGCGGGGTGGTTCAGTGGTGTTGTGTAAATATGTTTATCTTTTGTGTTGATTATGTTATGCGTAATCGACGTGATAAATACAGCAATCACAAAATATGCAAAAGGCTAGAAGGAAAGGCAAGGTAAATGAATAAGGTTGAAAGGTCTAATTAAATGGGTAAACCAACGTGTCTTGTAGTCGTTTAGCGGAAGAGTGGGGACCACGCTTTTTGGTGGCCCCGCCCGCTTGACCCCCCTAATCATAGTTGGCGTCCCAAGTCGTCTCAGACAGTTAGAGAGCGACGAGGGACGGGGTTCGTCGACTCAGACGACGATACTCCGCCGGCGACGAAGTTTGCATTTGAATGGGGTCTTACAAAGATATATATGTACATGGCAATATGATGACGTATATCTACATGACAGCTCGGCAGTTGCTTTTCTTGATGGATGTAGCCGCATCGTAGCTGCTGTGAGGGTTGCTGGCTTCTGACAGTCGTGGTGAAGGGGTCATCATGGTGAAAATAAAAGAATTAATGTTACAATGAGTGTGATAGCACGACCTTGTAGGAGATGAGTGCATGAACTGCTTCTCCTTGGCAACCTGCTCACCTGTTAGCCTTCCAATGCTTACCTGGTGGCCAGTAATGATCAAGCCGATGAAGTCTGCTGTGATAACAGTCACGTTTGAAGTACCCGTACTTTTTTTGGGGTTATTAAAGTCAGCTGGCTCATTTAATCTATCCAGACAACGAGTTAGATGGCACCGCTCTATCTTTGGCGTTAAACCCTCTTTCTGGATAGGGTGGATTTTGGCAGTAGCAAGATATAGGTTTCTCATTCAGTGATCATATTGATTTATCAGTCGTATATTCGTTATATCACAGTAATATTATTTGCATAAGTAGCATTTATAGTGTTGAAATAAAATGCTTGGTAACTAATTTGAGGTGGAGTAGATCAAATCTGTTTAAGTTTCCCGCCGTTTTTGAGTAAGTAATTTGGAGAACAGCGATACCGCAATCGACCAAAGTTAACCATGCCAGTGTCTCGAAGATAACCCACTACGAGGCCGCGGCCCTACAGAGGCGGGTGTATACACCACCGAACTCAATCTCTTTAATCTAATTACGAACCTAAGGAGCTGGCTCGGGGGTGCCGCAAGAGTAACTAGCTGGTATTTTTGGATGTTCGAATTGCTTTATCAGAATTGCTGTAAACTCCGTGTGAAGCGAAAATATGGATGGCGGGTGTTAAACAGCTTTCGATCACTTCTTCGCCACACAATATTGTAAATAGTTGTCATAGTGGGCTAAGCTAAACAGACTAGCCATAATAAGTAGCATTGAATATAGCTTTTTTGCCTTAGTTTTTTTTGACTGATAAATCTCAATTATGATTGAGGTGTTGGTGCTTACGGGGTTGCTTCGTTGCTATTAACCCGAACCTTATGAACAATGACAGATCCACTGTTAGTTATACATAATATCAGGCTTTTCATCACTTTCCACATGCATGAGTATAAGGCGGAAAGGATGGTTGCTCCTATCTTGAGAATGAACAGAAGAAGCGTTGGACCGGCTATATAGGTTAAGGCCGCTAAACCGAAGACAACGGCGATACATGCTAAGGTTGTTTTCCAATATCTTCTGATCACTTTGAGTAATGGATCAAGACTCGGAAACGTTATATCCGAGAACCACTGATGTTTCAAAGGAATTCCATGGGTGTCCCTTTTAAAGGATGACGTGCCAGTAGGGGCTTCTATATGATAGAGCAATGATCCATTTAACACGAATTTGGTTGAAATGTCCGAGCAATGAGCGTTGCATTGCTCGTGTACTGCTGGGTGATTGAAACTGAGTATAATGTGATTGACTTCACCGGATTTCCCGCATTTAACGAGAAATTGTTTGGACTCGCAAACTACGATTACTGATGCTTGTAGTTGTAAGCTACAAATGGCTGTAAAATGTGCGCCAATCGCACAGTCATAGCAACCGGTTAGCTCAGAAATGTTGAATGTGCACCCTTGGTTGATTACAAGTTCGGCGGTATTGTGCAAAAACCTTGACTCGATCCGTATTACCATTTCTTTCTCGTTGGACGTAGCAACGATATCGCTAGCCTTAGCAGTTATTTCTGTATGGGGCGCTTGTAGAGGCAACCTGCTTAGCGTGCTATCGCGAAGCTTATGGACGGATTCGTCAGGGCATTGACAACTAAGGGGAGAATTGCCACAACTGCATCGTACGCGATTAGTGCACGAGGCGAAATTGTTTAGTGCTTGAACAGATGAGTTGCACGCTACCGGTAACCGGTAATTTGGAGGTAATGCATAGGCTCTATCTGGCGAAATAGCGAATTGATTGTTATCTAGTGAGGTTTTGAGCTTTTGTATGGAACCGACCGTAATGTTGAAGTCTTGAAATTGTTCTGTGACGTAAGGCCGAAAGGAGCGCACAAACTTATCTGTTCGACCGGCTATTGTTACCTCTATGTCCAGGGTTACTGTGGGAGTCCAGTGGGGACACCGTACAATTTCAAAGACACGATCTGAAACCGGTGCGTGGACAACTCCGAAAAACCAACAGCTTGGTAATGGAAGAAAGCAACCGCAGAAGATTCCTCCACAGCTGCTCATACAGCCGGAGTAACCAGGGTACTTTCTGGTATGGTTTAGTTCAGCAACTACCTCATTAGGGTTGAATCTATCACATTTGTCATTGGTGCATGAGCCGACGTTAGCGCAGTGTTTTGCGTGGAATATTCTCACTACTGTTGGCCTTGTGAAGAACTCTATGACTTTGGAACACTTGAATTCCACCATTTTCTTTACGAACTTTGCTACACCGACAGATTTGTTGCCGTGCCGAATTTCAATGCAGTGTTCTGATTGCAACCTGTTGAATAGCAGTTCTCTGCTGTATTCTAAATGGCAGTGATTTGTTTCGCTACACACAAGTTCCGCAGAGTGACGCATGAAGCCATGTTGGCAGGCGCTGCTAACGGAAAAGAGGCTTATCATTACACAAATGGTGAGCGCCGATCGTGTAATTTGGACTAACTCAAAATTACAGGTCGCAGTATTCTCTGCAGTTAGTTCCCTTGACACTGGAGTGAGCTTAGTTGGAGTTTTCTTAACGAGTTTTTTGTAGATTTTGACGGATGTCCATGCAATGCCCATTACTGTTATGATGTTCAATAGAGTAGAATAGCTGCCGTTGCGATTGCATCCAATGGCCAGCAGTGTGGGTTGCCTAGTAAGGTTTTTGATAGGAAGTGCTGATGATCACAAAATTTTGCTCTATCGCAGACTAGTGTTCGCTCACGTAAACCACTGCTTTCGTGGGTGCGTAGACGTACGTCGATATCCATGCCTGTGGGGGATATGGGTAGCAAATAGGTGGATGGTTGCGTTTTGTTGATGAATGACTGGCATTCATCAGTGATGCAGATCTCAAGCCAACCTTTAATTGGAGGTACATGTACAACCCCATTTCCACACCATGTGAAGGGAAGTTCGGTGGTTGCTAAAATAGGGGACATCACAGCCATTAGAGTCATGAGCATCATCAAGGATGTTGTTGGACGCGATGATTTTGAATGGGTAATGGCGCAGTCTGATGTCTTGAAAAATTCCCTAGCAAGCGTTTTAGAGGAGCGAGGTAGAGATTGTCGCTCGTGCGGTGTTTCTGAGCTTGAGGCTGGGGTTAATGAGGCAATTGTATCGGGTGGACTGCGAATTTCCAACGGGTAGATTTTGTTGAGATGGCGATGGATAATTTTCTGGTTGGGCATAAGAACTTTTGCTGTTCTAACTAAGCCGTCGTTGGATTCAACAATTTCTGTGATCCTGCCGTAAGACCACGTTCCCCTTGGAACGAGTTCTTGTTCAATAAGTACGATCTCACCTTTTTCTGGGCAGGACCGTTGTAAGTGTTTAGGTTGCTTTAGACGCTGTTTTTGCATCTCTCGAAGGGACACCAAGTACTCTTGCTTCCAACAATTCCAAAATTTGTTCGCTATCATTTCGGAAAAGAGGATCGCCTCTTCGGCTTGCTTTCGCGATTGGATAAGTTCGGGATCATACAGAGGATCATCTTTGTCCTGATTAGGCCCTTTTTCTGGAAGTGAGAATTTGACATTACCCTGAAGGAAATCCACCGGGCGAAGAGGAATCTTTGTGATGTCCTCTACGTTTATTTTTGTCAATGGCCTCGTGTTTAGGATTGCCTCTATTCTTGTGATTACCGTGGACGTTTCCGTGAAACTCCGCTTTCTCCGACCGACGGCCTTGTTAAGTGCTTTTTTGACCGATCCCACCAACCTTTCCCAAACTCCCCCCATCCAGGGCGATGCGGGAGGGTTGAATATCCATTTTATCCTCTCGGAAGCGCAGTAGGTCATAAGCGATTGTCCCGTCACTTCATCGTTCTTAAACATGGTGGCTATAATTTGTTTCCCCTGTTTGAAGTTCGTGCCGCAATCTGTACGCATTGTCCGGGGAATACCTCTTCTCGAAGTAAATCTGATGAAGCTATTTGAAAATGCTCCCGTGGACATGTTCTCCACAACTTCTAGATGAACTGCGCGTGTGACTAGACAAGTGTAAAGGGCCACATACATTTTTTCCTGTGTTTTTGCAGTGAAGGGGCCCATAAAATCACACCCTGTGTTCTGAAATGGTTTCGTCTCTACGACTCTGTCCATCGGTAGTGGTGGCATCAATGGAGCTCCTAGAGGCAAACCTTGATATCTTTTGCATGTGACGCAATTCTTCAAGAACGTCTTAAAGGAATTCGATGCGCGAGGAATCCAAAATCTTTGGCGTGCTATGGTTAGCGTATGCTCCTTCCCGCAATGCGCGTTCTCTGTGTGGATTTGCCAAAAGAGAAGGCGGACTAGCTCTGATTTAGGTGGAATGTAAATGGGTGACTTCGTATCCCTGGGAAGGGAAGCGTTTTGCAGCCGTGATTCGTGCCTAATTATACCGTTTGGGTCATGTGAGATTTTCTTGTCAGGAAACCTTTTTTGTAGGTTTTTTAGATTCTCCTGACTCTGCTCTTGGGTGATAATTATTTGTTCCGCTAGATCTATGTCAGATGACGAAATTTCTTTTGTTGCGGAGAAGTGCTGCGCTATAGAAAGTTTTATGTTCAACGCTCGATTTTTGTTGGTTGCTTCGGTCCAGCATTTTGTTGCTTTTCCAACCACGGAAACGACTCGAAGCGCTCTTTGATACTTCGAGAATCGTGCTAAATCTATGAGCTCGATTGTTTTTCGCAAGGGTCGACCGACGTTTCTACGAAAGCCAAAGATTCCGGCTGCTCTAGCTCATGGGGTACCTCGACGAAAGCTTCTAATGATTTTATTGGCCACGTGTCGGGTTTTCCTTCTAGCCAGCGAGGTCCTCTCACCCAATCGTCGTTGATTATACTTTGGGAAGTTAGCCCTCTTGTACCAGCATCTGCCGGATTGTGTAACGTGTCAACATGGAAGTAAGAAACGGAGATGTTCTTGAACTCTATTGCCTTTCTACCGTTTGCGATGCGCTCTCTTAGGTTTGCAACGAAAACGGGCAATTTCTTTGCAGATTTTAACCACCACAAAGCGATTTCGCTATCGGTCACAACTGATACATCTTCTATTAAGTCACACAGATTGTGCGCGATAGAGTGACTAAGTCGGATTGCCATGAGAAGACCCAAAAGTTCTAGTCGCGGGATTGTTTGGCGGACCTTTTTGGGTGTTAGTCGCGTTTTCCCACTGAGCAGATTTTCTCGTTTGAATATTCTGCCCGTACGCGCATGTAGCTATGGCAAGTTTACTAGCGTCTGCAAAAACCCACAAGCGAAATTTCCCTCCGGAGATGGAGTTTAGATTTCGCGGCACGGAAATAGTCGCGTTGGTGATTTCGCTGCACAACTGGTTCCATTTGTGGCATGTTACTGAGTCGAGGTGGGTTTTCCAATCAACTCCTTGATCGAAAACTTCCCTCATCAACGACTTTAACTGCACTAGTAATGGGCCCGCTAGACCTATTGGGTCATATACGGAATTTATTTGACTTACTATGTCTTTCTTTGTAAGTTTGTCCGCTAATCGAAAGTTAGTGCGTACTCTGTACGTATCAGTCGCTGTGTCGTAATTGACACCCAGGACTTTTAGGCAGTCTGTTTCTAGTCTGTCCTCTTTGGGAATTGCTGAGTTAACTTCGTAAGAGTTCGAAATATATTCTCGGAGGTTCATTCCGATTTTAGCGAAGAGTTCTTTTGATTGATGGTACTTACATAAGGCTTCTTCTACAGTATTAGCCATCATCATTATGTTGTCGACATAAAGATGATTTGCAATTTCGTTCGCTAATGGAGAAGCATGGCCATTGAGGTAGGACGCCAGTGCCATGTTGAGTATGCTGGGGGATGCTGTCACTCCAAATGGAAGTCTTCGAAAACGATAGTGGATCAGGTTGTCTCTTGTGGGTGGAAGATGTATATTCTTAACCCACAGGGACCTACATAGGTCTTTATGTGGTTCAACGAGGCGAATCTGAGTGAAGGCTGCTTCGATGTCACACATAAGAACGATATTGCCTCTTCGAGAGGTTATCAATATGTCGTGGATCTTATTTATGAAGGATTCCCCTTTGTGGATGACATCGTTAAGCGAAAGCTTGCCCTTTCGTTTCGAGGATGCATCAAAGACTATTCTGAGTGGCACCTTTTTGTTTGGTCTCCATATGCCGTAGTGAGGCATATAATAAGTACCGACAGCTCCAGGTTCTGCCTCTGAGAAGGATTCTATGGTTCCTTCATCCACGTACTTTCCAATTATTTGTGAGTACCATTTGTGTTGGTCGGAGGACTGTTGCAATGTGTGCTGAAGAGATTCTAGGCGGCGAATCGCCACGCTGTAGTTGTCTTCTAATTGGACAACATTCTCTTTCAAAGGGAACGGTGCTTTCACATGACCGTTTTCGAACAATATCGTTTTGGAATATTGCTCTAAATATTTGTGAATTTCGTCATCGTTGTGACATTCTTCTTCCGTAATCCCCAGCCCTTCTAATTCGAACATTTTGCGGAGCATTGTTTGCTCGCTTTGTTCGTGGAGAGCGGTCGTTGCATGGAAGGAACTGCTGCAAATATTTTCTGCTGGCAATGACCCTCTACCATATATTGTCGGACCGAATATTGTCCGCGCAATGTGGAGACCAGAGGGTGTTTTCATCAAGTGGTTCTGACCCGATATGAGTTCGTGGTAGTAGTCGAGACCGATAAGTATGTGCGGGGTTTGGATTTCCCCCGTAAATTTGAATTGGATAGGCAAATATTGTTCTCTTTTAAGAAATCGATGTCGTTTTCTGTGAGTTTAACGCTCGGGAAACCATTGGTGAGCATCGGCTTCGTGAGTATTTTCATCTCCACTTCATCGCCGTATGCCGAACTTACTTTTATTGTGACGACACGGCTTTCGAAGTTTTCTACATGGCCGCCTATGCCTGACATGGTACAGACTTCTGTGCTCAATTTAGAAAGGCTGAACTGCTCCGCTACCTCTTCCTTTATGATGGATTTTTGTGCCCCAGAGTCAAAGAAAAAGAGTACTTTTTCGTACACTTGTTTCTTGAAATTCCACATGTTTCCTTCAGCAGTCATTAGGACTAGCTGAGAGTTCGCCCGGGTTTGCTGTTTGGCAAGCGAAACCGTGTCTTCTGTTTTCAATTGGGCGTTGTTGTTCGAAAGATTATTGGGGTAGGCGACGCCGTTTTGGTTTCTCTAGAGGTTGTTATGACTCCTGCCTTGGGTGCCTTGAGATTTGGAGGGATGCTCTTTTCGAACATCCCTCTGGTTATTGTTGCGAGAATCTTTTTGCCCCGTCGTAACGTTATCGTCTTTCTTGACGCATAATGACATGTGATGTTTTTGACCACATCGGGGACAGTCTGCTCAGTTGGCAGTCGAAGCTGTTGTGACTCGAGGAACAGCACTTCCAGCATCTGTTTTCGTCTTTTATGATTTTTCGGCGACGGCTTTGATCCGTAACGGTCCGACGAGAGAATGATGAGTGATTGTTCTTGTGGCAAAAGATGCACTTATCCTTAAATTGGGGGCGCGAGTTAATTGCTGTACTATGCCCTTTGGTGGAATTATTGCCTATGGCATGACCCATCCTACCCTCAACGTAGTGCTTATCGGCGATCTCGTTCTTCAATTGAGCCATCAATTCTCCCGTTGTGGTACTATCTTGAGATCGGCCCTGTTTCAGAACAGGCTTTACGACATCTTGAGGGAATTTCGACAATATACTTTCGCACCATATTGGATCACACGTATTTCTTACGTCGTAGCCTGCTGAGATCATTTGGTGGACCAGAACTTGAATTTGGTCAAACGTTGCTAAGCAACTTTCTGTCGAAGACCCAGCTGACCTAAGATTAAATAACTTTTTCACTATTTGTGCTCTATTTACGGGAAGGTCACTATAATTACTCTGAAGAGTCTGAACTAGCCAGTTGTAATTTTCTGGCACTAGTCTTATCCCCTTTATAGAGTTCTGCGCTTTCCCCACCAAGCTTTCCTTCAACAGTAGAATTTTCTCCATGACGTCAAGCTCATTACTTTTGTGGACTAATGTTTCGAAGACTGCCCAGAACTCTGGAAAGTCTTCGGCGTCCCCGTGAAACTTGGGCAGGGACGCTTGAGGTGGTCTTATTGAGCGACAACTTCTTGGCGGGTTGATGCACTCAACAGACTGCGTCTCGTCTGCGACACCTACTGAGGGAGTCCTATTTTGGCTGCTAGGGCCTTGCTCTGAACCCTCGTCCGGGTTGATTTGTGAGCGCTGGTCTTCTCCTCCTAAGGCCAGTTCTTGTAGCCTTTGCGCTTTCTGCGTGGTGTACCCTAACTTGACGTCTAATCTGTCCCTCGCGCACTTTGCTTCGTCAAGGCGCGTAGTCAACATAAAGCCGAGCTCGTTCGCATCGGCCAATATAGTGTGAAGATTTGAATCTTCCTCTATTTGCTCTATTTCGAGCATGATATCCTTCCTATCTGCCTTACTCCTACAATTTTGGTGTTCCTCTCGGATCTCACTATAGAGTTTCTGGAGTTGTTCCTTGCCTAGATTTAATTGCCTAATGCCACTCTCTAGTAGTGCTACTGCAGACCTACATTGCTCGTAAGTCTCTTCATCGATCGATGGGAACTCTACCTTTTTCGTATACTCCCTATAGCGCGTGACCAAGTTCTTAAGCGTCGTTGCGCTAGAAATGATCGGTCTCTTGTGGAAATGGAGAGACATTGTTCCTGTGTTGATTAGATTAATTTTTATTATACTGTGTCTCTAAAATTTGTGATAGAACCTCGTTTGATTCTATTTACTATGCAGAACCTCGTTCGATTCTGTTTGTTCACCTTTCGAAAGTTGTAGGTCACGTTCGACTCTACTTTAATTTCAAAAGTTGTTTCTTGGGTGTTGAATATTCGGCTTATTTTAGCCGATGCACCAAAATGTGCGGGGTGGTTCAGTGGTGTTGTTTAAATATGTTTATCTTTTGTGTTGATTATGTTAAGCGTAATCGACGAGATAAATACAGCAATCACAAAATATGCAAAAGGCTAGAAGGAAAGGCAAAGTAAATGAATAAGGTTGAAAGGTCTAATTAAATGGGTAAACCAACGTGTGTTGTAGTCGTTTAGCGGAAGAGTGGGGACCACGCTTTTTGGTGGCCCCGCCCGCTTGACCCCCCTAATCATAGTTGGCGTCCCAAGTCGTCTCAGACAGTGAGAGAGCGACGAGGGACGGGGATCGTCGACTCAGACGACGATATATCGTTCGGCAAAAATGCAACGTAGGCCGAATCGTACGCAAAGGCTGGCTCGTCGGAGGAGAACGGGTTTAGTATTCGCAGAAATGATGATTGCAGCAGTGCAACGTTCTATGCTATCATTCAGATGGGAACAGATAAGTGGAAACGTTGCAGTAATCTGGCCAACTTAGGGTATCAGCACGAAACGGCGAATCACTCAGAGAATTTTCTCAGAGAGTTGGATGCTGACAGGGGAGTGCACACACCGCGCGTTGAAAACTTCTAAGCCACTATAAAGCAGAAATCCGTTCGCGTCATAGACTGAAGGGAGAGTTCTGGGGCGACCATGTCTTTGAAGTAGAATGGAAAGGACAGTTCAAAACTGAAGATATTTTCTACGAACTTCAGAAGCTTATTGCAGCAGGTATCCCATCTCTTAAGGACTTCCGTGTATATCATTTGTAAACATTAAATTGTAAACATAAGTTGCTCATTAAGGATCTATTCTATTTCATTTCAACTTTTTGCGCAACGTTAACATCTAACATACTCCGGTGCTCCTCCTTTTTTAGGCTTTGTTATATAATAACTTTCCGAGCTCTGTAAGAAGGTCTGTGAGGCTGGAAACCATCTCTGCGCTTTATTGTGGTCTCTACGCACTCTGTCGCCTGAGACGCGGGCCCGAAAGGACGCGGCTCCCCCCTCCCAAACTACATTTCGCTGGTTTCGTAATGTTGTTCCCATTGAAAGCTACTTCAACGGCATGGTATAGCGTTTTTACTTTGTTGAGTCAGAACGCTACCTTATGTTAGTGGAATGAGTGCATCAGTGAACTCGATGAATTAACGTCGTGTTCCATCGTCTTTGTCCTTGTTTGCCCAAGAAACGTAACAGATAGTCTCCGCCATCCAGTTTCAAAAGTTTCAGTGATTGAGTTCGTGTATTGTTGAGCACTCTACGGAATGCTCTCACTGAGGATTCTCTCTCACTGTGGGATCACAGCCGGCTATGCGAACATGTACGATTGAAATAATTTTATGTGCGATTGACGGAAGCCAACGAAATCTACAGGCCGGTCCGTGGCATTTTGCCATTTTCTGCAAGGAATCGCCGTGGGACTTCTGCTGGCACGATGCAACGGCCGTGGCTCAAGTTCGGTCGATATATGGCTGGATTGCGAAGTGGGGCTTTAATCCATTGTGGTAATGATGATGTAGGGGGGTTGGTAAGTACGATGACCGAAGAAGTGCGGCGAGCCTGGGGTCTATGACTGTTCTTCAGAACCTTGCCGATTACCTGCATACTATGTTTACTGAGATGCTCGTTGTTTGTCGTTGTTCTTGCATATTAATCATCAGTAAGGCTAGCGATGAATAGAGTAAGTAATAGTACGATGCATTGTTATTCAAATATGAAAAACCAGGGTAACAGGATGGATACGCTAAGAGATAACAGCATAAGTGAGCCAAATTGTTGGTATAGAATCAGCCCAAAATTAACTAATATGATGAATACGACATAAATGTTAGCTATGTGTGTGGCCATGTGAATACTCAGTTAAATTGGAGCGTACTATATATACAATATTGAAAAATTACACTTTGTAGCGTTAAGATCTAGTATGCAAGTAATCAATTATTTCATTTACAAACTCTTTAAAGGCACAGGTCACGTCAGACTGTTTGACGTGACATCGAATGAGAGGCGGACACGTCATTGACATAACCGCCCATTGAATTATCGCGACCTGTGCCTTTAATAGTTTTATAAACGTAATTGATAGCATATTTGTATGGGGTAGAATTAGTTTTATATAAGCATCCTGATAAATTGGCTGCTATAAACTCTTTTTCATAGTTGTTGCTGAGTAACACCTTAATAAGTGCTTGAAGCTTATCTGTGGAAGTTATAAATTTACTACATGTCTCGCTCTGCGCGACCTTTTAACCTTCGATACCCTTTTACCACCGCTACAACCACTGATGAAGCTGTGCACTATTTGCCCCCCTGTGACCCGTGATATCAATGTACACGATTTCTTACCGATGTGATCTTTGCTAATCATATAGACTATTTGCAACCCCTTGACTCTTGATAAACCGCTTGTTTGTCACCCGTATCGGCCGGGTATAAATAGCACCGCCGATACGGGGCTTTTTTGTGCTTACAATAAATCTGCACATAGCCACTGCGAACATACACACCACCCGAGAAACTGTAAAGGCTAGCGAGCCACAAACCGGAAAACTCTTGTTCCCAAACAGGGACAATTTTTGGTGCATTGGCCAAAGCAGCCGTATTTCCCCAATTAATCGGATAACACCGAATGAACTTAGAAATAAACCACCGTTCAGGGGCAAAGCCTTGAATAAGCCTGTTCTTTTGGCAAAATCCGCTGGAACTAGGAACTATTACTCTTCACAGCAACAGTACCAACCAGTCTTTGGCAAAATCCGGACTAGGAACCAAATTGAAAATAAAAAAGGACAATAAACAAAGAAAAAGTCCGAAATGTCGCTGATTTTCCATAAAAAGCCAATAGGATACAGCGCGGAAACTCTTAGCACCTGCTAGACAAGTACAACTCATATGCAGAGGAAATAAAATCCGCAGGCGATGACCGCACACAGTACGGAGTGGACTCTACCGCAGTGAACCTAATAGGTGGCGGAATAAAAGTAATAAAATCTAGCAGGGATTCCTCGTCGACAAATTAGAAAAAGAATTCGACGAAGCAAAAACCATAGGTAATTAAAAAGACCTCACAAATGATATAGAAGATATCGATTCAGATTGCAAAATCACCGAAAAAAAAGCCTGTGCAAATGAAATGATCTACGTGTTGAAAGCACGACTGACAGAAAGCAGAAATAAACAGCGGAAACGTGCTCAAAGGCCTGGAATAAATTCGAAAAGGAGCGAAATAGCACAGCGCAATGGCGCTAAAAAGGACGACACAAAGAATGAGTTCACAGAAAAGCCCGAAAACGACGGGGGACTAAGCCTGGCTGTCAGGGGACATGTCTGAGCGGTCGGACAACGCACAATTTGATACAGAAGGCGCGATTTGCCGCGCTCTGAAACCCAGCTGGCTAAAAATGCCGAGATTCTACGGCGACGAGGAGGACCTCCCAGATACTGGGCAGTCTTCCGAACACTGATGCACGATAACGAAGTGTTAAGCACAGTGGAGAAAATGCTGCTCTTAAAAGACAGCTTGAGAGGAAGGGCTGAATTAGCCGTCAAAGGTATACAGTTAGTTCCAAAAAACCACAACTAGGTGATTGAAGCTCTTGAGAAAAAATATGGGAATAAACCCCTAAACAGAGCAAAAATAGTACAAAAAGTAATTGACTTGCGTCCAGCGGCCAACAACGCGGCTGCCTGCAACAATATCTTCGACAAAATTAGAATGCTCATTAACCAAATGGTATCAGCAGTTCAAGACATTTGCAATGCGCAGGATGCGCTATGGACAGAGAAGATTCTCGAAAAAATCCCATACAGCATCGTGAAGAACGTCCTGATAACTACCCAGAGCAAGGACGAAGTCAAAATTGAAGACATAATGAACGAGTTGGAAAAAGAGATAGAAGCGAGGAAATTCGTAGAGTCAAGATTGCGCAACTTCTCAAAGCACGACCACAACGGAGAAAGAGAAAGACACTCAAGTGAAGAGCTCTATGAGGTCTCAAAGGCGTGCGTATTTTGCAAAAATAACAACCACACGTCAAGTTATTGTAGAACTGTGGTAGGAATAAATGAAAGAAGAGTTATCCTGAAAAAGGAGCAACTTTGTTGGAAGTGCTTTGCTGACAGCCTTAGGAGCAGCGAATGCCCCAAGAAAAATTGCTCGCGCTGCAAACAAATGCACGATGTCAGCGTATGCTTCACCACCTATTTGTACAAAAAGGGAACAGATCCAAAGACTGTTCCCTTTTTGTACGGAATAGGTGGTGAAGCTTACGCTGACAGACTTCAGTAGACCAAGTTCCGGATTCCAGCCAAGGGACAATATCGCACAGAACCAAGCAATCTCCATCAAATTAGAGGGGAAAGGCAGCCATGGAATGGTAATAATTCCAGTGATGCTCGAAATAATAGACCATTTCAAGGTAGAGCAACAGCTAATAATGCTTGCGTCAATTCTGACAATACAAGTATTCAGACTACTGAAGTTAAAGAACAAATCGTGCTGATGGCAGCCAAAGGTAGCGTGTGGAACTGTAACACGGATCAATTCGAAAAAGTACTGTTCTTTTTCAATACAGGAGCTCATAGGACGCTCATCAGAGCGAACGGCGCAGGATCTGGCACTCTCCAAGCAATCACGAGAAATGTGCGCCGTGTCGGTAATTGGTGGACATACAGAAAGGTTCCAAAGTGACGTTGTTACACTTGATATACTCACTGCGCACGGCATGGAAATTGACATAGAAGCTCAAACAAAACCGAACCAACTACAAGTGGATTCTCATCGGAAAATTTGTCAAAGGAAGATAAACACTTCCTCCAGCTGAACGAACTCTGGTTATGCAATCCACGAGTTAAGGGAGAACACCAAACTCCCCAAATTCTTGTCGGACTAGACTACTATTATCATTTGGTCCCTCCAGATAGTAAGCTAATACAATTGCCCTCTGGATTGCACATTGCCAAAACAATTTTCGGCCCCAGCATCCATGGCCATGGTATCGTACCTACGCAATCAAATAGCAGCGGCATCCACGAACGCTGCAGCCCCTTATCAAGTGACCCAGAGAGCAAGCAGCTCATACAACAACTAACCGCTATTAGCGAACCTAGGGAAACAGAAGCACTCAACAAACTGTTTGATTTTCAAGTTCGGGGAATCCCTCCCGACGAAATGCCTAATCATATCATACTGCATAGGCCTCTAGATGAACTATATCCTCTCGAAATTCGTTACGGTAACGAAGCAAGAGAGGAGAGCTTAGCAGGAAAAAAAGCAGTACAGTCGCGGCTAAAAGAAGGGAATAACATTGCGCGAACGCCTAGCGTAACAGAACCGCCGCATTCGCCGCAAACTCCGCATGAAACCAGGAGAGGAAGTCAAAAACTCCACCATACGAGGTCATACAAAAGCGTGAAAGACAGCCTGATAGCCCATCCATTCCAACGAGCATTAACTGTTCAATATGAATACTAAGCACTATCCTGTTATGTGCTAAAAATGCAGGATCGGCTAACAACAGCCTCATGTGTGCAGATGGGTGTGCAATCGTCGACATTCAAAACGCAAGCTCTGAACTGTGGTTCAACCAAAAACGCAGAACAATTATAAATTTATCAAAAAAGCTAGTACTCAAAATACTGGCTTCTCCCCTGCATAAACTCGCTACCGTAACAACTCGAGTTTTGAGGAACAATTACACTGAAACTGTAGAGTGTCCTCCTATCACATTTTGCGAACACGCTAGCCAAATGATGACAAGCTCGTTGATAGGCAACCCACACTGCTGGCCTATGGGAGCCATAACTAGTATTGCGATAACACTGTACGCTTCAGGAGTCATCATTCTAATAAGCGTGAAAACAATAAATCATGTTGTTTTGACTTGATGTTTTGTTAACTGCTGTTTTAACGCCGCAGTGCGCGAAGCGGAAGTCTCACTAGGTTGGCGATTTGTGGGCGAAACTCCAGTCTAGGACGGGGCTCGAACTCGTACTTGTCCTTTCCGGAGACCGTGCTCTTATCCCTTACACTACCGAGACCCCGCTTGCCCTCGCCTTCTTAAGGGCTTATATGCCATAGCTTATCAGCACTCACACGTACAACGTGTTGAGCAGGTCGGCAAATATCATAGCTTATCAGCACTCACACGTACAACGTGTTGAGCAGGTCGGCCAATATCAGCACAGAACCGATAAGCTGTAAGCTTTACATGAATTATTAGGTTGGCAAATAAGTCCTGCGACAAAATGGAGACCTTTTTTAAATCATTTCTAACTTTTTTTTTGATATTAGTCAATTTTCGGAAAATGTTTACTAGAGAAGTCAACAACCTTCTTTCATCCTTTGAGCCATCCATTCGAGAAATTCGGGGAATAGAAGCAAATTACTCAGCTTTTTCTTCACCATTGGATTTTGATTTTCGGAGGATCTCAAACACCTACTGAATAAGTTCAAGAAAAAATGGAAATTTTGCGGTATTAAACAGAGAGATTTGGAAATGAGCGCATATTGATTAGTTCTCTTTCGTTATCAGTTAGATGTCTGATTTATCGTAGTATCTCAGAATTCCACCGAATAAATTCAAGAAAACTAGAAAATCCGCAGATCTATTCAATAAAATCTGAGAATGAGAGCAGATTAATCAGTTTTTTCCGCCATCATTGGCTTTTTGATTCTCGGAGGATCTCAGACATCTACTGAATAAGTTCAAAAAAATAGAAAATTTGCAGAGTTAATAAGAAAAATTTGGATATGAGCGCATATTGATTAGCTCTTTTTCGCTATCAGTTGGGTTTTTGATTTTTGAAGAGCCTCACATTTCTGCTGATTAAGAAAAAATATCAAGAATCTAGTGGGTTATGTCGAGAGATCTAAGAATTAAAGCAGATTAACCAGTTCTTTTTCGCTATCATTAAATTTTCGATCATTGGATTTTCGATTTGGGAAAGGTTTCAGACTTATCCTCAATGATTTAGAGAGATCGAGAATCCACAGCATCATTCGAGAAATCCGGGGAATTGAAGCAAGTTTCTCAGTTTTTTCGTCAACATTGGATTTTGATTTTCGGAGGATCTCAAACACCTACTGAATTAGTTCAAAAAATCGAAAATTGGCAGGATTAAACAGAGAAATTTGGAAATGAGCGCATATTGATTAGTTCTTTTTCTCTATCAGCTAGATGTCTGATTTATCGTAGTATCTCAGACTATTACTGGACAAGTTCGAGAAAAATCGTAGAATTTGCTTTATTAAACAGAGAAATCGGGGAACGAGAGCAGATCAGGCAGTTTTTTACGCTATCAGCTGGATTTCCGATTTATCGAAAATCTAAGCCTTCCACTGAATAAATTCAAGAAAATTAGAGAATCCACAGAACTGTTCAGAGAGGTCGGAGAATGAGAACAGGTTAATTAGCTCTTTTTCCCTACCAGTTGGATTTTGATTCTTGGAAGATCTTAGATTTCTGCTGAGTAAATTCAAAAAACATCGAGAATCCACAGAATCCTTCGAAGAATTCGGGGAATGAGAGCAGATTAATCAGTCTTTTTTCGCTGTTGGTTGGGTTTATGATTTCCGAAAAATCTGAATTTTTTGCTGAACATGAAAAAAATATCAAGAATCCACAGGATTATTTCGAGAAATCTAAGAATGAGAGCAGATTGATCAGTTTTTTCCTATGTTATTGAAGGTTTTCGGACTTTTTCTGAGTAGGTTCAAAAGTATTCGAGAATTCGCAGAGGTTCGAGAAAGCATGTTGCAGAAAACGTTCTCGGTTTCTGCTTGGATTTTTATTTACTAAACGTTCTGAGACCTCTATTGAAAAAGTTCAAAATAAATCGAGGGACTACAGATCTGTCCAGAGAAATCTGGAAATGAGGACAGATTAATTGGTTCGTATCCCACATCAATTGTATTTTCGAGTTATCGAAGGTTTTTAGGTTTTAATTTATTGATTTTGAGCGAATCCTACGGTTTACAGCATTATTCTAAGAAAGCGGGGAATGAGCAGACTAATCAGAACTTTTCGATTTTCATTCGGATTTATGATTTGTCGAAGGTTCGAGTCTTTTACTAATTTACTTCCAAAAAAATTGGAGGGATTTCAGTATTGTTCAAAGAATCTGAGAATATGAGCAGATTATTCGGCTCTTTCTCGATATCAATTTCTTTTTTTGTTTTATAAGGGGTTCATAGACTTTTGTTGGATTATTTATTAAACGAGCTCAAGGGATTGCAGTATTGTTCAGAGAAATCGGAGAATTTGAGCATATCAATTGGTTTTTTTCCCTATCGTTTGGATTTTTGATTTATCGGTTTTCAGACTTCTACTTAATCAGTTTGAAAAAACCGAGGGATTGCAGTATTATCTAGGAGAATCGGAGAAGTAGATCATGTTAAAGAAGTCTTCTTCGATTTTGGTTCGGATTTTCAGTTATCGAGGTCTCTGAGAGCGCCTTTGATTTAGTTCCAATCAATCAATTTCAAAAGATTACATAATTTTTCACTCCTATCCTTCAGCCTGCTCAAGACCACATTCGTGCCCACATCGCATTTGTTGAAAACCATTCTCCACCTCTCCATGATTCTTTTTTTTTCTCAAACTTTAGAACATTTCGAAACGAAACTATGTTTTAGATTATTTTCAAACCACATTCGCTCACATTACACACTTTATATGGGAGTTTTTGCCTTTCTCAGTTCACGTTTCTATGAAGCATTTCGAATCGAACTTGACATTTTCAACTTATGTTTGACTGTATTCGGTCACGTACTGTATTTTGACAAAACCATTTACTGCCTTTTCCTGATTCGTTTTTTTTAAAATTTGAAGCATTCCTAAATATGAGTATAGATAAATATTATTTAATAGTAAATATATTTTGTCTTATGTCGTGGAATAGTCGGACACATATCATGTTTCATATTAAGGATTATCCAAGTCTCTTTGCTTCCATTTTCCCGATGTTGTAGCATAACTTTTAGAGATAACTTTTTTACTATTGTTAAACCATAATCGTGCACATATCACATTCTATGGAATGACTTTTCTAACTCTCCTTAACTTTTTTCTTTAACTTTCAAGCATTCTGAAATCGTTTTTCAACTATGTTAAACCACTTTCAATCACATAACACAATCTATAGAGAAGATTGTCTAACTCTCCTTGCTTCCCTTTTCCCGAATATAATAACAGTACAGATTGAAACATGTTTTGCCTTATGTTAAATCACATCCGTGAGCATATCACTCGTTACTGGTAGGAATATCAACTCCTCTTGTTTCACTTTACTTCATTCAATGTCTAAGGCATCTCCGAACAAAATAGCCACTTTCATCTTTTTTCAAACCAAATTCTGCCACTTATCGCTGCAAAAATGGTTACCTACCTCTTCTTGATTCTCTCCACATTTTTCAAATATTATCATATTTTTGGAATTAATCGCCACTTGATTTTATAATGAGCCACGTTCGTGCGCATTTCATGCTTTATGGAGTGCTTGCCTGGTTTTTCCTTACTTCACTGTTTAAGTTGCTATTTCATTTTTAACGGCTTCGGATTTGTGATGTCCAACCTACGTACAATCACTTTTTGTGCGTATCTCATGTTGAAAATAGTTATAAACTTTTCTCACTTTTCTTTTTTTATTTTCTGTGCTCTGTTTCTGCTTCGACCATTTCTTGTCTAACTTAGTCCCGACTTTTCTATTATTAGAATGAGCATCTACCTTATTGTGGTTTTTCTACTTTTTTACTTGATTCTCTTAATTTTCGCATCGATGATTAATTTTTGATCTGTGTGGAACCATTCCGGTCCGCCCACGCAATTTCATCGGCATATTCATAATCTTGAAGTGAACTAATCTCAATGTTATAATTTCTTCCAATATGAGGTCCGTGCACACAACACAGAGAGCACGTCCAATTTATACCGAGCCAATATCCATGACACGCAAAAAAATTGCAAAAATTGTGTTTGCACCAGCGTGACGCTGAAGTTCGTAAGATGGCTTAGTGAGAATTTTGTCACGAAGCGTGCCAAAAGCCTTTGAATGAATCGTGGTAATAGTTGGAAGTCGCTTGAAAGTGGCCTTTTTACGAACCCTGCCAAAGTCCCTAATGATGGCTGATCTGATGAAGCTCGAAACCACATCTTATGTTCCAGGAAATGCTCGAATTGTGCAAAGGTCAGGGGATTCGGAGAGGTATCGAGCTCGACTTCAACGATCAGGACACGGAACGAGATGGTGTGGCAATCGTAGTAATGGAGTCCGTCGAAGATTCTGTCCCCATTGTCACTCTTTGTACAATACAGTCTCATTTTTAAAGCACGGATAAGCCCAGCATGTGGCACGCAAGTATCCCTTCTTCATCTTCTCCCAGCTATATTTGACTCGCTCTCATGACTCCAAGCTGAGAGTGCACACCCGCAGAGCTGACGGGTCGTATTCTAATCAGGCACTATACAGTGGAGTCAAGTTAGTTGAGAATGAATGATTGGAAAGCAGAATAATTTCTCCTCTTTGCTATGAAGTTGGTCAGCTAGCGCCGGCACCATCCCATGGTAAGCTTAGCACTGTTGGCTGGAGCACCGTCCTGCTCGGAGGACCAAGGCTGCCTTAGAAAGGGTCGGATCAGTGCTAGTACATGCATCAGTATACTCTTTGAACAGACTCCTTTAATTTTTACGCCGACACTTTCACGTCGAGTATTGACTTTGTCGTGAAATATTTCCCGTCAGAGCAATCGATGAAACGATGCGTGCCTCCACTCGAGTGAGCAATCAAACTTGTCAAATTTCTTGGCTCTACAATGTCTGCTGAGATCGGTAATGGAAAAGCTTTCTTCATACAAATGAAATAACAATAAATCTTTTGTTTGATAATCAGCCCTTAACTTCGATAAGTCCTGCTCCGTCGCCATCATGTTGGTGGGTTACCCAAGGTCACGATTGACGCAGAAATAGACTATTT
The DNA here is from genome assembly GCA_000469685.2 of Haemonchus contortus. NCBI lineage: Eukaryota > Metazoa > Nematoda > Chromadorea > Rhabditida > Trichostrongylidae > Haemonchus > Haemonchus contortus. The sequence continues at coordinate 24,441,179 of LS997567.1, read as the reverse complement.
TATTAGTCTTCTTCTAAAAACACTGGCTCTCCTACTCGTTCCTATTTTTCTTTGATTAATTCTGGTTTTTGTATCGTCTGAAAGCCTTCTGCTCGATCGTTATTGGAATTACATGCAATTTTACTACGTCGTTCTGCGTCTTGCGTGCAAACGCTTGCAAATGGCAACGGAATAGCCTTCAGCATTCGAAAGATATGAGGATTCTTACCATGATATTGTGATTATAAGGATAGCAGGAAAATGTACTCATGCAACTAATTAATGACGCTGAATCAAAGTTAATAAATCATTTTTCCTCCCAAAAAGTAAAAGTTCTTACTCGTGATATACAGGGTGTCCCAAAGTTATGATCTCTACAAGACCCTGAATTTTAGCGCCCATAACTTTAGGACACCCTGTATATCACAAGTAAGCACCTGTAACTTTTTCGAGAAAAACTTGAATAAATTCCATCTGTATCAAAAATTTAGAATCAGTTCCAAAATTGAATGAAAGATGTAGCGTCTCGGCAAAATTTACCTTTTTATTTCTCATTTCACTGAAAAGCTGCTAGTGCTTTACTTGATACAGGTAAAAACATAAGGTGACAAATGTCCTATTACAGAGCTTCTCTACACGCTGGTCTATAATGTTTTGTTTCAGCGGATTAATTTCTGAAGGGCGGCTGACCAGTGGGCATGGACGATGATCACTTGATGGTGTTAACTGTAACCGGCTTCATGTAGCCCGTGTATTAACATAATTACATGGCTACCGCATCCGATTCCATTTCGGATGTGATGGTGGCCAACGGGGATACTGCGACTCTACACTCATCCTAGCATCCATGCTCGGTCGCCACCGACGGTACTGCACTTCTGCCTCTTCGTGGCGGGCCATTCTGGTCTCGCTCGCACAGGTGGCCTGATGACTAGCAGTCGCCGGGAAATGCGATGGGGTTATCGGAAGACGTGGAAAGAACGGATTCCCCCAATTAAGCCTGGAGGTAATTAAGGGCCTTTCCAGAGCCAGCCGGTGTCAGACTTTCCTCTTCCAAATAAAAGCGGCTCTACCTTCGACCTATCTCCAATCTTGTGACATGCACAGCGTTGGGGAGATCCGAAGAAATAAGGTTTTGGCAGGAAACAAGTGAGTGGTTCCTGAGAGAAGCGGCCACTAGTTTTCCAACATAATTGAGTATTTTATCATCTTATATTTCTTTGACGGTTATTGTGTCTCGTATTTCTCTTGGTTGTTTGGTATTTTCCCTTAATAAGCCTTGAATTTAAAACGGATTCGCTGATCAATTAGTTCGATAAGTTAGGCGCCTTTTCCAGCTGGATCAATTCTCTATCTTGCTAGCAGTAGTCAAAAAGGAGATCTGATGTGGAGCAGCCAGGATTTTCAGCCTGTCCTCTCCCTCTAGAGTAACCCACAAAAAATCGTTGAAAAGTTTGTAGAAGGAGCATCAGAAGGAGCTCACAACCACGAATAAATCCAACATCAAATCAAAAGTCGCAGGCGAAAACTTCAAGGGTTTTCATTAAAGTTACAAAACTCACCAATATGTGTTCTTGCTTCATCATCCAATTTGACAAGGAAAGTCAATCGATTGGTTTTGCCGTAATTTGCAGTGTCTTTTTAGAAATAGGATGTAATGAGCGCAGTACAGATTCACTTTTGAAAATATATCATGCGTTTGCCATCACTGCCATAAATCCATTTATGCCTCAGTTAAGAATAACATGAAAAACCACAGAAGAGATGCAGACAATATCTTTATAGTGTGGAGAAACACGGAATGCTTTTTTAAAAACGTTCCAGGAACAAGTACTCCTGATGACTTTCAGGAACCAGGAACGTTCCCGATTTATCAAACTTTTGCTATAAGAGGTGATCGGTTATCATTCACGGGTGCATTCGAGATTGTGCAAGCATAGAGGTCTAAATGATAGTCTTCAGTCTCAATTACCTTCTCCTCCCCTCTCTGACTTTCATTTGTAGCGGCGTACTGAATATATATGTGGCCTAAACAGTTAATTGCGGTGACCACCCGATGTACATGGTAGTGTTTCCATCCTCTGGCTCCAGTAAATCAAGTGGAGGGCTCGGTTGGCTTAGGGATTATAGATTCGAGATTTTAATCCTGATGATAAGTGCGTGTTAGTGCGCCACATGCCATTATAACACCTCTGCCGAGTGTAGGAGTACCAAGAGTTGAACATGCGTTTCATAGCATGTATCTTGTCGTGACCGTCACATTTTCACTCGTGTGGCGAGCAAATAAGGATCTGGTAGCCTATCCTGCTCGATGCCTACACCTGGTCAGATTATTTGACATAGCCCTCAGATCTCCCTTTTTGGTACAAAATCGCGGTGCTTTGCTGGCCTTCGTCCTTCATTTTTCGATAAAACTGATTCAGCATTTTTGTTGCACACTTCTACATTCCAGCAGCAAAATTCCGTTTGGATAACTTTTACTCTCAAGGAGATAGGATCAACGAAACTCTCCTCTCCCTGACATTCCTCGACAAGCGTGGTTGTTTTAATTCTTCCTCTTTTCTTACAAGCTCATCACATCAGGGAGCCATGACCTCTCTGCTAATATGAACACGTATCAGTTCTATCTGAAGCCTTACAAAACGCTCATTTCTTCAAGCCTTCACCAAGCTTTACAGATTGCAATAACAATTACTTTGATCCTTGGCATTGAATACTACTGCTGAGAGGCGAAGTTGCTGTGACAAATATTTTTTTATTTCGTAATAGTTTTTCAATTCGCTAAGCATCATAATTCCACCTTTTTCCGTTATGCCGCATGTTACTAGTGAAAGAATCTAATCTAACTCAATCTTTAATTTAATCTACACATCTTCGTGCGACGGGAAAAGCATGGAATAGGCAGCCTCGAGACATCGTTACAAAAAGTACTGGGATCATGTTCGACATAACTAATGCCTTATTACAATCGTTACCCTTCAAGGAAACTTTCAACGAAATTGTGAGTCTAGGTAACAGATCACATTGAGCAGGAATTGGAAACTATATAGTATATGTATATAAGTATATCTATATATTCATACATAAGCAATGATGTGCATCATTCTGTATCTCAACATTTACACAGATCTTATCTAGAAAAACAGCATCGGATCACTCGCTGACATTTTATGAGATAGTGCGACGGGACTCAACGATCTTTTGCCATTCAATGATATGTCATCCAAATACTGAGCATACTGAAACAGAAGATTAATTGGATCAATCAGATAGAGTCTTTCTGAAATGTTCTTTGGGTTGATGGAGCTCGAATTGGACTAAATGGTTTAAGGAGATCGATAACAACTAGCGGAAATCATCATGCCGAAGCTTTTACGACTCCGACTGCTTCACTTATTATGGAGAAAATGGGCCAGAAGAAAAGTCGTATAGAGAAGACGGTGCTCGAGAGAAGTATCAGCATGATGGATGGCAGCTTTGTCTACCTTGAAACGCAGCACACTTCCCATTGACAAATGCGTGCCGCGTCTTCATACTGCCTTATAGCTCTGTCTCTCATCAGGCTGTTTCGTGATCATTCAGCTGTCACTATGTGGATTAAAATTGCATGCAGTACTGTAATTACTCGCAAAACAAATGATGTATGTCAGCTCCACTAAAGAATCGCTGATTACCGACTCATATCCAAGTATTTGGTCGCAAGAAGTAAAATTCCGGGATGGCAAAAAGCTTACGCTTTAAAGGCACAGTTCACAGAAATTTGTGCCCTTTTTAGATCGAAAAGCGGAAGTATTGATGTAGAGGAGTACATCGGTGGAGAAGAAGGCAAAAAACCGTCTACTTCAAGCTTTTTAAAGGTAGCGGACGACAGAAATGGCATTTAAGGGGTTTCAGGAGGAGATTTACCTCCCTCCAATCGTGCAAAGAGATGGCTATATCAAGCAAAAATCGTCCGAATCTACCTTTCACTGTCGCTATGTCCCTTATGAATAGTGCAGGCTCTCTACAAGGCCGTTGAAACTATTCCACTGGGGGTGTGGCATTCACACGACACAATCTCTGGTCCCTTATTGTACCCTATCCAGGACGTTTCTCGCCCTTGTAACGACAGGAATGGTATGGGAAGCCTCGAATTCATACCATAGGGAGAATCTCAGAAACCATTTTTATCATGAAACGTGCTTTTAAGGAAACATACACTTCCATCAAGCTAATCAGAACGCGTTAAAACTTCGTAATATTTCACCAATTAAGGAAAATCTCGCTTCCCGAAAGCTTTCGAGTGTGTGGATCAAAATGTGAGCGAAAATCGAATATCTAAGAGCTCAAATACTTCATTATTTGATAAGGAGTAACGTAGAATCATTAATCGCTCACTTTACACGAATGTCTTCGTGTAATAAATCAAATCAAATCAAATCACGTACTCTCATATCACACAAGCCTTTTACGCCACGACGTCACTTGCTTTTCTTACGACATCAACAGTGCATTTTGAAAGGACGATTCAGATATACCGATAAAATTCGGGATGTTTTTTAAAATGTAGAAATCAAGCTGCTAAATGATCCCAAATAAAATAATGAGCGCTCAAACTCTACAAAAAGCAGCGTCAGATGAAAATGCACAGTTAACACAGCATGGGAAGCAAGTGGCGACGTGGAGTAAAAGGGATAATGTGTGTCTTCATTGCCAGTATTTTTACTGTGAAGATATTGTAGCCTCAATTACGAAATTGCTCCCCTTTTTTTCCCAGAACTTTTCACTTTCTGGAGAAACCTTGAAAGAAGGACCTCACTGAAGTAGAAAGCACCCTTCTTCGAAACGACCACCCTTTTTCAAAACGCACATAGAATGCCAAAAAACTTCAACTTCTACAAGGCCATTTACTTTGCCCTCATCCATCACTTGATAATGCGACTAACTTCAAAGTTGAAAGAACGGCTTGCTCATCGTATTCACGCGAAATGGTAGATGAGTGAAAGCTCGCAAAACACGCCGTTCTCCATAGGACTGGTGTGCTCTTCATGACGGCGATCGCACCAACAACGTATGAGCGTGAATAACGATGAACAACCACAATGCATGTTTATTTGTGTTTCTGTTATCACCTTTGTTTCTGTTGGTTAGGGGGCCGTTGTATTGTGCCATTGATGTCATTACTGAGCATGCTTAAGGTCTCGGGCTTAGTTTCATTACCGCCGAGTACCAAATCTACCCAACCATCTTTTTTTTGCTCACTTTACTGGAAAGCCTAAAAGATTCATTACAAAGCTCACGCTCTTTGCGACAGTGATCTTCCACCTATGAAGTAAACATGTTTGCCTCTTTCAATGAGGGATGGGGTCATCGCTCTAGCTTGAATAAATGAATGAGTGACGCCGTAAAGTCGTGACATGTTTTCAGTCTCAGGCCTTCTAGAAATTTATGCAGCGGCCAGGTGAGGGGAACAGCAAGGTGCGAGCGATTGATAGCAGTGTGAGTTTCCTCTCCCTGTCCTGAAAATGTTTTGAAAAAGTTATTGGGTGATTGCCGAAATTATTGGCTCGCCCTAGCACATTAAATATTTCACATTTTACCCTCTGAACACATTTGCAATAATAGAACCGCAAGGGGTAATTGATAAGGCGTTTGAATTTTATCCGATAGGCATTGCGCACTATATAGGAAACCGAGATTTCCCTCTTCAACCGGAAAGATCACAGGTGAACTTTCTCAATTATATTTCTGAAGTGCGACCTCATGCTTTCTTTCTCTCCTGCAGCAGAGAGGAGGATTAATCTGAAAAAAACTCATGCACGTGTACCTCAAGCATGACTCTGATAAATTCTGCCTGCAATGGCAATGGACTACTCTCGACAGCTACTGTGGCATTGTTTCGCTCCCCACGTTCCAGATCAGGATATCTTTTTATGAAAGGGATCTATAAAAGTTAATGCAGAAAAAGGAAAAATCGGAAAGCAATATGCGTGACTAAACGTGTAGTACGTGGTTTCCTAAATAGTTCTCGTGTCTGAGAGCTGGGCGCTGTGTCAGAGACTCCAGTCACTTCAGTCAGTTTCTACTACAGGCACATTGAGAAACGATGTATGCTTTCTCGATATATGATCAGAGAATGGTACTGAAACCCATTCAGCACACCGAGCCAGTTGAGTAGGATACATGGTTTTGGGAAAACCCAGAACAGGACCTGAATATGTGCTCCCGGTTTGTTGTTCTACACATCGGCTATTTGACGCAACTCATAATTCCCTTCCAGACAAATGGAGAAAATGCATTAATCAAAAATACACCGCAATTGATACTGCAGTGCAGTAGTACAAAAATAACTCGAGAGTTTCCCCTAACTCCAAGCAAGCGAAACATTCACGACCGCTTGCTAGTCAACGGTCAAAGCGTCCGGACACTGATTTGGTTCACGAAGCGGGAGTGGGTGAGTTTCTAGTTTTACGTTCGAGATAGCCATCTCATCCACCGCGGTGCTCCTTCCCGCCTGAGGCTTAGTTGAAAAACTGCATCCTCATCTCCGGAGTCGCATAAGAACGTATTGAAGACCTGTGCCGTTCCTCCTCCTTCTGTGATACAGTGCTAGTATATCACAGACTGACAGTGGAGCCAAGTCAGATTCTTGTTATACTAGACTGTTATGCGTGCTCCCCATCCTCTCACCCCCTATCGCGACTACATCGTCACCAAAAATCGTCTTACCATCTTCGGAAGGGTCTGAAATAGCACGGGAAGTGGCTCGGGAGCCAAACACTGCTTCGCCGTAGAAACGATCTGACGACAAAATTATGCAGCTAGAGGCTTCCGAGGGAAGGTATGTCACTGTAAGATTTGAAACACAGCTCGAATACACATTCAGAAACGAGTGGAAATGAGATTGCTCAACATTATACCAATTTTCTGTTATGCCACAAATACATAACAAAGATTCATCGTCGTAGTCAAAAAACCTGATTTACGTGACACTGCCAGAACACCCTTCGGTGGAGAAGATTTGCAAGCAGTAATAAATTCTGTAAAACACTGGAAAGGATGGAAGATGATTAGCATACCATATGTGGTCCTACGTTGTCCTCTATCCATCGCATCATGTGAACATTACAAGGAACATAGGGCTGACGTAGCAAATGTTCCTGAACTTCCAAGAAGCGCTTCAGATCGTCCAGAGTAATGCGATCTTTGCTCGGCCTTAATGTTGCCTATTCGTCTTATCCTCGAAAGGTTTTTGCAAAGCAGTAAATATGATTCGAAAGAATACCTTGTTTTTTTGAGAGCAGCGATAATTCTCATAGCCTCTCTTATATCATCGCTCATGTTAGCAAAGCCCCTTCTCGCACCACGAATTTTCCTCCCGAAATAGTGAAGCTTGGTGAAGGTCCGTTTCAATGTAGAAGAACAAAGATCCAATGATGCCGTGATCACGGCAAGGCCAATGATCACATACACAACGACCAGCTATAAAGAATCTTTGTTAGATCAATCCATCAAGTTGATCCTAGGCGAATCATATACCACATGCATTAGGTTCAATGTTTGACTGTGCGCCCGATGAGTCATGACGGAAGGGGTTCTCTACTGTGTGAGAAGAGTGTTGAGGAATATTGAATTGATCACAGCATCTACTCAGTAAGGAACATCGTTAAACGTCTCAGGAATGCGGACGCCTCCTCAGAAATCAAACTGCCTGCGAAAGCCAGCCATTAAACAATTTGATCATTCACCGTCTTTGTTAAAGAAGCTTGTTGCGGTTCCAAACATCATGATTGCAACACTAGCCAAACTACCCATTTGGAGGCAGTTCTTGTTAAATGAAATACAGTAGCGCTCAAAAGTATTCGGCGAAATGCCTCTTCACTTAAAATTTTCAGTCACAACTCCTTTCCTACTGGATCTAATCGAGCGAAATTTCAATATGTGTAGCATTGGTGTAATGTGAATATTCACCGCTATTAATCTACAATCTGATCATGTTCCAGATCTTCAAAAAGGCTTAAACAAAAAATCAACTCTAAACACGAATGATGGTCCTTCTCCGAGTCCTTTCCTTTTTGCCATGTCTTAAGTGTAGGAGCACTAATGTCGAACCCAGAAGAGAAGAACAACGTACATAAGGTCGGAATAACTGCAGACGTCACAAACAGTCTACAAACGCCACCCCATTAGTATGTGGATATGGAATTTTGCAGTCAAGTAGTGTTGGACAGTGTAAAATATGCTTCAGCGAAACATATCAAAATTTCATGCGATTTGCTCCACTGGGAAAAAAGTTACGGCAAGTTAAAGTTGGCTGAATACTTTTGAGCGCTACTGTATTTGAAGAAATCTCTTGTTGTAGTGGTACTCCACTATCAACCCCTTTTGCGAAAAAGCAAGACAGCCGATGAGTGGAGCAATTGCAGGACTGTACTGATGCATATAAAGTGGGATTTGACTTCCCCATTTGCTGTCCTATGTGTCTACTCTACAACCTACAAACTTTATGCCTCTGTCATTATTGGCATAGGGACAGATGATGGACAATCATGTGCGGAAGCAGGTACTCTCATGGGATTCACCATGAACAATAATACGATCAACATTAACAACACAGAGGAGGTTCACTCGTTCAAATCTCCTCTTTGGCTGGCAAGAATCTCTTTGCCCAATGATCAGGTTACAGGGGTACGACATTATACAGATTCAATCCCAGAAAGCCAATTAGCTTTTGAAAACACTGCATCAACTAGAGCGAGATCATTTTAGAAGGGAATAAAATCGACATCTCCATTACAAAATCGTGCTGTAACACACGATACGGAACAAGCTAAATGTACTCTAAACTCGAGGATGTGCGTAGAAAAACCAATTTGCAGCTGCTCAAACTGCTCTCACGCTCCTTCACAAGCAATTCTACGAGTACCTAGCTACATAGTTTTGGTGATGACCACTCTTCAAAACCTATCAGAATGGAGTGATAGGTTCAATGAGAGCTCCACTATGCCAACAGAAGCAATGGGAGTGAGCGTTCAAGTTTAGAGAATGGGTTTTTCCTCCATTTGATAGAAGAACAATAGAATCAAGTCAGCACGAAATGAGTACATTTATAGTGCAAGCGCGAACAACTTGATTACCAGGCGAAGAGCATTTTTTTCGTTTAATGTGGTGCACTGTCTTCAAAATGTTTGAGCGTATCAAGAGTATATTCATTTGGAACCTTTTTCCCTTAACCACGAGGTGATTTCATGTTTAGTAAAGCAATATTTGATGGTGACCGATTTCAACAATCGAGAGCCATGGCTCCTCAATTTTTGCTCCTATGAAAACAAGATTTACATGATTCAATGTGACACTCGAAGAGTGTTGATCATTTCAAGTCATATTTGAAATTCATTCGTTTTCGAAGACGAATATTGCTATGCTTGTTGAATAGGTATAAGATATTCTTTATGTATTATGCTCCTAGCATTATGCTTAATAAAGATATGACGTTTTCCTTCCTCCCATCCTTCCCTATCCTGATTGCTTCGGTCTCGGACGAAATGCTTGTATTTTGAGCCTTCAGAGAGGTCGTTCCTGTGCTCTAAAGAAATTCCCTCGTTTGAAGGCCAAAATTGGATATTCACAATTTGAAAAAGGGAGCTCCTTTACCATAAGTAAGTGCGCGAGGAGTTTGTGTGTTGAAAGAACGTTTGATAACCCTACTGCTGCTGGCTGACTTGGGAATTGCTGTACTTCGGCTCAGAGACGACATTATTACCATGCGCCTGGTCAGCGCTTTAATTTGAAAAATGACAGTAAGCGTCTGAAAGCTTTCTCAAGAATATCTTCCCCGGAGGAACTGGACAGAGGAAGCGGAGCGGTTAAAAGTGTAGGTTCATGTCTGTTTGATCAGAAAGAAAGCGCTTCCAATCCTCGCCGCGACAAATCAGTGCCTTACAGAAAATGCAAAAAAGTCGTGTCGGTGCCAGTGCCAGGCCCAGGTTGGTGGAAGAATCTTGTCACAATATCACTCGAAGAGTCTCTGAAAGGATCAGGATAGAAGCTAGGATGTCACCCGGAAGTGTCGCAAAGTCCTCGCCCGAGTCCTGTAGACATCATGCGAGGGGACTGAGCGACTTCAACCAAATGAATAAATTAGAATAGGAACCTTCACTGCGAGATTTCTTGCTGATAGATTTTAACGTGAGATCTCTTACTGGGAAGTTCCGAGCGGTAGCCGATTTAATAGAGTGTAGAGACGTTCATGTCCTATGTTTTCGAAGACGTGCTGGAAAAAGTACAAAGCCAGAGGAACCAACGAAGATCCGTTTCGGAGAGGGACTATTTCACAGTCCCGGGTAATCCTGATTGCAGCGTTGAAAGTGAACAAAGGACCTTTGGAAGATTTCGTGGGAGAAAGTAGCGTCAGAAACGAAGAACGAGTGAGGGAGACAAACGGAGTTCCACGTAAATTCGTAAGAAAATCTCCCTCAAGCCGCATCAAGCCGAAAGAAAGAAATTCAAGCGGAGAATATTGGAAGCTGGTCTTTCCGATCCCAAAGACCGATCCAGCCCACTTCGAGCGACATCGTAAATCCCATCTACGGTGCGAGATGGAAATGTTGAGGAACACTCGGGATGGATTCCGAGGGGGGGGGGGAGAGAGCGAGGGAAGGAACAAGCTGTCAAGAGGATGAAGTCCCAATCAGTCCCAGCCCAGCCAGTAAAAAACAGAGGAAACCCACCTCGCGGGCAGAAGACGCGAGTCATAGAAGACCTAGCTGTCCACAGCTTCTGCGAGAAGCTTATCGCAGCGAAACCAGGGATTGTAGCCTGTTGTACTTCCTTGGGATCCTTTTATCCTGTCTTTTCTGACCTAATTACTACGTTCGCCCATAAAGCAATAGGGAAGTGCTACAACCACCTGTGCTACAACCGCGAGGCCTGCCCGTTGGATAAATAAATCGATGGGATAGAAAGAGTCCTACGCGATCGTAGGGAAACGAATCGTCACTTTTCTCCCGTCACACTGCTTTTAATGTATCGCCATTCAACAATTACACCGTCAAGAAAAGTCATTATTGCTCCGTTCACAGAATGCGTTATGCGAATGAGATTATCTTCCTTTTTTTAGAAACATCCAGCCATTTTCTCTCTAGCCATCTCCATGGTATCACTTGGGTAAAGTCGAGCAGCTAGACGATTACACTAAAAAGAAACTTCCTCGTTCGGTCTTATTGAAACCTAAGCATGTTGTACAATGTGTTATGCTGTTTTGCAGTACAGGCTTGTTATGGTAGGAACCGCCTTATTGGTCGACGTTTCGACAAATCGTTGTTTTAAGTACCTGGAAGCACTTCGGAGCCCCTGATCTGTGGCTTACCCGACCAAGCGCCTAAATGCGCTAGCCCAGCTGCAACAGCTTCCAGAAACTTGAACATCAAAAGATCCCAACGAGAAACCATGCTTCTGCGGTCCCACCAACGTTACCGTCCTACTCAATTTCGTGAACAACAAGGGACTAATGAGATACCATTGACAGCTGTTGAATAAGAGTTGCGCGGTGCTCTCAAAGCCCACAAAAAGGAATGGATGGCAGGAATTCGCCTGTTATGGCAATGCACTCATTTCGGTTGTTCAGCTCGAAATTTCTCTCTCGGAGTGTAACGCTTCCAATCTTTCTAGCACCAATCTCATTCTCGTGGGCTAGAATTTCGCATTTAATATCAGAATCATTGCCTTGATGTGCTTCTAGTCGATGCCTCCCAAATGGTGTTAGGAGGCTTCCACGTCTTTTGCCTGCTAGAGGTTCTTTGACGCGTATGCGTAACATTCGCGTATGCATAACACCAATATATGTTTGGTTACAGGCTTAACACTGGAGTTGGTACACTGTCCCTCGCTGTGTGCAATCTCCGTCTCTTCCAAACGGACAAATAACGCAGTTAATCGTAGAACATGCACGATCATAAAGTCTATTGCGGATAAGATGACGTTTGATATTGTCCGTTAGTAGGTTTACCAAGACAACATCATTAGTCAGATCCGCTCGAGCAATGCATTGTCGGATTTCTGCGCTGACTTTATCCGATATGATTGGAAGTCGGAGGTGCAGCGCATTCTCACGGTTTCTCAGCAAATACGCTTTTGAGTCTGACCTTCTGTATTGTGTCCCGTAGCCATTCCAGTTTGCGATCTCGCATGCTAGCTTACGTGATTCCTCTCGTTCCATCTCGCCTGTACACACTTCTGTAGCCGATCTGTACATCTTGCGAACAACTGCACGTTTCACAGCTTCAGGGTGAGCAGACCTTGCGTGGAGTAGAATGTTCTTAGAGCTGCTCTTCCGATACCACTTCACATTGTACCTACCACTTGAAATGTTTATCTGCGTGTTAAGATAAGGAAGCCAGCCTTCGGGCGGAACTTCTCACGTGAACATGATATGCTGCGACTGTCTGTTGAGGATGTCAAACAATACATCCATCTCTTGCTGCGTTGATGTAATTACGCAACAGTCATCGATGTACGGACAGTCCATAATGGGCATGCGCGCTGTAACTGACCTTTCTACCCTGCTCATAAAACAATTAGCTAAAACCGGTGCCAATCGCTGACCCTCGCTTTCGGGAGAAGTACTGCCCGCTCCACTTGAAAATATTACAGGTAAGGCATTCCTTGATCAGAGCCATTATGTGAACCTTGCTCAATCCGAGCGTCACAATTTCTTTTTCGTGCTCGTTCAACATTTCAGAGACCGCTTGTTGAGCTTCGTTGTTGTTGACCTTCGTATGAGGCGCAGCTCATCAAACGCCTCTACAACGCAGTTTTCTCGAACCCTCCATGAACGCAGGCGATCAAAAAATTGTTGGAGTTAGGCAGATTTGACGGTACGTATCGGAGTAGTAGACCAACAATTTTGTCGAGCAACCACAAAATACGGTCCGTTGGTCCTCCCACACAGCTGTAGATGGGTCTAATTTTGTGATCGCTAGCATTAGCTGACTTTTCGCCACCGTTGCACAACTTATGAGTCATGTGGCATTGCGTGAGGAAGGCCTTTTCCGTGGAATGACTGTATACAAAAGTAACATTAAGGTGGAGTTCCGTGATTTCATGATCCAGTGAACGAGATGAATCACAAACTCCCCTCCTTTGTCACTCACGGAAAGACGGATTTCACCATCGGCTACGCGTTTTCGTACCTCTCGCAACCAATACCACGGTTCGTTAGCCATATTTGAAAACCTTTCGCGACCATGTCTTTTGAGAACTTTAAGCACTGCCGATGAAAGTACCCGAAATTATATGTCATGTATGGGCGAAGGTTCTGCTTCTTTATAGAACGAACGTGGGAATGGAATAGGCGCCAGCACAGATTTTGTGCTAGTGCGCTAAGCCTTTTCGCGCACTGCACTCTTTCTGAGCTAATCTCTCAAACCATGAAGCCCCGGCACCACCTGGCGATACGTATAAGGTCCACTCCCTTGGGCGATTGAAAATGATGGCCCAAGACCAAGGAAAGCCAGAGCTTTCTCCGATACTGATGTGCCGCCTATAACAGTAACTCGTTCCTGATCTCGCAAATTGTTCGCTTGTTGAGTGGTCCTAGCTACGCAGTGGTTCGTAGAAAAGCTGAATTCATTGCTGGAACCATTTCCGTGTTTCTCGCTCCTCAGGGTGTTGTATTCAGCGCATAGCGTTGCTTTTGCCCTAGATTGAATAGACATACAGACCTCCTTCGAACAGCAGCCGTCTACAATATTCTTCTTTCGCTTCACATTTTGATAAGCTAGAATACAATATGTACTGCTTCTGTTCAACAGCTACGCCTAGGATATTATAGTAGATGTTTATGATCCTAGGGTGGTCTTCGTTAAGGTTACATATTGTTCCCAGCTTCTTATTCCTAATGAATCTTGGGAAGACGGACAAACAAACCTGTGCGGCAAAACAGCATAAAACATTGTACAACACAAACAGGAATTACTCCTTGACGGTAGTCTTTTTTGAGTGCGTGCTGTCGAATGGTCCCATAGCCGTTACGTTGCTCGCAAAGAATAATCGGGAAAAACTAGAGGGTCGTGGACCTTACCGGCTGGTATTAAAACCATCAACCCGATGAGAAAAGACTTGTTGTCGTTGAAAAGAACTTCATCCGTGTCCAAGAAAATTCTGTCATTTCACCAATCTAGGCGGGCTCGTGCTCTTAATAAGGAAAAAGAGCACACGGTAGTAATGGGTTTGATCATCGCAAATTTACTGTCTCCCTCCCACACTTGCTCCTACTCCCATGGATTTGCTAGCTGTGCACTTATGTCTTCTCCAGGAGACATTTGAACTGTAGATTTAGAACTTTCTGGAACCACCGACTCCGCCCTTTCATACTCGAGGGTCCATCATAAGACAGGTCAAAATCATCAATTGAGTGCTATTTCAATTACAAGTTTATTAGGCGTTTTGCGTCGTCGTCGTCGTCGTATCCATCGGCTTGGCCTGTCTTACGCAGGATTGGGGACTGACGATACGAGATCGCTCGCAGACTTCGGCTTCTCTCGGGAGGGAGCATGGTAGTACTAGCGTTAGCGGTCTTGATAGCGAATAGCGAATGTAGCGTTCTGAGCGGGGTCTCTGATCAACGCACAAGCCGAGCTACAGCGATTTCTGAGGCACAAGTGGCCAATCATCTTGCATTTCCGGACGTTAGAGTGTTATTCGGAATGACTCTGTGTTTTGCTAGTTTTCAAACGTGCAGTCGCAAAAATGAATTTCATACGGTACTGTCTGTATAGCATTCTTCGTAGCGAGGTTAACTCAGAAAGCAGAGCGTGATGACGATCTCTTGCATCGACGCCCGACCACGCAGGTACCAGCGATTCTGCCATTGATACAGCTTGCATTACTCGTGATTGCGGTAACCGACAGCGCCATCATGACCACCTAGATCACGGGTGCTCGATGTGTCACGCCGGAGTTCGGCCTTCGTCTTCCTCCCTCCCCCCTCGTTTGTTTATTTAATACTAACAGTATCGTGTGTCGTCCAAACAATAGACTTAAGCTGCCTCGATCAACAATCTCGAGAGAGAACTTCAGAATTTGGAGTTGTGGTGGACTGCGAGAGGTATAAGATACCGAACGTAGTAAAGCAAGACCAACCTCGCCTTCTGTGCCCGTCACTCCGTTCCCCCCCCCCCCCCCGCCCACACAGCCTCGACCCAGTGGCTTTTGACAGCCTACCTGACCAGAATAACGCCAGACTCCACGAGTTCGTGCCGTTGTAGAACCAGATATGGGAATATCATGAGCTAGGCAGACGGAAACAGAAACGCAGCCATCTTGGTCAACTACCTTCACCTCGAAGAGAGACAAAAAGGAAAAGAGCGATGAATCGGAAATTTCTTCCGTCGTTGCCGTATTTGATGTTATTCCAGAAAAGCGTGCGGATGAAACAATGAACATCTCGGAATTGCCCCATGATCCAAGACAGAAAACTCGTAGACCAACAATTCATACGACAAAGTGATCGGGGAATATAAAAAGAAGATAGAAGAAAAAAGGAGATACTAGAAAAAAATAAGGAAGAGGGAGAAGGCAGTATTAAAGTTTCTCGGGGAACTCATAAGGAAAGAGGAAGGAGGGAAGGATGTGCTTTTGGAGACAAGAAGAAAACTAGCACCCACATCATTTATCCGTAACCCACAAGTGACCCAACACCACAGACAGGGTGGAGGAAGGGACGGCACGTCAATTCTGTACCGCCTCTGATCATATTACAACAAAGGATGCGCTGTGAGAACGCGTGCGCATCATTTATCCGTTTATCCAGCTTCGAAGCCAGAGGGTCGTGCGGGTTCGGGTGTTTCTGGCCCAAATTTGGGTGTGAGAACACCCAAATTTGGGTCAGAAACACCCGAACCCGCACGACCCTCTGGCTTCGAAGCTGTAGCAAAGATAGACCACACTTTTAAACCCTTCTGAAGTTGATCAATTATTCCTTTCACACATTGTACAACCTAGCAATCATCTGGGTTAATAGAAAATCGCTGTATTCAGATGTACTCACTCAATGGATTGGATCCTGACTCACAGTATCACTGTGCTCTACTACTGTACAGTACTCTACTTCAGCTTTTTTATAGGTTTGATTACTTCAAACCACACTGCAACTCTTTTACATCACCAAATAGACCCTCACAGAAACGATAGCACGCTTCAACCGTAACATCGCATGAGACCTGCATTACGGGAGTGCTCGAAGCTCAATCGATAGTTTGTGTGTATTTTGAAAGAGGGCCCAAGAGTCTCAGGAAGACACAGGTATCCATTGAGTTTATAAAAGTCAATTATAGCACGATAGTCATAGAAGCTTGCAACATACTCGCAAACTTTACGGTGGTGGCGGGACAACTCCTCAGATGCTCTGACGATCAAGTCAACGGACGGCTACTCGGAAATCTTCGTGCTGGATAGACGATTCCACTCCAGGAACAAGCCCGAGGCTCTGATTGACGCAGAGAGCCACAGAGCCCACTGATCGCATTCAACATTTCAAGATTACAAGGAATTACAAGAGCACACCTACACCTCCTAACAGCAACAGGCACCTCTCCTCTGCCGGAGGATGGTCTTCGGACCACTTGTTCCACAAACGCTAGTAATGGGTCTTCCGTGATGTGAAAAGAAGATGCGGCGTGAATTATGAAGTTTATGAGACGCAGTCTCCTCTTCCCGAAACATGTCGTAGTGCAGCTCGAAGTTCGCTAAGTCGTAGTATATTCAGATGCCACCTGTTGCGAGGAACTACTTTCCTCGATCCCGCTCCAGATTACCTGTCCGTCGAACCCGGTGGATACTCGAGAGCTTAAAAATCCTTGTGGTTCCTGCCACAAGAAGGGTCGTATTAGTATGGAGTGGTAGGCTCAGCGATAACTCCCGAATTGCTATCCGCAAGCACACGGTCTGCCACGAAAAAGGTCATCTCAGAACATTTAGCTTTTTGTTATCTAGGCCGACGAGGTGGTCCCAAAGTGGTTCTACGATGACCTTAGTTTTATATTCTGTCACCCAACTACGCGTAGTCCTGCCTCGTCATTCGCACCATCATACGCTACGTGAAAGCGACCGGGCAGAGGAGACTGAAAAACCGGTCATCGTGGGAGAGGCTGTCAAATCGCAGCCTTTCTTTAGAGCCCTATAACTTCAGAGTCGAACACTCTGCTTTCTCACCGGCGAACAGTGGCGAGTCATGGTGAAGTATCTCAAAGATCATTTCAATAATCTAGCGCATTTCTTCACGTCCTACACGCAAGTGTATTCTCTATATGCTCTATATGGTCTCTATATGGTCTACGATGTTTTCAATTGTACCAATAATAAACCTTTGTTCTGTTGTCCGTGGAAGCAATGGTAACCTGAAAAAATCTGCGATAGTCCAACTCAGATAAAACGGTCCATAGTTATGCAACTCGTGCAGCAATTCTGTCTTGGATCAAATGCCGACATGATCAGCGAAGACTTTGATTGCTGACATGGCGGTGTCAATGGTAAGCTGTTGAAAAAAGATCATTAATAAACTTGATTGTTCGAACAATATGAATGGGGCATTAATATGTTATTGCATCTTCTGAGGTGATTGATGGCTACTCCACTTGAGGATCTACTCCTGAGTTCATTTTCCTTCCCACCTTTTTACATTAGTTCTAAATTTCTTCATTCTAGGTTCTGACATGACAACTCGATCGTGCTTTATCAGTCGATAGCCCTAATTTCGTCACAGAAACACTTCTCCGATCCATGAATCGATTTTTCTCACTTTATTTTTCGGTTAACTGATTTTCTCTATTTGGGATACTTCGTGCGAACCTGATCTTTTTGTCAGAGCCTTTATGAAAAAATGTGTCGATACTTCAATTTGATCCAGCAGCTTCTAGTAGTCACCGGCCTCGTTATCGTTGCATCGTTAGTCATTTTCCTACTGACTTTCTTTATTAATGCTGTGTTCGTGTTCTATCAGTAATTCTGTAATAAGTTCAGGCCCGTTTCATCTTTGGCAATAGAAAGAGTAGTCACTGTTTTATTGAGTTAAGATGGCGGGTGTTGTAAAAATCAAGAGCTGTTGATGCCGTTGCTGTCACTTATCACGTTGCGCTTCTGAGCCATTTCATAAGTGATCTATATCAATGCTTCAATTGGTTGTTATGTTCAATTTAATCCTTAATAAACACTCTGCATTTTGCCTGCCACCCTCGAACGCAAATTAGCGATCAGGTGAGGACTTGTGAATAAAGTGTCCAAAATTCTTTCCTGATGCAGGACCGATGGAACGCCGGGAGAATATTCTGACTCATGCAGAATCAACAGGAGGAAACCTCCGATTCCTCCCCTCTAGCCTTGAAGATGATGGAGCTGAAGCGAATCTCGCAGCTGAGAAGTTTAACATCTTCGACTCTCTCTGCCGACATATCGACAAATTTTATCAGAAAGTTTGATATCTGGTACAAACGCTTCAGGACTTCTTCGACAACGCTGTGCAGAACTGAGTGAGCAAGAAAAGACACAGTTACCAATCAACCGCTTGGACGAAGACTGTCACCGGCTTCTTTATGGCTGTATTGCGCCGAGGTAACCGTCAAAACTGTCATGGGATCAAGCCGTTGCCACCGTGGATTGTCTATTTGGTTCTGCAAAGGCCTCACTCCGTTTACGGCTCGAATGCTTCAATGTCGGGCACGACTACGAGGATTTCAATAGCTACGATACTCTTGTGCGCACGCAAATTTCTGATGCCACTTATGACTTCACAAGCCTCGATGGCCTCTAATGCGTCGTCTCGTCTACGTTGCTGGATTTCAGGGAGCCGAGTTCGCTGACTACAGAAAACGGTTAGTGGAAAAGTTAGATAAAGGAAATGAAACAGTGCAAAACACAATAAACCCCAAGGTTTCGATCAATTACATCGGTGGGAGGAGTAAGAGAAGAAATTTCAATCAGCAGCAAACTAGAAATGAAAAGGATTTTGATGCGCTTCGCAATTTGAGATCTGGATGAAAGGAATCATTACCATTGTCACGCCCACAGAACAGACTTACAAGGGAAGGATTCTTGGTTCTGGGGCCATTCAAGATGAGATGTATACCCCCGTAGGTGATTTCGAACGCTGATTTCAAAACTGTGTTCCAAATTTGCGAAACGATTCTGGGAGCAAAGTTACGGGACCGATGCCTCCCCTGTGTTACAACACTGTACCGAACGGTGTTTCGAAATCTTCGGCAGCTCCCTGCACTTACGGTAGACGGCGGTCGAATTACTGATCCGACAACCTTCCTCTTTGGGAGGGATACGGTCCACACATTCCAGGAACACCGTCCACGCTTCCGAAGCAGTGATACAAGTTAACCAGCATTGTTGAAGAAAAACTGTAGAACAGTAGTTTGTCGCTATGTGTGCACATATGATTATCCGCCCGTTCTTGAGATAAACGTCTTTCCAGGGAGCCCTTTCATGATGTAAACGTGGTGATGCGATGGGACATGATACAACGGAAGTCCTCAAAACCGTCAATCCACTCACGAACTGCTTCGGATTCCCGCCGTATAGGCCTCAATTGTTGATTTGAACAAGGGATTCAGTGGAAATGACAGCCGTGCAATGGGACTCCCATATTAATCTTACGATAAGTACTCCTTCCAACTTACCCGCATTTATGTTCGAGGAGGTGCGGACTGTTGACGCTCCAGCTACAGGAGTCTATGGATTTTTCTACCAGCACCATAAAATTGAAGCTCATGGGCCAGATCACAAGCTTGAAGGCTACGTTTCACTGTGGAACCTCTATATCTCTCACGACTGTAAGAGATTTCATTCGCGACGTTACGTGTCCATCAACGCTGTCCTCATCAGGCGACCGCACTGGATCATTGCGATCGCCTTTCGCGGACTCGACTTCCACGCAAATGATAACGTGCTTGTTTTCATGGCATCGATAAGTACGGTTCGAGAGCTCCTCGTTCCTAGATGGTGCCCAAGTTATGCCTCAAGAACGAATCTCCTACATAAAGTATGATGACACCCCATTCTCTTAGAAGATTCGCTAGTAACGTGTTGGAGAGCGTTTGATCCCATGAATCATTTGGAAACCTTCTTCTTGACGCCTCTTGAGCCCATTTTAGGCGAATATTCAGAATTTGTCTTCGACTCGAACAGAGCTACACCTCATTCGGCCAGCGAGGGGTAGAAAAAACTTTCTTTGTAATACCTTTCCAGTAATCCTAAATTGTGAGGGAGCCCTGTAAATGTCCAACACTGGGCCCAAAAACGTTTTGCAAGCGTTTAGGACGTATTTCATGGAAAAGCAAAACGAGCGCATGCATCAAGAGATCGAACCTTGATGTCACGTCTACCCTCCACCTCACCTTTGCTCCCAGAATCGTTTCGCAGATTTGGAACACAGATTTGAAATCAGCGTTCGAAACCATCTACGGGGGTGTACATCTCATCTTAAATGGCCACTGCGACCAAGTATCCTTCCCTTGTTAACGCGCTGTAAGATCAGGAGCATTGAGAACGCTCTCTGCAAGGATGTCCAATTATTCCTGAAAGTCGAAGTGAATAATATCCCTTGAGTCTTCTTCTCGATGCAATCACTATGGCAACACTAATATCAGAATCGAGCTGGAGGAGACTCGGAGGGCCGCAGGTACAGAACGTTAACAAGATCGTCGATGCAGCAATTGGACAGGATTCCCACAAAATGATACATCATGGTCGACTTTGTACTGAGGAGGTCAGATGGATGGTAGTTTCGTGGAAAAGGGTGCTGCTACCTCAACGAAGACCTCAACATCCTTGGCTGGGAATGGATCCAGTAGATTCCGGAACTGGTGGAACAACCCCAAAACGACATCAGTAGAGAGACCATTGTTGCTGATCCTAAATTAGCCAAGTTGAAGGTCAATTATGCCGACGTATTTGCGGCAGTACTCGGGAGATGCACAAAGACCGATACCACACTTGCCTATGCCCCATGCTCGAACTGTCTTTGAAAAGAAGTGTCCCTTGCCATTCACCTGCGTCGTCGCCCTCGATGAAGAGATTGGCCGTTTACTTGCAGAACAAGTGTTTTCTCCAGCAGACTACTCTGTCTGGGCAGCCGCGATCGTCGCTGTCTAGAAATCAAGTGGAACACCGCCACTCGGTGCTGGTTTTTCTACTGGATTTCAGGACGCGCTTATGCTACATTAACATCCGGTGCTGACTCCAGAAAAAGTTTTTGCTAAATTGAACGTGGCACAGTATTAACATGAATCGGCCGATGCTTATCTCCAAATCAAAGTCGATGGCGAGGCGAAGGAGCTGTTGACCATTGATACGAGCGGAGCTACTCTGCTACAGTCGCCCCCTGTTTAGCCCCATTTAGCCTCATCTTCCAACAAATAATAGATCCACGGTTTGGAACTCGATGGCTGCACTGCTTGCCTTGACGACGTTATCGCCACGGGCCGCAACGTCGAGGGACACCTAGCCAATCTGAAGGCCTTCTTGGAGGAGATATTCGACTATGGATTCCGCATTCGGCTTCCGCATTCGGACGTATAAGTGTGATTCCCTTGTGCCTCAACTCCGTTATCATGAAAATATCATCGACTCCACTGAACGTCGACCTGATCTTGCCTAGATCGAAATAACTCGCAAGATGTCAAACTTCAGAACGATATGCGACAACTGCGTGCATCGTTGGATGATCTACAGAAAAAGAATGCTCCGTCTGACTGGTCTGCCGAGGGCCAAGAAGACATCCAACAAGCTAAGGGTGACTCGGACCTACTGCTCACCCGAGAGGATTCTTCAAAAGAGGTCGTCGGTGCGACTGAGGCATCGAAGCACGGGATAGGGCAATGATAAGCTACCGTCTCTTAAACGCAACGGAGAAAGCGATACGCTAGCCGCAGCTGCCGAGAGGAATTACGGTCATGTCGAGATGAGGGCTCTCGCTATAACGTTCACCTTATGGAAGCAGTAAAGGAATGGCAGTATGCATAGCCGGTCGCCTTTAGTGCTGAGCACTGATTGCGAGAAAGTAGGACATCACCATCGAATACCGACAAACAACTTCTGAAAGTGACCACCTAACTCGTCTCATTGTAGAGCAATCGACGAAAGAAGAGGATGTAGTCATCGCAGCTACCGCGAAAAATGCCTCAATCGCCGTCGCCAATGCAGTATCTTTGCTACCAATCGATTCTAGGAAGATAGCGGAAGAACATTCAAAAGACCCAAACCTGAAGGAAGTGCTGCATTCTGTGCGAAGCGGAGAGTAGCCGAAGAGCTCAGAAGCTACAAGAACGGTGTGTAACCAACGTCGTCAATTAAGAGGATGCTGTTGCTGCCAGGAATCTGCTTGAATACAGTCAAAACTGCGCATTCCTTATGGCTAGAAGACGAAATGCCGTAGGATCGTGTACATGCCATCGAATCTGTGAATCGTCACCTCGTCCTCGTCAAAGCCTACTAGAAATGGCCGGAGATCGTAGAGATGTCATCAATAACTACAAGCTGCACCATTAGAAGCTTTCGAAGTCTTTTCGCCCAATTCCGCAATGAAAGTTACTCGTGACAGACAATGTTCAAGGTCTTCTACACCCAAACTGGGTATCAAACACATCAAACCTCCCCCATTCAACCCGCAGTCTAGCGGTAAGACAGGGCGGTTTAACGACACCACCAAAAGAAACTCCGGAAAGATGAAGGAAGGCTAATCGCCAACAAAAGTTCTACAAAATTCCTGCTGACGTATCGCCAGTCGGACTCCTTGCCCATCCTTACTAGGAGGACAGTTGAAGGCAGAGCTGCTTCTCGGAATGCTGAGGATAAAACTCAACCTTTTTGAATCGTGTACCATGACGAATTCTAACAAATGGAAGCAGAAAATGGACTAGTGCTCTCTTCGGAGAAACTTCAAGCTACTACTGCCTGCTTGGAAAACAAAGGGAAGAACATCATTAGTTCATGGCTCGTCAAAAAGTTTCTAGCCACGTCATACAAAAGGAAAAGTTACAACTGAGAACCAAGCTATATAACACTCAGTGACAGAAGAGAGGATTAAGATATATGTCGGTAGTCCACGTGTATATCATATAGACGTAACTCATACGGGAAAAGCAATTGGTCCGATTAGCGGTCACATGCACGTACTACAGAAACGGTCATTCGGCTACTAATCGCAACACATATGCTACACCCGAAGGGCGTCTGCATAAATCAAACCCAATAAGCTATGTCCTATATGCGCATCACCAACTCACATCTCGAATCTTTGCAAAGGTCGCCTATGTTTTAACTGTAGCGAAACACATTATACCTCGTGCTGTCGCAAACTCAAACAGCAGGTATCGTCATTGTCCGAACAGGACAACTTTTGAGAGAAGGAAGAGTGTCCATCGAGTCGCTCATGGAGGAGAAAACTCAAAAAGGGAATATATTAAAGGATCCCTGGAGAAAGTTTGTTCTAGTGCAGTATTTACCAAGTAGGGAGAAGAAAAAAAATCGGAAAAACCGCCACGCCTTCCCATGCTCAATGTTTCAGCTATACAGAATCCCCCTCACCCTTCTTGAGCCCTTGTAGAAGTCACAAGACTAAATCCGAAAACAGGGAACCTTTTGAAAGTAAACGACCTATTCGATACAGGAGCCCACGCGTCAATCATGTACTTATAAGCACAGCTTCACCTGCCGGTACATGAGAAGCCTGTTGTGGTGAGCCCTTCCGGCACAAAGCAAAGGAAGTAACGAAAAGGAAGTGTCAATGAGTACGCGTAGCGTATGGTATGTTGACCAAACTCCATGTTCTGGGATTGCCACGTTCAATATTTTCCAATATTTTAACTAATTCCTATGACCCAGAATTCTTTCGCTCACTCACTAAGAAGATAGGTCTTTGATCTGGGAAGCGGGACCTTTAACCATCGACACTATTGTTAAGATGCGATTAGCTATGGGTATTCATAAAGAACGGTACAGCTCCACTATCGCTGCCATCGGGGCTACTTATTTTACTTACGAAACCGGCTGGCTCACTTAAGGGTGGTGAAAATAATGTAACTAAAAAAAAGAAGTTCTTCATGTCACACAACACCAGGACATCGAAATTGACTAACGGGAACAGTACTGGTAATGGATTTGGTGGAAGTCTACATGTTGAACTGAACCGATGAAGAAATAACGTAGAAGAAACACACCAACGGAAGCAACACTGGTTGAAGAACTCAGCGGGTACAAAAGAATTCCAGGGTTCGGAAAGGAAAGTGCAAAAAAAATTAGATCAACAGTTTGGAAGCAATTCAATAAGTCCATCAAATTTCGAAATGATGGATATTATATCTACCCCGACCATGGAAGTCATAGTATCCACCTTCGCCAGACAATCGAGCGCTGGCTTTCAGACAATACAAAGACGTCTTCCGAGTCCATTTCACTAAAGGCTTTGTCGAGTTTGGGAACAATGATGAATCAGGAGAAGGGGCCCCATTACGCATTAACCAATCCTGACCTCACAAGGAGCAACTACGAAACTCGGTATCGTAATTGGCGCCTTAGTTCATTACAGGAGTAATCCTTTTTTCGAAAGACGATTTGCAATCCCGGTAGTTCTGCCACTATTGAATGGACTCTTGTACGCATGGATATCGGTCACACAGCCTTGATTTCAGACGTCGAAAAAGAACTCTTTGAATTTGATCACATGAGCAGGTCGAAGCGTCACTCGTCGCTTGACCTATGGATCACAAAAAAACATACGTCAATGGGTGACGTGTGGATATATCGTTTCAAGCGGGTCACTCTCTATTCGAAGCTGTGCATGTCTCGCCTAGCACAGGCGACTCACTACCGTATGGACTTGCAGGAAGATTGGAGCTGGACACAAGAGGTCAAAGCTGACCTTCGTGTCGATAACCTTCTTTTCACCTGTGACACAGGACAGGTGAAGAAGCACAGAAATCCTATATCAAATCGAATATAACTGGAGGTGACTTGACGGGAGTTACATTTGACAAGGTCGAAGCCATAGACTCGATACCAACTGAGTATAGAAAACTCGTTTTTCGAAGGTGCTTGGATTAGAGTCGAACCCTTAAACCCTTAAAATAGGCTGTTCAGAAAAGAATGACACAGCATTCAATTACTGGAAGATAAACTATTCAATGGCCACCGTATGCGATCTTTTGCGTTGGTATTTTCCAATTCTCCATGGTACACGGATTTTCCTAGAGGGTCTGTGAAAAGGTTACCGTCGCTAGTAGGTTACCCCTTTATCGAAAGAGAAAGTGGCAGACTGGACCGAAACAAATCATGAAATGATGGAATTTCGCAAATCCAGTCCTAGGTTCCCAATGAGGTCTACAGTGAAGTTGGTAGTTTTTTGGAGACGCTAGAAATATGAGGGTGGGTGCATGGGTGTATCTCTCGCATTCGAGGAAGTCCACTTGTTGATGGCAGAATCTCAGTTGCCTTCGCTCCATGTCCCATAAACAATACCGGAATTTGAGATGAATGCAATTACACTAGCCACTCGCTTAGATTATGCAATGGAACTCAGCGGAAAACAATACTAAACGTTGGAGAAATTCATGTTTTGTCAGACTCCAAAACAGCACTATATTAGATCAAAAACCCTCTAATCAAGAATTAGGTGTCGTTGGTTATAACAGACTATGGAAATAAGAAATACAGGAATAATTCAGTACAAGAGAAAGTGCGATTCGGATATGTTGTCGGGAAAAATTTGCGGACTGCGGAACCCGAGAACGAACGGGTAGGGAGTTCGGCCACATTATTAGTGGAAGGAACCTATGTGACCCGAAGAAGAGGCATAGACGAATGTAATAGCTACAACGCGGAATGTAGCATATAAAAACGATCTTCTGCCACCTACAAAACACGAACATCCACTCGAACGAATTATCGCGTATGTCTTCGATTTGTACATGGGGCTACAAAACAACCAAGATTGCTGAACACGTCACCCGAAGTTTCACTTGAAGCAAGGTCGTTACCGCCACTCGGAACCGAGGTGGTATTTGCAGGTAGAGTTACAGTAAGAGCTCATCATACCCACGCCAAACAGTGATCTGAACACACATAGGGGCAAAGAAGAAGTCCTGCGTTGCTACGGACGTCTAGGTCAGTCACAGCTCGACTTTGAGGCTTAATTCCCTATCTTGGTCCTACAAAAAAGTATTAGCTGACACACTGGTACTGATCATACAATGAGTCCAGCCAGAACCGGTAATGCCCTACTATCCTAACAGGGAAAGAGCTAATGAAAGAAGGTGGTCAGACGGCGAAAAATGATCCATCATTAAGGAAGGAGATAAGCAACAAGGGAATCGATTGAAATCATAACAATAATAGTGCGCCATGGTAAGGAAGGTTTTCTGAAGGATTTACCAAGTCGATCAAACATTCGTTACACAAAACCTCTTAGAATTTCAGTACTGCCACTGGAAGTAGAAAGCAAGATCGTTAACAAAATCGAGACCATCCTCGGTACGCTTCCACTCACATATGAAACACACGACTTGGCAAGGAATCGAATCACTTGGCCAGTGGACTTCCTTCAGAAAAATATCTGTCTAGCTTATCCCATACTACCAACAATAACAGAACACGACTACTATGACTTTATCCCGAGCAAAGTCAAGCAATGGTGGCTTCGGTAGCATTATACAAAATGACGGATAGGTTCTGGATCGCATGGTAGCAACAATACTTGACAAGTTTCGCGAGAAACAAGCTCAATGTTGGAGGCGAAAAAGAAAGATCACAATAACCGTCGAATGGGACGACGATACTTATTTGCAAAGCGGAAGTTTCACACTATCCATGGGAAATGGGCATCATCCAAGAATTGGAGAGCAGTGTGCTTCGAACGATCAGAGAGGCGATCGTCCGGCTATCTATTCAGTGGCTAGTATGATGACCAATTAATCTGCATGGGCCTTTGGATTTCAGGATGACACTAATCACGAATCAGGGCAGGTACAGCGATACAGAAGTTAAGAGAGAAGGTCGTTCAACACTTCTACGATGTAAACCGAGAGGAAGAACAGAGCTCATCCTAATTAAGGTACATTTCGCACAAGCAAAAAAACAACATCTATAGGGAAGACACCTATTCACAGTTGATCTCTTCCTGTTCATTTCTAATACTGTATGAAAATTCCTCAACACTGAAGTATACTCACTGTTGGAGCCCGGAATCATGCCTCGATTGACTACCCTGTGTCTTCAAGGAAGAGTCTGGCTTCAACCTGAGGATAAACCTTCTTATAAAATTTGCGGTAACCTGTCCTGTATGTTGTCCCGCAACACAGTCGATACGCGATGCCCAGCAGTACCACTTTGGAGCGGTAAAATGCACTCTTCGCAGTAGCACATCTTCAATTCAGATGTTGGACGAACTGGTCAATACGCAAGATAATGACACTGCTCCATTTTATTATCGCTGGATGCCACGCACTCTTGTATACATCTAGTGGTGGGAAAAACCGTCGGAATATTTGAAAAATCATTGGCATCTGCTATGCCGCTGCTTGTGTATTATCAGTACAGGTAGTACCCAACGATCACGCCGCTAGAATTTCGCCGAAATTATGACCGATTTCGTTCATCTCACGAACAGCTATTTTTCTGCTTAACTGGCACTATTGATCAATTAACTCGATTTCATTGATGTGATCTTTTTTATTCTATTTTCTTGTTGCCTTCGAACTTGTCTCTCTCAACTAACTCTCCGAGTTTTGTTGGTTTTGTTGGATGGATCCATCGATTTTTATGCCACCTGTTATGAGCTCAACTGCGGTACAGTTCTCATTACGCATGGCACTGTCGTCTCCTGAAGGTTATCAGTGTATACGCGGTATTTTGCTACCAGCATTACAAAAGCGTTATTACTGCGTAAAGTTCTTTGTGTAACGCTAATGACATTCTCGTCGCTTAAGTAGAGACTGAAGCTTTCCTATTCCTAGGCCTTAAACGGGTCAGACGAAGAATGCTGCTGTTTCCCGGAGCACTTCGAGCATTTGCTCAGTATAGTCAGTTCAGGTTTCGATGGAGACGGGACACAATTGGTTAGCCGATACACCAAACTAGTGGCGGAACTTAAACTTCCAGCCAAGAGTTCACGCTCCGCCACTAGTTCGGTGTATCGTGGATTTTAGACTGTCGCCTTAGAAGATTAGGTATCTAATAAGGACGATCTTGGCGTAATGAGGCGAGTTTATTCGGTGAGTATCAGCCAGCCACGAACGAAACCGCACAAGCATCAGTTAGCGGGCCAATCGACCTCGTCATCCCGGATCGATATCTGACTAAGCCAAGCAAGCCTTCCATCCTTCCGTGGTCGGTTAATTGGTACCAGACTCGTCTGGGAGGATGAAAGCACCGGCATGTACATCGGCTAGCCACCGCGAGTCATTTTATAGGCCACATACGCATTCAATACGCCAGTACGATTCTGAATGGGAGTCGAATGCGTGAGCGCATCCCTCAAACGGGAATGACTAACGCCCCGAGATTTTATCCTCTATCCTTTTATCGAGTGGGCTCTACTGGGTGAGCACAGTGGTGGTCATGCGACCGCTGCTAATTGGATCTTCCAACAAGACTCTCTGCCGGGACGAGTGGGCTCGACTCTCCCACATGTGGGTGAACGGAGTTAAATGAGAAAACAATGGTCGCGGGAATGCGCGATAGAAGTTCAATGTTTCGAAGTAGCACCTACACACGTTTTTGGAGAGGAAACGTCGTTGAAGCATTAAAAGTGCTCCGTGCCAGAAAAGAAATCAACACGAAAGTGGGTTTTGAAGACAACTTCCATGGAAACACCCGAAAGTCAGATAGAATTCTTTCAATACTTTCCGCCGACTGTTTAATTTCACGCAACTCTTTCTATCCAGTTGTCAGAAAAAACGCTGAAAAAAACACTAAAGCCCAGAAACAGCAGTATTCTCGAGAGGAGGTGTTGAGTGTGACGCTTCCACCATAAACCGCAAAGGAAAATGGTGGAAAAAGAAATCGAATGGAACTATCATATTCACAATACCAGTATTTCTGCTAGAATTAAAATTACGTCAAGTTCAAATCTTCACCACCTGATTAATGTGTGGCGCGCACTCGTGAATATTGTCGTTCCGATAATCGTTCTGCAAACCTCAAAGGGACATCCGTGATTCGATCTCGATTACACGTTCGGCGATACATGACAATTCCAAACAATCACTTTGACATGCGACCCATCCCTACTGGGCTGTTTTTTCATATTCGTTTTGTTCCATATTTCATAAGTATCCATGTTCGACTTCCAATGAATCTTGACATGGCTTTTGGCTAATTTTATAAGACATTTTTTATAAGACCGTCTACCAAGATGATAAATAAGATCTTATCAACTCACGCTTCGACGTCATCGCCTTCTTCAGAGTCTGAAAACCTGAAGATTACTAGCGATCAGGTTTCCAGACTCTGAAGAAGGCGATAACGTCGAAACGTCAGTTGATAAGAGCTTATTTATCATCTTGGTGGCAGGTTTTATAAAACAAAGTCGTATGGAACTCATATTCATAGTGCTTTTTCTTTTATTCTAAAAATATTTGTCACATCCTTACGATTATTCTATATGTACATCGCAATATGCACTGAGCGATGAGATGCAATTTCTCTTCATGGATATGAACTATGACCACTTGTCAAAACCGAATTCCTTTTATCGTTGAAAATTAAGTGCTCAAGTCGGTATGTTTGTCATCTTTGATTAAATTTCGATAGTACTGAAGAAAGTGAAGAAAGCATAGTTATGAGCATGTTTGGGATAGTTGGGGCTCAGGGCTTGATCAAAAGAGCCCATATGAACTCAACAAGCCACCGTCAACGAGGGTGGGGAATACGTAGGAATGGCTTATTTCAAGAGTATAACTTCCAAATATTGCCTCAGAACAGCCCAGGCACTGAGAAAATCGAGCAAAAGTTAGAACTGGGTCATCGAATGAAACGAACAAGAAGGTGCCTTATCGATTAGGATGTGCCTTTGATCAAAAACGTTCGGGAATTCGAAAAAGTTAGAGAGAGAATGGAGGATGAGAGAGTCAAGTTCTGTATGGGCGCAGTGGAGAGCAAAGAGTAAGAACATTCCTTAGAAGCTTTATCCTGTCAGTCTGTCATATATGTATACAACCAGTTGGGCTATGCGAAGGCTGCCCAACTGGAAGCATACACGACGTAGTGACTCTTCACCTCGCGAGTTTTTATAAACAGGTAACCTAACACGATAAGCACCGAAGCATGCCGGTCCCTCTCTACTTCTCAATGCAGGACCTTTCTTTACGTTTGAAGTTTCATCCCTGCGGCCTCATTAGTTCAACGTCTACGACAACGTGAAGTAGAGAAAACCCAAAAGGAAAAGCGGCCTCCTATACCTTCGATTGCAATCTATCTCATGTATACGCAGACTGGGCTGCAATTTATCTCATATATAAGCAGTCTGGGCTACAACAGAAGCTACTAGTCGAGTCATATGTGTACTAGTTTCTAGTTCAAATACACGAACATCAGCAGAGACAGCCGATGGTATCGACTGCGCTGCTGACCTTTTCTGAAATGTTGACTACTTATGCCATGATGAAAACTTTCAATGCTCTCTGACTATCACTATGCAATGATATATCGTGTCGCGAATGCGGGTGCGGGTAACAGTCGCCATGACCCCGCGTGCTCTACCCGTGATCGTGCGGGAACGCACGCTGCATTCACGGCCACCCGGAGTACAAGGTTTGCAGATCAGTCGACACCTTTGATCGTCCTGTATCGTCGTGCTAGCAGCAGACCCGCGGGGCTGGAGCCCTCAGAACCTCGCTTTTCCAATAATGGTGTCGGAAGCCTTGTCATCACGACTATCCTGTATACTACACTATTCCTAGACGGAGCTGGCCGAGCGGTGGGTCGGAGCGACCCGACGTGAGCAGTTGATTTCATTACTAACCCTTTTGAGTGTTAATACATAATTTGAGAGTGGAAGAGTAAAATAGTGATAAGTAAAACGATTAGTTCGGTCGGTGTTATTTCATGTAATGGTGACCGGCTAGACCATCTATTCTTTACCTAATTGATCCGAAACATGGTGCATAGGCGATGGAGAAACGGACCTGTTCGAGCATCAATCGACGATCGGTAAAGACATGCCACTGCCACTGCTCTCGGATTGAAACATCGGATACTATGGAGGCAATTTATACAAGTTCATACGAGATGTAATGCAATATCAAGGGATCGAGTGCACTGGGACGGCTGGCTGGGGGGGGGCAACTAGCCAACAGACGGATTAGGACTAGGGCGCAATAGTACAGAAGACGTGAACAGATGGGACAGTAGGATCGAGGAGCTCACATGGAGAGCGTAGGCGAACGAATAGCCTCTAGCCGGTGCTGCCAGGACAGCCGGCGGTGAGGTACCAGATGGTACATTTAAAGCGGCATCTCAAACCCCCTCTACTATGTGGGGTGACCACCCAATTAGGTAGCCAGGGTATGGTGTAAACGGATGGTTCTACTCCTCAGTGGGCTTCACCTCTATCTAGTCCAGTACACATTCTGCATGTCCCAGTAATACATCTAAAAATGTGAATAGCCGCCATTAAAAGTAGCCTTTAGCAGGCTGTCGCTCATTTGGTAGTAGATGTCAGTTCATCTTCCACTTTCTCGTTTATTTTTCCCGTTTTCGCAACTTTTCGTGTGATAATTTTCTTACAAAAATCGATTATCTCACTTAGAATCTACTAATACTCGTGCTCATTTGACTCGTTTAATGGAAATAAGCTCGCGTCGAGTCGTCCGCCTAAGAGCAATGTAATATCAGCTCGAAACAGTCATTTCAGATAGCTATCTCAAGTTTGGAAGTCTCAGTGGCTAAAATGTCACGCCAACTGCTGCGATGTCTGCTACCGGCTATATCGAAGGCAGATGACGAAGGCCGTCAGTTCCCTAACGGGAAAATTGACCGATCCAAAAAAACGACGCTTGGGATCACCGAAACTGGCGAATTTGGCGATAGCGAGAATACAACGTATCATAATAAGAAACTACTGCAAGGAATAGTACATATAAAACACTGAACGAGCAAATTGCAAGCAACTTGGAAGCAAAGCGTGGATTACTCCAATAAGATACAAAAAGACGACCGCTACCGATTGATATAAGATTTCACAGATCATTGGGAAGCAATTAGAGCAGAAAACGCTATGGTCGATGCCCAGATCCTCGCCGAAGTTCCCGAGTACTTGAGGGGGAAGATGGAAAATCGTACAAGGGAAAAAGTCTGAACAAGATGGGAGGACTGTTCACCACGCAGATCAAAATACAGTTTCCAGAGTTGGAATTACCAGGCTTTGAGGGCGATGTGGTGAAATTTCCAGAATTCTGTGAATTATACAGGCTGGCAGTACACAATAATGCAGCGATTGCACCCACGGCAAAATTCGCATACCTGAAAACCAAACTAGAAGGTACGGCTCACGACATCATTGCCTCAATTACTATGTCAACAGAAAACTATCCCAAGGGTATTAATCTTTTGCATAGTACATATAACAGACCAGATGATTTGCGAAACAGGCTTGTAGAACAGTTGGAGGGCTATCCCCAGCTGGAAAGCCTGTCACAGAACAACATGTTACATTATGCAAAGTTAAAGCGATATGGAGTCAGCTAGCCACTTTGAAAGAACAAACTGGCTGCAAGACCATCGGATCCAAGCTCCCGAGAAAGTAAGGGGAAAAGGTAGGAGGGCAACGGTCAAGGGGTGACGACTGGACGACGGAGAATCTAATCGAGGCATGCAACGAGGTCACCGACCAATTGGAAATCGTCGAAAACACCGACCCAACTCCTACCCTTGAGGCGAGATCGTACACCACAATCTACGAAACATGAAAAAGGCTGCAAGACGCAGGACGCAAAGGGGAAGCAGTATCAGCCCGAACAGCATCACCGACACGTAGAGCTCGAAGTCGGGAGAGGTCGACTCGTCAAACCGAAGTGCGAGTTCAGTTTCCACACCGATCACACCGCTGCCGAGTGCAACGGAGTGACATCCCCTTACGAAAGAAGAGCATTTGTATAATAGTACAGCAACGGCTGCTAGCAGTGTCTCAAAATGGCACACAAAAGTAAATACTGCAGCGCCTCTAAGTGTAGCAAGTGTGATCGAAACCACCACAGGTCTCTTTGCTTTTGAAGGAGCTCTTCTCGTAGTCCAGCAAGAGCTGACGGTCGCAAGACAAGTTACTGTAACAGAGATAGTTCAAGGAACAATTATTTTCAAGAGGCTAGTGCACATAGTAACACAAGCTCAGGTTCAAGTCAGACGAGTCAAAGGTAGAAAACTTCCGAGTTAATACATTGTGTGTCAAAGAAGTGTTCATTAACACAATAAGTAAAAGACGTATCAAAAGATAGGATAAGATCAATGCTCGATCCACCTCGTTTTATGGTGGTGCAAGCACTAATAATCGATAAAAAGGCAAAATCCGAACAGCTTCTCACAGTACTATTGGATAGCGGTTCTCAACACAGATATATCGAGAAGGATACTGCAAAAAGGCTAGGATTAAAATTAAGGAGTTCACAAAACATTACTACACAAACATTGAGAGGGCATCAGCACACGGAGAAATCCTATCGTGCTAAGATGGTACTTCAAAACAAGTCCAACGGTACACTGACTGAATTCTACCTGTGGACACGCAAGTGTTATTACTACAGCAGAGATGTCAACCAATGAAGGCAAATGGCTTGACGGGCGTCACAAAAAACAAAGACATTGGAAATGGAAGTTGACGTTCTGATTGGGATGGACTACTACTGGGATGTTGTGGATTTCAATTCGAGCCGTCAAATTCCATCTGGACTCGTTGAGTCTAGGACAAAGCTCGGTCCAGTCTCGCCGGGTTCCCAGACGTCTACTACATTGACAGAAAGTACTGCAGAGACCAATTCGGCAGAAGAATTTTGCGAATCAGTAGATGAAATAGATCGCATGATACAACACCTACTCGGTTTAGAACCTCTCGAGATGAAGGAGGAAGCAGATGAAACCAATGCAAGTATAATACAACACTACTATAACGCAGTACAAATAGAAGATGGCTTCATATACGCTCAAGTTCCGTGAAAGACAGGTCATCCTCTCTTGCTGATAACAAAGCGCTAGCAATACGGAGGCTAGAAAATCAATACAAAAAGCTCCGTAATGATACAAAAGTATGGAAGGAGCACTGCAAGACCTTCGATCAGCCACTTCAGTCGGGGATAACAGAAGAAGTCAACGAGTCGTCAGCCCACGGAAAATGGGTGTATTACATTCCAAATCAAGCGGTATTCAAGGAAGGCAGTGCAACCACAAAATTGCGCATCTTATTCGACGCGTGGAGCCACATGAGAGGCGTACCCAGTTTGAACGACTGTGTGCACCAAGGACCAACTCTACTGCCAGATCTCTTTGGCACGCTATTACGAGCACGGCTAACACCGAAACTTATAATAGCGGACGCGCAGAAAGCATTTCATCAAGTGGGGTTACAAAAAGATGAGAGAGACGCCAAGAAACAACACACATATCCTTTGATTCACACGTATTCCATTTGACGTGAATGCATCTCCATTTTTATTAAGCAGGTCCATAAAGTATGCACTAGAGAGAGAAGGTAGAAACCAGCTTCAGGAAGAGATCATCGCAAACACCCACGTTGCCAATGTTTTGATAGGTGCCAAAACGGTCGACGGAGGTCTTCGAAAGCAAACATACTGCAGGAATGTATTCTCGAAGATGGGCATTAACCTCTGCGAATTCACGTCAAATGGTGAACTCGTGTTAGAGTTTACTCCATTGAAAGATAGAATGAAGCCGACGTCTAATGGAGTGAAACTGCTCTAATTGAGATGGAATACGCACCCATAGAGTCAATCACAAAAGAGTTCTTACAAAACGTGCACTGGAGGCATTTGCATCCACCTTTGATCCATTAGGTCTTCTTATTCCATAATTCATCAAAGCAAAAATGTTCATACAAGACCTATGGGACAAGAAGTATACATGGGATGACCGAGGAAGCTGCTGTAGAAGAATGGAAGATATCAGAGGTTTTTCGAGGAGATTCATAACTGTAACGGAAAGAGCTACATACGACTTGATGATCCTTCCCGATGCATCGCAAAGGGTCTTCCGCTGTTGCTTACTTGGTATGTCCACCAACAAAAAGAAAGCACTTCAGCAACCTGATCTCCGCCAAAGCGAAGTTGGCGGCAGCGAAGAAGACGTCCGTCCCAAGATTAGAACTTCTTGGTCTAGACTTGACGGCAAAACAAGTTCGTTTCCTTCGAAGTCAGCTCAAGATTACACTTGACAGTGCAATTTCTATCGGACTCACAAATATTATAGCATTGTACTGGATACACTCCAATAGGCATCAAAAACCTTCGTCAACAACAGGGTCAAGCTCATGAAGGATACAATGCAAGAGCTAGTTGACGCGACGATTCAATTCATGCTCCATTACGTTAATACAGAAGATAATCCTGCAGGCTGTGCTACCAGAGGGCCTAACAGCCTCAGAGTTAACAAACCATATGTGGTGGTATGAACCGAAATATATAACTAACCCACCAGACAAGTGGCCCAATACAAATATCGACATAACTGCAAAACCGGCAACTTTTGAAGAAGCCCAAGAAGAGTTTGGGTGCATATCAACAACAGTATCAGATACTTATACCTCATTTATTCCGTTTGACAGAACTAATCCATATCAAAAACTATTACGAGTCAATTCATACATTCTGAAGTATGTAGGGAAAAGTAGGCGTGTGGCGCAAAAGTAAAAAAAGGTAGTTCAGTGGAGAAATCCAACTACAGAAATATCGATTAGTGTCGGAGGTACAATGAATTACTACAACTGACATAAAAGCAGCTAAAATCCTTTTACTCCGAGAGCATTATCTCGAAGGAATTCATCAGCTGTAAGGTCGGGTAGTACAGCGTCTCCAAGTAACACAATGCGAATGCGGAATCTACCGCGGGGATCTACGAATCAGTGCTCGAGGACTCTGTGAAGACTCCAATCCTACTTCTGCGAAAACATTAGCTCGAAAAATTGATCGCTACGGACTTACATCAAAGTCTATTCCACGCCGGCACTTCACATCTGGTATCTGAGCTTAGAAACTACTAGCTCATTTCGAAAAGCCGCAGGATAACTAATTCGATAGCATAGAAGTGCACGATTTGCCGACGACAACAAGGAAGACCAATTTATTTCCCAGACTACTGGATCTACCAAGCCAGAGAGTAATCTGAAGTAGAGAATTTCGATACACGGGTTTAGATTACTTCGATCCTATCACAGTTCGTCGAAAAGTAGGGGACAGACAGACAAAAAGTGTGGGTGTGCCTCTCCACGTGTATGGCAACTCGAGCGTTGCACTTAGAAATCGTGGCAGATAACTCGGCACCACAATCCCTCCTCGCGTTTAGAAGGTTTTTGCACGCAGAGGAGCCCCTACTTTGGTCCTGAACGACAACGCACGAACCTTCAAGCTAAGAAGGGAGATCTCAGTAAACGAGCTACACGCTGTAAGGGAACATCCCGCGGTCCAGCACTTCACTGCGTTCCAGAACCTCGAGTGGAAGTTCATCACACCTCTTTCGCTCTGGAAAGGTGGTTCCTACGAAAGGCAAGTGAGGTCAGTGAGCCTGGCTCTGAAGAAGACCATTCACAGACAAACGTTAGACTTATGGTCGTTACAAACAGTTTTTCAGAAGTAGAATCTACTCTGAACCCGCAGCCAATTACTCCAGTGATAACCAACACCACAGATAATGCATTTGCACTACGACCAACCAACCTTATTAAACCTTATTTCACTCCTTTTAGTACAGAGGCATTTGATACAAGCGGTCGGCTGAGCAATTCAGATTCTCATGAGGGAATCAATATCTCGAATGTACTACTACGAGACACACTAAACAGATTCTGGTATCACTGGGAGAACGAATACCTCGAAGCTGAGCGTAATCAAAAAAGAAATACACCGCAAAAACTGGCGACGCTCCACTCATGAAACAAGAACATACTCGAAGATTACATTGGCCTTTTGGCCTCATTGTACAAATTAATGAATCAGTTGATGGAGTGATCAGATCCGCAAAAGTTAAAACAGGAAATAAAATTGATCAATAAACCAGTTGGTCCCGCTGGAAGTATGCGCTTCAGAGGGAAAAGATGCGACTATTCCCGAAAAAAAGAGCGATCGAAACGCATACAAACAGACAGAAGAGAGGAAAGTAAGAATAGGTAGACCTCAATCTTGTTATTCTGATGCATATCCATACCTCTAGCACACTTACTTGAAAATTTTCCAATAGCCCAACTCGACACTTCGCTCGCATTAATCCAACGCATCATTCGCAATATCACTTTAATACAATGATACACCCAAGAGGATGCTAGATGACTAAAGGGCATGAGTTCTTTTGAGTACAAGCAGTCTCGAATCCAATATCGTAAGACGCGCGGTCAGAGCAAGGCTGCGCATCACCGAATCACATTTGCGTTGGAGGCACGGTTCACTATGAAATTGGTTGGGTTCCTCCCTTAAGAATACTCACTAGTCCCCATGGGCGGTAGAATAGTCCTTCTCGCTCCCATAATCTCAACGGTCAGGGCACAGTGGAAGCCCTGTTGCTGTCTTGATTCGCTTTCTCACCTCTCGATCGATGTCACGTTATACGAGCGTCGAGGCAATACAGTGTTGCGAATACTCCTTCTAGGACCCACAGACAATCAGCTGATCGCCGAGTGATGAGGCGATGGTTTTCCTTCATTATTCTTTTTGGTGCTGCGCTCCCTTTTTTAAATTCCTTCCCCAAAAGGCCAAAGAAGGCGAGCCATTTTTGTCGTAACTAAGTTTTTTGTTTACTTATGCTTACAAGCGGATGGATTTTTGCTTACCGTAGTCAGATATTTGCACTAGGACCCACATGTACGCAATGACGCGCTGTGCGTAGCTCCACTCTTCTTCATTCTTCTGGTCTCGTTCTCGTCCATCCACCTTCTTAACGATTTTTCGAAACCTTTTATCACTTTAGAAACACTATCCACGCAGTTCCTTCGCCTCCATCGCACTATTTTCCATCTTATATTCCCGTCATAATCTGGGTTACCCAGAATTATGGCGAACTGCGCCTTTACCGACCGACATTAATGTTGCTGCTTAATTTCACGATTACTTACGATTTGACCTGGGTTATTATCCCGCGACTTCCTATCATCGTAATAACACTTAGTACATCTGAGGAGATGCGTATGCTCAATTCACGTGGTCAACAAGGCAGCGCGCTTCAGAAATGAGGAAATCTTACTATCCTAACTGTTGTAATTCACTTTTACCCTTATATCATAGCGTATTGACTCACAGTTACTCCTATTTTATCGTCCATCGTGATTGCGATACTTTACCTTCTCCGGGAATTACCGTACGATGCAGCAGTCTTGCACATATTTCACTGCGTACCCTTACAGTACAACCGATATCCGATGATTAATACTCCACCATGATGACTGCTCCCAATCACACACTTTCTTATTGATTTTCTTATTTTTTACTACTAAGTCAACTAGAACATGGCTTCTGAAGTCATACGCATTATTACCTTCGCTCATCGGCAAATGAAACAATAACGATCTCAACAAGTCGAGTTGCTCTCACGAACTCAATTTCGATGAGAAAAACAATGCCTTCCTGGATTAACCACGAACCACCAACGCATTTGACATTATTCGTTTTTTGCCTTACCTTCCACAGAATGATCGCACTAAAAATGCTTCGGACGTTCGAAAACTCACTCGTTTCAAAAATTCTTGGATCTTCAAATTGACATTTTGGAGCAGACCATCTAACAAAGTGGTATGCATTTCATTTTCAAAACTTCCACCTCATGACCAACTATTCAACTGAAACGTACTCCATGTCGATTCAATTTTAGGTTCATTGGCAAAAATTTTCTTTAAGGTTGCATTCCACCAGCGGTCTCGTTCCAAACAATTCCAGCACTCCAAACAAAGGAACCACAGTCAGAGATATTTTAAAGCTGTGTGACGAGAACGAACGATAAATGAGGCGCGAATGACAATTTCACAATGAGTGTGCATCGAACCTAAAACCATATGATAGCAAGGAAAACGCTATATGCTCACTACTTGTCGTGAAGATTTGACGAAAAAATCAATAAAGCACACAACAAATATGGAACATTCATCATATAGGGAGCGATTATTAAACATTGCACTGATTTCTTGTCACAGATCTCGTAACTACTAGTCCTTTATCTCATTGCTGACAACCACGCTAATTGGCATCATTCATTTATTCAACATCGATTAGCACGTTACTTTCAAAAATTGGTTGCATTCTTGTGTGCTTTTACGCTTCTTGTCATTATGGTCTCGCCTGGTAAGAATGAGAAGAGCAGTTCACAAGGTTGTGGATCACGTGGTTGGAGTCGCAAAGGGTTGAGAGGTAGAATGACTCCTTCTTTTTCTAGTTCAAGACGAAATACTCCACAATCAACTCTCACTCGTAATCCAGCTCATGCCCTTGATACTCCAGCACACCAGGAAACTGACCATAATTCGTCTTGTTCGTCACCATTTGCAGAGCCGCAAATAAATACTTCATGGGCTGAGCAAATGTTAGCTGAGACTAATAAAACATAACCACCGCACTCCACCCTCTCCACTTCCGCAGAAGAGAAGGAAAAGAAAAAACAGGAATTTCATTCAGCAGTAGGCATTGCTATCTTGACTGTAGAAAAGGACAAGGAGAAGGAAAAGACGTTGGAAGAATCGATGGAGTCTGAAGAGATGATCCAGCAAGGGAAAGCAGTGGGGCCAATGGCTTCGCAGATGGCTTGGTGGCTGAGATGGGTTTCAAAATGAAAAAGGGATAGGAGAGAAGGAGGAGGCCAAGAGAGGAAGGAAGGAGAGGTCGAAGGAATAGTGCAGTTTTTGGACGAGTTCGCCATGACGAGGGGGGAAGTCAAGGGTTCCCCCTTAAGCCTAATCCAGCACCCACCTCCATTGCCAAGCCGAATGTTACATCCCATATTACATTCATGATCGAACCTTATACTGTTTGGGAATTGACAGCACGTCAGTTTCGCAAAGTATTCGATTACATTACAACAAATGACACTTTGAGAGATCTTATTCGTAATATTAAAAATTCAGATAGGGATACTACACCAGCGCCGCCCTCAGACTTTGAAGTGGTCACGTATAGTCCACATACTCCAAACATTGCTAGACCTAGTTCAACATACTACACTATCACTCCATAATATTGCGGTCATCTTGATCCGGAGTCAGCCTCTGGATACATTATGGGATGGATTCATGAGTTGATTCACGACATTACATCAATTAACGTTAATATAGACTTATTACAAGAACTCATGTCACCTAGGTTATTCCAAGGCAATCGAGATCAGACCTATTTTAGATTCACTCTGCAAGACTTCGTATCACAGAAGATACCTTTACAGAGATATTACAGCACAGCTCAGCAGTTGTCGCACTTGCCACGCAGATGACTAGAGTTCTGGAAACTTATCGCGGGGTCACTTCATTAATCCGCGACAGGGGTCGAGTGACTCGGAAAGATAAGCAGTCGCACTTCAATCCACAGGCCCGCACAGTCCCACCAAGGCCTGAGGAGCTCGAGACCTACATAGAGACTCTTCGGTGGTGACGCGACAACTTCTCAGTGGCACTGATGATCAGGACAACGGAAGAGTATCTGCAGACGTCCACCCTAGACAGGCACATACAAGAGGAAGCCCGTCGCCCCAGCTTCCATACAGGTCGAGCAGTACAAGGCCCTCTGAGAGACAATACTATTCCACATATGGGTTTCCGTGAGCATATTCCAAGGCCTGAGAGTGCCGCGAAACCCCGTGTTCCTCCCGAGGCTGGACGTGAGACCATTCTCTCCTCTAGGGTCGGAGGCGAACACGCGAGGCTAGGCAAAAGGAGGCATAATACAGATGATACAATGCGTGAGACAGAGCCTCCATCAATAAGGCCACGGTACGACCTACGACCCAGACCAGCTACTCATAGTTCGTCTGAACGGTCGGTAGAGCTAGCCGTGACCCAGCCTGATACATAATTCAGGTTTCCGGTACGCTGCGCCCCGCTCGAGGATGTCGAGGCTTGCGTTTTCTGCGGTTTAGAAGCACACTTCATACTTCAGAGACAGGGCGCACCGAGCAGCGAGTTTTGGTATCTGTTGCAACGCATCGAACAACATTACTGACCTTGCATTCGCAAGGACCCCTGTAGCATATGCAAGTGGGAAGTCCACCACAGGTCATTCTGTGTCCTTAACTGATTCACCATTTACGACCTGAATATGCTCCGGACGCCTTCTGTAATCGTTTGAGATCTCGGACCTGTCGCGCCCCTCTTCTCAGAGCGCCCGCTCGTAGACCGCACCAATGTACTCGCTTCGAGCAGGGCAGGGACGGAGGAGCTGACCACTCGAGGTCTCGAGACGAAGGCCTCCTACTAGAAGACCCTCTCTAGGTCCCTCCACCTCGTATACAAGGCATAAACGAGAATGGTCTCCTGCCAAAAGTGATGAGTCCCGGCGAAGCGAAGACAATATAATACATTTTAAATAATGCACTGAAGACAATTTAATACATTAGGTAATACACGGAGATGATGTAATATATTTCAAATAATGCAAAATATTCCATGTGTCTTTATAATCCAGTAACCCAAATATTCAACTCAGTCGTACAAAAGAATATTCAGTTTGAGATTTGAATACAGTCTGAGTAATTCAGAATACGATCTCGACAATTCGGGTGACGATCGAGATTTATACACCTAGATTAACGCGATACAGTTTACCAATATACGTAAGTCGGCGAATCGTTCCGACGACGTGAGAGGCCAGATGGTAAGCTAGAGTGACAGAAGGTGTAACTCGCCTGATTAGGTGTTGCAGTTTGAGGCTTTCAGTCTTCATATTCTTTGTCGAGATCCATACGTCGATCTTTTACGACTTATAATTTTTTCCTTAGTTTGCTCCTTCGTTTCTAACCTACTCGCTGTTTCTAATTGTCGGTGTTCTAGGTTTGACGTTCGAATGTCAGTCGTGAATTTAGGGTACTTTCGTTTCTGTCGATGAGTTCCTTCCGGTGCCTTACGTCATAGCTCTCTCAATACGTTTGATCCATTACTCCGCTGTCATTACTAACTCACTTCTTTTGTTATCTGTCTTTGCTGTACTAACATATTTTAGTGATGCTGTTTCTCACTAGTAAACGTACGTGCGAATTGTTAGCTGTAGCTGCGATTTGTCAATTACTAACGTTTAGAGGCCGAGTTTCTCTCTTAGACTGCCGCCGCTGCACCAGTTAAAAAAATAATACCGACACCTTCTTTTTCTCCCCTAGGTGGGTTTATGCCAAGGTGTTCCATGCAACTGCGCCAGGTCCAGAGACGGGGGCTTGAGACCGAGGCCTATAAGTGGTTCTTTGGTGGCGGAAGTGAGGGTCGCGAATGCGAGGATCGTTCCAGGAACCATGGGGGCGTTGGCGCCTACGGGTAACTGTGGCCATGGCCTCGCGTGCTTTTCCCGTGATCGTGCGGTAACGCACGCTGCACTCACGGCCACTCGGTGCAAAAGTTCGCCATTCAGTCGACTCCTTTGACCGTCCTGTATCGTCGTGCTGGCAGCAGACCCGCGGGGCTGGAGCCTTTAGAACCTCGCTATTTCAATGATGGTGTCGAAAGCCCTATCATAACGACTATCCTGTATACTACACTATTCCTAGACGGAGCTGGTCGAGCGGTGGGTCTGTGGAAGCGACCCGACGTGAGTAGTTAATTTCATCACTAACTTGTTCGTGAGTTAATACATAATTTGAGAGTGGAGGAACAAAACAGTGGTAAGTAAAGCGATTAGTTCGGTCGGTATTATTTCATGTAAAAGTGATCGCCTAGACTATCTACTCTTAACCTAATTGATCCAAGCCCCCACCGATTTGCAGCATATCGTCTCACTGAGGAATTGTACTCTGAAGGTTGCTCTAGTCTTAGATACCTATTCGTGGAAGAGAGGAAGAGATGTAGCAAAGTAAAAATCACGTCTTTGTGAATAGGCTTTATCCACATAACGTAAATCAGGCTCGGAGGCTCGGGCGAGCATCCTATGACTTTTGCTGCTAATGATGAAGATTATCAAAGATTTGGGACATCCATTAGTCGTCGCTGCGCTGCAGAAATTGAGATCAGTACTTTATTGAACTCACGGCTAGGTAAAAATGACTTTTCACATAAATATTCCCAAGTCCAATCGTAGTAATTGTGTTGAATGAGAAGAAAAGACCGTGGATGAATGACCTGAAAGTAATTTCACTTCAGTACCTCGAACACAACCTGGATAAAACACGGCCACTGTTGATTCAGGGAGGAAGTTTATAGCGGCTTCCACCGTAATGCATTTGAGAAAAGAAATGGATACATCCGTCATCATCAAAGGCAAGTAAAAAAGTAACAGGGTATCAGAATGCTTTTGTAATCTCTTACTTCATACATTGGCGTATGAGCATAACAGGGTTTATGTTTTTCGTTTTGATGAATGTTTGTTTTTGTCTTGAATATATAAGAATGACACTACTCCATGCCTGTGCGTCTGCCACGATCTTCGGAGCTGCTTGAACAGGCATTCGAAGACACCGAGTCAACTATGGGATGAATGAGACGATAAGCATAATGAGCGTAGCACCGATCATTAGCCAAGATTGAGTGTTTACCTAACATGGAACATAAAATAGAGACCTAGATGAATCGACGCCGTTGCTCCAAAATCAAGCGTTGACCTGACGCAATGGCTGCTTTCTTAGTCCGCCGGCTGAGGCAGTGTTAGGGGGGAGGAGGGAGGCAGACATTCAGTCAGCCCCTTCAAAGGGCTGTAAACAACGAGAGATGAGGCCCGTGGTCGTTTTGTCTTTGATCTTGTCTCTCGTTGTTTACAGCCCTTCGAAGGAGCTGACCGACTGTCTGCCTGCCTCCTCCCCCCTTGCACTGCCTCGGCCGGCACGCCGGCGGACCATGAAAGCAGGCAATGGCAGCGCTCGGTTTGAAGAGGGAGCATGCATTTTCCCGTCATCGTTTCTTCAACTTTTCGCAGTGTTCTTTTTTGTCCAATCGAAGGCTTTAAAACCTCTCCTGACGTTAGTTCGGAAAAAAGCCTTCTTCCTCACCTATTCGAGACAAAGTGGTTCTACACGTGAATTGCATGGCTCTATTTTTTACATCAACAAACATTCAACAGAAAGATGTCAGAGATATCCAAGGTGTCTCAGAAGAACTCAGCATATGGGTAAAGACCTGAAAAATGTGTGACGCACACATCTTGTTCACACAATGTACACTTTATTAGGTTGAGCCATAAATTCTCGGACAAAGTGATAGTGATGATTTCTAGTGATCATAACTTGGGGAAAAGGTGACAAAAATGGACGCGCGGGCATCGTTAGCTAGAGTATGAAGAAGTCTTCCAAATATATATTAGCAGGACC
This sequence comes from Haemonchus contortus, assembly GCA_000469685.2. Classification (NCBI taxonomy): domain Eukaryota; kingdom Metazoa; phylum Nematoda; class Chromadorea; order Rhabditida; family Trichostrongylidae; genus Haemonchus; species Haemonchus contortus. Next base: position 24,396,542 of record LS997567.1, on the reverse strand, counting down.
TAACTGTTTCCTTCCCTGCAACCGTGCCCCATGATTCCAAGCCGTCGCAACTTCACCTCCGCTTCGGAGCCAGAAGGAAGCCGGTCTGTATCAAACTACTCGTGAACTGGCAGTCACTCTTGGAGAGTCAGCCCACAGTTATTCGTGGATTGAAGTCAACCGACATGTGCGAAAGCCCGGTCGATGGGTGCCTCATGCTTTGAAGCAGTATGACGTGGACCGCCGCGCCGACACGGCACTTTCTCTCTTCGGAGATGGTCGAATGTATTCGTTGAAATGTATTCAGAAGAGCGTTTCACACTCTATCTAACGATACCTAGCGCGTCCATTTTCGTTACCTCTTTCCTAAGTTATGATCTCTAAATCACACTATATCACATTGTCCGAGGACTTATGGCACAGCCTAATACATGCTGTTCTCGATAACGGGATACAAGGCACTTGCCAGGAGTAGCATAGCAGCCAAGATGTCATCCATATACTCTGCCTTTACACATTTCTCATTTCTCTACACGGGCCACAAGTGTAAATTGTCCTAGGACAGAACGGGATTTAAGAATTCGTTGGAACCATTTGAAACAACTCCTCAAGTTGAAAGTATAGTCGAAAGCGAAATGGTGTTGCTTCTCCTGCTTACGTGATATCGACAGTTCTTGACGAGTCTTGATTACAGGATGTAGGGACGGAGTCCACAATATTCTTGGTAGAGTCTCGATGATTCAAACGTTGAACGTCTTCTTCTTCGGTCCTATGAAGAAACCATGAAGAGGATATCAGAGAACTGTGTGACGAACAACGCGGAATCAAATATGACACAGGAAGGCGACCTACTTGAGGTTTTATCATAAGTACACCGACTGTTTGTGCACCTCGCACATCGAAGGCTTGTGCGCCTCGCTTTTCGAATTTTTCGGGATGCTCTCGGTGTAAGGTGTACGGTTTGTGGATAACATTTGTGCCTCACATATTTTCGAAATTTATTTCTTCGATATTGGGTTCCTCGCAAACAATTTATACATTAGTGGCATCTCTCTGTTGAAAGTCCTTGGAAGTTTGAAAAAATATAGGGTTGTACAACTCAGGAGAACAAAATTTCTGTTCTGAAGAGGGGTGACAAGAGCAATTGAAGACAGTATGTTATCACTTGACTGAATGTCGGACAAGGTTTGAGGTCTCTAATGGAACGGAAGTAGACTGTGCGAAAATCTTGAAGATGACGGGTTGCAACCCTGAACCTCGGCTAGTGGAGCGAGAGTGTTACCCCTATGACACATCGACGCTTAATATCGCAGCGACCAGTTTGCTTTCCCAATTAGTGCTACCGTCAAGCGAAATTCAAGACCTCATAACTTTGCAAAGAAGCCATTTTGCAAACCCCATCCCCATATCCGTGGAGAGCATTCAGAACTATGCCTTTTGTTTGAGTGTGCTTTAGTCCCATGGTTAGTACGGTGTACATTCCTTATTACAAGTGAAATATTCGGCCTAGCTTCTAAACTACTCGGATTTTGTCAAGCAAATAAATCACAATACATCGAATAAATATTGATTTCCACTGGAAACTCTACTCTTGATAAGTGCTTCCATATATGTATGTTTTGTGGTTCATTGTATGTTGAGGTGAAATTCTATCATTTCCAAAGAGGGAGACATGTCACCCAATCCGGTACGTGTGTTAGTATCAAAATATGCACCTAGAAATCGAAAGTTCATTCACAATTGGACTTGTTATCATTTGAAGTGAGCATGTGTCTGCTGATTCTTGAAATTTTTGTACTGAAGTTCTTCTTCTTTGAGATGTTCCGGTAGGCGACGCATTAACAATTTGCTACCCTACGAGGTGCTTTTATCATCTCCTTCCACATCTTTCCTTACTAGTGTAGAGCTCATTTTGAGAGCAAGAAGGAGCTAGGTGTTTGACAGAGACCCTCATTTCGTCATGAGTCTGAACGCCTAAACGTTTGAGGAAATCACTATGCGGAAGAGTTACATTCTTTCACCCTTGGGTTGTGTTGAAGGGCCTCAATTCTAACTCGCTGAGCTGTGAGAAGCTTCACCGTGCTTCCATTTGATCAAAAAATTGGTTCTTTTTAGCTAAATTAGTACTCAAATACCTGTATATTTTTGGGGCAAAAGCTGTTATGTTTACGCGTATGAGCTAATTTGTAGTGCTATGATTCTCAGTACATTATGAGTTCAGTTATGAGTTCACATACTGTTTATCCTTTGATTTCGTAATCGAAAATGCCCTCGTGTGCACAATAAATAAGCGAATAAGCGAGATATGACAGCGATCAAAATCCGGTCCCTCAACGGTTTTGGTCAAGTACGACCATCCTAGTTCAAGCCTAGAAGACCGGTGAGATGATTAGTTCAACTCTTCCCCTCATTAGTCGATAGCAGGATAGCTTACCGAAAAACTTCAATGCTTAGTCCTGCACCTGAAAAATTGCAGTCCTTCCTTAAATATTTTGAAATTCACCCCATGCTATCGCGCCAGTAAGAAGACTACGTTCACAAAAAACAAAGACAGGGCAGGAAAAAAGGGCTGTGTGGTGTCAAGTTCGACCCTTCATCAAGCTTTCACTTCGTGAGATGGGGTATGCAACACATTCTGTTCGCGCACGAAAATAGCGATTATTTTTGTTCAGGTGCAGAATGTAGCACAGAGTTCGAAGCTAACCAGGGAAGGATCCCTAGTCGAAGTGGCCGTTTGAAATGAGAACTACACTGCTGGACATATTTTTGGATGCTAAGTTCAAATCCGCTTTTCAAATTTGCCAAGTGTTTGTTGTATAGAATTTGTCGCTCAAGGACCAGAAAATACTCTCATGGCGTTTTATTACGTTTTATGACCTTTAATTGCTTTGCTGATATTCATCAACATAAAGTAATACTTCAGTTTTACTCGAACGCCCATGCACCCTATATTCACAGTAGGTTAACTTTTGCCACTTTATGAACAGATGTGATACCCTAGCACGAAATGCTTGAGACAGAGAAGCCTCCCATAACGGAATCAACGGATGAAAAAAAAACTGGTCGCAGCCCACTGCTTTACGCTTACTAACCCCAAATCAGAAAGAAAACAGAATTGTGTAGACGTCCCAGAACTACCCGGGTGAGTGCTCAAGCAGCCGGCGGCATACCATGACTAGGAGATGAATTTCCTAAATTTAGACGGACAGAACTAAAAGTAGACAAGCGATAGTAAGCAAAAAGTGGGGTCTCGTGTGTACACGCACAAGTTGAGGTCATGAGCTATTTCATATGGGGTGGTGCGTTTAAACATATTTTCAAAAGGAAATGAGAAATAAGCTTCTATCGGTTGTATTAGCCTCAAGATAGCTCCGAATATCTCCTTCACCTGCTTTTGTGGAGGTAAGGCGCACTGAATAGCTTTATGATCTTCAAGTCCACTATCAACAGTGCCGGTGTGGGCGAGTCCGGATCTGCTACGCACCATCGCACCCAATCTAGCACCAACACCTACTCTAGCATCATCATTGCTCATCATATGCATTTTACTCTCCCGGACCTCCATAGTTTGCGCACGGAGGAATCTCCCAATTGGTAATAGATGGGTAGGTAGGAGAAGGATCAGCAAAGCATTAAAAGGTCACAAAACGTGATAAAACCGCCATGAGAGTATTTTCTAGTCCTTGAGGAAAAAATTCTACACAATGCAAAAATTCCGTCCCCCACAAAACCCGAACCCTAGCCTTCAGCCCACGAAGCGTCACGCTTACCCCTACACCAAGCCGCCGTTGAGAAATGAGGCACATCCAGGTAATTTAAGTTTTTTTAAGCTCCCTGAAACCACCCTCACAACTCCGGTCAGAGAAACACTTGGCAAATTAGAAAAGCGGATTTGAACTCAGCATCCAAAAACACGTCCAGCAGTGTAGGTCTCATTTCGAATGGTCCCTTCGACTTGGGATCCTTCCCTGGTAAGTGGTCAAAGCTCGAGCTAGACTGCGAAGATGATTCTGGCTTTGAGTCACGACTTGATCCCTGCGTAATAGAATAGATGGAGGTCTTACAAGTCAACAGTGATCATAGCAGTACTAGACCGAACTAGCTGACAAAGGCTCGCTGAGATTTCCGAGCCGCGCACTATTCTCACATGATATCTGATAGCGAACATTCTTGAACACTGAAGTCTCCAAATAGGAAGTGCCATCGTTACCTTGAGGCAAACAGAATCATGGAGATCATAGAGTGGTAATGTCAATTATGCAAGTCGTTGATTGTTTGCTGCGTTAGAAATGCAGGGTCCATTGCGAAGGAACAGGCAAGATGTTATTGATGTATTGGACTAGATTATTTTATGTATTTACGTTTTTTATTTCGCTGCTGACATCAAGATGTAAACCCTTTATAATTCAAACTTGAGATCCATTGAAAGGTTTGATATCCTTATGTCCCAAATGCCAAGCGCTGCATTGAGTCGATTTGTAATCAAGACATATTCTTGTCTGACAATAGGAAAAAGATTCCGATAGGCAATGTTGAACGCAACGGCAGCGTTGTACCGACAGATGAGATGATAACTAGGAATCTCTCGTGTCTAACTGCAAGCTGGCACAACTAGCAATTTTGTAAGTTAGTGAAAGGAAACCCGAGGGTCAAAATAAAAAGACTACGGGTAGGTTGGTAATCAACACTCATATTTACCTTGATTTGTCAAATAAATAAGCCCAGGCGATTCTGTGCTCTACAATTGGGTACCATAATTCTTAACTGGAACAAATAATCCAGATCGCATAAGTAATCTATTTTTATTCCTCGCTCCATATAAAACTGTGAAGAACCTTTTTCTGAATTGAATTATAGACAGCGATGTGAAAAGAGTTTCGTGACATATGGCAAATAAAAGGGGGTGTAGAAAGAAGCGAACGATGTATTGGAACCTGTCACAGAAGTTGATTCAAGAAGTCGGTGTTACTCCGGTGTTATTGCATGCTGACTGTACACCTCAGCAAATAGTCCGAAATTTAACCTGAGTGGTGTCTCAATGAGTCAAGTGCGACCAATTCTTCATGAGCAGTACTACACTGGTGTGCAAAACTTAGGGACGAGATGGATAATGTAACATGAAACATTGAGGACTGGGTGGAAATAAATGAAAGTGTGGGATTATATTGCCAGACCTATGACGGTTATGCACAGCAAGCTAGGCTTCCCTGCGTAGAGGAATACTTCAAACAAAGCGAGAATTATGACTGCCTGCACAATTCGAGGCAGTTGATAGGTTTGAAAAAATTTTTCTTGCAAATCAGCCAGTAGCTACCAAGTACTGTGCTGCTATCCTTGTATACATCATCTCCCGCAGACATCATCTGGATGACCTGGCACGAGGAAGGATCATCGACAAGCTCGGAAGAGGTCGAACCATGACGAGTGCAACTCAAGAACCTGGTATCGCTCACAGCGTTGTTACACGTGCACCGGCAGCATTCCAAACTTCTGATACTGCTGCAGGAAGGAGAGGAGGTTGTCGACCAAGATTAGCTACGGCAAGGGATGACCGCTACATTGTGCAGCAGGCAAGAAGAGATCCACGTCAGTCAGCTTCTTTGATCGCAATGTCATTTAACAGGATTTCAAAGCAAGCCATCTCACGCACTACAGTGGCACGACGACTGCACGGTGGCGGTCTCTTCGCCCGACGGCCACTACGTAGTGTTCCTTTGACCTTTGCTAATTGGCGAGACCGTTTAGGGTGGTGCAAGGAGCGTAGCGAACGGACCGATGAGAAATGGGGCCGTTCGCTTTTTTGGATGGGAGCAGATTCAGTCTGAGTAGTGATTTTGGACGCACCCTCACGGCCAGAGGTGTGGACACGCACGTCTCTCAGAAACGTTGAGGAACATGATCGCTCTGGGTGTCGAGGTGTTGTGGTATGGGGAGGCATCATGCTTCGTAACCGTACTGACCTCCAGATTTTTGAGCGTGGCACCCTTAACAGACGGCGTCACTGTGAAAAGGAACCTCTCCTTAATGTGTATCTTTTCAGGGCTGCAGTGAGCCCTGAATTCATTTTAATGGACAACAATGCGCGACCGCATCGAACAACTTAGGTGGGAGGGCTCTTGACACAAGAGATTATCCAGCAAATGGAGTGGTCTGCCCGTTCCCCCGACCTTAGTTCCATCGAGCACGTGTAGGATGCACTGGGTAGAGGGGTCGCAGCACGTCCAAACGCATAACTGACCATCCAGTAGTTGTCAATTGCGCTGATAGAGGAGTGGAATGCCCTACCACAATAACTCATTTCCAACCTCGTGGAAAGTATGGGATCGCGTTGCAGAGCTTTGATGTCACGTGCTGTCCGTGGTGATCACGCACCCTGTTAGGAACCGCGTCGCTTTTTTTGAAGTACTGGGATAAGTTGTGAGGAACTATGTGTAATCGGTACCTTTCAATAAAAATGTCTTACTTGCTCACCCTATTTCGATTTTCTGCCAGTTGCTTCTTGTGCAATACCGCAATGATCCTCTATTGGTATTGTATAAATTTCATCAAGCTCAGTCGTCTGGCAGAGGTACAGTAATCGAATGTTTCTTTCGTCCCTAAGTTTTGCACACCAGTGTAATATAGGGTCTTTTCAGACTTGATTGTTGAAGTTGAACCGTTTCTACACTTTGATTATACAGATGTATTCTTTGAAAAAAAAGTGACAGTTCTTCGAATGACTTTACGACGGTACTCAATCACGGTAAGTTTATCGGCAGTAAAAAAGATAGCATTCGTCCAGTTTTGGACGCGCGGATTCGCGCAACCTGACGATTCTGCTACCAAATCGTGGTAACCGACGGCTTGCGACAGATTAATCCTTCCGCTACAGACTATCCGTCGCAAGCCGTCGCTCAGCTATAAGTTTTGCTGAAGTACATCTATCAGGTTAGAGCCCTGGCTACCGACAACTCTGTTCGTGAAGACTCCAAATGTGCAATAATTTCTTAATTTCGTCATTTTTTGCCTTCATTATGAGGAACAACGAAAATTGTGTCTCTCGACACCTCGAGACATAGTTAAGGATAGAACAGAATTGTAAGTCCTCGAGTTCACTTGAAATACTTGTTAGTAATTTTTGGAAGGAATGAATGGCACTATATTCGAGGTGCGCATAGGATGCTGGTCATTTCGATGTTTTCTTTGATATGATTTCAACACTTTAGCCGTAAAGGAATTGCAAATGTCTGAAAAGTGATAATTCGAAGCAGTGCTTCGAATTATCACTTTTCAGACATTGCAATTTCTTTCCAGCCATTTACTTTGGACGATAGATTAATGGATAGTCCTGCTTACGGGAAATCCAGTCGTATAATGAATTTTCAACTTCCCTTGATTTTGCAGCTCCATTTCCACAAAAAATGAAGAATGAGTTTTCAAGACCTCAGGTATTACCTGCCGATATAACATCATCGTTAAGCCTTCACATCATTTGGAATTTTGATTGGTCGTGTTCATTTCGACAGAAGCACTTCATGACAGAATTAAACAGTTTCAGCTGAGAAGAGTAATATCGGCTCAATATTCTAGAGATTCGCTAGTTCGTTCCGGAAATGCATTTCATGAAAAAAGTTGTTTTGCACTAATTTGAAGGCTCCCAATATGTAATACAAGGAGTACATGCTAGACTAGTCGCAGTTATATGGTCACCACAAATTTGTATTCCAAAGTTCACATTAGTTTTTTTCATGTACATCTCACGACTCCCAAAATTGATTTGACTGAATCGCCCATCGCCTTCACTATGGCTGTGTCCATTGAAGAGCACGCATGGTGACACAGAATGATATGCAACCAGCGGAAAGAAACGACAACGCCGGAGAAATGCATTTCAACACCGAGTATCAAATCCACTTCACTTTTCATCCGTTCAAACCTTTTTTTGATTTGCCCTTCGTACTTCATATCATGAGGAAGGGGAGGGGGGCACCGACAATAAGAATCTACACAACTGACAAAACAAAGCGCACACTGTTCGCCAGCGATGTTGTTCCAGCGTTCAGCGCTGGGTTCAAAAACAGATCCCTGGCTCTACGCATCTCTAGTAGGGTATATAGAAGAGAAGCACCTGCACACTCTCCTTGTCATTGGGTTGGTTGGATGGTGCACATTTCGACCAACTCTTTGCTAAGGGCCGCGGCGACAGTGAGAGATGGCAGGTCGATTTAAGACGTGTCAGGTACGCTACGAAATGATTTACTAACTAATCGTGTCAAAGTTCACGATGTGCTCAGAACACGAGTACACGACTATGTTACTACAGAATAAACTAATTACTTCCTATATTATTAGCAATCTTACAGTTTTTGAAGTCAATCTCGAGAAGAACCTAATCCGTGCATTACTGTCATTACTGCGACGTAAAAAATGCTTCTTTTCATCTCTGCTACTGAATGTGTGTAATTAGGAAACCCATATTTTACCTGATGAGCTCTGTTGAGTCGCGTTAATTAACCGCGCTTTTATATTGTCCTTACATTAAACTTTATTTTCTCTTTTGTCTGTCGTTAGAAATGAATGATTTCTGAACCGCAATGCTTTAATATTCTCTAGAAGGCTGTGAGCCCAGCTGATACATGAAAACATGAAAAAATTATAGGAACACCTGATAAATAAATATAAACGTGAGTCCTGGCATCGGGATGCATGGTCGCTAAGGTATTAATATACAGTAGCGCTCAAAAGTATTGGGCCAACTTTGACTTGTCGTAACTTTTTCCCAGTGCAGCAAATCACATGAAATTTCGATATGTTTAGCTGAAGCATATTATACACTGTCCAGCACTACTTGACTGCAAAACAGCCATATCCACATACTAATGGGGAGGCGTTTCGAGACTGTGCTGAAATTAAGTTTGTGACGTCTGCAGTTATTCCGACCTTATGTACGTTTTTCTTGTCTTCTGGGTTCGACATCAGTGCTCGTACACTTAAGACATGGCAAAAAAGAAAGGACTCCAAGAAGGACCACCATTCGTATTTCCAATTTATTTTTTATTCAAGCCCTTTTGGATATTTGGACTATGATCGGATTGCAGGTTGATAGTGGTAAATATTCACACTACACCAATGTTACACATATTCAAATTGCGATTGATTAGACCCAGTAGGAAAGAAGTTACGACTAAAAATTATTACTGAAGAAGCATTTCGCCGAATACTTCTGAGCGCTTCTGTATATATATTATAATATATATTATATATATATATATATATATATCTTCACTTTAAAAGTCTTATGTCCATGAAGAGATCTCAATTAGTAATGTAGTCTCCATCGTTGTGCTAACATATCTAACGAACCGGCAGTTTCTTGACTCCTGAGCCTAGAATGGTGGCGGCCGCGATTCGAAAAAGCTAAAATCTCATTTTTGAGCTCCGGCAGTCATCAAATTTCTATCGCGAGGTGATGTTTCAGAGCAAGAAAAAATGGTAATCAGACGGATCGAGACCTCGCGAATAAGTAGAATGGGTTAGCACTGCTATCAAGTTCGGCAATCACTGACAAAAAATTTCGCAACTTGCGGTTGAGCGCTATCGTGAAAAGGTAAACATTTTTTGCTGCGGATATATATATATATATATATATATATATATATATATATATAAGGTTGTTCGGAAAGGAATGCGCGTTTGAGTTCAAAAAATTTTGTGTTATAAAAACGAAGCTAAACAAGATCAATTCAAAAGATGTTTTCCATTACTATCGATGACTTGTTGTCTACGTTTATGCAAAGAATGGATCCTTCTTCTGAAGAACTCGGCCGGCTGCAACTCAAAGTATTTGGACACCCTGAGTTGGACTTTCTCGCGGTTTTTAAATTTTATCTCGGCCAAGGAGTGCTGCATTGACCGGAACGGATGGTCATCGGATGGAGTCAGGTCTGCGCTGTAAGGCGGATGAGGCAGGAATTCCCTACCCCTATTCCTCAACTTTTTTCCAAGGTGGTTTTCGCAACATGTTGACGAGCGTTGTCGAGGAGAAGTTTTGTCGACGTCGTTTCGACACCTTTACGACGCAGTGCTTGATCCACGCGGTTCAATTGATCTTCGCAAATGTCTGCCGTAACGGTTTGACCCTAATTCAGGACTTCAAACTACACTTAACATTTGCTGTTCCACCAACCACAGAGCATAACCTTTCTACCGTGTGTATTCGGTTTCGTAGTGGGTTTCGGAGTGTCATCGGCGTCTAACCACTGTCCTTTTCGTGTTGTGTTGTCGAAGCAGATCTATTTCCCGTCTGATGTAATAATAGAGTTGGAAAAACCGCTGTTTTTGGAGCGATGGAGAAGAATTTCGGCCATTGCCACTTGTGTTGCCTGGTTTGAGTCGCTCAGCTTGTGCGGTACCCATTTTCCGCACCTGTTCTTCTTGCCAATTGCCAGCAAATGCTCATGGATGGTAAAGTTTGAGCAGCCAACATGTTTTGCCAGTTCTCGGGTGGTTTGGTGTGGATCCAATTCAATGACGGTCTTCAACACTTGGTTATCGACGAATTGGGGCCGACTTCCATGTTCTCGTCCTCCAAGCTTTCATTACCGTTTTTGAAACGCCGACACCATCATGGACACTGGCTTTCTGACAGGGCCTTTTCGCCGTATACTTCAGATGTGGCACGATGAGATTCAGCAGCCGATTTTCCTCGCTTGAAGGTGTACCACATGCAAGATCGCAAAAGGCATTTTTGGTCAAGCACCTTTTAAACTTTTTTTCTTGGAAAAAACAAAGTGGACATAAACAAAAAATTATCAGAAGATGTGCAATGAAAATCTCTTCCGAACAGACAAAACTCTTCTGAAAAATCTTTCATAGTAGGGGAGTTATAGTAGGGGAGAAATGAATGGACAAAGTTAGCGCGCATTCCTTTCCGAACAACCTAATATATACAGGGGTAACGCCATAAATGTGGTAACAAAAATATTGACACCCAGAAACCGCAGTTAATACTGATACATGTTCAAGTCTTGTCATTTATTTACTAGGCATCGCATCTACAAAACAAACACACGGTGATCTTATATAACCGTCTCCCTTAGTAGATATAGCTCGGAGACGCTTCGCTACTCATCGACTGTGGCACCCAGAGTAACCTGAGAAACTCCAGCCCAAGCTTGTTTTGATTATATCTCAGAAGCGGCAGCAGTATTGCGTTATGAAGCGCAGGCTTTCCTCTCCACTATGGATTATATCCAGCGACCCATCGCATTGTGGCTCGGTCCGGAATTCGTAGGTTGCAAGCTGGGATGAAACATTTCCGCAGCACCATTCTTGATCTTTTCCCATTCGTGAGCAAGTGCGTCGCAGTTTTCAAATCGTACCCATGACAAAATTTTTCACAGTCAGCTGCATCTTTGCAGGAGAGCCCTCTTTGAAGAGGATTGGATAAGGTTTTGCACTTTTCTCAACCAAACCGCGATATCGCTGTGTTGGTGGAGATTTTAGCCCAAACCATCACAAAAGAGGGGAAAATATCTATGAAAGGCGCACCTTATATATATATATATATATATATATATATATATATATATAAGGTGTGCCATAAGTATGGTAACAAAATAATTGCAGCGCAGAAACCGCAATTACGAAAAACAGATGACGAGTTCGAGCGATAGCTGGACGAAATAGAAGCTGCAAGGATAGCTACGAAAAATAAAGCGATGCCGGAAATCATTTGTGGCAACTTTAATGCAATCATTGGGCGTTCAGGAACAAAGAAACAGCTTGTGGGCCTCCTGAAACCAGCAATCGGAATGACCGAGGTGTTTCGCTGCCTTCGTTGTGCGAATCCAATAACCTTGTAATCGCTAATACATTTCTCCAGAGAATATTTGGAAGAAATGGAACTGGAGAAAATCAAATGGAAACACTCGCAGTGAAATAGATCACGTTCTGTGCAAGAGCTTGAAGTACATTCGTGACGTGCTGACCATTTCCGGATGCAATGTTGGGAAATGCGAGTAACTTCGTCTATGCGCATGGAAGCTGCTCATTTCCAGCGGAAGTCAAGACCTCTACCTCCGAGTTTTGACAAGCTCAAGCTTCAAGCAGCTATAGCAACGCAGACACGTCCAGCTAACAGCTTTGACATCCGAAGTTTCGTGAAGGCTGCGTGTAATTGCTTAGCTGCATCACAAATTCGGCAAGAAAGAGTGGAGCGAAATTCTGTCAGAACACTGGCGCTAACGAAAGAAAGAAGAAAACAGAAGTTCGGACTCACAAGTAGCTTAATAGCTGTTGTGCTATACACGTTACTGCGCAAACAAGTTAGATGGTCACTAACAGATGATCTCCGCAGGCACGACCACCAAGTCATGAAAAATGCAACAGAGAAATTGAAGATAAGGCATGCAAGACATGAGTTAGCGTATGAACGTCGATAAATAACCCAACTGCGATATCCTGATGGTACCCTAACAACGACTCCACAGGGAGCCATGGTTATTGCCACTACGTTCTATAACGACCTTCGTAATGCATGTAGGAGAATTCTGTAGGAGAAGCGTTGCGCAGAGCTGACGGAATCCCATCTGAAGCGACGAAGCATCCGATACCTTTATTCGCAGGAGACCTTGCGAATGTACTAAACCACATTCCGGAGTCGATGAGTTTCCAGAAAGTTTCATGAAGGCAAAGACGATCCTTCTATATAAGAAAAGGCGATCCACTGAATATCAGTAACTAAGACCATTCTCTCTTCTGTCGATTGTACTCAAGGTTCTGACCCGCGCACTGGCTCGTCGTGTGGAAGAAGTGGCTATGAAGCTCGTCCCTGAAGAACAAGCTGGTTTCAGACATGACTTCTCCACTCGTGATCATATCCTGTCAGCCAACTTATTAATGGATGGAAGGTACTGAAGAAGTTCGGAGAAGATGACTGCACAGTTAGAATGATCAAACATGTATGCTGCTGAACGATCGTTTTGGCCTTGGGCACGACGGAGATGGAGATGGACATACAGCGTGTTGTGAGATGAGGCGATTATCTATCTCCACTGTTATTATTACATTTTAAAGCTTCAATGGTGTCTTGAAGAAATCGGCTGGTGCGACCAAGGCTACCCCACGGAACATGTTCGCCTTAACTATCTCGCCTACGCCGATCTGTTTCTGTGCTCACCTACACTCGATGGGCTACAATAATGCTTGATAAACTCATTGATGTGACCAAGATGTCCGGACTCGAAGTAAATTCGAGCAAAACAAAATGGATGTCAACTGACGGACAGCAACTGAGAGCCAATGGTGAAGAAATTGAGTTGTTGTCGTCTTTCGTATATTTGGGAGGACTTATATATTTCCCCCAAGTCCGAGCTCTGTTGAGAAGCCGAATGACACCAATTATAACTGAACGACGCTTCTTTCACACCTGCGTGTTACCCACTCTACTGTATGGTTGTGAAACGTGGGCCTTAACCAAGGCAGCGGAAGATCGCATCAGAAAATGTCAGCGACGAATGGAGCGCTGAATGCTGAGTCTCTGTCTTTGTGACAGGGTATCAAATGCAGTACTACGAGCAAGGGCTAAACTTAAGGACGCTGTCGTCGAAGCCAGAAAGCACAAGTGGATCTATGCGAATAAATTAATGACAAGAGACCAGGCAAAGTGGAAAGTAAGGCTGATGAAATGGGAGCTCTATGGTATTAGACTAGTGGGACGACCACGTATACGATGGGAAGATGATTTCAAGATGTTCGCGGGAACAGAATGGAAGAACATTGCAGCAACTTCTGAATGGTTCGAAATCATGGCCCGTTTCTCTGTTTATTTCAGATGAATAACGGAAATAAATGTGAATGGGAACCGCAATACATGTTGATACATGGTGAGTTTATGTGAACTATTCACCATGTGCTGCATCAACAAAATGAACGCACGACAATTCGATATAACTGTTTCCTGTACTAATTTCAGCTAGAAACGCTTTGGCTACTCATCGACGGTGGCACGCAGAGTTGCTAGAGGAACTCCAGCCCTGACTTTTTCCAGTGATTGCTTAGGAGAAGCAGCAGTGGTGTGTTTCAAAGCGCCGGCTTTCCCTTCCAGTATACACAATACCCACGGACACACTGGGTTGAGGGTCGGAAGATTCGTAGACGAATTGGAAGCAGAGATGAATTGTGCGAACATCTTCTCAGCATCAAAATTGATCTTTTCCCATTTGTGAGCGAGTACACGAGTGTTTCCAGATCGTATGCTGGGATGATCTTCGATTCTGAGCAGTATCTTCTCAGAAAAATATTCCTCAATTTTCATACTTTGCTCGACCAAAAGCAAGCGATATCGTTGTGATGGCATAAATTCTGGCCTAAACGATCATAGACGAGGAAAATCGCTGCGAAAAACGATCTGACCCCTCTTAACTTCCTCTCCTTTTTTAGTGAGAAATATACGTGTAATCTGTGAAATAAGCATTTCTTCCACGCTGAACACCTATTGTTAGAAAGAAGTGTGTCGAAGGGCCGCCGCTTGCAAGTAGTGCACCGGTCTTGTGCTTTCTTTCGGAATACTTCCCGCCAGAGAGCTTATAAGGCTCTTGAACCTATCTGAATACCATTGTATTTCGTCGTGGAAGGCTTTCCTCTTCAAGGTAGGAAATACATTCAACTCGGCAGTCATTTTTTCGTTAAGCTGCACGTTTTCCAGCGTAATCATTTCCGAGCAATTTTTCGGAGTGAGGGTCGTAATCAAGTCAAGGCGACCGTCTTGAGGCTGGTCGTTGACCTGTTACAGAAGACCGTTATGCGATAAGTGTCGAAACGACTAGTTGAGCAACAATTCTCCTGCACTGGTAAAGGAATTGTTGCTCGAAATTCAAGGCTGAACACTCGAAAAGAACCGCTACTGATCCTTGGTCGACCGGTGGCTTTAGACAGAGTCATCCGTTCGCGACCGATTAATCATTCGCGAACCGTCGCTTCTCCATATCTTTTTTCAATAGAAAACTATGCTCATGAGGAATCCAGATATATGAATTTTCGTTTTTCTCAGTTTCTTCATCCACGCCTCAGCAAATTTTCTAAGATCTGGATCTGGAAACTTCACTTCACGTTCTTGAAAGGAATATATGTACAAGGGGGCGCCAAAAATTTGGTAACATTTTTGCAGAAGTTCTTGATCTCCTCATTCTGATGGTTTTTTGGATCTGCACTTTCTCCCATGTTTGTGATATCCCTTGACTCACATCTCTGCTTCAGTGTTCGCCTGTTTTCGACAACTGGTGAAGCCTCGCAGTCATTTAGTAGCCGCTCCATCTTTGCGCGCGAGTGACTTCACTTCGGAGATCTCTAGTCGTTTCGACACTTATCGCATAACGGTCTTCTGTAACAGGTCAACGGCCAGCCTAAAGACGGTCGCCTTGTTCTGATTACGACCCATACTCCAAAAAATTGCTCGGAAATGATTACGCTGGAAAACGTGCAGATTAACGAAAAAATGACTGCCGAATTGAATGTATGTCCTACCTTGAAGAGGAAAGCCTTCCACGACGAAATACAATGGTATTCAGATACGCTATAATACGCTCACAAATGGGTAAAGATCAATTTTGATGCTGAGAAGATGTTCGCACAATTCATCTCTGCTTCCAATTCGTCTACGAATTTTCCGACCCTCAACCCAGTGTGTCCGTGGGTATTGTGTATACTGGAAAGGAAAGCCTGCGCTTTGAAACACACCACTGCTGCTTCTCCTAAGGAAAGTGATCGGAAATGGGGTAATCAAGTAATTGAATCAAATATCAAAAAGAAAGTTCTTAAAAACTTCCATAAGGAGTACCAAAAATTTTTGTTACCTTGAAACGTAGTGCCATCCATGCTTACCGCAGACTAAGAACAAAGTTTCTAATCGGAGAGAAGGGTTCACGATGTGAAATATCCGCGGATAATTATCAGCCGCATGGAAACTTCCGCAAAAGTAGTGCCGGAACTTCAAAAAATATGATAATTTCTATCTATTTGAATTCCTCATGAGTAGGCCTATCTTATGGTTCTTCATACAGAATACACTGCTTCAAAGAAGTTCGACATTTTTGGAAGTATGACATATCAAACTTTTTTGTTTTGTTTGTTTTTTGTTTTGACCTGAATTTGTATAAATTTTGTCATAAAGTTTATCAAAACAATTCTTTCCTTGAATATAGCACCGTACACAGCTTTTGAGCGATGAGGTTGATGTTTTGTATTGGAGTGAAGGGTTTATGATGCTGTTATTTCTGCGGCTAACACCCCAGGTGATTGGAGAGTCATCCACTTCTCCAGCGAAAGTTGCGTCGAAGCAACTACCCTAAAATTCCATAGATAAGAGCGATTTAATTTACCGGTGAAAAATGAATTGGAATGAAATTGAAATTGAATGCAGTCACCCTCTAACTTGATGGATGGATAAATAAAAACCCAAGAAGAAGTTAAGAAGAAGCTTCGCCCCTCACTTAACCCCGCCCACTTAATAAGCAATTCATATAGAAAAATAGCGATTCTGACGGATTTTTCACCGGTAAATTGAACCGCTCTTATCTATGGAATTTTAGGGTATCGCGACGGATTAATCGGTCGCAAATGGTTGCTCCGCATTCTGCAAAGTGTGCGTTGATCGCGAAGTAGTGGACTACTGTGCACATGTCACTTCGTAGCGTGGGAATTTCGATACACAGTCTTATCTTCTTCGTCTAAAACTCCTGCTGGGGCTGTTATAGTGTTGCTGCACCTTTCGCTTTCAAGATTTGCTTCATACGTGGTTGCTAGTGCATCATAAACCTTTGTCTGAACGTAAAATCGTTTGATTTCAGCAGTAAATTCATCGAACGAAAACAGGTCTCGTGAAGAGAAATGTTCTTGGAGTATCCGCTTCTTTGAGTTTGTAACGAGCCCTTCAATGATATTATGATGCAGTCTAGCTATAATATTTGAAAGAGAGACCATATGAAGCATGAGTACACATAGTAAAACGATTACATCGTTATGAATGTCTTCTAACTACCTAATGTAAACTAATTGTAGCGCTACAATTTATTCGGCCGAGATAGCAATGAATCACTCACCCACCCAAAGTGGAACACATCTTCTGTGAGCTAACAGCATTGACTTTTGATTTCATTGCTCCCGAACACGACTCTCAGGGATTTAAGTAGTGGGTAGACTCGTTTTCAAGTCTTGGATAGTTAATATTATGATTTTGAATTATTAAAGCTTTCAAGCCCAAATCTAAGGCTGGCTTTTATTATGTGCACTTCACTGGACTAACAACTCTGATTGATTCCCACATCCTCGCTCAACATATCAGAAAGTACAGATGCACGTCAACACATTTGCACTTTAAGGTAAATTGGGTAACATGGAATGACATCATTGATTCACAGCTTGTTTGAACAACAATGCGGAAAGTCCGAACACATTCAAAATTGCGAATTACTTGAGATTAATCTCCGGTCTGATAATCAGGAAACTTAGAATAATATAACAAAATTCACATCGCAACCAATATCGATCGTGTTTTTTGAGGCGACCATTACCTCAAAATGCTCAGAACGATATGCAGGCCTTCTTTCAGAGCTGCTAGGTTTCTACCCTCGGATAGATCTGTTAGAAAGAGGCTTGTAGACTTCCTTAGACAGATTGCTTAGTTCTGGTATGTCTTCGTCACCCTTTATTTTCATAATGGAGACCCAGTGATCTCCAAAGTCTCGAAAAGTGCGCAGGTCGAGTTTTCTTCTGTTCTTGGTCTCAGCTCTGCTCGCTTCAGCAGACCTCTTGCAAGGAGCTTGTATATGAAACACCCTTCATTTAGACATTTTATCCTACATACTCATTTCAGCAAATGTTTTCTAATGACCTCTTCTTACTCGTTCTTCTCCAATTATCTTTATGCCTTGTAATAAAACTCAACTAAGTGAGCCAGATCGAAATTACTGTTTTTCAGCAGCAGGGCCTTAATTAATCAGCAAAAACTGACTTTTAACCTAGTTGTACATTTCATTGAGCGAGTAGTGCCGAGTGGATGCCAGCACTCCCAGTACACATAGTATATGCTGTTGTGAATCACCAGCTTTGAGATCCTGACCCTTCCAGTGTGGGCTGTTGACTGCGATCCTCTAAAACGGATCTCCCTCACTTCCGTGGATGCAAAAACTGTGTTGTTGCGTAGTCTACTTGTAGAAAATTTTTTACTTCATATAACAGCTCAACATCTCATTTTGATTTGAACCACGTTCCTCAGTCTACCAAAGTCGGTGATCGCCAGGGAATAAAACCAAGTTTTCTGGTGAATCATTAAAAAAATCGCTGTACATTTGTGTTGTGAATATTCGTTTCGAGAAAGCGCTGCATTGACAGTAAGTACAACCAGTAAAGTGGCAGGGTGCAGCAGTAAAAGCAAGTTTCGGGACCACTTCTCACTGGTTTTTCTGCTAGTTCTATAGCGCTGGACATTGCACTATTACTCAAACTTGAAGCCGCTCTATCTGTACCCTATAAACCATGTTCCAGGACTACAGTTGATTGAAATTTATCTTTGAAACTTTGCAGCAGCAAAGTTTCAAAGAACCAAATTTCCGAATTGAATGAACTCTTCTGTATTCTGTCAGACTAATACCATTTCCCTTCTTCACGAATAGCGTGTTTCTTTTCCACCATTTCTTTGTCTATTCTATGGCAAGTTGTGGAAAAATTCAGATTTCATTGATGACTGCAGCAGTGCTCAAAAGAAGGAAGAAGTTAAGAAGAAGCTTCGCCCCTCACTAAACCCCGCCCACTTAATAAACAATTCATATAGAAAAATAGCGATCCGTTAGAATCGCTATTTTTCTATATAACTTGCTTATTAAGTGGACGGGGTTAAGTGAGGGGCGAAGCTTCTTCTTAACTTCTTCTCGGGTTTTTATTTATCCATCCATCAAGTTAGAAGGTGACTGCATTCAATTTCAATTTCATTCCAATTCATTTTCACCGGTAAATTAAATCGCTCTTATCTATGGAATTTTAGGGTAATTGCTTCGACGCAACTTTCGCTGGAGAAGTGGATGACTCTCCAATCACCTGGGGTGTTAGCCGCAGAAATAACAGCATCATAAACCCTTCACTCCAATATAAAACATCAACCTCATCGCTCAAAAGCTGTGTGCGGTACTATATTCAAGGAAAGGATTGTTTTGACAAACTTCATGACAAAATTTATAAAGTTCAGGTCAAAACAAAAAACAAACAAAACAAAAAAGTTTGATATGTCATACCTCAAAAAATGTCGGACTTCTTTGAAGCAGTGTATTCTGTATGAAGAACCATAAAATAGGCCTACTCATGAGGAATTCAAATAGATAGAAATAATCATATTTTTTGAAGTTCCGGCACTACTTTTGCGGAAGTTTCCATGCGGCTGATAATTATCCGCGGATATTTCGCATCGTAAACCCTTCTCTCCGATTAGAAACTTTGTTCTTAGTCTGCGGTAAGCATGGATGGCACTACGTTTCAAGGTAACAAAAATTTTTGGTACTCCTTATGGCAGTTTTTAAGAACTTTCTTTTTGATATTTGATTCAATTACTTGATTTCCCCTTTTCTGATCACTTTATTATCCCACTCAAACCTTTGATCGACCATAGGTTGATAAACGAAAAAGGGTGGATAGTCAGCTGAGACTGCTCGTTTAAAGGTCAGGGAGATGACTAGCAGGCCGATTCTTGTTAGAATCGAGACTACATGGAGCTCCTGTTGACATATTGCTTTACCACAATCGTTGTGGTTTGTCATGAATCTGAGCTGAGCTTTGAGCTGTTGGTTGGATCATCTTCCACTTTACCGTTGAGCTGATCGACGCAGCACGATCGATCTCTACTGTCCCACGACCTTCTTTATCATCCGTTCAGAAGCACGCCTGATGCCCTAAATATTTGACGTGCAGAACCCCCTTCCCGAAACTGCGTTGGATACGCTATAGAAACAAAATGGCTTCAAAACTCTATCCACCACAGTTCTTTACTTTGAACAGGGTTTCACCTCCAAAGGGTAGTTTTGAGCCACATGAACGCTTATTGAGCTATGATTTGACTGAAGAATGCTTTGCATTTATGTTATACATTCACCTGCATCACCTGTCGTCCCGTTGATTACCATGCATCACTTCCTCGAGCGGGCGCCAGCAAGGTCTCCATTCCTCCCTTACACGAGCCTGGTTGGTCCAGTGGGTCGTCCTTGCTTCAGGGACACGAGGTCCGAAATTCCTTCCGTTTAGAGCTTCCGTGAAGAAGTCCGATCATCCCGTTTGCGGCCGTCTTCGAGTTCGTTTGACGTCGCAAGGGATCCAGTCAGTGACCGCCGTAACACTCTGTGATAAAGGGAATGCTCGGAATTCCTCTATACACGCAAGGGCAGAGGGGAGTTCAAGATTTCGATTTTTGTCAAGAAACAGAGATCAAAGATGTTGTCGCTCACGCCAAGAGATCAAAAATTGGATGGGCAGGGCACGTTATGCGATATAGTGATCACCGCTGGACAAGGGCCGTTAGCGACTGGATTCCTTGGTACGTCAACCAAGCATCAAGGCGGCTACCATCGCTGTAAGTTTCTCGTGAAAGAGATGCCATAATCGCTGTGCTCGCGGCGAATGGAGACGTTACTGGCGCCCGCTCGAGCAAGTCCATGATCAACTGGACAACAGGTGATACAGGTAACTTCGTTCAAGTTTCTGAAGACAGCAATGAAATAGGCGAATGATTGTAGGATGCACTCAATTCAGTGTACGATCTCGGGAAGCACATGTTTACAAGTAATCGTTTTGCAAGCAACGTAGGTCTCAATTATTAAAACAAAGATCGTATAATTAAAACCCAACATATTCTGCATGACCGCCTTGTTTTAATCGAACTTGGCTGCAATAGGTACGAGTGAGTTATCCGGAACAAATTCCACTCGACGATTTGAATGGTAATCCTGATCAGAACCTAGCCCTACTTCTATCTCCGGTCTTCTGTTCATCGATTGCCCATTGCTTCAAACCGTGACCTGGCGCTATTCACGTGATCGGAGCATGGAGGTTTGGCATTGCAAACAATCTGAGCATGCTTCGCGCCCACATCGCAATCAACGCTTTCTCTTTGTCCTGAACAATGCTGCTGAATAATCTCGCTACGGAGGACGCATAGACCTGTTCACTAACCGAGACTGGCGAAACGACTCGTATCATGAATTTTTTCTAGCAATGACGTTTTTAGTTTCGATTTTGTACAACGAGGTCTAGAGCGTTGCATGCACAGATTCTTGCGGGCAGAGCGTATAGTACCAAAGGGTATTCGGTTGGCAAGCTTTCTATGTCTATAGCGCAACACATAAGAAGATCATCGTCAACAAGTTCCAACACATAAGTCAAGTACAGAAATAGCGTCCACTGAATACTCATGAACAACCGTAAGGTTGGACAGTCTACTGGTTGGCTATTGAGAAATTATCACTAGGTGGACAAACCTCCACTACCACCTTTCAAATCTTACAGAATAAGTAGTGCAAAAAATCGAAATTTCTGCTTATCTCAAAATTAAGAATTGCTAATCAAGCACCCACCATATCGGACCCTTTTCGAATGTGTTGAAAAGAAAACTTCCTATACAACAATATCCTATAATCAACGCAAAATATGATGCAATTGGCAGCTGCAAACGATCACCGTCTTCTTCTGAGATTTCTTCATCGGAATCTCGACGCCTCTTTTTCACTTGCCTAAATTATCCCACTTCAATAGAAAGTACAAAATAAGAAGGATGGCGAGTAGGCAGCAGAAAGCCCTAATGTACACACAGTCCAACCTTCGAGTGCGCAGATGGCAACAAATACATTCTGTTATCATTCATATGCGTTCGTAATAGAACCTGTACAAAAAAGGGTAATCGATTCATGATGTAGCAGCGGTGTTCAGCGCAACCAAATAGAGAAACGTTTTGATTCGAACTTCTCGACTTCATATCCAACTCTGCTTTCTCTAATTGATCAGGTCACATAGGAACTCGACCGTATTGTTTACATTGAAGGTGCACTAAAGAGTTTGTTGGGCAACTGGAACAACGACATTATACAAGACGAGGTTAGAGGACATCCTCGCGATTTTCACTTCGCCGATAAGGGCACCGTACGGCACTCGCGATTATGGAAAAACTGTGGCGCGGCCTATGTCGATGTCATTTTTTTTAGACGAAGGAGAGGGGTTATGGAACTATCATATCAGTCCGGCGCACCGACAATCTCGAACAGTGCTGCCGTGTTGGTCCACCGACCCATAACTTTTGCCAATGCCACGTACTTCGGGTTGTACAAAAAGTTTTGGGATTATCGAGGACAGGTTTCTTCAACGCTTCAACGCTCGTACTGAGATAGTTTTCTGGACGTTCGCCGCTGTTTCGTCCCATATATATCCTACTATATATAACGTGCTAAGTTGTGTGTGTGTGTGTGCGTGCGTGTGTGTATGTGTGTATGTGTGTGTATGTGTGTGAGTGTGTATGTGTGTGTATGTGTGTGTATGTGTGTGTATATATGTGTGTGTGTCTCTGTGTGTATGTGTGTATGTGTGTGTGTGCGTGTGTGTGTGTGTGTGTTCAATGGCCTCCCGCACGAACGAAATCGAAAGTTTTTATCACGCAAATTTGATGCGACGTCTGAGGTCGGCGAGATCGGCAACTTCTTGACTATCGCAGACAGTCCTGTTGAGTTCAGCCCACACCCTGTAATCAAGTGGGTTGAGATCAGGAGATGCACTCGGATATTCTGTCTTCTTAAGATATTCGACGCCCACTGAATCCAAAAAAGCTAGAGTTCGCCTAGATGCATTTGCCGGTGTCCAGTCCTGTTGTAGCACAAAGCTTCCGTCACGATAAAGGCGGCTTCATGACGGCAAAATGTCTTCTCTGAGCTGCTGGACGTAGTACTCGGCATTAATCTTCAACCCAGGCTTCACGAACAGCAGCTCCGTCTTACCGTTCCACGAGACTCCCGCTCACACCGATATCCCATAAGTCGTCTTGAGCGCGTCCGCAATGGCAGACGGCTTCATATTTCGATGCCGATATAGGAACCACACGAGTTCCTGCTTCCTTTCATCAAGCAACATTCTTAGTACAATTTACCCGATCACATTCTTCTGCTGCTTCAATCGGTGCGACGTATTCCGCCCCCTGGATTAGGCCCCACGCATAGTGTCTTTTTTTTGGGCACCCCTATATATATATATATATACAGTAGTGCTCAAAAGTATGCGGCCGACTTTAACTTTTCGTAACTTTTTTCCCGATGGAGCAAATCGCATGAAATTTTGATATGTCTGACTGAAGCATATTTCTCACTGTCCAACACTACATAACTGCAATACAGCCATATCCACATACTAATGGGAAGGCGTTTGTAGACTATGCTGAATGCAACCGCACCTTATTTGCGTATTTCTTCTCTTCTATGTTCGACATTAGCTCTCGTGCACTTTGGACATGTCAAAAAGGAAAGAATTCCTAGAAGCTTTTATGTCGCTATGTTTAGTTGGTTTTGATTTCAAGCTCTTTGGAATATTTGGAACATGATCAAAATGCAAGTTAATAGTGGTGAATATTCACAATACACCAATGCTATACATAGTGAAATTTCGCTTGACTAGATCCAGTAGGAAAGGAGTTACGACTGAAAATCATAACTGAAGAAGCATTTCGCCGAGTACTTTTGAGCGCTACTATATATATATATATATATACTGGTCAGTGAAGTATGCGTTTTCACTTTTTCAAAGCTAACTTCCGCAAAACCCAAGCTTTCTTCTTGAAACTCAAACAGTAGGAAACATGGACAGTTACTAACATTACACTAGTGTAACAGTCCAGAAGCCCACATACAGCCAAATTTGGCGCTTTATTTTCAAATCGCCCGCCACCACACACTTCCAATTTCTATGACTAGTGGGTTTTTATATTAAGAATTTTGGGTGGTTCTTGCTGTTTTGAGTGACATCGTGCACCTACTAGGTTGTTATAGCTATGGCAAGGCGTTCCGGAATCCGTAACTTGCGGCAAGACCAAATTGACGCCATAATTCGGAGCTTCCACGAAGGCTTAAAATGTAGGCAAGTTTCCGAGATTCAAGGAGTTTCAGTTAGATGTGTTCAAGCGATTTGGAGAAATATAAGGACACAGGATCTGTTGAAGTCAAAAAACACCCAGGAGCAGCAAGAATGACATCTCGTCTTGTCGACAGGAACGTTGTACGTCTTGCAAGGAATGACCCGCGCCTCACTGCGGCCGAGATTCTTCGCGAAATATCGACACCCGAAGGACCAAACCCATCCTTGAGCACTGTACAACGTCGTCTGGGAGAGGCGGGTCTGTTTGGACGTCGTCCAGCAAAGGAGCCACTGATTTCTGCCAAGAATCGCGTCTCGATTGGGCCCATGCTCACAAGAACTGGACCGTTCAGCAGTGGCGTAAGGTCATCTGGAGCGACGAATCGAAGTTTTTGCTGTTCGGGACGGATGGGATCAAGTTTATACGGCCTCCTATTGGTACCAGATACCATCAAAGTTACCAGTTGCCGACCGTGAAGGGTGGTGGACGTTCGGTGATGGTTCACGGTAGCTTTTGTGGCAAAGCAGTTGGTCCCCTCCACCGGACCAAGGGTAAGATGGATGCGAAGATGTACCTTAATATCATGGAAACTGTTATCTGGCCATTTGTTCGCAGTACTACTCGCCGTGGCTTCATTTTCCAACAGGACAACGACCCGAAACACAAATCGAAGCTGCTCACCAAATGGCTCCGAGACAACAACGTCCTGCTGATGTGGCCGTCCCAGTCTCCCGATCTGAATCCCATCGAAAATCTATGGGAAAGACTTGAGCATCATGTAAAAGGTCTCAAAGCTCGAAATGAGCACGAAAAGTTCATTCAGCTGAAGAAGGCATGGGAGAACATCCCACAGGAGGAGATCGACAAGCTCATCGAGTCCATGCCACGCCGATGCCAAGCGGTCATTGACGCCAGAGGTTATGCAACAAAGTATTAATGTCGTAGGTGTTATATTGCTATTATACAAGTTGTTGCGTTAAGTAATTGGAAATTAAGACATATTAAAGATTATAGAGGTACGATTGTGTTTGGCCACAAAAAGATGTAAAGTCTTTCAAAATAGTTCACAATTTACTTAGACAGCTGAGAACATGCTCCCTCACCACTTTCCTTGATAGGTATTCACCGTGGAAAAACCAGATGAAATGGTAGTCATTTGAAGAAGTTACGTTCGAAAAAGTGAAAACGCATACTTCACTGACCGGTACTATATATATTCAGTACTGGTCAGTGAAGTATGCGTTTTCAATTTTTTAAACATAACTTCCGCAAATTTCAACCTTTCGGTGGGAAACTTAAACAACACGTAACTTCAACAATTAGTAACATTATACTTGTGCAGCAGCCTAGCAGCACACTTCCAACCGAAATTTGCGCTTAATTTTCAAACAGCCCCCCTACGCACATTTTTGCCTCCGATAACTCGTGGGTTTTTACGTTAGGAATTCGAGGTAATTCTCGCTCCTTTGTGTCACGTCATGCACCTAGTACATCAGTAAGACTTTTCCAATGCACTCGGGAATCTGTAAGTCACGGCAAAATCAATCTGACGCCGTCATTCGGGGCTTCCAGGAAGCCTTAACATCCATGCGAGTTTCTGAAGTTCAAGGCGTGCCAGTTATGTGCGTACAAGCAATTCGGAAGGATTACAAAGTCAGAAGGTCAGCCGAAGCTAAAATTCACCCAGAGGCAGCGAGATTGACCCTATGTCTTGTCAATAGGTAAATTGTGCAGCGTGCAACAAATGGCTCGCGTCAAAATTTTTCGCGAAATCTCGCCGCCCGAGAGACCAATCCTTTCGTAAACACTGTTCTACGTTTTCTGAAAGAGGTCGGTCTGTTTGGACATCGTCCAGCAAAGAAGCCGCTGATTACTGCCAAGAATCGCAAAGTGCTTCTCGATTGGGCTCATACCCACAAAAACTGGGTAGTCCAGTAGTGGCATAAGGCCATCAAAAGCGACAAACCCAAGTTTTCGCTGTCCAGCAAGGACGAAATCATGTTTGTGTGACGTCCAATCGGTACCAGATGCCACGCAAGTTACCAGCTGCTAACCGTGAAATATGGCGGGGGTACAGTGATGATTTACGGTAGCTTCTGTGGCAAAGGAGTGTGCCCCCTCTGAAGTATCGAGGGTAAGATGGATTCCAAAATGTGCACCGACATTACGAAAGCTGTTATCTATCCGTTCATTCGCAGTATTGGCCCCGGTCACTTAATTTTCCAGCAAGACTATGACCCGGAGCACAAATCGAAGCTGCTCACCAAATGATTCCGTTCCTCTGCTTCCGTCGTTGCAATCCCCAGATCTGAGTCCTATTGAACATCTGTAGGATTGTCTTTAGTGTCAAGTTAAAAGCCTTCGAGCCCACAGCAAGCACGAAAAGCTCCTCAACTTAAGACCATATTGGAGAACACCCCCTCAGGAGGGGATCGACAAACTCATCAGGTCCATGCCACGCCGATTTAAGCCATCATTGACTCTAAAGGTTATGCTACGAAGCATTCATCTCTTACTTGTTATATTTGCTCTTATGCAAGTTGCTGCGCTGAGAAATGGAAAATTAAGGCAGATCGAAGTTTCACTGGAATTATGGGGCTTGACCCTTTCTTTGATGAAAATCTTTCAAAATATTCCACAATTAACTTAGGCTACTGAAAACGCGCTCTCTGTTCACATGCAGTGATAGGAACTCACAGTGGAAAAACCAGATGTAAAGATGCTGTTTCAAAGAAGCTACGTTTGGAAAAGTGAAAACGCATACTTCACTGACCGGTACTTATATATATACTTATATATATATATATATATACATATCCCGTCTATGTACTTATATATATATATATATATCCCGTACATGGGTTCTACCTTGCCGCGGTGTACGGGCTTGAGTCGAGACCGGGATCCCGCAAGGGAAAGGCTCGCCGAACCCTCTGACCGGTTCTCGTGACCAAAGAACCCGAAGTGCTCGAGCTCATGGTGGGACGGCGCCCTCCTTGAGCAACAGGAACGTCCCAGCAAGGCTATCCTGTGAGACGAAAAACGCTACGACCACTTCTGCCACTCGCCTTAGTCCCCTGCAGACTGTCCCTGCCCAGTCCGGTAGCGCTGGATCAGCACACAGTCAAAGGCGAAGAAATCTCAGGGCCGTAGGCTACCATAGGAAAAGGACAAGAATGAGCCACCTGATCACATGCACTTATAACTGCAGGAGTGTCAGTACGGCCATTCAGCTCTCAAACTTGATTGAAGAATCACAACGAATTTCATATCATGTGATTGGACTGAGTGAAACGAAACGGAAAGAGACTTTGACGTGTACATGGAGTGATGGAACTGCGGTTTTTCTCGGTGCTCGCGAGACAGGATCAACATCAGGAGGAGTTGGCTTTATAGTGGCACCCGAGTTTGCAAAGAAAGTTACAAGTGTCACATTTTACAGTCATCGATTCGGTATCCTGACCGCGACTTTGACCAAGGACATCAGCGTCTCTATCATTCAAGTATACGCCCCCACCAGTGATTGTTCCGACGATCAACATGAGGACTTTTACGACTATCTCGGCGAGCTCGTTCGGTCACAGAAAAGCAGCTACGTAGTGGTATCTGGCGATTTTAACGCACGAGTTGGTGGAAGAGGATCAGGGGAACGCTTTATCGGACCAAACTGTGCTGAACAACGGAACGCCGCTGGAGAGAGGCTGGCGAACTTCTGCGAGATACATCACATGTTTCATGGGAACAGCCAGTTCGTTAAAGCGCCAACGAAAAGATGGACTTACGTGTCCCCGAATGGGCAATACTACCACGAGCTAGACCATATCCTGTGTAGCAGAAGAGCCATCACAGATGTCGGAGTAGTCCCATCATTCAATACTGGAAGTGATCATCGACTTCTACGCGCACGACTGCACTTCGAGCGAAGCCATGTGCGCCTGTCGAGAATCCAAGCGAGACAACCTCGAGCGACTGTTCTCGATACAAATGCGCTGAAGACGTTGATAGAGAATGTACCTTTGGATATGAAAGAGGATATAAATGAGGACTACGACTACCTTCTGAACACTCTCTCTACTCTTGCTTCACAATCGCGCACTATGGCTCCTAACCACAACTCGCGTAGAATGTCTGATGCCACACGAAATCTTCTCGCTAAGAGGAGGCAAATGGACAGGAAAAACAATCATGTTGAATACACATTACTAAATCGGCTCTGTAGGCAAAGACTTGATGAAGATCTCAAGAATTTCTACCGTTACCGTCTATTAGATGCAGCGTCCAACAGGCGTAGTGTGAAAAAGACAAAACGAGAGCTGGCGCAGTATCGCTTGACGATTTCTTGCTTGAAAGGCCCGGATGGTTCCAGAACTACGTCTCGACCGGAAATGGAATCGATTTTGACGAATTTCTATTCGAATCTCTTTAAATCTGACCACGGCGGCTCTACTGAACAGATACCTATCGGAGAAATGATGCCATCATTTTTACCATCAGAAGTTCGTCACGCAATCGAAACAATGCCGAAAGGAAAAGCCCCTGGAGCTGACGGATTATCCTTGGAGGCCCTACAAGCATGCGGTCATAAAATTCACTGTGCTTTAGCCCAACGCTTCACTCGCTACGTCAACGACTGCAAAGCACCAGACGCATGGAGAAAATCCAAGACAATTCTGCTGTTCAAAAAAGGAGACAAAGAAGACTCGGACAACTATAGACCAATTACGCTCCTGCCGGTGTTATACAAAGTATTCACACGCTGCCTCCTCGCTCGAATAAGGAGGCAACTTGATGAAGCCCAACCGGTCGAACAGGCAGCATTCCGGCGGAAATTTAGCACTTTGGACTACATCATTACTTGCTGTCGAATTATTGAAGCAGTTCGTGAATACCATGAACCGCTGATATTAACATTCATCGACTATCGGAAAGCATTCGATTCAATAGAACGAGGAAAAATATGGTCGGCTCTTAACGAACAAGGTATCGATCCCCGTTACACGGAAATCTTGAAGGAATGCTACTCAGGCTGTGTAACAGTGTTCCGACCGTTCTTCCGCGACCTAGAGGTGACTGTGGAAAAAGGAGTTCGCCAAGGAGACCCTATCTCCCCAAACCTTTTCGCTGCATGCCTCGAATACACTATACGTCACTGCGCATGGGATTCCAAAGGAATCAAAATCGACGGAAGGTATTTAAGTCACCTGAGATTTGCGGATGACTTAGTTCTCATTTCATGAACATCGGATGAAACTTCTGAAATGTTGAATGACTTACATGCAGCTGGTATCAAGGCCGGTTTGAACATCAACATGAAGAAAACGAAATGTATGAGGAACGAATACTCAGATCGCAATCCTGTTTACCTTCAGGGAGAACCCTTAGAGGATGTCGATGAATACGTGTACCTTGGCCGACTACTTAACATGAAAAATGACCTAAAGAGTGAATTGATGAGAAGGAAAAAAGCCGGCTAGGCTGCGTATAACTCGATCAGGAATGTAATCGAACATACTAGGGACGATGAATTGCGAGCAAACCTGTTTAACTCCACGGTGCTACCAGCCCTGAGCTACGCAAGCGAAACTTGGTCTCTGACGAAAAATTTGGAAAACCAGCTACGAAGGATACAAATATCCCTCGAGCGTCGAATGGTCGGGATAACCTTGCATCAACAACGGCTCAACAGGCTGCACAACGAAGACATACGTTCGTTGTCTAAAGTTCGCGATATTATTCAGCACATCGACAAAGCAAAACACACCTTTGCTGGACATCTGATGAGGCGCGATGACGGTCGTTGGAGTACAACAAGTGTGTGCTGGGAACCACGCGAGAAGAAACGGCCCCGTGGTCGACCTCCTCTACGATGGCAAGACTCTCTTGCTCACAGAAACAATATCTGCGATTCTAATTCAATTAAGGTATCAGTCCACTAGACAACATTGGCTCAAGATAGAAAATCGTGGAAAAGAAGTTGGGACCCGCGCACGAGCAATCGCAGCCGACAACGGGTCGCCAAGTAATCCAAGTAATCCAAGTAATATATATATATATATATATAGTGTGTTTCAAAAGTATGTTCACACCCAACATTTTGTTTTTTTGGGAGTACCATTGCTTTCTGTGACCTGTGACCTTCACCATTCAATTCCTTGTGTGCGATAACCTACGAACACTAATACTGAGCGAACATCGTAGCTGCTAACATAATTTTTTATTAAAGAAAAATTTCTTATTTGTTTCAAAAGTATGTGCACACTTAGCAAAAAACAAAAATATAACCGAGATCAGGAATCAATAGGGCCACCTAAATTTCTGTAGAGGTTATCGACTACGAGGAATCGTTTGAGCATGGTTTCGTTGCGGTAGGTTCTTTAGTTATCTCTGAAATGGAAAATTTTGAGTGTGCACATACTTTTCGAACGGCGACTGGGCGGCTCTTTTTCATACATTGCTAGATTCATTCAAGACCTTGGCAGCTATCGCTCACAACCTATTCCGGACCGTCCACGTATTTTGACTGCTCAGGACAACAGGAGAATAGCCCGTCTTGTGGCGAATACTTCTTTGTCTGTGAGTCAGACCCGAGCTCAGGTGGGTTTACCAGTCTCGCGTACGAACGTTTGGCGCTCTATCCGCTCTGATGAGTATATCACACGAGAAACCATGAAGAAGGCTACTCGACTCAGTACTCGCCACAAGCTGACAAGGCTGGAGTTTGCTCGCGCAGACCATCGAAGAGCTTCCTCCGAAATTCCTTTCGAAAACACGAGTGGCTCTCGGCGAGGGTACCTTCAGTAATGACGAAATCCATCCGGCCCGTCGAGATTGAACTTCTTTTCATCCGAAAAGATCATCTTAGAAGAAAATGGGTACAACACGTTGTTTGTTGTAAAAGTAGGAAAATTCTGGAAATCCTCGAACAACCGTACCTTAATGCACGATGTTGCCATGTTCCTACGAGCAAACTCCAGCCTTGTCAGCTTGTGGCGAGTATTGAGTCGAGTAGCCATCTTCATCGTCTCCCGTGTGATATACTCATTAGAGCGGATAGAGCGTGAAACGGTCATACGCGAGACAGATAAACCCATCTGAGCACGGATCTGACTCACAGACAAAGAATTATTCGCCACAAAACGGGCAACGAAACCATTCTCAAACGATTCCTCGTAGTCGATAACCTCTACAGAAATTTAGGGGGCCCGATTGATCTCTGATCTCGGTTGTATTTTTGTTTTTTGCTAAGTGTGCTTATACTTTTGAAACAAAGAAAAATTTTTCCTTAATAAAAATTGTGTTAGCAGCTACGATGTTTTCTCTGAGAAAGTGCTCGTAGGTTATCGTACACAAGGAATCGAATGGTGAAGGTCACAGGTTACAGAAAGCAATGGTTTTTCCAAAAAAACAAAATGTTGGGTGTGCACATACTTTTGAAACACACTGTATATATATATATACATATATATATATATATATATATACAGTAGCGCTCAAAAGTATTCGGCGAAATGCTTCTTCAGTTACAATTTTCAGTCGTAACTTCTTTCCTACTGGATCTAATCAAGCGAAATTTCAGTATGTGTAGCATTGGTGTAGTGTGAATATTTACCATTATTAACCTTCATTTTGAAGATGCTCCAGATATTCAAAAGGGCTTGAACAAAAAATCAACTAGAATTACGAATGGTGGTCCTTCTAGGAGTCCTTTCCTCACATATGTAAAGAATGGGATGACGATGCCTATAACATATTACATGCGGGAACAACTTCGCCAGTTTTCGCTTTGACATATTCCTTTAATCAAGATGGGCAGGATAGTAGGCATTGGTGATGATGCCACTTAATGGAAATGTCATGATCGTCATATAACTCGTGTAAGAACATACTCGAACACCAGTATATCTACTGGAATAACGCATGGGCATACCAGAAAGCTCGAATTGGTAAAAAAAAGCTAGATTTTCAGATGTTACACAGAGTTCCACTTCCTTTTTTTTCTGTTGAAAGGCTTCTGATATAGGATATCTGATATAGGCTCACTTGAGTCTACGTGCAGTTAGCATGCCTGTTGACACGTATTCACTGGGCTCACTGCTAGACTACCACTTAGCATGGTCTGGTGTTTCCATGACGTGGTAATCATGGCACATTTTCGAGAAGAGGTCTGAAACCAGAAGGCAACAAAGTACCGTAACCTCGTTTTGCTTTTCCTCATAGCAACATTCTCCAACGTCAGGATCTGAAGCGTCGTCAACTCGTGCTTCCTGACCAAAGTCTTGTACGTTTTCATTATGCTTGTCAGTTTTTATGTTGCAATGAATGTATTTCTTCCATGATTACGTTGTCTGAACGTAGTACTTCCGCGCCTGTCTCCATCATGAAGATAAACCTTAGCAAATTGCCATGAGACGGAGTCAGCATTTGGCGCATATTCGCTAATGGGCCCGAACTCGAGTTAGAGAGATCGAGGCTCATTTGCACAAATACGTAAGGTTTGAACGCGAGCATGACTGGCGCGATCCCCAAACATCCCGCTGTTCTTTCGCACTCTATGGCAAGCCAATGCAGTCAGTTATAGTAGAGTGCCCAACCACATCTTCTCTTCTCTCGATAGCCCATGGCGAGGTATTGTGGCTTCAACTGTATACATTGGATTGGCAAATAAGTAATGCAACAAAGTGGAAAACTTTTTAAAATTTCATTCAATCATTCATTCATTTCAATTTCATTTAAGTTTTTTCATATCATTCTCAACTTTCGGACAAATATTTACCGAAGAAGTCAACAACCTTTTTTATCCTTTGTGCCAATCACTGATGACATCTGTCCAGGATGAGGGAGCTGCGACTCAAAGAAGTTATTGAATGCCATTATTAGATCACAGTAAGTTACGGATTTCTTTCCCACAACGGGATCTTAAAAGGGACAACACTCCGGGAATGCGACTGATGAACAACCTAAAACTAAGTGGGATCGGTGAACCTTTGACGTGTGGCCTAAGCTAATTTTCGACGTGCGTTGTCCCTCTGTAGGAACCTGACATACGGCTTTGACCGACCTTCTCTGAGTCCACTGGCCAAATAAAGGAGATCATAGGGGTAAGCGATAGCTGTGACCATTTAGTCTGCGTTTAGCAACTCATAACGGATGAATTCCTTCAACCTTCATTGAATTGAGGGACGATGCTTGCGTTACTCCGAAGGCTAGTATCTCCTGCAGTGGAGCGATCCAACCGATTGTTGACCGTAGATCGGTGAGCAGTGCTAGCATCGAATAGATTGCTGATATTTCGCGCGTTTTTTCCTTGGCGTGCTTAGTAGAAGGGGATGATACGAATCAGGTGTTGTCCATACATTGAACGTAATGCTGCGAAAGCCCACACGCGTGCCCTTATTTACCTATGTGTTGATTGCCTGAGGAATGTCCTACAAGTTCATAACCCTTGCTACCATGTTCACGCTGTTGATACAGATTTTCAACGCTTCAAATTTTTTGTCGCATCTTGCCAACCTAATATTTCGCCGAATTTCTGGTAACGCCACTCCTGCTACAGCGCTCTTGGGGCGAATCATAAGGCCCAAACATCGATTGCTTCGACTAAACGAGCTAAGCTTTCTATAGCAATTATATACAAGTAACCTTATTTCTGAGCTTCTTATACCAATTGTGAACGTAACCACGTAATGCCCGCAATGAAAAAGAAGAGTCAGTTCCATTACAGTGCTGAACGAAGGTTCAATACTGCTAGGGGTCATTATAGCATTGTGAAATTATTTAGGGGGAATGGGAATGTGAGAATGATATCAGAATTGCGTTGGGAAACCTATTGATAAGCCTATCATTGCCAGCACATCTGACCTGTAAGACGAGCGCTGACGGAGCATGTGTAAAAGTTGCCTAAGGCTTCCAGAACATCAGAAGGCACAGTGCAAGGTTGAAATAGGAAAGAGCCAAAGAATGTGTTTGATGGTTGCTGCTCGAAGCAGACCTTATTTCACAATTCTTCATACACATCCAAAGAAGAAGTGTTGTCAGCACCACGGACAACAACCTTTGAAATTTCCTTCACTGTAGGCCACTAACGTCGCAGCCTTAACGACACATAGTTGCTCCTACAACACCTTTTGTATTACTTCGAGCTGTCTGATTCGCGCATAAAACGCTCAATGCGTACTGATTCCGATCTAGAACTTCCAAAGTGAACCGGATGACAGCGAATGGCAACAATGCGGTAGCTCACTTCTTACTCGTTTTGGCTTTCCGGTCAGTTCTCTGAATCGGTACAAGCACACTCTCTATAGTTTTTTCTGCGAGCTGGTTCCCCAGAACCAAAGAGGATGTGGTTGTAAAATGAGACAGATTGTTCTATCTATTTCAGAGTGCAAATAAGAAGCTTGATCGAACAATTCCTGACTAGGATTTCCCCCTTTCGAATTCCGGAGAGAAAAGTGCACTTAAACTTCAAGCGAAGACGTCAACAACGTTGTAGTATGCAGTTTGGAAATACAGTATCCTTTCCGACTTATTCCGTGCAATATATTATTATGTATACTATTTATATAATCTCGATCTTCAAAAAGACGCTATTATATGTGCCATTTTTAAAGATCACATACAAGAAGGGTGTTTCAGGAGAGGTAACATGGATAGTCAAATTGCATCGTATTTGCTTTTAGGCTCCGACTTGTTTTGAAGGTTGTAAGAATGATTTTTCCTCAAGTAATTCTTCTGCCACTTCTCTTTATTTTTTGTCAAAACAGAGAGAGAAAGATGTGGTTGAATTGCTTGTTAAGAAGCATTTGACATCCTCTTTGACATCTCCATTCAAATGTGAGTAAGGAATTAATACAAACTCATTCTTCACCCATAATTTTAGCCGGATACCGGGTCTTACTCTTCTGAGTACTGAGAGAAAAGTCTTGCAAAAGGAAACTGTGAGAAGGAAGAGTAATTTTCCTGAATTGTCTAAAGACATGCTTATCTGGAAAATGTATTCCATTCTACCTGAATGGTAAAAGGTGAGTCACTGAAAGTGTTGAACCACATTTCTGAAATTAATCCCCACATCTGACTTCCACTCAAGATCTTACTGGTGTTCTGAATACGTATGGGACCCGTTAAATAAAATGCCGTAGCCCAATATACAGATCAGTGCTTCCATGTATAAGTATCAAATTGAAAAACACTGTTGCAGTCCTCGCAACACTCACAGCGAAATGCCACAAGGATTTCTGCCATAAACTTGCCATACCGCCTACTCACTCAAATAGTTCTTGGCAGGCTTTGAGGATTAGGCCTCGCGTACTGAATGAGGGAACTTCAACTAACAACTTCTTCGAGTCTTGGGCCATTACGCAATTTTTACTGAATGAGGGTACTTCAACTAACAGTTTCTTCGAGCCCAAAGTCGTTATACAATCTTCGACGCACTGCATGAGATTCCATGAAGCGGATTTGACCAGCGAAAGGTAATTCGCTTACCAAAAAAGCTTTTTGACGACTTTCCCAAAAACACTATGCGCCATCAAAATTTGCTCGAACCTAGTGTTAGTTGGCATAAATGTTAGGTGGCATAAATAGGTGACGACTCATACCGTGGCTTGATGAGAATCCACAGATTTCGTGAGCAAGCCAACCTTTTCGTGTCCCATACATCCCGCTCAGGAATGGCGTCAACAACAGAAAATTCCCTCATATCAGTGGCTGTTTGAGTAATCCTACACGCGAATGATTTTATCTTTCTCAACTGGAGGAAATATGTAAATCGCAGAACTTCAAGCTCAGATCCACTCGGATCAATATCTGTTCTGACGATCTGATCTCGTCTCTAGCCCAAAGAACTTCATAAAAAACTTACAGCGAGTCCATTGAGTCGACGTCACCGTCACACAAATTTGTCTGGAGCAGTTCCACAATAGTGGACACGAAGTGCCAAAATTGCAGCAGTTTGCCGTAGGTCCTTAAATGAGTAGTACAAGATCTGGGTTGCCAACAACACATGGTCAATTGTTCCGCTTCATGTATCTACAAGACGTTTCCACTTCATACTCAAATGATTTCTGTGTTACAAGTTCGCAGATCCTCTTCAGACCCTTCCTATCGTCTCTGTAGCCGCATTAAACTGAAATTACATTGCGCTAGTGCAAGGGATCAGTAGATAGGTGGAACCAACATGCATGTGCCCTGAAGAGATAATGAATTCAGCAAGTAAAACATTTCACTGTTTTGCGGAGTCGTGTTGTTGTTGGGCATTATCATACGTGCATACCCTGTGTTCGCTCATAGACAGAAACAAGGCGAGCACAGTTCTGAAAGGTATCGCAGATGTGAGTCAGACTAGCAAAGCAAAAACAATTAACAAGGGACGATCCCCTCCAGATTCGAACTGCAACAGCTGGGAATAGCATAAAAGCCGTACAGATGCCATATTCCATCGCACTTTCACTTTTTCTTATTTAAATTGACTCATCACTTCTATTTTTTCCCAGGTTAAGGTTTGTTTATTTGTGATTATTGTTATAATTACTGCACATTACTAATCGGTCGACTGAGTGGACTTATTACCCTGGTCTAAGGATATAAGTCGATCGGTCGTTGGTGTTGGATCGCGAGAGAACTATCTTATGGTGCATCGATTAGAGGAGTATAAGGGATAAGAGCACGGTCCACGGATAGTGCGAGTACGGGCTCGCCAGCCTTCTGAGACTTTTGTATCGCGGGATTGCAGCAAAATATAATAATAGCAGCTAATGAAACATCAACTCAAAACGCAGGACTAGAATATGACCTTATTCACGACGAGTGAGGTGCGCACGGAGTGTGCCTGTCACTGTAATCCGCTGGAAATTAAGGAAAGATAACTCCTTGTCTTGGACTAGAGCTTTCAAATTCATAAATGTGCAGGCGGCGGATCAACTTCAACACGAGAAGGAGGGATGTCCGGCGCTGGCCCGGCGATCCAAGTACATGTAGCACGTACAATAGCGGCCAAAAGTCTTGAACCGCTTTTCCAATTAAAACTTTTTCCTACTTTATAAAGTCATATGGAATTTTAGTATGTTTATCGAAAGCATATCATTACTTACCACCATTAATCTGCAATTTGCTTTTGTTCAAGGTACGCTAGGGAGAATAAACTCAATTTCGGTGGGAAATACAGGTGGCGTCGACCTACTAAAACTATTTTATTTCGTAATAGCAACATATGAAACATGAAAAACATCGATATTCGGTGAGAAAGCCTCGACTTTTGATGATGGCATTGCAATGGGAAGACATCGAGTCGATTAGTTTCTGAATGGTAGACACTGGCATGACGTTCTCTCCTTCGCTTATTGAGCAAATTTTTCTTTGCTCTCTTCCCAAAGTTTGCTCGAAAGACGCTATAGATCTCTCCAGAAGTATGGTTCGCTGTTAGCTGAAGGCCGCCTTCACAACTATTGAGAAGTGTTTTGGATCGTTACCCTGCTGCAGGATCTGTGCTGCTGGCTTCGATGCTGTGCCCACGGCAACACGATGTCGGCCGTCATGTTCTTGCACTACACCCCTCTCATCGTGCCGTCAATTTTCAAAATAAGGCCCATTCCGTTCGAGGACAAGGCACCGTATACCCTCACACTCCTTCCGCCATGCTTAGTTGTAGGACGGGTGTATTTACATAGAAACTTTCCTTAGATGGACGTCGTCCGTACCGTATTTGAAACTTTTTTCCAACAAATTGAACTTGCTCCGATCTGCAAGAATGCATTTATCGCTAACCTTGAAATCAGCTTCACAAAATCGCTTCTGTAGTAGAACCTCTCCGCGCAGCTCCTGATCCCCCCATTCTGGAGCCAAAACTATTACTGGTTTGGTACAAGGTGAGGTTTAACATAGCAAAATTTTTCTTGAATTCCTTCATTAGGAAAAAAGTTACGTTTGGAGAAGCACCAGAGACTTATGGCCGCTACTGTATATCAGACAAAGCGCCCGGCTGAGGCCAGAGAGCTATCAACCTTTTCATGTTGAACGTAGCCTAACGCCAGCAACCAAGCCTACCAGAATCGCTTCCCTCCAAAATTCGCAGCGCAGGTGTGCGAGGACAGAGGTCATGATTCTGCGGCCGAACACATATACGAGTGGCTGAAAAGTAGGACGCGTCGTTTGGCGCTTGTCGGCACCTTCTCAGCGGGTACTTTTGAAATCTCATGAGACTTTTTGGAAGCGCAGGAGGTGCGAAAGAATCTCTTCAAGTCATCTGATCAATCGCCTGTCTGAACCATCGCTATGGGAGTTTCTGCGCATCGATCCATCATCGAGAAGTTGCTCAGAGAAGGTTTTAGGAGTTGTGACATCGCAAAACGAATCGGCTTCGCTTTTCAACCGTTCGAAATATCTCTGTTGTTCTCAAGGGTTGGAGACATGCTTCTAAAATTGCAAAACGTGGATGACCTAAAACAGCGAACACACTGAGGATTCGTGCTACCATTAGGACGAATATCATCCGCAACGATGGAGTCAGCAAGGATCGGAGTGGTTCTGACCTCGATATTAGTTGCCCAGCCATCCAGAAAATAGTGAAAAGCGGCCCTATCCTGAACATTATTGGCTCTGTCGAGAACAATTATTTCGGAGCAGTAACAACAAAGTTAGCAGATAAAATGCAAACATCTTCTTAGGGAGCTCAGAGAGCGCCGCATCTCTGACGTGATTTGTAGTGATAAATTTCTGAATTAGATACTCTCAAACAATCAAAGCCGAGGCAATTAGTGCCGAAAGCTGACAACTTGTCCTCAAAACGTCGTCTCGTGCATAGCCAAACACTTGCCGGAACTGTGATTATTTGAGCTGGAGTGACATCAAAACCCAAAACATTACTAGCCTTCATCGACAGAAGTGTGAAAATCGATTGATTGATCAAGAGGTACTTTTAATGAACACCCTTTTGATCTGGATCGGTGAGCATTTCGGTGATCAATTGTTTGCCCTTCAGCAAGACTAAGCTCGCTTTGCAAGCCTAAAAATCCCGCGAGAGCCGCAACCGCTGCGCACTTCTCTCGTTAATGGGGGGGGGGGGAGAGACGTTTTCCCCTTTTCAAAAGATCTCAATCTAATAGACTCGAGCTTTGCGTTCGAGCTTTTGAAGGGCAAGATCGCAGGACGCTTCTACCGCTCTTTGGACGCTACAAGTGCTTCAAAAGACGTAAGACGTTATCGACGTAGACTACCTGCGGCGCACTATTGTTCAGTTATCGAACGTCAAGACGGTTGTTTAAGAGCGGAAAGACTGAACTCCGAACGTCCTATGCAGCTCTACTCTGATCCTCAATGTAGTAGATTTATCTACCTGTCAGTCATCTTCAATGACACCTTACAAATGTGGCGTCCTATACTTTTCAACCACCCCGACACACTTCCTGAGTGCCCAAGACGACTTAAGCAGAGCTCTGCTCAAGTCATGTGTAACTAAAACCTTGGTCCATCTCTGACCTGCCCAAGTTTGCAGCAAAGTTTAGCTCATATCACGCTCTTTAGCGCACGCTCCGCTCTTGGACCATCCGCCCACCGACCGACAGTGTTCCAGATTGATCCTCTCCCTGCATTCCTTCCGAATTCGAAAGTAAACTCCGAGCTGACAAAATTTCGGGGAAGGTTCCTCCTCCCTTCAAGGAGTCTGGTCCTGCCTATTTCTGTTAATCTTCCCATCTTGGCGGCAGTATCTCATGAAATTTGAACGCTCTCGGTCTGAAATAATAATAGGTCGCATAGCCGTTCGAGATGAGATCTATATTGCCGGAAGGGCCGATATCAAATCTTCGTTCCAAGTCTGCGATACAATTTTGAGAACAAACTAACGGAAGCGTTATCCCTCTGTGTTGAATCCTGTGTCGCACGGACAGCTGAAGCCCCTTATAGGAAGGAAACGTCGTAAATATTTTCAAAACCTTACGACATTTCGTGAGAAGTGCTCTGACAGGAAGAGCAACTTATGGCTCACCTAAAGAGCACAACACATTGATAGGTCTGATTCAAGCGGCAAAATTTTTATGGAGCGTGCGTGTAAACGACAAGAACTTTCCTTTCGACCTAATAAAAATATTACCGAGACTCACAAACTACTTCTAGTGGGGAATCTTTCAAACTGAGAAATTACCAAATGGTGGCAAGGTACAAAATTCCTCCTCGTGAATAGCCTGAATCGATAATGGGTCACCGTTGGGGCATCCAAGTCTATGTTATTGGTTACTGCAGTTTTAGTCTATTTACACCTTGTATTTTGGCGCAAGCATGTCCATGCCTGTGTTTGTGGAGTGTTTGCTTTTGCACATGCTGTGCTGCGTGATGGCCCAGCCAGAGTCTTGCATTCGTAGTACAGGAAGTACTTGACGAAACATTCAGAGTTGCCTTTCTCCTTGTTTCTTTTGATGAAGCCTTACTACCCGTCCGTGGCACACATAGCCATCACGCCGGCTCTTGGCAAGCTGCTCACGGATGTCTAGTAGTCAAGAACTTGATATAAAAGGTTCTTATTTCCCTAGACCTCGAGGCCTCAACGCTAAAGTTTTACGACTATAATAGGCTGCCCAAACGAGGAAAGACCGTTGTGGTGATCGACTGTGTAGATTAAGTATGTAGTACAGGTAGTGTCATCGAGTTAACCGAGACGAGAGGATATGGCCCGTTCTTGTATTTTTGTAGATTGAGGAATAATGAATGGAACATGTGACAGTAGAGGCGTCGGAGGTGTAGGCTTTCTGCTAATCGGGCATGAACATCAATTTTAACAAAAGCCTTACAGTTTAAAATGAAGTATACGATTGCAGGATATGATTTAACCCTTAATTCATCAATTTTCTTTGCCTGCGCTCCGATATCGCTCATGGAATGACAAGTAATGGTTCAAGAAAGGGACCTTTAAGTTCATAAGAAAGGGACCAACACCGTCCACGACAATTCGCTGCTACGGAAGCCCGCTTGATCGCGATGGGCTTGAAAGTTGCGTGGTGAACACTTTTATGAAGGTGTACATTGCACCATCTTCAACCTGAAGTCTTATATTATAATTCCGCTTCGTCTTCTGAGAGAACAGTTATTGCATCCCTCGAAGTAATTAGAAATGTCATCTACGAGTTTTAGACCGATCAGATTGATAGTCACGTCTACCTGCCTTCCTAACATCTCAAGTAGGGTCAAAATGTCGTCATATCAACTCGACCATCAAAATCAGACACTCTGCTCCAAAATGTCGTCATATCAACTCGACCATCAAAATCAGACACCCTGCTATGTCGATAAAGAATGTCACTGCCATTGCTATTGCTTAATTTGCCGGCTGCTTGTAGTCTACATAGAGGCCATTGATACAATTCGTTTTCCGCAGGAAGGGCAGAGTATTGTACCAAGGACAAAGTCACGCGATTGATCAGGAACGGAGGGGGTCTTACTGCTCTACGATCATCTGTTATATGTCCATTACAGTTAGGTGCCGCAAGAGAACGAGACGCCGTCATGTCTTACGCTCATTAATTCGAGTAGCTTTTGATGTCGTCGAGAAGCAGTGATACAAGCCCTTGCAACAAGAGGGCTCCAACCCAGAACATAAAGGTAATGACATTCACACGAATATATCTTATAAGAAAACATAATCGGAATGAAGAGAGGGATTTGGCAGGGCGATATCATCGTGCACAAGTTTTCCAGCGCTGGCGAGGGGACCTATAGGGTGGAAATACATGTGAGTGTAGATCGACGACTTGCACTCACATCATCTTCGCTTTACAACGATCTCGTTCCTATTATTTCGAAAGTCGAGAAGACAGGACGAATCCAGGAGTAATGTTACAACGTTTCTGGAAGAATCGGGTTGCGAATAATCCTAGCAACGACTATGATTACCAGAAACGGGCTTCTAGCTGATTCGTTATTCACAATCAATAGCAGTAACACCTTCTAAAGCTCTATTCAGATGTACCTGGGTGGAAATTTGTAATGGAAACAAACAGAAGGAAGAAAGGGGCGAGCAACTGCTGAAGAATGTTTAGGAGGTCATCGAGCAGACAAGAATTTCCTACACCGCGCGGCCCCTCCTGCTTGAACAAACCTCTCTCACCCTCTTAGAAGTCTGAACAATGTGCATTAAGGGTGTATAGTAAGTTTCACTCTATGGAGCGTTTTAGATGGGACGATGCTCCGAATTTTTTGATACATTCGAGGGTAAAGGAAAATCCAATGTTCCTGGCGAACAAGGTTCGGGGCAATTGTTATCCACTCAAACGGATCGAATATCTGACGACCTGAACGCGACAAAGTGTGTTATATGTCAATGAATTGCCTATGAGCGGCTGTGTGTGCATGTACCTACCTACCTACCTACCTACCTACCCTACCTACCTACCTACCTACCTACCTACCTACCTACCTTACCTACCTACCTACCTACCTACCTACCTACCTACCTACCTACCTACCTACCTACCTACCTACCTACCTACCTACCTACCTACCTACCTACCTACCTACCTACCTACCTACCTACCTACCTACCTACCTACCTACCTACCTACCTACCTACCTACCTACCTACCTACCTACCTACCTACCTACCTACCTACCTACCTACCTACCTACCTACCTACCTACCTACCTACCTACCTACCTACCTACCTACCTACCTACCTACCTACCTACCTACCTACCTACCTACCTACCTACCTACCTACCTACCTACCTACCTACCTACCTACCTACCTACCTACCTACCTACCTACCTACCTACCTACCTACCTACCTACCTACCTACCTACCTACCTACCTA
Source organism: Haemonchus contortus (assembly GCA_000469685.2). Lineage (NCBI taxonomy): Eukaryota > Metazoa > Nematoda > Chromadorea > Rhabditida > Trichostrongylidae > Haemonchus > Haemonchus contortus. The sequence continues at coordinate 24,353,646 of LS997567.1, read as the reverse complement.
CCTACCTACCTACCTACCTACCTACCTACCTACCTACCTACCTACCTACCTACCTACCTACCTACCTACCTACCTACCTACCTACCTACCTACCTACCTACCTACCTACCTACCTACCTACCTACCTACCTACCTACCTACCTACCTACCTACCTACCTACCTACCTACCTACCTACCTACCTACCTACCTACCTACCTACCTACCTACCTACCTACCTACCTACCTACCTACCTACCTACCTACCTACCTACCTACCTACCTACCTACCTACCTACCTACCTACCTACCTACCTACCTACCTACCTACCTACCTACCTACCTACCTACCTACCTACCTACCTACCTACCTACCTACCTACCTACCTACCTACCTACCTACCTACCTACCTACCTACCTACCTACCTACCTACCTACCTACCTACCTACCTACCTACCTACCTACCTACCTACCTACCTACCTACCTACCTACCTACCTACCTACCTACCTACCTACCTACCTACCTACCTACCTACCTACCTACCTACCTACCTACCTACCTACCTACCTACCTACCTACCTACCTACCTACCTACCTACCTACCTACCTACCTACCTACCTACCTACCTACCTACCTACCTACCTACCTACCTACCTACCTACCTACCTACCTACCTACCTACCTACCTACCTACCTACCTACCTACCTACCCTACCTACCTACCTACCTACCTACCTACCTACCTACCTACCTACCTACCTACCTACCTACCTACCTACCTACCTACCTACCTACCTACCTACCTACCTACCTACCTACCTACCTACCTACCTACCTACCTACCTACCTACCTACCTACCCCACCTATCAACTGTTCGCCACAATATTCGTGTCTCCCGCCTTCCATTCCCTGTAGAATGTAGAATACTTGGATCTAGAGACAGAAGGGGCTTATAATGTGAACTGGAATCATTTGTAACGATCAATATCAGTCAGCCGATACCGGTTAACATCGTTTTCTGATGTAAATGACGTGGTATCTATGGCTTAGCAGCTGTTCGAAGGAAAGAATTCAAGTTTCAGGTGAGCAGAGTAGATGTGATGTTGGTTTTGTTACAATAGCATCACTAGAAGTCGATTAACAGGTCAGTCCATCGAAAACGTTCGATTTGTACTGCAATTGATTGCTATTCATAAATCTTCTCTCTTTACATCAAAGAAGAAAAGTTAAGCGCTAGCCTGGCTTTCCGTCTATGTGATAATAAGGGGGTTGGCCCCGTGTGAGCCAAGCATTCGATCGACTTTGCAGTATAAAAAGTATTAGAATGATAAACGGTTAACATTCAGGGTCACTCACCTAATTACTATCTCTGACAAGAACTTCCCTATGTCGGCTGCTGTAATAAACATGAGAGGAATACCAATCAAACCAAAAAACACAGTAAAAATCCGACCAGGGTCTGTAGTAGGAGTGACATGATCGTAACCTGCAAAGAAATATGGAAAATCGAAAAAAAATTCAGTTTTCCTTGCTTATTATACATTTTATAAGAATACTACAGCAGTTTTACATTTTGAATTCGAGGCTTCGCTTCCAAGAGACCCAACGAAATGATTTTTATTCGCGAGTTGTTTGCGATCCAAGACAATTTTCTATGTATAAATCAGAAAAAGGGGTGATTATTTGTAATTTTTTTTCATCCCCATTTTTTCAACTGATCTCTTGTGGCTTTAACTAGAACGGCACAGGAGTACAAAACATCTTTCATAACTCACCTCCTTCATGGTCCTTCTGCGGGTGTTTTCTTGAGTTTGCTCTTGTGAATTTGTCATGCAGCAAAGACAAAGATGGCAAAAAAAAAAACACGGAGCACATTCGATGAATTACCTCATTTATAGTACCTCTTTGAGATTTTGTCTTTGCGATTCTGTCTTGTCGCAAAGGCAAAGGTCTGAATTGGAAGTATGAATGGGTGAATACATCGCGCAGGAAATCCTGTGAAACCTCTCCCTGAACATTCGAACAGTTTCTAAATCTTCGGTAGTCCTTAAGCGCCACTTTGGCTATTTCAAAAGTAATAATTGGATACTCTCCATAGAGTGGTGACATAACCTGCATTGACTCTTTGTATAAGAAATCAGGGTGGAGTTGTCGTAGGGTCAAGTAGCACACTATCACTCCCGCATGTTCACGGGTTCGAATACTAGATCGTTATTTCCCTATTCTAACCAAATCTCCTTTTGTTCCCGAGTCGGTTGATTGGTGGTACCATCCTCATCTGAAAGCATGGTAGCACTGACTCGCACATGATATAGCCACAGCGAATCATTGTGTTGGTCAAATACGCGTGCAATATGCCACAGAACTCTGAATGGAAGTCAAATACGAGAGCGCATCCCAAAAGAATTTGCTTGACGCATTGAACTTCATCCTTCATCTTCACCTTTCAGTGGAAACGAGCATATAGAGGAGTTCAGTTAATCGGAGTATTTCAAGGGCAAGAAGAAGTGACTGTCGAAGCGTTACGAGTAGAAGTCGTTAATGGCCTTCTTCTTCGCCCTTCGAATGCATTGACAGAAAGTCATGTTGACGAATGGAAGTTACTTCGGTCTTGTGATTGACGGAGCTATTGAGACATTGGCACGTTTTTCGCAGTCTGGTCGACTACGTTCAGAAAAGCATCTCATCTTTCTTCAGAATTGTTTCGAATGTTTCTCTATATAACTGCGCAAGTTCGCACGTTGGTTAGATGTTGCCTACGGCCGGCTTCTACGTTGAATTATCAGCTCGAAAATCTTCGAAGAGACACGTCTCTGGGCTACTTGTAGGCTCAGCTTTCCTAGCTCTTTCGTGGAAATGATCCTGAAGCCGGTTACGGTTAGTTTACGGGATATTCCCGCTCAACTGCAACTTCTTAACTCTCACTCGTTCCATGCATCAGGAACAAAACTAGTTCAGAAAAGGCGGCGGTACAACCACGTGTAGGACTTCTAAACGATAGCCATGGCAGTCGGCTATTGATAAGGGAGCAAAAAGACCTTTCATTTGAAAAGACTTGCCGAAGAACTACAACTTCTAATCTTAGGTATCATCAATTTATCAGCATACACGTTTGGAGTGAGAGACTCCCAGCCGAAAAAGATTGAAGGTAGCTAGTGCGCGAATCTGGGATGACGATGATCAGCAAATTAATCTGACACGTTGTGGAACAAATGTAATTTCGGGCGCAGAAAAGAAGGTAATTTTAAGTGAAGCTAATGAAGAATGGTCAAGTTATGATCAAGTACGTTTATTAAGCAGAGAGGAATCGATGCTCCAATACCAGGTTCTGACCAGTTCTGGGATTTGAGAAAACTCCCTGTAGAGAGAATACAATGTCCTCAGGCTCGCGCACAATACTCACGCGCTGTGGATACTTACTGACTGGAAGAAGGATTATGGAAGTAAATCTAAAACCATTGCAATTTGCATATTGGTCAATGGCGACTACGAGATTTGTTTCAGAACCGATAGCCGCTGTGAATACGGAACACTCAGTATTGGGAAAGTGAACCCGTAGAAATCGAGGAATTCACGGGACCAATGAGAACAGAACGTTCATTATAGACAAAGAAAGTGCTTGAATTTTCTAAAACTACCAATAAAAAGCTTGGAAATGGCTCTTTTGTGCGCACACCATTATATATCACCTTTTTCCCCTTCCCATAATTATAAACTGGCCCATCGAGGACTGAAATCCTTCGTCAAAACTTCCGAAATAGTCTACCGTTCTCGTTCAATTAAACACAATTTAAGAAGACAACTTCAAAACAGGAGGAAAGAGGAAGTCCCCGAGGTGGTTAATACAACCTCAAGTAGTTATCACCCCGCAGAACGAAACAAGTGAGTTTTGCATCTTGTTTTGACTTGATGTTTTGTTAACTGCTGTTTTGACGCCGCAGTGCGCGAAGCGAAAGTCTCACAAGGTTGGCGATTTTGTGGGCAAAACTCCAGTCTCGGACGGGACTCGAACCCGTACTTGTCCTTTCCGGGAACCGTGCTCTTATCCCTTACCGTGCTCTTATCCCTTACATCCCTATCCCAGCACAGAACCGTTAAGCTGTAAGCTTTTACACGCAATACCCCGCTTGCCCTCGCCTTTTTAATGGCTTGTATGCCATAGCTTATCAGCACTCACACGTAGAACGTGTTGAGCCGGTCGGCCAATATCAGCACAGAACCGTTAAGCTGTAAGCTTTTACACGTTAATACTTGTTTTGACTTAATGTTTTGTTGACTGCTGTTTTAACGCCGCAGTGCGCGAAGCGAAAGTCTCACAAAGTTGGCGATTTCGTGGGCGAAACTCCAGTCTCGGACGGGACTCGAACCCGTACTTGTCCTTTCCCTCGCCTTCGCGGGGTCTCGGTAGTGTAAGGGATAAGAGGACGGTCCCCGGAAAGGACAAGTACAGGTTCGAGTCCTGTCCGAGACTGGAGTTTTGCTCACAAATTCGCCAACCTTGTGAGTTTTGCATCGTTTATGAAGCAGCTTCATATTGCAAAGACTGTCCTGCACTCAATCACTTACTGAGCGCACTTCACTTTCAACCTATATGGGATGATTTCACTCTTTAGACTTAAGCCCTATGTTACAGTCTCAGTGTGGGAAAGGCTTTTCCACATGTTCGTTCACGTTGAAAAGACAAAGATGTGACTAAGTTTGTGTGGGCACGCGACATAAAAGAACAACCAAAGTATGATAATATGGTGGGTATGCGATTTTCTAGAGATCCTTTCTGGTCCAAATGTCTCTCCTTTTCTGCTAGCCAAGACAATGAACAAATTATTTGAAAAATGTCACCCCATTGGAAGAATGTGCCAGCAGCGAATTGCGGAAAGAGTTACGAAGCTTGTGGCATGCCAAGGAAGACATACTTCATGTCCACTGCAGTTTGGTAACTGTTCCAGAAATTACTAAATAAACTGTGACCCAACAAAATGCAGCTATTCGGCTCGTTAGGATGGTTAGCTCCATTAACGGTACTTTCTAGGCAGTTCCAGCAAAACTACTTGTTACTCGGGGATGAGCATTCGGAAAGCCAGCAAGGCGGATGGAACAAAATGTATCAAATGTGGATTGATATACAAGAATTGTTCCACGGTATATACCCATATCCACATCGAATCAATTGGTCCTCTGCCGATGCCAGTAGTGACGACTTGCGCATATGTACTGTCTCAGTCTGACGCCGTGGTGAACAAGGTAAACGAGTCGACAACGTGATATTCCTTTCCGATTCCGTGCGGAAGTGTCCGCTGCATGCGATTTTGCTGCCATCATTTTCTCATACAGCCATGCCGGATCTACCTTAGCGAAAAGTGCAAAAAAGCATATCCTTAGAACACATCGGCCTAAATTTTTTCCGATTCAGAGGAAGAGAGTTTGATAAAAGAGGTATAAGGATGCATTTTAACGTCCGCAGTCATTCGGTAATTCATTCAGAAGTCGTAAGCGATAAGGACACAGAAGAATTCAACATTGCCCTCACACTCTTCTTAGCAGGGGTCATTAAAATACCATAGCATGTGATAATGTTCCCTTTTTCCTTCTAAGTGCGGAGATTTTAGAAGGTGCGGCCAGGAATGCATAGTCATTGCCACTCATAAAAACAGCAAAAGTGAATGGAAACATATGATCCGTTACGCCCCTTAGCAAGGGGATATCAGAGAGATTCATTCAGTCTATCAATGAGCTTACTGTAAGCCCATAAGAGAGCTCACTTTGCTCGTAACGGCCTCATAATAGTGGCATTGATAGTAGCGGCTCGAACATTCGATCGCTGATATATCAGGGGACCGATTTAGAGCAGCCTAAGCTGCTTGGACCCCGCACTAACATGCGCCCTAGAAACGATAGACTTTTCTGACCTAGAATATCTGCCGTCTATAATCCAAAATGCACTGTAAATTCAAAAGCAGACTGTAAAAGCGCTTCAATAGCGCTGTAATGCGGTAACCTAAACGGTTTGGCAAGTGTGGTATGAGGGATACCTATTCAGTTTGGGAGAGAAGCATCGTAAGTCCACGTTCGACTCTCGATAAATCTTGGCATAGCTTTGTAATAATTGTATAAGGTTTTAATAAAACCTGTTGCCAAGATGGTAAATAAATTCTTATCAACTTACGTTTCGGCGTTATCGCCTTCTTCAGAGTTGGAAACCTGAAGATATCGCTATCCATCCCTCATTCAACAATTTAACTTCAAAAACCGGTTCCAAGACTTAATGTTTCCAAATGGGCATGATAACCCTTAAAACAATTAAGAAACCTCCAACAACAACCGGTCGTTTAGACGGCCGCCGCTAAACTGACCCATAAGGACTTGGGGTAGCTTTAGATGATATGCCCTATCCCTCCAGCCGTGATACCGGAGCCATATAAAACCCACAGAGGTCAGAGAAAGGCGCGAGTTTGCTAGCTACGGCTAAGCACTCGTCCTTCCTAATCATTTTTGGAGACCTGGCGTTGATGAAAAACGCTTCAAGTGTTTTCCGCGCCGGAATGAGGGGTTCTCGTAGAAGAATCCTAACTCTAATTCCAAATACAGCACCTTTATGGGACTCTACTCGGTGAGCACCCGAAGGGGTCTCCACCCTTGCTCGATTCAAACCGTCCAGGTGTTCCTTGACCCTAACGCACAGAGGTCGCCCAGTCTCCCCTATATATTCTTCCTCGCATGGATTGCATGTGATCAGGTAGATCATGCCTGGTGTCATGCAGTCACCCTCCTGTCCATTATGGCAGATGACGCCATTGGGGGTAAGGCAAATTCTATCGTAGCAGCGGTTTTGAACCAGCCGCTGCTTAAGGTTTTCGGGTGGGATCTCGACCACACGTACCATGTCCTTTAGGCCGCACCTGTGCAGCGCCGCCCTCACTTCACAGCTTACACCATCACTAATATAGGGGATACAGAAGGCTACTTTATCCAAACTAGCAATAACGGGGCCTCGTTGTTTCTTTTACATGATCCACAACTGCTCCTGCAGGAGAAAACTGAATCTATGGAGCTTGCAAGAACGATCGCTCTTTCCACTGGTTACCCTCTAGCTCCTAAAAGCACACAGTGGTGCTTCTCGTAGATCCCATACTCATACGAAATGCACCACACGCACTTCCCGCACATAGTAGGAACAGCTGCAAACGACGATACTGCGACTCGCAAATTGAAACTTATATTAGCCACAGGTAGAACTGTCGGAAAACCTGTGAACCTAATGTTCCTTTTGAGTCTGATTTGGACGGAGCAAAAACCAAATCCACTGGAGAAGCAGTCTTCAGTGATCAAAATACTGTGCCGTGCGAGGTTATTAGGAGGAACAACTTCATAAAACAATATGCCTATCAAACTTTATCAAGCTGTCACCTCTCATACTAGCTAGGTGCTCTTTTATTCGTATAACGAAACATCTTGCTGTTTCCCCTAAGTATGTTGTCCCTCATGTCCGGCGTTCTACCTCGCAGATCACGCCTATCAGTGGGCGATCACCTGCTTTTCCATAGGGACATATGATGTAATCCTTTGTTATGCGCTGCTTGTCATGGACGCTGGTTGAACTGATAGCTGCTTGTTCTTATTAGGAATATTCACTAATTGTAGAACATCTTGCAGCCAGGCTCTGAAAATGCTCCGCTGTATAGCATTGCTAACTTCATCGCAGATGAAGGGAAGACGTAGTGGTAACATATTTTGGGGCTTGAGCGTTGGGGCGTTGAATGGAAAGCTACGCATAACGATTAGTGATAAAGGTAGTGAGTTCGTGTTGTGTCTCAACACTTGATCGAGCCATAACCGAGCTCCGTTCCAGCGACCACTCTGTTTACCGTCGCATGACTGAGAAAGACTTTCCATCACAGTGAAGTCGCCCCAATCATACATATATAGTTGAGTGCTGCGAGATCTGCTGGTATTGATGCAAGTAGACTAAAATGGACGGTCCGGAATGCCCAGTTTTCTACAGCCTCATAAAGTCTTACAAACTCTCCTCCAACGAAGTGTCGTCTACATCGCCTGATACATACAAACTTTGACCCATTACCAGTTGGAGGACGGTCAAGTCGTGTGTCCGAGGGCGAATGCGGCAAATCGCGCGGCGAAATTCATACCTGTTCTGACGACTTTAGCGCCTATTGTTTGGGCCCAATTTTGAAGTACAGTAGAATAGTAGGATCAGCTGACCTTACTAATCTACCCTACTTCAGATTTGGGCCCAAGGATAGGCGCCGGAGCCGTCCAAATTCGCCACGAACTTCGCCGCGCAATTTGCCGCGCGCACCCTCGGACGCACGACTTGACACACACCCTATCAGTTGTGTAGGGGGACCTGGGAGTCTTGTGGTTCCTCGATAGCATTGTAAGCCAGCTGTTGACCGTGGTTCAATCTCACCTGCTCAATAATGAAAATTTCCTCAACTATTACGAACCTCCAACTTTGGAGAAGGTGATGTAATTGAATCATTTGACGTTGTCTCGCTTTATATAATACAAACCTCCTAAGCGAGCAGACCCACAAGCATTATCTGAAATGCTAGATAGGCATGCTAATAATATTAATACTTCTGAACTCAGTAAAATGCATACGACGATAGTCAATAATTGCTTAACGTATTGCATCTTCAAATAGACGTGGGAGTACTTTTAAAGCCAGAGGACTTGTTGAGAGACAAGGACTAGCACCGGTTCTGACAGTGTGCTCTACGGGCAAAATCGAGGAACCGGTTCTAAAACGAAATTCTTCAATGTAGTGTGTATGTCTCAATGAATGTTTCATCGTAACATCAAAGCAGTTCGAAATGGATGAGTGTTTTCGAATCATGAATATTCACAGTACATTAAACTCACCCGAGAGGTCCCACGCGCTTGTTGGCTCCCTTACCTCAACACTCAGGTCAAAGTATCCAGTGGCATTGTTACTATGAAATGGCACCGTGAAACTAGTTCTAGAAATATCTTATTTCACGGTACATCAGCTCATCCACAAGCCGTTAGACGTGCAGTCGTCAGCAACATGGTGTGAACAGCAACAAGTATCTGCACGGAAGAAGCTGAACGACCAAATCGCGACGTTTAGCTTGTGAAATAGCTGCTGTCCCCGATTACACGGTGTCGCAAGGTTGTAGAAAATCTCGTATCAATACGCAGTGTACTACGCCCCGAAATAGGTTACCACTATGTGCTCCCTTCATCTCCGATAAAGTTGGCAATGCTATACAGCGGAATACTTCCAGGGCTGGGATGCAAGATGTTGTACACTGGTGTGCAAGACTTAGGGACGAGATGCATAATGTGGCATAAAACATCAAGCACTGGGTGGGAATAAATGAAAGTAAGGGAGTATTGCCTCTCGTGTAAGAATACTTCAAATAATGCGCAAAATACGGAATATTGCGCAAGTCGACGCAGTTGATAGGCATGAAAGAAAACATTCCGTCATTCGGCAAATAGCTTAAAACTACTGTGGTGGTAACATTGGATATATAGTGCCTCGCGGACATCATCTGGATGACTTCACACGGGTAAGGGTTCTCGGGAAACTCGAACAAGATTGATCCATGACCAGTGTAGCTCAGGAGCTCGGGATCGTTCACAGCATTGTTTCACGTGCATGGAGGGCGTCCCGAACCTCTGGTTCTGCTGCCTGCAGAAAAGGAGATGTTCGACCAAGATCAGTTACACCAAGAGCTGACCCATATATTGTGCAGCAGGAAAGAAGATCCACGTCAATCGGTTTTTGTGATTGCAGTGTTATTTAGCAGGACTTCAAGGCGTGCCATCTCACGTACTACGATGTCAAGACGACTGTGGCAGTCTCTTCGCCCGACGATCACTACGTTTTGTTCCTTTGACCCTCGCTAATCGGCGAGACCGTTTAGAGCGGTGCCAGGAGCATAGCGAGCGGACTGATGAGCAATGGAGCTGTGTGCTCTTTCTGGATGTGAGCAGAACCAGTGTGAACAGTTATTCTGGACGCACCCTTATGGCAAGAGGTAGAAACACGATCTTCTCTCAGAAACATTGTGGAACTTGATCGTTTTGGTGGCCGAGGTGTTATGGTGTGGAGAGGCGACATGCTTTGTAGTCGTACTGACCTCCAGACAACGCGCGACCCTTACCGGTCAAAATGGCTGCGAAGAGGTACGCCTTTCTAGAAGCGTCTTTTTAGGGCTGCAGTGGACCCCGGATTCATTTTTATGGGTGAAAATGTGCGACCGCATCGAACAGCACAGGTGGTTGAAATCTTGGCACAAGAGGATAACCAGCGAATGGAGTGGCCTGCCAGTTTTTCCGACCTGAATCCCATCTAGCACGTGTGGGTTGCGCTGGGTAGGCGCATTGCAGCACGTCCAAATGCACGAGTGACCAAGCAATTGACGATTGTGCTGATAGAGGTGTGGAATGCCCTACCACAATAACCCATTACCACCCTCGTAAAAAGAATGGGATCGCGTTGCAGAGCATGCATCGCGTCCGTGGTGATCACACGCCCTATTAGGAATTGCTGTGCTTGTTTTGCGGTACCAGGATGAATTGTGAAGGCTCATGCAAAATTGGTACCTCTGAATGAAAATGTCGTAACTGTTTGTCTCATTTCGATTTTCTGTCAGTTGCTTCCAGGGCAATACCGTAACAGTCCTTTCTTGGTATGGTATAAATTTCATCGAGCTCTGCTATCTGGCATAAGTGCAGTAATCGATATGTGCTTTCTCCTCTAAGTTTTGCACACTTACACACAGTGTACAATTAGTGAATATTTCTAGTAACAAAATCATGCAGCTATTAATTCGAAACAGGCCCTACGACAAGTACTGCATAACAAAAGATCACATCATATGTCCCTACGGTAAAGCAGGTGATTGCACACTGATGGGCGTGATCTGCCAGGTTGAATGCCGGACATGTGGTTCAACATGCATCGGAGAAAGTGGAAGACAACTAGCTATACGAATGAAAGAGCACCTAGCCAGTATGAGGCATGCCAGCCTGATAACGGCGCTTGGTTGGTATAAAATTGAGGAGCACAACGGCAAAAACAACTAGGTAAAGTGCACAATATCAGCACAGGAGACGGAGATTTCAGCGAGGTAGGCATCAGAGGTGTTCTGAATTTTCCAAAGGATTCCCAAATCGAACGGCAGAGAAGATTGCTCGGCCATAACCAACGATCTTTTGCCGTGTATACCGCACTGCAACTTGGGACTCAGCAACATTATAACATGATCTTCCTTATCACAAGTACAAGGGAGACAGCAATAAGTCTCATCCGCAACTGACAGTCGCCTATGGCGACAGCGGATTCTCATATCCGCTTGAGCGGTGGAAGCTTGGTGAGCTATGCTTCGAATTATGGGTTTCGAATTCGCAGTAACAATCGCCAGATGGGCAATGCGCTTTTTGGGTACTCTGCACATGTCCCATATTCGATCACCAATTAAACTCGGCATGTTGAAAGCAAAGTCGTTCTTAGTTGCCTTAACCTCCGAAACTTTCAAACGCTTTATTCACAGCCAGCGTACGCTTCGGCGGATTCGCCTTCATAAGAGCCTGTGAGTCGAAAATATATGTGTGAATCCTAGGTTACCTTCCCAAATTGCAAAAAAAACATCTTAGAGAAGCAAATCAGAGGCGTTGAAGCTGACCTGTAATCGACCGGAGCTGTTTGTCGGCACCCTGAGCCCAAAGTTTCTAACGGCGTTTTCATATGCGTTGGGACCCAGATGTCGGGCCAGGGACTGCTCAAGGGAACCCATCAGGATGTAAACTAACAAATGAGTTATCCAAGGTCAGGTTTCTGACGATGGTCGCGCATCGTCTTTGGTATTGATCTATTAGCGAGTTTGGGTTTTTTCAGTCAACACCCCTGCCCGGGCGCCCCCGCAGGGGGATCGATTGTGACATTAAAGTGACACAAGTCTGCCATTTGCGCGAGTTCCCTGGTAATCACCACGCATTCGTCCTTCCTGTTGATTTTTGAGTTCTTTGCCGCGATTCACAGTGCTCCACCAGTCTTACGCGCTGAGTTGTCATCTTCTCGAAACCCTTTATTTGCTTTTCCTCTTGCGCATATTACATCCTAGCATGTCTTCTACGCCACACAGGCTGCCCATCGCAACCATAACTATTGTTCTGCGTTATTCGATGGGCCAGTTCTTTGACTTTGATCTGAAAACACCTTCAGACAAAACTGCAGAAGCCGCTCTGAACCCGGCAGTTTTCGTTTTAATGGAACCGCGTTGAACTGAAATGGACAAAGATGTTCTTACTGCTAGGCTTCGTTACCACTTCGATTTTCGAATACCATGCGTGGATTCTATTTAAACGTTGAGGAAGTAGAGCCGGTTTTTCTCTTGTGAAGCTGGTGTGTTCAGACTGGGTGTTCAGACTGTGTTCAGCTTGTAGTATTTACCCGACCACCTGAAGACATTGAACTTCAGGCCTTCGTCGAGCAGCAACATTATAGGCCTGATAGTGAGGCCATACAAATTCAGACTAGTATGGTGCTCAGACATGATTTCAGGGACTGCTTGTAATGCACTTTCCCTTGGCATGTTTGTGTACAATGGAGTCACGTCGAACCACTCCACTTCATTTCCCACTCCTAACCTGACTTCACGTAGTATTCTAAGAGCCCACTAGTGTTTGGTGTGTGTGCTCAGACGAACCGCAATAGTTGTATTAGGATTAGGTCGAGAAACCCAGCAATTCCAGTGGAGCCACCAACACAACTTACAATGGGTCTTACTGTAAGCCTGCTGGGGTCTTCTACGTGTGCACCATTCTGGACAAGTTCATGAGTTTTAACGAGCAGATACAATACGGGGCATATGGGTAGGTCACATTTAAGTCTGCTGATTACAGTTTTTGGCAAACTTGCCAACTCTAGACGACTGCGCAAATCGTCCCGAGTTGCTTCAGGCTTCCGAAGTAGACGATAACGTAGAAACCTTGAGCCGTTGAGTGAATAAATTGTTCCACCCTACAACCACGCACGGAACGAGAATATTCTAGTCATATACAATTATGCCAATGTTAGAGCAAGAGAGAAATTGAAAACTTTGAGGACTCGAAGCAGCAAAATATCGGATTAGCGTCACTTATCAGGAATAGTTGAAAGCTTACCTTTTCAATAGCTTTAATGACTACTTTTCATTACACACATGGTTTTGAAAATTAGCATTGCATCTTGTGACAGTTCATTAAGCTTGAAATGTCATGAAAAAGGGATTGTCGTAAGATCACCTATTACTGGCGTATTTGAAATATGTGCAGCGAGTTACTACCGCACATACGAAAATCCATCCACGGAAGTACTGTTTCCTCCAAAACTGACGCTTCATGATTACCTCGTCTCACTCAAATGGTAATAAAAGTAGAACCATGTAAACATGCTGTTCTCATGTCCTAAGCTAGATTTTTACGAAAATATTCAGCGCTCCCTGTGTTTAGCCCTGCTACTCAATCCAGAATACTGGTCACAAGGAGCGCTTATGGGATTGTCTACATATTATCCTATACGTCATTCTGAATTTATGCTATATACTTCCATACGTACCCATGACAATAGGTGAACCAATTCAGCGTATGCTACGCGCTTACTTCGCTATCTCGACTGGCTTGTTAACAGCACCGTAAAGGCGAGCTGAAGCCCTATGCGATCATCCATGAAAATATCTCGCTATGCAGACCCCGGCAACGGAGAGAGGCGATCGCTTTTCATTTTTCATATAGGCATTGATTGTGACCAATTCTCCACAAGCATGCCAGAAGGTGGGTGCGTTCCACGTTAATTTCCATATTTACGATAAGGACGTTAGCATTTCACTTCTGTCAAAAATTCTTGTGACCAATTCCTACCATTAGGGAGCTTCCATGAAAGTACACGCTAATTGAAGCCTTATATTTTTGTAAGAATTCAGGTGGAGAACCTCGCGAGTCTATTGCGAGCACGAAACCATCGTATATATAAGAGACGCTGGTATTCCCTACCTAAATAACAAGCGGTGTGGCGCATATGCAAGCATGTAAAGGTTCTAGCTGTGCCAAAATCAAACTGACGGATTCAATTTTCGAACAAGAACTGCTAAGGAGCTCTCATTGAGAACATGATACCTCAAAGGGCTGAACTGTGATTGTATCTAAACCAGCTCAGCACGTCTTTTCTACGAAGTTTACTCTGTATCGAAATCATTTTAGACCTATGTTGTCAATGTGCTTTCGATGGCGCCTGGGGCTGCCAAGCACTATCGTCTAGACAAGACAGAAAAGAGCTTCCGAAACCAAGATCCAGATACGAGAAATCATTGCTGGAATTCCTTTGAATACCCATGGGCGCAATCAGGGAAGAAGTGCAAATAAACGAGAGCAGTGTCAATGATCTTCTGAAAAGACTGCTTCGTTGCCAGGAAGTAGTTAAACGTTGACCTGACCGGGACAAAGAAGCCAACGTGGGTTGCAACCTCTGCGGAGCTCATGGAAGGCAATATAGTGGTTTCTGTCCTATAGTACCAGATAGCATGAGACTACAGGATGAGAGGCGGTGCTTACTGTGTTTGTAGGTCGAATGTGAAGGGAAGCAGAGCTATCCAATTTGGGAAAAAAATGTTACCACTGTAAGCGGAGGAATCGCCATTCAGCAATTTGTGAGACGCTAGATAATGCGCGGAATATGGTACACCGTTTCGAAGGATTCTGAGAACACCCAGGTGAAACAATACAATAAGCTCAACCTAATCAGCGAATGACTTGGCTTGGAACTCCTATCTTCGATATCCTGACCCTGAACCGGAGTAACACAGAAGCGAGCTAGACTAGCAAAGCAAAACATCCAAAACGTTCCAAATCCCTCCAGACTCGAGGAGCAACAGCTGGGGCTTTGTCTGAGAGTCGTACAGGCACCGCATTCCATTGCCAGTTCAGTTTTCCTTCTCATTTCGTTTCGCTAGTCCTTTCTATTTTTACTTTAGCTTACCCTTTGCTTATTTGTGACTGATCTATAGTTATTACAAATTATTAATCACTCGATTAATCCTGTGAATGAATTCAGCGCTACTCAAGTTTGGGCCAATAAAGCGGTCGGACCATGAGGGGACTATTTTAATATATATTTCAGCATCAAATCACTTGTAATCCATCAACAGTACACCATCTACTTGTACCAATGCCACTTGAAGATGACCTCAATATTTGGAAACGGTATTCATAAAAGAATATATTCAAATTCTCTGCGCTGCTAGGATTACACCTCCTGACTTCCATGAAGACAACAAAGAAGATTTTTCAATCCCTCAGGCCAACAATTCAAAAGCAAAAGAAGAGCAGCAAGCAGTCGTGCTGATTGTGCAGCGGATTTTAGGTGTTTGGAGGGAAAATGACAGGACGGCCTATGAGAGTTGAAGGAGAAATGCGAGGGAAATTTTCACAAAGTGCTCAGTTCCGAATGGACGAGGTCTACAAGTCAAATCCGATCCCTTTTCAGCTCAGGCGCCTTTGCAGTTGTTCACGGCTAGAAAACGAGAGGTCTACAGCGTCTTTCTATTCAATATTTCAGCAGCTGTTTGTTGGAGAAATGAGTGAGCAATATTCATTCGGAACTAGTATATAAAAAAGACTTAAGTCTGACCCACCCGTCGAGGTTATCACAGTTAGTGCGTACAGAACAGCCGCAGCAAATGACCATCTAAACCAACAAAATCCTTATGATAGCAAACAATAGCAAACAAAGACCTTCATTTCAATTTTATTCCAATTTTATTCGAAAGTGCTGGCAACCACAAAATAAAAAAAGCGTTGTCAAAGTCGAAGTGAGAAGCTTAGCTAGCTTACCGCGTCGTCAGATCGCCTTCATTATCGATCCATAATTGCCCGCTCTCCGTGAATTTATCATCATACTCGTGTGTGCGTGATAAAATGCGCAGTAGTGGTCTCAAGCGACTATCTATCTGTAAGCTAAGCTTTCAATAATGAACTTCTTCTCTGAATATGTAATATGTACTGTGCTTTGGAGATAAAGCAATCAATGTTGACGCCTAAGAGAGTTGAGCTAGAAGGGACCGCGCTCACACCTCCTTCGTACGGTCCTCTGGGGATTTAGAATGGGCTTCATTCTGATAGACTCAAAATTCTAGGTATCCTCTCGAGTACAGAGTATGACTTAGTCGTTCACGTCTGAAAGGATAGCGATGGAATAGATAAAGAATGCGGACCACAGACAGTTCACCGCAGGTACTCCGCGAGCAACTTGACTACAGGCGAGATTAATTCGGTTGGGGGCCTGAACATTAGTACGCGGCATATCCTCAATAGTTGGCCATTGCACCTCCGGTTGGAGTTCATTTTGTTGAGCCGAACACGCAAGTCCTTGAGGCGGCGGCCCGGCCACATTATGTGAAGGGCGCAGAGTACGTGGCGATAGCTGCATAGGAAACGGAACGGGACATTGCATGAATGGCAACCAGCTCTAAAAACTGTGGCATGCCAGCAGTCTCAATGGGGTACGGAAAATTCGTTCGCACACCCCAATGAGGTACGGGAACGAATTTTCGATCGCACCTAATCAAGCTCGCCTCGCACCTAGGCGCGAAGTGACCTTAATTAGGTGCGAAGACTCCGGGGCAATTACGCTGCCCGCACTCGCTACTAATCGAGTTAAAACCTATCATTTAAGGGGAGGGGGTGGGGGGGGGGGTAATGACAGTTTGAAGAAAAGGAGATTCTATTGAAAAATGTTCTGTTTTCGAAGAAAAAGTTCCAATATCAATTTCAGCAGTTTTGAGAGTTTACTTTACACGCACAATAAATGAATCCAATATATTTTGTGAATGGAGATTGTGTGATTTGGAATAAAACGGTTCAATTCAGTAGTAATAAGAATTTATAAGTAAAAAAACTTAGAAGTTTTGCTTTTTACAAATCCGGAAAAGCCTGTGGGGTTGCAGGGAACGTGTAGGGCGATTGCTGTGTTACGCAATTCAGCTGCTTTGTAGGAGGCTGTGTAGACGCAGAACTTCCGAAAAAATTATTTTGTAGTGCTGGGGCCTCCGGAGCAAAAGTGAAAAGCTCGGACAGTGGAGGAATTGGGCCACACACTCCTAAATAGTTTGTAGCGGGAGGACACCCTGTAAGTTCATCGAAACAGAACAGTGTGTCTCTAGAATACATGGTTATGGCTTATAAAGTAAACAGTGGTACTTAAAGCACTCACCCAACTGACTGAATAGCCCTCGATGACCTCTCCTCAAGGTGTTGAATCTAGCCTGAAGACTTGCTAAAAGCCCTAAAAACTGTGAAGCGGCCAGCATGGTGAGCCGTACGGCGTTCAATGACCTCTCAGTTAGGAGTGGCCCCAATACTAAACAACTTTAGAGAACTACGCTTCTCTAAAGGTTGTTCGATATCGCAAATAAACGAAAATATCGAAAAACAAGTGACCCAAACTGTTTTAACCATTTTCTAGGAACTTGAATAGAAATATGTTGAAGTAATTGATATGCGTGTAAATAAAAATCTCGAAACCGTTGTAATCGATCTCGAAATTTTTCCTTTCAAAAAACTCATATTTTAAAGAGCAACTCGATTTTTTGAGCTGTCATTATTCTCTCTAAATAAGAAGTTTTAACTCGATTAGTAGCGAGTGCGGGCAACGTAATTACCGCGGAGTCTTCAAACCTAGTTATGGTCACTTCGCGCCTAGGTGCGAGGCGAGCTTGATTAGGTGCGATCGAAAATTCGTTCGCACACCCGTCTGAATGTTTTGCCAAACTGCTGGCTTTTGTCCATTTGAGCCCGATCACGCAAATTTGCAAGCTCCCATTCTGGTTGTACGTTATCGAAGAAAAACAGAGGACAGAAAATGGGAACAAAGCGCCTAGAAGTGATCTATAAAACATATGACACTTGTTATAGGGACTCGAATAGTTTACAATGTAACCGTATAATATGGTCTGGGATGGGAAAAAGGTGGTTACTTAGCCAGGGTACCCCGCGTACTGATATTTAGGGTCACTCCACACTAGAAAAATCACTATAATCAAGTAGACTGCCAAATTCCTTTACGAGCAGAAAAATTTGCTCCTGTGGTAAAATTTTCTGATATATGGTGCCATTCAAAAGCCGCCTAAAAGAAAACCACATGTTTTTTGCGGCGAGATTCTTGAAAATAAGTTGGTCTGTCGCTGTCTGTCCTACAATCGCTAAGCGCATAGCCTCGCAGTGCTTTCTCAGGAACCTGCGAAAAAATGCATCAAGCAGTTTTACCCATTGGGGAGTTATTTTCCGTCGTACTCACTGACTTCTACATGCATTTTGAAGTAGTAAGCAAACATGCCCCATTAATGTGCAAGAATCTCGCAGATCTACTGACTGCGTCAAGCTTCGAAGAAGGCTCGCAAAATCATGTTCATTTCCATTATTAGGCGCTCCTCACTTGAAAAAACAATCATTCTATCATCACAGTGCTCTTTAGTATCGTTATAAAAGCAAGTATGGTTGTCCAGAAAATAATGCGACACTAACAACACAAATTTTACATCGTTTTTTATACAATAAAAGACAAGTTCAATCAGTGATATAGTCGCCGTTATTATCGATGACCTTCATCCATTTCACTGGCAGTTTGTCGATCTCACTTCTCCAGAAATCAGCGGATTGCGTGCTGGAGAAGTTGCCCACCTCCAATTTGAGTTGCTCCTGATCGTCGAAAGTCTTATCTCGTAGGTGCCGCTTCAAGGCTCGGAACAAGTGATAGTCGGAAGGGGCTAGATCAGGAGAGTACGGTGGATGGGGTAGTACTTCCCAACCTAGCTCCTGAATTTTCTGACGCGTCATCGTTGCCACGTGGGGGCGAGCGTTGTCGTGCAGTAGATAGATTTCCAGCCGTTTTGGATGATTGTGGAGGATTGCATCGGCTACCTTCTGTAGCTGGTTAGAGTACGTCGTCGCCGTCACAGTAGTGCCACTTTCCAGGAATTCGTAGTAGAGCATCCCATCACACTTCCACCAACAACTTGGGAGAATCTTCTTCTGTTGCAAACCACGTTTCGATTGCTTCGGTGGCAGTTCGCCCTTTGGCACCCACACTCTCTTGCGGGTATCATTAACATACATCACCCAGCTTTCGTCTCCTGTCACTATCCCATTCAACGAATACTTCCTGTGCGGACGAAGAAGCAGTGACTCGGCAATGCTAACACGACAGGCCCGGTCCGATTCGCGAAGTTCGTGAGGCACCCATGTCGAAAAAATCTGTGGAAACCAAGAGAGGCAAGACGATTGCTGACTGTTGATTTGCTGCACCCGAGTATCATTGCTAATTCCCGAGTGGTTATGTCCGGCTTTGATATCAAAGCGCTGCGCAAATCATCATCATTAAGAGTTGACGGACGTTCAGGACGTTTCTGTCCCTCGATAGAAATATCTCCGGACTCGAAGCGGTGATACCAGCGACTGACAGTGAAATGGTGTACAACATCTTTCTTGAATGCAGCGCAGATGTTATTAGCTGCTTCTCTTGCAGAATGTCCTTGTAGAAATTCATAATACACGATGGGTCGAAGGATACTCGGATTTGTAGGATCCATAACTGTTTTTCCGTGAGAGAAGAAGCCTTTTTATAATATTTCGCAATACCCGCTACGTGTGATCTACCTTACCGCAGATCAAAATTGGGCGCCATTCGCTTTCGAATAGCGAGCGATTCTCAAATTCAAAGTGTCGCAGGGTTTTTCGGACAACCCAATATTATCCTCCTAGTTGACTATATTCTCTATACTCTGATTGCGGAAAAGTTCCACTGTTAACTTGTCATAGTTCACATGCAGTATCGTGATCGAATGCACTATAGTGCAGCTGAACACCAACAAACGACCATTGAAATTGAGACTTGTTTTCAAAGGTTCACCTCAAACGAGTAATCCTTGAAGGTGGAACAACTCACTATAAAACAAAACGACTGTTTTATCCTGTTTTTTTTCCAGCACCGCCTTACAGAGGAAGGAGGTAGCACAAGTGGCATGTCTCAAAAGTGAGCTGAAGAAGCGAATCCGCTGCAGTCAACTGACAGATAAAAGGGAAGATTTGGGAGGATCGCAATGAAGTTTTGCGCTTTCAGATATATTCCACGGTTGCTTTCCTGAAGATTCGGTATTTGAAAGCGGTTTGATGGAGACTACATAGATCTGTTCGAACCCAGTTTGTGTTAGAATAAGTTCAAATTAAGTCCACTTCAACAAGTCTGCTATCAGTTTCATACTGAGAACCGTCTTCCAGGATCTTTTCGGTGTATTCACGATGATTCAAAGGTTAAATTTGCGATGAAATTGATTTCTGAGGTTTTTCGGTAGTATGAGTTCGAGGGCTTGCCCCCCTCCCTCCCTTATACCACATCTGTGGCCATAATCGAAAAACGTCCTGTATGGAAACAATAAGAGACCAGAGATCATACCGTGTGAATGTCACTCCCCCCTTATTAGGCTGACTATAGATTCTAATTGCCGGGCACCGGAGTCCGTATCGGAGCAACTTTGACCTTGTTGGACTTTGGACTAATATTCTTCTGAATACTTGTTCTGTTTGAGTAGCAGTAAATAAGAGAGTAGCGGGGAATAAACCACCTATGCCGGATCACCAGCTGGATAGCAGTTTCAAACACTTTTGGCTGTTTGTAGTTGGCTGTACTTGTTGCCAAGTGCCCCTTCCACGCAAATTTTTTGTCACCTCCTCGTACATCCTCTATTATAGTATTTTCTGAAGCCTTATAAGTATTTTCTAAAGCCTTATATCAATCTAAACACGCCGCCTTACACGTTCACTTCTCTACCGTTGCACTATCGTGGAAGCTTAGCTCCATTGATCGTTGAAAACCGACCGTCCCAGGAATAGCGTAAATTGTGCCCTCAACTCTGGGGGAGATGAAATTAGATCTGATCGATAATGTTCATCTCGAAATGCGATTGAACTCGCCGATCCAAACACCCATGGTCTGGACGTCTCATGACTGATGCTAAGGAATCCATGCTTATTTATATTTCTGAGCAATAGCTTCCACGATCATCTTGTACCATGTAACACTACGTCTAATAATGCTTTGAACAGGTCTGTTATTCGTACACCCACTTTATCCGGCCATTTTGTACAAATCGTCATCGTCAAGAACCTCAAAGCAGTTGGAACTTGGGACCGAGAGCAGCAATTCATTCCTCTCGGCTAAAGATTTTGAGCAGTTTATGCTTATCTATTCCCTTCCATCATCCGTGGAAAACCAGAACATTCCCCCTCCCCCTCCTCTCCTTCCTACAGCAAGAGTGAACTCTTGAAATCTCTCGCAGAAGCACGTGCAATTTCAAGGAGGCAAAAGTGCGAGAGGCTTTCAGGTCTAGTAAATGAAGATCGCGAGAGATAGAAAAACGAGAGTCAACGAGACACAGCGCACAACGTGATCTCTTTATTATTAGACAAATGGAAAGGGTCCGTAGTCTTACAATGTTCACTCATCAATAACCTTCGAGCACCATGAAGCACTGCTGATGGCAGAGGATACCAGTGAACACTCGCCGCTTCATCCACCGCTACGTTACTGCGTTTATTCGGGCCTATTCAACGTAGTTCAGATAAAACCAGCGGCTAGATCAACCTAGACATCAGAAGCCGTGCATCCTACAGGGGCTGTGCACCCTGTTGATGTCCTTCCTCCCCCCCTTCCGAGACCGCTTACAATTAACTCTGTGCATGGCTCGAAGCTGAGAACTCGCTTACGCTTAGCCTGAGCCCATTTTCCGCTATGCAATTCTGCAGCTTGCCTTGAAGTTCTTATCTATTCTTCGCTATCAGAGCGATGTCATCGGAATGGAAGAGTATCTTCTTGTATTAAATTCAAGTCTTGTTGGTGAAATGAGAAACGGGTTAAGAGATGTTCTCCGGAAGACAGGTCGAACGCCTTCTAATGATTGAGAAAGTCTAGAATCTCAGATCTTTCAGTGTCTCAGATTTTCCCGATACTTCTCCCTAACTTTTCTTGCTAGAAAGAAGACGATCGTCTCGAAGCTTCAAAGCATGGAGACAAATTGCTCTTGTGAGGTCGAGACAAGTCTCCTCCCTTTTCAGTCAACTAGCCGCTCATACATACTCATGATATGCGGAGTCGTCCCGGTCTCATGATAGTCAGAACATTTTATCAACCTCTTCCCTCTCAACTCTCTTCCGTTCGAAGCTGAGAAAAATAGTACACCTCAGTTTTCCCTGCAGCAGTTAGAGGGTTCAAGAACCTTGGGATGCCTCTAGAGGTTTTAGAGCCTGCTTCAGTGTCCATCCGTTTTCGTCTGACCTCGGCTGCTTTCCTCAGAATGGCTCGTCGCTGTTCGTACTGCTCTCACCTAATAGCTCTAGTCCTGGGAATGCGCATGATAAGCAATCTTTTTTTGCTCCTCAACTCATTGAACTTCATGGTGCCGTAGCCATGCTGCCTTGCCTCTTTTCGAATCCAAACCGAGTCTCCCCAGCTTTCCCTTGCACACCGTAGTATGACTTCTGACATCGTATTTCAAGTTTGTTGGACCAATCCTTATGATATGCAGTATCCCCCGTTCCCACTGGTCGCAGCTCCCATCACCGAGCTCTCCGCTCCGCTCTTATCTTTGCCTTCGGAAGGCCCAATTGCTGAAAGCTTCTCCGAACTGCAGCGTTGATTCTCAGCCAGGGAAATGCTCGCCAGTTGGTGAGCTGAAGCCAGTTTAAGAGCCCTCTCTCATTCGTGGTTTCTGACACTTGTTCATTCATCTCTGTGAACATTTTCTTGGTTTTTCTTCCAATCTTGCCCTACGGATTTTGACGACTTAGTTCCCTGAGCAACTGATCTGACAACATGGTCGAGGTTCAGATGAGATTAGTGCTTTCTGTAATCCGGGCAATAGCATTGCATACGCGGATATTACTGTGAAGTATCTCTCGTGTCTATATTAGCAGATATGGTTTGAGCACTTATCCTTTTGACAGCGGAAACAGAGCCCTTTAGAATTTAAGCACCTGTTATGGTCACACCATTCAGTTTGGTAATTCTCCATTGCACCGGAGCTTGACGGGTGTGGTGCGATTCGTGCGATTCTGGGTGCGCGCGGCAAATTGCGCGGCGAAATACGGTGCGATTCGAACGACTCTGACGTCTATTATTGGGGCACAAACTTGAAGTAGAATAGTTGGGTATGGTCAGCTGATCCTACTGATCTACTCTGCTTCAAGTTTGTGCTCTAATAATAGGCGCAGGAGTGTTTGAATCATCGCGAATTTCGCCGCGCAATTTGCCGCGCGCACCCGGAATCGCACGAATCGCACGTCCCCCGAGCTTGACACTCCCCCTATTTGTAGACATTCGCTCCATTTGAACGTGCTCCATTGACGCAGAGCATGTGGATGCTCCTGCGCTTTATCAGACCAGTAGCGATGTTGTGTTCACAATTAGATTTTGAACTGAGTCCTTTGATCGAGTTTGTTCATTAGTAGGTAGCGTGAGGTTAACAGAATTCGGACGGAGTTCCTGCCCTCCTTCTCCAAGTGGCCTACCCGCTTCGCGAAAAAGTTCTTCAGCGGGCTTGATCATATTTCCTGAAAGAGCTTCTCTATTACCCAGACCCTGGGATCAACGTCGGTACCAGTTCGTTTTTGTGAATTTTTGTGGGGCGTGACTTCTGCTCTGATGGGAATCGTAGTTGCATTCTACGTAGATTAGTGACCTGCACTCTCGAGCATCAGGCTATCCCTGCTCAATTCTGAATGAAACATCGAGAACCCTGAAATTTACAAGTCACCAGGACTGGCACTGCAATGCTGTGGGTGACCTCGTCAGAGGTTTTTTGAAAGCGCATTCGGCGACAAAGATGGTTTTTGATGTACACTCTCAGCATGAGCCCGTGGTCTCCGAGTTTGACATATGTGGCTCCATTAGGCCAAGAAGCGGCTCAGATAAGTCGTAATGAAAGCTCAAAGAACGTGTCAACCTTATGCCACATTTAATGGAAACCGTGTTTCGGAAACCTCAGAGAATCTGCGACATTCCCAGTAGAGATCACTATTCAAACAAGTACTTATAATCTAGCCCGACAGAGTAGATCAATTTTTGACATGATTTGCTTGCAGCAAGCTCTATGCAGGAGCACTCAATTGACAACCCGTCTCAATACTCCTTTCATGCCACTTCTGTCGTCTAAACACCTTTCAGAGCTGCTCTGAGATGCGAATGAAACAATTTTTATCTGAGCTACTTCAAGGATACCATGGAAGCCCTATCTTGGCTACTCCATGAAAGTATCAAGGAAAGGATCGAATCGAGACAGCGTGGCAAAACATATATTGTGGCTTAACTTCTAGTGTTACTCACCGAGACTCGTTGTGATACTCATAGTTGTAGGTTTATAAGAGGTTCGTATCTAATGGAGCGGAAGCACAATCGAAAGTTCCTCTCGACAGTCCTTTTTAAATCTCGGCTCGACTATACACCCAGAATGCAAAGAACCTCTCTCGTGTAAAACTAGTACGACTGTGTCATTGTGCAGAAGTAGACAAATGGAGGATACTGGCTACAAATGTCCTGTATTATAACTTTTTGTACCCTCCAAACTCCTAACAAAGGCCATTCTAGACAGACACGACAGAACTGGTCGAAGGACAGTCATGCGAATGCTAGCAAACAGGATTCTAGCGGGGGTTAAAAATGATCGGTCATGTTACTGTCAATATCGGAATATGTTTCCCTGCTCCATGTATAAGGATGCGTCGTGGACTCTACAAAATATTCACGACAGGATGTCACCATTGGGCAAAGAAGACAGCCGTAGTGTTACGAACCACCGTGTGGCAAATTTTTTTCGATGCCTCTGAAGGGAATCGTGCGTGTTTAAAATGTAAACACAAAGTAGTTTAGTTCGACGAGTGGTAATCAAAAAGCCTTTGTTTCGCAGACAACAGCGTGCTTGTAAATATCAGAAAATCCATTGGAAGAATGACTTCCAGATTCTTCAACACTTATGCTTACTATTTGTCAGTGTCCTAGCGCTTCATTGTGAATGGTACATACTCGAAAACGTCATCAGGTCACGGCTGCTTGGGGGCGTACGTTGGCCAAACCAGTTTTAGAGCCCTTACCAGGGGAGGGTTTCGAGTTTCCATGGATGGAACTTCGAGTAGAAACCTAGGTATATCGATAGGGCTGAAAAATTATTAACAAACATGGAAATTCAACCTGGAAATGAGTCTGCCAAAGAAGTTGTCAGCGTTCAAACTTGCGTAGTTAAAGCGTGGACAGATAGTGCCAGTTGATAAGCGTAGTTGTCCGCAAGTACCACCCCATGCTCACCGTGACACACTGGCATTGCTCTCCCTCTCCAGGGTGAGCGATAAAGGTTTGCTCTCTATGCCGTTTCCG
The DNA here is from genome assembly GCA_000469685.2 of Haemonchus contortus. Taxonomy (NCBI): domain Eukaryota; kingdom Metazoa; phylum Nematoda; class Chromadorea; order Rhabditida; family Trichostrongylidae; genus Haemonchus; species Haemonchus contortus. The sequence continues at coordinate 24,328,221 of LS997567.1, read as the reverse complement.
TTTTTACAAAACGTGCTTTCATCCGAATAAAAGCTTCCGAACCGTTTTTCGTCACTAATTCACATTACCGCTTTGTTTCAACTATCATTTGTGATCACCTATCTATCTTTTATCACTGCATTTATGTAAAATTTCTCCAGCTCATTTTTGTATTGCTCTCTCATTTTCAAAACCGGAACCTACATACCCACGCCCGAACTGAAATAGTCTTGGACACGCGAGAAGACTCAACGTCGATGAAACAACCTGAAAAATGGGTAAAGAAAATGTGTATTTTTTGGTCTCGAATCGATTGGAGAGACAATATGTACATATGAGAACCGCTTTGTGAACAACATACCTGCTTTACTCATTTCTTGGATTGTTTAATCAATATTTAGTTTTTCACGCATACCTGTTTCAAGCGATTCGGGTTTTCCCCTCCACTTCAAGAAATTTTTAAATAAGTGTGGTGAAAAGTGATAGATAGGTGGTCGCAAATGATAGCCGAAATAAAGCGCTGACTTGAATTAGTGAGAAAAAACGGTTCAGGAACTTTCATCCGGAAAGCACGTTTTCCAAAACGACGATGGAGGCAAACCCTCATCGCTCAACTAGAAAGGGAGAGCATTGCCACTACGCCTCAGTGACACCTGTGGCCATTGCGGGTAATGCGCTCAGTAACTGGCACAATCTCGCCATGCTTTAAGCATGCAAATTTTGAACGCTCCCAACTTGTTTTGGTATACTCATTTTGCAGTTTTAATTTCCATACTTGTTAAAAACTTTCCAAGCCCTATCGACTCAGGCTCTACTCAAAGATCCATACATGATAAGTCGAAACCCTCGCCCGGTTAATCCCTGAAGAGGTCGATTTTTATGGCAACAGGGATAGTAGTAACCATTTTTATCCTATATTGTGCCTACGAGGAAATAGTAGGAGTATCTCCATTGGGTGGTCTTCATGCATTTCTCAGCAACCACCTCTCTTCACGCTTCCAGCGGCTTAAGAGGCGTAGAATACTGAGAGCTGACTTTTGAAAAGTATAAGTAAACGGTCCACCAGACGCAAGGCATGATCGTTTTGACGTGTATCTTTAGTATAGAAATTTCTCTGCTCTCTTATCATTTTTTGAGCCCCTCATCAGAACTCCTGATATAGTATTTTTTGTCGCCGGTTACTTGGCGCTGGAGCTCTTCGAAGATGCACATAGGGGTTTTGCGCGTCCAGCTTGGCTAGTTCTTTGCTAATCAATGATTTCTAGGAGTCGTCACTGCCAAATCGCCATAGTAATTTGCTACTAAACCTATTACATAGCATATGAAAAGAACAAGATAGAATGCGTTTGAATATTCGTGGTCAAAATGTAAAAAATTACGACTGACCTGGCTATAGTTAAGCAATGTTCCTGAGCACATCAATGATGATTCGTTGATTATTTTGTCGTACATAGAAAAAATTCTTTGAAGTTTCTCCTGCAAGTATCACACTCACAGTAGGTTCGACATATTTCAACGTTTCAGCAAGGCTTGGAGATCTTTGTTAACAATATGAAACAGAGCGAGTCAGCCGCCACAGTATTCTTCAAAAAGTTACTTCGATGATACTCAAAAATGTGCTTCATACACTGCTCTCATATCAGGGCAAATGGCATTGTATTTCGAATGACCCATGATTTATAAGCTTTCTTATCGAACTTACGACCTGCCTTCTCGTTTTTCGCGACTTCGCTAATAAAACCAAAAAAGCATTTCAGTTGGAAAAGCGATTTAATTTTTCGGGTGTTTTTCGCTTTGCCTGCTTCCTTTGTTGTTGTTAACGATATTGTCAGGATGAAAGTAACATACTCCCATGTATAAGCCAAAATAAAGCGACTTTTAAATACGAGAAGTCATCGAGACAAGTAATAATGGCTACCGGAGAGAGGAAAAAACAGCTGTTTCACCCTAGAACCGCCGAAACTGGGAAGGGCATAAGCAATCACCGGCGAAGCTTAGCTAATATCAAGAACATGATGCCTCTCATCCGTCCATCTCGGAAAGCAATGGAGAAAGTCAACATTTCTACCAGATCCACTTGAATTTCTTCGACAGCTACGCATCCCTACCTACCTAGCACCTTGGACCCGAAGGATATGTCGTTTTTTCAGCTCTCTCTTCAATTCGATGTGCCATCAAGTTTATAAAGAAATCCAGGACAACCCGTCCCAATCGGATGGAGCCCGAACATCTAAGATTAATTCGTCGTGAACTATCGCTCTCCAGTAACCTTCGCCGGAACGCTCTGCTTAGGTTGGCAATAAGTTAGTTGTAGAGCGTCGTTACGTAATCATCGATATTTTGGAGACGACACAGTAATGTCCCTACTGATTCCTATCGCGAGCCAATGCAGTTTGGTGGATTACCTTCACTCGAGGAACACGACGGGTAGCATCCTTCCGTTCAAAGCATTGGTGTTGAAGCCTGGCGTCCACGCAGGCATTTGCTGCCTTAATCCTAATGTCGCACAGCACTGTCTGTCTGAAACACGTAATCTGTGACTTCTTTGCGTAAGCAACAGCGACCCTAACCTTCGTTCGCATTTGGAGCTCGAAAGAAGTGAGTCAGGAGCCATATATTCCTTGTGCTATCTCTGAAGCTCAAGGTTTCTGAGCGTTACCGACGCCGCTCGTTCCCTTCTGCTATGTTTGGTAGTAAAGTGGTTTATTATGTTGACCCTCCAAACTAGATACACGTAACTGAAACATTTGGTTGTATCCTCCACATTTAAAGTGAAGGGAGTAACATATGCCAATCTTAAGCTCATCTTCAAACAAGCGCTGTTGAATCGACCAATCTTCGTCCCGCTTTCTCGATATTCGGTGTTATAACATCGATATCGTCTGCAAAGAGGAGATGATGTAAGTAGCGGCCGTCTGCCTTCACTCCTATAAGTTCTCATGCCAGATGATGCGCGATAATTTTTGCAAGCAAAACTGATAAGTGTGGGCAAGATGGCATCGCCCTGCCGAGCCTCTCTTTTCACGTTACCAATGACTCCGTTGCGGGATGGCGATTCCAGCCTGCAAAGTTGTTGTATAGCCCACGAAGCATGCCAGTATTTGAAATAGAAATTTTGTGGTCACCCAAGCTATAAGTTACCGCTTTCGCGCACGATAGTAATGGCTTTTTTATGAACGTGAAACATAAAGGGTCCAAGTGCCTATGAATCTCGGCATGTTCCCTCTCAGTTGGAATTATACTTCTTTAGCCGTTCGGACAGAAATTTTAGCAAATTTTTATTGGGCTCACGTTCCGGTGTTTTTGCCTTCTTCGGAGCATGAAAAGACAAAAGCCATTCAAAAACTATGTGGTCGACCACTCTTTCAATCTACAGAGGAAGTTCAAATAGCGTGGACTACGGAGTCAGAAGTTGTTAGCTCACCTTTGGGATAGTCGACCTGTGCGGTCCACCGGTCATCCCAAGCTGGAAGGACTGCGGTTTAAATAGGACGAGCTTCGGATTAACTTGCTTCAGGGGCCTCTAAGAGCTGATCAAGTCTCTCCAGAAGCTACTCAAGGCATTGCGCGTTCTCCCCTTTGAATTCACCTCATATTGATCACTTTATAAACCTCCCGACCCCACCCCGCCGACAGTAACCCCCCTCCCCTTTCCGTCAAAAGCCGCATTGTGCCACAAAGGGCGCCAGCTTGTGATAATGGTCACGCACTTTTTTCCCATCTGTTCATTTCAGAGGCCTAAGGCAAGATCTAAACGGTCTTCAAAGTCATTGCGCCGCAATATCGGATTCACGTGATAATATTGTGACCGTCATCCTCTGAGCTCGTGTCCCCATGACATGTACCCTATGTCCTCTCAAGAGAAAAGCTATCCTTGACTTTTGCATGCCATTCGGGTGTTACTTCATCCTGGTGCACAGAGGATTGCCTGTTTTCCCAAGATACTCCTCTTTACACTGAAGACACAATATTAAGTACATAACACCGGATATCAATCAGTCTCTTTCCTTACCATATGGGTATATGACACACGAAGGCGTTCTGCGCAGTCGGTCATGCAGGCAGTTTTGTTGTTTGAGGTTCGATAGGGGTATATCCAAATCACTAACCATGTAATGAGACCTGCCTTTCTCAAACAAGATGATATGGCCACACTTGGCCAGTTCGATATCAAAGTACCACAAAATGGAATTTGTTTTCTCATCCTCGTGACTCATCTACGCTGCCATTATTGGTCTGCGAGGAAATGAAATCTTGAGGCTTCGTAAATGTTTGCTCGTGCGATGCGAACAGCCTGTCGTGCCAGTTTTCTTTTCTCTTCGCCTCCTGAGGAAGCTAGCCCTTCAGGCGGTGTGCAGTATATTCCATATGATGGCTTCCTTAGTGTTAAATGGATTGGCGGAACGGAAATAGACCAGAGTGCCTTTGCTAGTAGGCTTGCGATCCGATTTGAGTCTAGAGGTACCCGCTGGTATTTGAACCTGGACGTTGATAAAAGCTAGCCAATCGTCAATACCTTTTGCGTAAGTTCATATGTTCCGCTTGTTAATTCAGCAATTCGAAACTGATGTCCATCTCCAAACGGGAGGAGCACGCAATAAAGCAATCGTCTATATACCGAGAGTAAAAATGGATCTGTGTTCTGAAACAGGTTGCTCAATGACGACATGAATGCCAGTGCGAGTACTAGAGCAAGCCTTTGCCCACGGTAGTCCTCTGATTTGCTGGTGGTATCGCGCTAGACCATTTGAATATGAGGCACTCTCCAAAGAGTGTCATGACGTGAGACAGGTCATATGGATTAGTAGAGTTTTGATGGTCGTTCAGGGTTTCACACATTGCTTGCGCAGCATTCGACGCATTAGTGTATAGGAAGGTGACGTTAACGCAGTGTGAGCGACAAAGGGGGGAATTTGTAGTTTTGTTGTAAGATATGAAACAAGTCCTTCCAGCTTGGGTTGATCAGTGGACCGCACAGGCCGAACATCCTAATGGTTAGCTAACAACTTCTGACTTCGTTGTCCACGCTATTTGAATTTCCTCTGTAAATTGAAAGAGTGGTCGACCAAATAGTTTTTGAATGGCTTTTGTCTTTCCAGGATCCGAAGAAGGCAAAAACGCTAGAACGTAAGCCCAATAAAGTTTTGCTAAAATCTCTGTCCGAGCGGCTGAAGAAGTATAATTCCAATTGAGAGGGAGCATGCCGAGATTCATAGGCACTTGGACCCTTTATGTTTCACGTTCATAAAAAAAGCCATTACTATCGTGCGCGAAAGCTGACTTATAGCTTGGGTGACCACAGAATTTCTATTTCAAATACTGGCATGCTTCGTGGGCTATACAACAACTTTGCAGGCTGGACTTCGCCATCCCGCAACGGAGTCACTGGTAACGTGAAAAGAGAGGCTCGGCAGGGCGATGCCATCTTGCCCACACTTATCAGTTTTGCTTGCAAAAATTATCGCGCATCATCTGGCATGAGAACTTATAGGAGTGAAGGCAGACGGCCGCTACTTACATCATCTCCTCTTTGCAGACGATATCGATGTTATAACACCGAATATCGAGAAAGCGGGACGAAGATTGGTCGATTCAACAGCGCTTGTTTGAAGATGAGCTTAAGATTGGCATATGTTACTCCCTTCACTTTAAATGTGGAGGATACAACCAAATGTTTCAGTTACGTGTATCTAGTTTGGAGGGTCAACATAATAAACCACTTTACTACCAAACATAGCAGAAGGGAACGAGCGGCGTCGGTAACGCTCAGAAACCTTGAGCTTCAGAGATAGCACAAGGAATATATGGCTCCTGACTCACTTCTTTCGAGCTCCAAATGCGAACGAAGGTTAGGGTCGCTGTTGCTTACGCAAAGAAGTCACAGATTACGTGTTTCAGACAGACAGTGCTGTGCGACATTAGGATTAAGGCAGCAAATGCCTGCGTGGACGCCAGGCTTCAACACCAATGCTTTGAACGGAAGGATGCTACCCGTCGTGTTCCTCGAGTGAAGGTAATCCACCAAACTGCATTGGCTCGCGATAGGAATCAGTAGGGACATTACTGTGTCGTCTCCAAAATATCGATGATTACGTAACGACGCTCTACAACTAACTTATTGCCAACCTAAGCAGAGCGTTCCGGCGAAGGTTACTGGAGAGCGATAGTTCACGACGAATTAATCTTAGATGTTCGGGCTCCATCCGATTGGGACGGGTTGTCCTGGATTTCTTTATAAACTTGATGGCACATCGAATTGAAGAGAGAGCTGAAAAAACGACATATCCTTCGGGTCCAAGGTGCTAGGTAGGTAGGGATGCGTAGCTGTCGAAGAAATTCAAGTGGATCTGGTAGAAATGTTGACTTTCTCCATTGCTTTCCGAGATGGACGGATGAGAGGCATCATGTTCTTGATATTAGCTAAGCTTCGCCGGTGATTGCGGATGCCCTTCCCAGTTTCGGCGGTTCTAGGGTGAAACAGCTGTTTTTTCCTCTCTCCGGTAGCCATTATTACTTGTCTCGATGACTTCTCATATTTAAACGTTGACTGACGAATGTTTGTAGCCATTCAATCCTTGCGCTCGGTTTCATGTATCAACTCGAGAATCTTCAAAGAGAGAAGTCTCGTAATGATTCTTCACTCTCTTCTCACCTATCACTATCGTGAGGATGTTCAACGAGCCGATCGCATTTCTCACCGATGTTTTCAATCATGAATCTTCTCATAAACGCGCAAGGGACGCGAATTGTCTTAATTGATGACGGTCTTGCTGCTTCGTTTCCTGAGTTCGCAGCTTTCTCTCCACGCGCTTTTTTTTTTAAATATCTAGAATGGAAAGGGCGACAACACCGTGCAGAAGTTGGAAGAAAAGTTAAGTCAGTCCGGCAAAACATCAGATTGAAGATGCCAGATTCTGTATATTCCATTGTGGAAATGCTTTCCAGGTCTTTCAAATCCATGTGAGAGGGCCTTTGAGACTGCGATCTACTAAAGATGGTGTTCGTAGACATAACAAATCGCAACAATCTTCCGATCACTTTCCTGGCCAATCCTGGCGTCAAAACAACAAACAGTAACCTAGAAGACAGTATTGCATGTGCAGTTTCACCGGGCCCATATGAATGGGTTGCCCACGCTTCCAGCTTTTATTCTTCGTAAGTTGACGCTGGTGAGTACTACGAAGACTGTTAAACTGAGGTTAAGCCTCATCTTCTCGATGCAGCTGTCCGATTTGGCTTTTCAGGATTTCGTACAAATCAATGTACATGGTCAACTATTGACGAGAACACCTACACCACCAGGGCCTCACCTGCCGCATGTTCTAAGGATCAATCCTTTTTTATTATAGAAATGGCGTACAGGGAGAGATGTCTTCCCTTCTTTGTCAGTCAGACGCTATCAGAATTGATCTTCCTAGCTTGCATCATCAGGTCTTCGATGCACGTTTCCGGTGCAAGTGTTCGTGCATTGGAAGTAAACCTTGATCCTTTTCCGCCTGCTATTATTATGAGATTTTAGCAGCTTCTTTTGGAGTGGTCATGCTCAACAGTGACGTTTTGAGGGCTTTCCCAGGTTCAGGAGGATGTTTCCCTCAACTGTTTTTGACACACGAACGCCCCTGAGAATTCGAGCACATCAGAAATGAAATTCATGGCAATGCGACGTACAAGAAAAAATTCACGCAAACCGACAACAAAAAATGCATAGATTTTCAGTCTGTGCCTCCACATGGGTTCTGTGAAAATGCCCTTATTAAGAGATTATTAGTCTTCAGAACCTGGACTTGGTGGTCACTCAATCATGACCTGAATTGTGTCCAGGAAGCTGCACGCACCGTGCACGGTGTCTGGAATGCACAAGCATGATATTGAGTCTTGTTTGAGGTCAATCTCTTCGTCATAAATCGCGGACATTGAAGGGAATTTCGCGACGCGTACTACAGCAAATCAGAAGCAGCTAACAAAAATATCGAGTCAAAAGATATGAAAGTACCAAACACATTGGTGAGGATGTAGCCTTGGTCCAGCTATATCTACTTCTCACCATTCATGTGGCACGCATGTATTTACTTTTCATGTTAGTGGTCATCAGAATGATCAATTATGAAGAAAATAACCAATAATTCAATCACAACTTTATCCCAAGAAAGTTCTCAGCTCTGTTCCGCTAAGTATGAGGGGGTGTTCCTAATCCATGAGGTGCAGTAGGCGTTACAGAATGTATCCTTGTGGAGTCGTGACACTTTTGCAGTATCGATTTCTTTTTGAACCGGTCACGTACGCGAATTACAGGATGTGGAAATTTTCTTTACTTGCTAAAAGCTGATAAAGCTCTAGCATACAGAATACCAATATAGATGCTTCTAGTAAACCCAAACTTACCGGTGAAGACCTTGAGAAAACACTGGAATAACGCAGTCTAACGTTTGTCAGTATCCTGTTTATGATGGATTGACCAAATGTGCTGCATACAATATTGCCCCAATCGAAGCAAAACCCTAGCGCCATTGGAAGCTTACACCAGTCCACTTATTTCTGCGAGAGGAATTTCAATAATCACATCATGACCTCCCTTTTGGTCTGTTCACTGAGTCCACAATCCGCCATTTTTAGACCGTGATAACTGATATAATAAATTCTCAATTCCATTGTTTCTTCTCAGCACATATTCCGCGACATTTGTCAAAACTTATCGTGAGTACTCCCAGAGAATCGTTTCTCATACCTAATGGCACAACACTTCGAAAATGAGTGGGTCGATAAGCCTCAAACGGGTGGTGAGTAGGTTGACGCACCCAACTTCCACTCATGAAGGCAGACTGGGAACTTTTCAGTGCACTCACAAGAGGCATAAAAGTGATCACAAATCGTTTTACTAACTAGGACTTTCGAGTCGACAAAGCGCCTCAATTTATGAATAGTCTTGTTCCAGTTGATGTAGTCCAGAACAAATTTGTTTCAATTACAGTTGAAATATAATTTTTCCTGACGAGCATAACTTCACTTCAATACCTTGATTTTCATATAGGAGCGGCGGTATATAGCAAATGTGAGGCATCCTTATCGATGTTGCATTCCAGCGCTGCTCCAACTCTTTTATCAAACACCGGTATTCCAATAAACATTTCAGTTACAGTATCACGAAAAGCGCAAAATAGCACATGTTGATAGAAAAAGAAAGGTTACCTGCATGGATGTAACAAAAATTGAAGGGAAATTAAGAATCGTTTACCTTTCGATTTTGCAGCTCGTGATCTGCTTCAAGCCAAATAAACATCATTGCTCCCATAGTGATGTAAGACAGCAGAAGAATGTTCAGTCCGACATGAGGTAGAAGAATTTTAAGGAGCTATGGAAGTACAGTGGATACCACGACCGAAAAAATCAAGATTCCTCTAAGAAAAGGAAGAAAACCTTGAGGGTCTTCTTCCACGCCGGTATGAATGCAGACACATCACCTTCAAGTGCACCATCACCATTTCTCCGAAGCTCATCCCATTTCACGCGACCAATATTTTCTGAAAGAAAAGTCAAACATGGAAAATGTTTCCAAGAGCGGTTGCCAGGCCGATGCTTTTGCTCACTAAAAAGGCAGAATTTTTAGGGGGGGGGGGTGGTGTGAGAGCTTTTACAAGAACATAATTCGTAGAAAATCACTTGAACCACTATGACGACGCGTGTATGTTTCGTGAAAAAAAATTCCCTCTCATAGTTAGGTGAATCACCTCGCACTAAATCAGGAAGGTAGTGCTCCGGCAAAGTAGAGACGAATGCCAGATCACTCAATGGCAAACGAAGAGTGGGTTTCAGGACGTTTTGGAATATGTGTCCAACTCCTAGTGAACCCATATTGGAGCGAATACAGCCAAAAACGAATGCTGAGTTTCTGAGAAAAAGTATAAGAGGACTAGGTTGAATGTGCGCGCAATGGATGGGTGTCCTCCAGTTGAAATTTGAGACAGACTTCGACAGCGCATTCCTGCTTGGGAAACGGCAGCAATAAAACTCTCGACGGAGAGCCACCAAAGCTACTCGAGAACAAAAACTGGACACGAAAGAACCTTTGAAGTATTCATAAGTGATCACATGTCACCGGTCCTGACGCCCTTCTCAAAATGACTATTGTTCTTCACCATTAATGTTGAAGCCTATATGTGAAGGTATATGTAAATGATCGTTAATAATCGTGGAACCGTTCCGTTTCGTTCCACGGAGTGCCACTAGATCACCAGGAGCGGCACTCCGTGGAACGAAACGGAACGGAATTCCCCAAAACAAAAGCTTTATGTCAAGAATACAATGCGCTAAACTATTAGAACAAGCTAAAACACTTCTTCATACTATTGTATTATATTTTAACGCCTCAACAAGCATCAACAGCTGTATAAAAAAACCAAAAAATGGCATTACCAAAGGTCAGTTTGATGAACGTGTGAGGAACTACCTATGATATGTGTGTAGAAACATTGGATTTGCTCTGAATCGGCATTTGCGAACACAGAGACTCCTTTTTTTGAATTATCTATTACATAACTAGATAGAACGATTGTTAACAAAATGTGAGTTTCTTCCACCATTCTAAATCGCATTGCTGATAAGTATTGACCGTCTTAAGAGCGAGGCAAATGTCAACAGCTTCGATTAACTACTGTCTCAAGAGCGAGGCAAATGTCAACAGCTTCGATTAACTACTATTAGGTTGATGCATAATTACTGAGGATTTTTTCAGCAAATTTTACTCAAAGAAATGATGGAAATATTTGGCAAGGACCTGTTCAAATAATTACTCTGAAACGTATTCACCGTCCACGTCAAGAACTGCTTCCCTTTTGCTAGGCACGGGATTCCATCGGCGAAGAAGTTTCGGTCTTCAGAGGCGATGCTCACCTTGACATCGGCCGCCAAGTCATCCATGTCGTAGTGAGTCGTGTTTGCTAGCCGATCTTTCAACGAACGGGTGACGTGATAACTTATAGGAGCTTCAATGTGTGGGTCAATGTAGAGATTCAAAAGCAAATCGCAGTAATCAGTTGGCTTTGGCTGACAATCCCTCGCCAAAAAGTTCGTTGAGATCGCGTAATGAGTGTGCAACCTTCCATCAATTCTCGAGTAATAGAGCATGATGTGGCGAGTAAGAAGATGACTTTTTAGAAATATTTCTTTTATGGAAAGCGAGTAGATTATTTCTATAAAAGTCTCGACTTCGATATTAGGATCGTATGGAGAAAAAAAGCCGCGAAAAAATCCGCAATACATGCATCAACCTATTATTTACAAATCTCATTCTCGTGAACGTGAAATATCAACTGTATACGACAGGTCTAAAAGCTACAGCACAATTCGATCAATTAGATTGAACGAACGAGGTTGATAGGGTTAGACCTGATATTGTGAGATTTGTTTATCGACGTAGGAGAAAATCAATCTTTGTTTGCGTTGCTCCTCTCACCAGAGAATTTCTTTTCAGTTTTCAACTCACAATAATGGAATTTCGTGCCATTTTATAGGTCACCAGTCGGATCAACCCGCCTGATATAGGGCTCTTGTGTGAAGTTGCCCTACCGCCCTTGTCCTTCCCAAATTTAAACGCTCGGTGCAGGAGAGCAAGAGTTGCAATTTCCCGGCCAAACACACACATACCCCTGGCTACTTCGTGAGCGCCTTCAGGAGCGTGGTCGTGCTCAATTCATTTGAGTTCAAGTAAATTGGTTCATTCCCCTACATTTCGAACTAGACTGCGCGAACCCACTCAGATTACGCTCGTCTATAATCGGTGCTTCCATTCTGCCGCCTTTTTCTTCACTATGTTTGAACGCCACAGGTCCAACTTCACAACTTTCGCCCACGCCCAGCTCTCTACGGGCGGAGTTCAGTCGTGCCACGTGCCAACAGCATTTCCATACTGCCGTCTGTAGCTCTACGAAATTCGAAAGGTCTAGCTCCAAATCAAGAATTTTCGCGCACACTCCGTTTTCTGCGAACAAAGTTCGGTCCCGTCACCTATCATCAGCATTCCCATACTACCACCTTCACTCCTACGAAATTTGAACACTCTTGGTCTCAGAACACAGCTGTCATAAAGTTGAAACGGTCTAACAATAAGTCCACGGAAACAGGAGTTATGAATTCACGGTCAAGCACACACACCTAGAGAACAACCGACACACTTAGCGTTTCGAATACATACTTTATATTTATATATAAAGTATACTATATAAATTCCATGTTCTCTCATCTTTGAACCTCTGCATGTCTGTTCTTGAAATCGTTAGTTTTTGCTTTTGCCTCGAGGTTGGTAGGTGGAAATATTCATTCTGGCCGACGTTTCGACGGACTCGTCGTTTCAAAGGCCTGAAAGTGGTTCAAAGCTTTTTATTTGCACGCTGCCCCACCAAGCGCCTCTTCCGCTCTAGCGTTTCTGACGTTATATCAGGAATGCACGAAAAATGTTCAAAATCCGAAAGGTAAGCTCACCTCACTTTCACCTCGAAGAGTAGCGCTACGCTACACGATTAGTACATTAGTAGCAAATGATCTTAGTCCGCTGTCCTTATGCAATAACATTATTGCGGATCAGCACGGTTCGCTGATTATGGAACTAACTCGCAGTGTTGCCTAAATGGCAAGAGATCATTTGTGATAGCCACACACTCCTTTCGGCTGTTCATATCTGGATTTCTAGCTAAATCCAGAATGCTTCCAACGCTTTCCCCGACGATGTTTCCGTCTCGTGAGCCAGTTTCGTACATTTGACGTTAAAGTCATTTCCACCATGCTGCTCCGCTCTGTGCTTCCCTAACGGGATTAACACATTACTACGCCGTTCGCAGCAGGGTGCTCTTTGATTCGTACTGATAAAACTCTTCCGGTTTCCCCTATGTAGCTTGAATCACATGCCTCACACTGAAGCTGATAAATTACGCCTACAGAAGCGCAATCTCTTCCCCGTTTGGACATGTAACACAACCATTTGTCAGGCACTGCTGTCGTAGAGTCTGTCCCTCACAAGTTGGCGTTTGATGTTATCAGGCGGAATGTTAACTAGAATAACATCATCGCTCAACTGTGCTCGAACAATACACCGTTGTATTGCAGCAGATACCTTGTCAGAGATGAATGGTAAACATAGGAAAAATTTGTTTTGGCGCGAGGTGTTTCTCCTGCCAACTTTGGATCTTCGGGTGTTACTATGTGGTACCGTATAGCCACTCGACCGAGCTATACTTGAAGCTAATCGTCTTGATTCTTCGCGTTCGGTCATACCACTGAAAATGGGCGTAGCTGTCCTGTACTTATTCCTGATAACAGCGCATTTGACAGCAGACGGATGCGCAGATGTAGCGTGAATCATGATGTTTTTCGAGCTTCTTTTCCGGTACCACTTGACATGTACGATCCCGCTAGACACTTTGATTTGAGTGTCTAGATAGGGGAACCAACCAACTTTTGGTATCTCTCGTTTGAGCCTGATGTACGGTGTCTGCTCATTCATTACTCGGAAACACTCATCCATTTCGGACTGTATTGAAGTTACAATGAAGCAGTCATTCACATACCTACAGTACATCAACGGTAAGCGTGCCAGTACTGGTTCTTCATTTCTGCTCATGAAGCAGATGGCCAGTACGGGAGCTAATCGTTGACCCATGGCCAAATCTTTGATTTGAGAATAATAGGAACCTGACCACTTGAAGATGCTACAACCAAGACATTCCCTAATGAGAGTCATAATACGCGCTTTACCGAGCCCAAAAGTCTCAATACTCCTTCCGTGCCTATCCAGCATTTCAGATAGCGCATGTAGGGCTTGTCCATTTTGGACGTTGGTGTGAAGCGTGGTGACGTCAAATGACTCTATTACGCAACTTAAACCGAGGCGCAAGTTCCGCAGTTGCTCAAGGAATAGGTTCGTATTGGACAGGTGTGAGGGGACCTTGGTCAACAGTTGACTCACAATACAGTTTTAGAACGAAAGAATTTCGTGGTTCGTGGTTCGTGATAGAACTTCTCTGCAGGTCTCAGCTCCTTTCCGTATCATTAGCACGCAGGTTTTTACACCTATTTACGGTACATGATCTGACTAGCCCACATCTTTCGACTTGAATTTTTGTGGGCCTTGTGTAAAACTAAGTCATTTTCACACATTTGCATTCAACAGGTTTTTTTCATGATTACTGCCTTCCAATAGTCCTGTTTTCGTGAACAAACTCAATGCAGAGATCTTTTTGCAGTTTGTTGAATAACAGTTTGCAACTGTATTCGAAATGGCATTGATTTCTTCCTTGCAAATAAGGTCTGCATTGTGTCTCATGTAGCCATGTTGGCAGGTGTGCGTTGTAGGCATCACTGCGCAAAACACTGCACATAGCACGAGGTTTGCTGTTTTAGGCAGTGGTGCTGGCTGAAACATGGGCACCTCCGGCTCAGGAAGATTGCATCTTGAGGGTTGTTCTTTTCTACCGCCTAGACTGACATGGTATGGCATTTGACTATTCTAAAACTCAAAAAACTAATTTAAGAACTCTATCAATTCGGACAGAAGGATACAACGTGAGTCCCAACGTGATTCAAAGGTCGATTAGTGCATGATACCGAAGTGATTACTCCGAAGGGGGCGATATCCAATCGGGAGAATGAATAATGCCAATATTGTTATCTTTGTCACAACGTATTGACAAAATATAGGAGCAACTAAATGATATGGCAAAAAGTCTCTTCCTGACACAGAATCGGGAACGCTCTTGGATGTTAACGTCGGAGCCCTCCACAATTTATGTAGGGACGGAGTTTGTTCAAGGAGTGCTTAGAAGAATAGTCACTTCCAATTTCCAATTAGCCTTCCATTCAAAATGGAGCAGGACTAAGACAAAGAAATATAATGGACACAAGGTGTTTGTTCAGCACGGATTTGTTCTGACCATTACACGAAAAAATAGCGAGAGGGCTCACAACTCTGATTCGGATAACTGGAACTCGGGAGCAAAAAAAATGGTAATCGAAAATCCCAAGCTAAGCAGAAAGCCTTATATGTGATCAGTAAATAAGCTCGCAAGGGCTCAAAAGCTCCTCATTGTGACAACTAGTCGACATTTTTGTTTCCGAATGAAATCCGATCGTTCCATACAGTCTGTCTGTTGAAAACAACGTAAACAGGATCGCTGAAGACGCTCGTGAGTCATAAAACAGCAACTGTAGAGATGAATAGACTCTAACTCTCAACTGCACTTCCTCAATCAGGAATGTAAGGGATTCAGAACGCAATTTGTGACACCCTGCAAAAACGTTAGAAACCATTTGTAGCTACTGACATAACTATCTATTAGAGATATCAATTTGCGCAATGAAAAGAAAGAGAGAGAGAGCAAGGTACAAAGATAATTCACTTCTCTACTCACCTACATCTGATTTGGCGGTATTGCGTCGAGATAGCAGGCACGGAGTACTAGGTGGTCCGCTGGGTGGCCTTGATGGCGGACGAGACGGAGGTTTTCGATAGCAGTAAACAGGAAGAGAGAAAGCTGGCTGTTCAGATAGTGTTACAGCACTTGTTGTGGGATGCGCAATTACAGTACTGGATTTTCTTCGGGTATTGGGTTGATTGTATAGGTTATGAAGAGTGAGGCGACGAAACGCGTGAGCACCCGCCGTGGCTGCCATTCAGTGGCAAGCTGTTACACTAACGTGAGAGGCAGCTCACAAATAGTGCACCCATGCAAGCGCAGAATCGGGTCAACAACACAGTACCACCAATCATAAAGATACACCCAGAAGAAAACTGTATAAAGACGTCATCCAGTTGCGAAACGTGCAGTCTATATCACGCAAGAAGCTGCAAGAATAGGCTGTTCTTGAATAGGCTGTCTTTTTGTGGAAGAGAGAGATTGATGGAACGATGGAGGCTGTTTGGGAATGTATCATTCACACGAGGAATTACCTGAAAATCGATATTGGTACGTCGCAGCTTCAGAGAGGGAGCGACCGTCATTATTTTCCTTGGCATATATTTCCACGTAAAAATGATTATAGAGGAAAGAAATGAGAGAAGTAATCCATCGAGTTTCCCTCGGGTTCTCGCAAGTTTTTCCATACTCATATTGCACCCTTTGTAATGTCGTGAACTATGTAGTTTTGATACATCTCTTCGTAACAACGTACTTTTCATGCGCATAGGCTATTCATGTGTGATCCGATCACGAGGTATACATCTTTTATGAGTTCTCCTCGCATGATAAGACCCCTTCGCTTGCGACCCCATGCTATGATAATTAAATAAGCGTGTTCGCATGCATGATGTGGTAGCTGTTCAAGCTTGTGTTGATGGAACAGCAACGGAATTGGGGAAACTGCATTGCAGGGAGAAATCTTGAGCAACTGTTTGTAGCAAACATCAACGCCTTAATATGACGAACAATAACGGCTCCGAATTCACCAGAAGCGCATTTTCTCGCCCTAAGAAATGATTTTTTAGTTGTGTGTAGAATCATTACCAAAGCCATCACCAAATAACAATGACGGACGAAAACCGAGACGATGAGAGTACTGGTCACTTGACCATAACAATTTCGAGTGCCAAAAACCAAAATGCGAACAAAGCAATGAAAATCGCATCGTTGTGTGCCAAAAAAAAAACTCTCCAGTAAAAGAACAAACTCATCTCAAGAACTTAAAAATCGGGAATGGAAAACAAAACGAAGGGAAGACTCTTATTCGGAGCAATCACTAAAAGATTGTCTAAAACGAGCATTTGAAAGGCAGGTCTCTAGGAAAGTAAACCGGGATCATAATAACTTGCGGACTAACCAAAATGGTGTCACTTATTCCAAGAATTTTGAGAATAAGACAAAGAACAACAAACAGAAGAACATCAGAACAATAGGACAAAGACACTACCATAGAGACAGAAACCCTGTTTCACTCGCTCTAGAGTAGAGTCAGACAAATTACCAGCAAGTTCTAGCGAAGGCTGAAGGTAAACTTGTGAAGTTAGAGGGATTATGGTTCAAAACATGATTGTCCTCTCCGACCTTGGGCATTATAATCTATAACATTGAAAAGGGTAGCAAAGCAGAACTACAACCTATAACAGAATTCCTGCAAACTTTAGTAATTTGTTCACCAACCTTCCTCACTCCAGCATATTGAAGAACTTTAAAAATTTCGAAGTTATGCAGTAAAAATAGCAAGAAGAATTATATATCTAGAAATGGATACGATAGTTTCACACGGTCAATATGTCTTATACTAGATGTAACTACTACACTATAGAGGACTTTTTTATGCCATTGAGTACTTACTATCTATTGGTTATCGCAAATTTGCAGCATACTTATTTTTACAAAAGGTGGTCCTCAAGGTCTTAATGCAGGTCCTTTGCTAGCAGACTCTACGTTGTCTTCATTCGAATACGAATATTCAATGCTGAGAATTTATGATTTGAGACCTTAAATAATACGTTTCAGGTACATAGATGATTCTTTTTATTCATAATAAAGATGCTGGTATTATTATACAAGAACTTAAACGAGTCTCTAAAAAATACTGTCGTCTTAATAATAACGCATGAAAATGAATACAGATGTAACTATTTGAATTTACAAATACTCATAGAAAAAGTTTAGATTTTTACCAAAACGTATAGAAAGACAGATAGTTTTGGCTTTCAAGTTAAGCTTTTCCCACATTACGCGGCTAAGCTTCAAAGATATTCAAATAACAACATATAATCAGAAATATTAAGAATCGCTAAAACTTGTCCGTGTAAAAATGATTTTCTGGACAGGATAAAGTATATCTATAGTACGTATCAAACATACCAAGCGGGTTATGGTAAAGATAGTTTTATTACAGGTCTTACAAAATGCTCAGCCAGAAATGAATTCTTCCTTATAAATACGGCTTAAGATATAAATCCCTTACTAGTATATTAGACATATATTATAATAATATTGGTTACGTAATACTGGTCAGGTCATGTTGATGACTCTGACTAACGTCCATCCTGCCTTTCTAAATTCGTGTCTCCGAAGCATACGACAGTGCAGAGAGCGCAAAAGGACCTCAGGGTTGAAGGGAATGGCGCAGAGACAGATTTTTTTGTGGCTATTTTTCATGCTCTTACCTCCTTTGTATTCTCTATCGATCCCTTCGAATACTATCTTATTATATTTAACGTTATTGCACTGTTTTGTTCTCCCTTACCCTGCTGATGAGCCCGGAGGGAGTTTATTGTCAGGTTTGGCTTCCGTCCATCCGGAACGGATGTCGAACCATGTATATCTGATCAGCCCCCTACCCTTGATTTTATGAAATTTTTTGAAATGTAAGTATTTATAGTTCCCTAGGAAAAAAGAGTAGCAAAGCGAGTTGTTTCCCTAGTATGAAAACGTATGAAAACCAGAACCCCGAGCAATGAAAATCATTGGAAACTATGCAGAAATTTGCAAAAGTCATTTATAATAGCGTCAACAACAAAAAGTTCTGCGTGTTGCGTTGCCTAAGCATGATAATCTTTCATTTCCTTGTGAGCATCAGACTCTGTTGGGGCACATGTGATTTTGTGCTAGCAGAATACTTGATCTTGTCCAGAACTGATTTTCTCGGTTTGAGCAGGAGATCTTACGGGCCGGAACACTATATAAAATGTAATTCAATGTAACATCACTCATTGATTCTGATGAATCTTCGTGCTCTTCTCGACCACCCAAAGACACAACAAATGGCGATCAGGATCACGACTTCAAGAACCAGCCGCGATAGTCGGGATGCCTGAAGACTCTATCGAGGATCAGCTGGCCTCAGCTGGACAGCTAAAGGATGGCCAAAGATGGAGATACAGGCTCGCTCGTCTGTGCGCGACGCTACAAGCCACACTAGCTTCGCTCACCACAACAATCCCAAGAGGCCAAGAGACTAAAACTGGGCGGATTCTGTTAAAAAGCTGAAGAGGCTATTTGGGATCAGAAAAAAAACTTTTGCAGCTGTTTTGAGTGCCTGCGAACGAGCTTCCGCCCAACAAGGACGGTGACAACTGCGTCAACTTACTCAGGGCTCCGCTCTGAAAGCTCACTTCAAGGACATCACACGGGATACGCTCGGATGCCTCGCCTGGTTTTTGCCTCCCAGGCCAAAAAAATGTCGCTTTTACTTCTTTTGAAAGCAGGACGAAAAAGAGAAGAGTACTGTCGCGATTGAGCGAAGGAGTACCACGCCTGGGACTCAGTAAAGAAGGACTTTTAAATCGTCAGAGCCGCTGATCATGCCATCTGATGAAAGTCAAAGCAGTCCCTTCCTACCGCAACCGAACCTCACCTTCCATCATCACCTTGTCCGAACAACACTGAAAGAAGTATCACCTACAAGACCGCAATGCTACCAGTGTTGCTCCAGAGTCAAAGATTGTAGCACCGATGTAGCACCAACAGTCGTTACCGTGCGCATAGCACTAACAAACCATCAGCGTTTTAGGAGATGGTACCTGAAAGGCCACGCCAACGGGAACTCGCCTCCAATTAGACATCGGCGCCGACATCACCGTCTCTCTCGTCCAATCTAAATGCAACTCGAGAGCCCGCGTCTCAGAAAACTTCTGATGTCTTTATGGGGGCCAGCGGTCTACCATCGCCGGTTCGAGGAAAATTTGACGCTGTTCCCGTGGCAGTGGATAACCAAGGGGAGGCTCATCTAGACAAGTCGTCCGCTACGCTTCCGACTAACACCACTTTCGTGGCATTATAAAGGTCGAGCGCCGGCCTTCAACTTTGTCTTGAAAAATTTTAACGCACAGAAGCTGCAGACGCTCAGGTACGACCCAATCCATGGCAAAAGATCGTCAATCTGAAGCACCGCTCCACGATTGTCCTCAAGCCAGATCCTGGACGAGGATCCACATCAAGCCCGATGCCCACCCGTTTTTCAATGCCGATATTGACTTACTCGTGACACAGGACGTTATCTCAGCCGTCGACTTTTCGCAATGGGCTGTGCCAATCGTTGCTGTGAAAAAGGGCGCTGCGCCAATTGTTGGGGTGCGTGCGACTCACTCATGACCCCATCACCCCCATCTTTGCGCCCGCAGCATGCGACGCAGTATGCGGCAGACTGCGTTCGTGTTTCGATGCGATCGCCTTAGTACCCTTCAGTTGGAATGGACCAAATAAGATGTGCACTAGTCCATAGCTTCAACATGAAGTAGTGCAAATCTCTTCACTATAACAATGAAGCCCTCAAGATAAAGGATTCATGTCGTAGATCGGAGATTCAATTGTCAAACGTTCAACATAAGAGCAACCTTAAAATGTTCGGTCCTGAATCCGTCTTCCTGTTAGCGTGGATAGTTCATCATTTGTTACTTGACTTTTGCAAGTTCCTCTTTCTCTCATTACTATGGTAAGGATGATATTATAGCACGTCTCGTCCACGACACCGCGCCGCCGTAGGCCACATTCCTCGCGCGAGATGACCTCACCACACCCCAATTGTGGTTGTGAGAAAGGGCAGTGGATCCATCGACTCAGTGCCGACACCTCGAAAAGACCGAACCGCGCACTGTTATTGCGTCGGCAATCATTGCCCACCGCAGAGGACGTCCTTACCAAGTTTGATGGCAGAACCGTCTTCTCCCAGATCAACTTCGCCTACGCATACCTGCGGTTCGAAGTCAGTCGACGACGACTCCACCAGCTCCTCACAATCAACCTGCAGCGGAGACTCTGTCGCTGCGATTGCTTGCCGTTTATAGTCAATTCAGTATCTGGCTTCTCCCAGCAGAATGCCGACTCAATGATCGCCGGATTCAACATCGTTGCTGCCTGCCTCCACGCCGTCATCGTCACCGGCTGCACTCTCCCCGAGCACAACGTAGACGTATAAGACCTTTATCCAAAGATACCCGCCGACGGCTTCCGGTTCCGTATCTACAAATGCCACATCGTGATGAACCACTTGACCAAACTAGGAAACGTCATCGTCGCTGCCGGACGACGACCCGTTCCCGAGGAGATCGAGGTCATCACCCATATGTCAAACCGGGGAATAGCGCTTAAGCCCGGTCATTCTTTGTCCGCAAGTACTATGGAGCGTTTGCCTCGTGCTCACGAAGAATGCTCCGATTGACTGATAACCTGCACGCGACGCCGGTTTCGAAGGCGCCAAGAAAATACTCGTTTCTGACTTGGCGCTGACTCACTACACGCACTCTCCCTCTCACTCTCGACTCACAACCCAAATCTGCCAACCGTCATCGTAACAGCCGCTTCAAACAATGGAGTAGAAACGGTCATCCAATCCAGATGGATCACAGGAAGCCGTCCACCACACTAGTCGCTCCCTTGCGAAACGGAGAGGGATTACGGTCGAATGGAAGAGGAAGGACTAACGCGCATTCGGGCCGCCCGCAAGTTTCATTGCTACATCTATAAGCACCACATCACCCTTCTCACAAACCACAAGCTATTCTTTGTAGTTTTTCGGATCGCATATAGGAACTCCTGCATACTCAGCGGACCGCGTACATCCTGGATACTCACACTAAGCAGCTACGACGTTGTATCGGATATCGTGAATCGAAGCATTTCCAGCTCCGGACAGACCGACACATTCTCTCACCTAATCTTCGCTCAGTCGCCACCCACCGAGAAACATAATTATCGCTAAAATTGTCCAAGGCGTGAACGTCACCCTCCACGACAATGTCAACCGTCTACCGGTACTGCCTATGCCAAGCCCTAGACCACGCCATCCATAGCGACGCTTACCTGCGCTGCAACCTTTCAGCGCAACGAGGGTATCTACTTTTTGGAAGCCACATTATCATTCCGCCTGCACTCCAGCCAACCGGTATGAAAGCAATCCACGAAGGACATCTCGGAATGAATCGATGAGACCCTCGATCACAGCAACGTATTATTGACTAAGATCAACGACGACTTGGAAAACCTCATTCGCATCTGTGCCGAGACTCCGCCAAGTTACCCGTCAAAATCACACTCTGTTCATGGTCTCGCCCACTTCATTTTCTCTCGAGGCTCGTCTCTATGAGCACCATCTACACTACCGTTGTCTCCAATGAGTCAGTTCCTCGGTTGAATTTGTGCTCGGGAGACGTGAGCTGCTCACGCTAGCGCGGTGGCGGCGATCTCTCTTCAGTTCAGCCGTCAGGCTGTTAACTTCGAAATCCTAGCAGGCTTGCTTATGACGGTGTCAGGTAGAAATACGAGAAACTCGAGGCCCTTTGACGATAAATATAAGCTCAAGCTTGTAACTCAAAACCCCTGTCCCTAACCCCGTTGTTATGTATTGTAGTTGTGATTTGGGTCGTTGTACGATTTTGGATTCTATAAAGCAAAGGTTGAATGGAGAGTTGATGAATCCAAGAGAACCACCAAATTTACATTTGGGAGTGGTGCCCCAAAACAGTCTGTCACCAATCGCCACTCCTTCTCCCAGACCCAGAATTGTAACTAGTTCCTCCGCTGACGTCGGGGAGAATCGTTAGATGTTCCCTGGGTTGTTCGTATGTTGGGATTCTTTCATGCAGATGTAAAGTTTGTCTCTAAAATTGCTAGCTTTATAAAGACTTTGTTGTCGAGTAACTATGATGTTTTTGCCTTTTCAGAAACTTGGCCGAAATCAAGCCACATCCTACCCCCTACTCTTGGGGACATTATTGTTGGATACGATGCAATTAGATGTGATCGTACAAACAAGCCTGGAGATGGAGTTATACTTCTTGTCGGACGAAATGTCTCTATCTCTTCGGTTCTAGTTGATACAATCGAAAGTTCTTTCATATTCTCTCCGCGGATTTATATTATAAAGAAGCCAGCTCTGGAGCAATTGTCGTCTCCAAATCTCCCTCTTGTTGGAATAATAATTTTGAGCTCCTAATAAAAGCCCTCATTGATCTACCCTCAGTGATTTGTTGTGGAAATGGGATCTCTTCATACAGGCTTGCCATATCTTGTCTTACGACTTGGTCCAGTGCCATAACATCACACACCATGTTTGCATGCCCACGAGGTGTGGTAATATCTTGACCTAGTGTTTTCAAGCGCTCCAGCTCTCATAAAAAGTTTGTCGATCACTACTCCTAGTGGTTTGAGTGATCATAATAGCGTTAAGTTTAGGTGTAGGTGTATATTTTCTCAGCCTACGTGCACTAAGAAGCGGATGTATTCGGCTCATAATTTGAGCACCGTGTAGTAGTCTAGCCCAAGTTCACTGGGTTCCGTTGCTTGAATCCAAAAATAATGTTAATGAGAAGTATGAGTTATTTATGTCTTGCATAGCGCTCTTGAACATCACGTCCCATGGATAAGCGTCCCTCGTGTTAAGTATGTTCGTCTACCTCCACATCTGCAAAATGTGTGGGAGCATCGAGAACGTCTATTCGCTGAGGCCCAATGTTCAGGTAATTGATTGTCGTAGAGCTCCCGAAGCATCCTTACATAGTGGGTAGGGACACCCTGGTTGCCCAGGGCCGTTTCTGTCTCGACTGTGTCAAAGGCTTTCTTTAAATCGATGAACGTAAGACATAACGGCATTTTGTATTCTCGCGGTACTTCAATGAGTCTTGTAACGGTGTGGATGTGATTGATTGTACTGAACCCTCTCCGGAAACCTGCTTGCTAGCATGGCTGCCCTTCATCTAATATTCTGCCAATCCTGTTAAGGATGACTCGTGTGAGGATTTTATAGATTACAGATAGCAGGCAAACTGGGCGATAATTGCCAATGTCGTCTGGATCTCCCTTCTTATACAGCAACACGGTCTTGCTAGTTTTCCACGAAGTGGGCACTTTGCATTGCGACAGCTACCGCGTGAAAAGACGGGCAAGGGTTTTGACAATGGCTGGCGGAAGGCTCGACAATTACTTCAAACGTATGCAAAAGTGCACAGATCTCAACGTGGAATATTCTAAAAATGAATGAAGCGATTTCCAATAATTATTATTTATTTTTGTTCCCTAATCCCGAAATAATAAAGGCGACCTACGTATGCTTCCTTTTTCATGGATTGAAAACAGTAGAAATGAATTGTACCAACGGACGGACGTATAATTTGTAAGCACGAAGCAATGTTTCCTTTTTTCTGGCAGATAATCCATTGGGATTTGAAATGTGCGAGTATGAGCCATCTCCACCCTTTTGGCTGTATGTTCCAAAAAACCCAATTCGTTGCTATAACTGAAACCTCGGTCTCTAGCAGTAAGAGAGACCCACCAACAGTATACAAGTGACCTAATGACGTCTCAGACACCAATAGCATGTGAACCGTTTTTAGAGGAGATAAGGGAAATCACCACCTCTGTTTGGACCATTCAGCCGTTGAGTTAATAGCCTCTTGTAAAACTTTCGGGGCATTCGAACTCAAAATTGGTTTGTAAATTTTCAAATCATCTGCATATACATACCTGTGTCCTAACTCCTACCTCATATAGCATGCTCGGAATTTCAGCTGTCAAAATGTCGAAAAGGAAAGGAGATGATACTATTTTTGTGGAACCCCACTTACTACTTCTCGAGCTAGAGAATGACTGATCAATGTTCACCTGAAACGCTATGCCTTCAAAATGATTTCTGATCCATTCAGTAACAACAGGGTAAAACTTGAGACACCCCAACGTGTGTAGCAATTTCTGTAAGAAGCTATTTTGAATGCTGTCGCAATATCAAAGCGAATCACATCGCAATAGCCCTTCTTGTCTAGAGTTTCCGTCCAATCATCAAGACTTTCTACTAAATTAGTCACAACTGATGGTGACCCTTGACAAAACAATGTTGCTCACTGGAAATTATCTTATTAATAGACAGATGATGACAGATGATGATAGACATGATTAATTATGTAGTCTTTCAAGACTTTCTCGAATAGCCTACAAACCAATGAAGTGAAACTCACAGGTCGGTAATTCATGGAATACCACGAAGGTTCCTTTTCGAGTATAGGTGTAACGAAGGAGTATTTCCAACGCATAGGGACCTCACCAGATGTTAAGGACGGGTTAAAATGTAAGCAAGAGCCCCACATACCACTTGAGCCATTCTCCGCACAAGAAAGAACGGTAGAAAAGCAGGCGTGACCGAGAGTGAGTCAGGCCACTTATCAGTCAAATCACTCAAAACAAAAGCTGTAAACCTAGAAAAATCTTTCATAGACTCCACATCATAATAAAAAACCGTAAAAATGTTTCCATCATCCTCCTAAAAGGTACTTCCGTTTTGATCCTCTAACATATCTGCTTTTCCTGTTGAGAGAATTGCCACTCTATTTCCATTCCGTAAACAACCGACCCGTTTAGTATCTTGTAATTTTTTGCTTAAGTACCCATAGAAACTACGAGCACTGCCGAAACTGATGAATTTCTTATCCAGATGATAATTGTTCTCTTTAAAAGAGCATGACGCTTCAGTGAGAACGACTTAAGCCTTTATCAATTACCTGATCATTGGGCCTCAGCGAGCCTTTATCAAGTACCTGAACATTGGGCCTCAGCGAATAGACGTTCTCGATGCTCCCACACATTTTGCAGATGTGGAGGTAGACGAACATACTTAACACAAGGGACGCTTATCCATGGAACGTGATGTTCAAGAGCGCAAGACATAAATAACTCATACTTCTCATTAACATTATTTTTGGATTCAAGCAATGGAACCCAGCGAACTTGGGCCAGACTACTACACAGGGTGCTCGGATTATGAGCTGAATACATCCGCTTCTTAGTGCACGTAGGCCGAAAAAATATACATCTAAACTAAAATGTAATGCTATTATGATCACTCAAACACTAGGAGTAGTGATCGACAAACTTTTCATGCCTGACGGCTGAACCGAAGAGAGATCGCCGCCACCGCGCTAGCGTGAGCAGCTTACGCCTCCCGAGCACGGATTCAACCGAGGGACTGACTCAACGCCGCCTTCCGCGCTCTTATAACCCGCCGGGGACGGGGCTGAAATGACATCATGAACAACGGTTCATGAGACTCCCCGCGCAGAGGAAGACAGTCTAAACGGAGAGGCTTTACTTAATTCTGCTTACTCCTCGCGGAATGTTGAGATTGATTAGAAGATTGAACTTCTAATGACTCGTTGAAGACGACTTTTAATGACTCTAGTTATGAGCATATTGGCACACATAAAACTACAACGCAAGACGAGACGATTCGATTTGATTTGATTTGATTTATTACACGAGGACATTCGTGTGAAGCCATAGCAATAAAACATTAACCAGAGCACAAAACAACCAAGGCTACAATTCATAATGGTGAATCAATAATGGGAGAGTGGAAAAATGGTTAAATTGAATGTAACGGCACGCACGTTGAAAAGGCTGAGGAAAACCACTGGCAAACTGAAAGTGAGTTAGCCACATTGTGGAATTGCAATGCAAAGTGACATAAGTTGCGAACCATGATTTCACTGGAACTGTTGAGTCGCAAGTTTTTTGGAGTGAGCAATGGTTTTAGGCACATCACCCCGTTCCACGATTCCATTGAATTCTAAGCCGGTGCCGTGGCAGAAAAGTGAGATCGATGTAAAGTCTTCGGTCTGGGTATATATACTTCGAGGTTGCCTCCCCGAGTACGAGAGTCTCCTGCAGAGTATGACTTATCAATAGAAACTTTTCCGTTAAGAATTTTGTAGAGCATAAATACATCATTCAGATTCCTTTGCTCAAGTTACTGTAAGTCCAGCATTTTATCTCTAATAGCACTGTGAGGTATAGTCATATAGTTATACCCATGAACTCTAATTAATAGCTCCCTAGTGAAGTCATTTTGTACCTTCTCAACGGTCCTAATAAGGGTTTTCTCATGTGGACTATAGATAACAGTTCCATATTCAAGGATAGGGCGGATATAAGTTTTAAATGCACGAAGATACAGAATGTCCAACTTATATCATAACGACGAAGTATCACTAAGGGCTCCTTCGATCGTCGTTCCATATCGTGTCGCAATCGTAGTGATCCACGGAGTCGTTGCCATCACCCGGAAGATCCTCGCGTTTCCCACTTCGACTTTATTATTACTATGCTTATTGAAATTTTTGTTTTGTTTTTGTTTTATTTCTGTTTGAATTTTATTCTATTCAAAACACTTTCCGGCTGCTCCAGAGGGTATTATGCATCATGGTGATTTTACTTGATTTATACAGCCGAGGAAAATGTTTTTGTTGAGTTTGATATATTTAAATCGAAATCGATCACACCGAATCGAACAATCGATCGTAATCTACCGACAATAAAATCGACTTTAGTATTGAACCAAATCTACCAATGGTTAAGCAACTTGAGAGAATTTGAAGAAATTGAAAACTTCGAATAATTTGAAATCAACTAGCTGAGCAATTATTCCAGTGGAAACTTGTGTGGGCAGAAGGCACTGTTGTGCTTAACCATTTCTTTTTCTCGTTTTGCAACTTTACAATAGTGCATGCCTTCTCCGTGGAACATGAAGTTGCGAGATCAGAAGCTCTTTAAAGACATCTTTCACAACGAAATCTTTCGGTCGCCGGACAACTTCTATCACGTAAAGCGAAGCACTGCTCACTATCAGCTGCGAAGTGATCCGAGCTGTCGCAGAATCCACATCAATTTGACGACTGCTGTTGAGGTTGTTGACGGCTTGACCCTGATTGTGGAGGTGGTTCCGACTCGGAACGTACCTTAAATCTTCGAGCATTGCGACTACTTGCTTTTGAAATTTGAATATTTGTGTGAGGTCGTCCAGCGATTCTATCAAAGTCTCCTTAAAAGTGAATGTCCCGCGCTCCACCAAGCGGAGTTCACCATGAGTATTATATTATCAACCTGCTGTCCCATCGAGCTGAGGTCGTCCGTGCGTCCTAGTATGCGTTGAATTTTCCTATGCATGAGTGGGATTTCTTCGTGGTCGTTGTTCAGTCGTGGTTCTCCTTGTTGAAATTGTTGAACTTGATGAGCTTCTTGAAGTTGTTGTTGTTGTAGTTGCTCATTGTTTTCTGCCGCATGGTCCGACTCCATGAGCACTTCGACCTGCTGCTCGTTAATGCCCCCATCATCAGCCATTTCTTAAAGGCACCGTTCACAAAAAAGTTAGGGTACCCTTTTTTGACGGGAATTGATAGAACTACTCTAGAATAAAGCAATAACAACGAAAAAGCGCAAAAAACGATGAACAAAAAGATTTACAAAGGGTCAAAAAAAGAGCTGGAAAGGGGGTTGGACGAGTTTCACATTGAAAAAACGGCGGTTAGGGAGTGTTCGAGCGAGAACGTACGAAGGCGACGCAATGTCTGCAATACAGACGACACACCCAAACAGCTGATTTAACTACTCTTGAACCTGACAATTTGCCAACCAGCTTATAGATTTTTCACCAACTTCGCTCCAGTGCGAATGTGGTGAAGGACAATTTGAACTCGTTGTCAGCCTAGCGAGGGGCGGAGGCCTCCCGTCCCCCACTGTTCCTGCCCTTATCGTGCCCTATCCAGCCGTTTTCCGACCTCATTCCTGCACAAATGTTATCAGAGGGGGCTTTGAATTCAAACCATGTGCAAATCTCCGGAACCATTTTTTCGTGAACAGTGCCTTTAATTAGTGTTGATTATTTCTTGGATACTGACGTAATATGTGCGAGGTTTATGAGACACATGCGTGTAGTATCATCGGGAATTTCTTGGAATCAAAGTGGACGTTATAGGGAACTGATGTATTCAAAGTACATTTATAGTGCTTCTTCCGTTACTATTGTCTCCGTACGAATTTATCTTCGAAATTTGAACTTGAGATTCGAGAAAATAGAGGGGTTTGAATCTCAAATGCGTTAGAGAATGATCCGAAGTAGCTCAAATGGCAGTGTTATGAAGAAATAGACAAAATGAGAAAACTCCTTGAAAAGGATAAGACCGACGAGCAGTTGAATGGAAGCACTAAAGGGAAGCTTGTTGACGCTTATAACGCCTGCCTTGGATTTTTTGTTCTTGGGCAACGCTGATAGCGAGCAAGCATGAGAAGCTGATGAGAGCCATTACCGTATACAGGTAGAATGTTTTGCATATTTCAAAAAGGTGAGCGAAATCTGGGAAGTCCCATTCGATCGTGAACGAATCATCGCCTTTCGTATGGTAATTAAAGATTCTGGTATACTTCCATATTGGATCGATGCCATTTATGTGGTTCAATGCTACTTGAATTTCCTTTATCGTTGATTGGGAACCGCACTTCACTTTACATTTTTCTTTTGCTTGAGCTCTATCGAAGAACAGTCTCATTCCGTTTTGAAACCCTTTTCTTATACAAGTCAAGACGAATTGCCTTAGGTCACATGTGACTTGTGCATGTGCTTCCGTTTCACACCAAATTTCTGCTACAGTACCCTTGAAGCAATTATAGCACCCAGTGGAGAGTACGGGGACGATATTGCAGCTGAATTCTGTAATATTTTGAGCTTTTTTTGAAGGATCAATATGTATGGCTGTTTCGATGGAAACAGCGGACGTACGGTTCACCGAGAGGTGTTTGGGCCCTGCCACTACTATCCCATTCGGAAGTGGTAATGGTACAGTGTGTGACAGTCGTCGCGTTTGAGCCAGCGTACTATGTGTGCAATAACAGGACACTGCTGGATGGCACTTACACGTATCTTTTATGCTGCATGGGTTCGTTGAATTTGAGCTTGCATGGATTGAGGCACAGGCGTAGCTGAACCTTGTGTCATGTCCAAATACGCGTTTGTTTTGTTATTTGTTATGAACTGTTTGTATTGAATAAATGTCGATGCGAGAGAGAAAGAGGTTACCTCTATTCTCGTTCTGCCAAGTGATCCGTCGGTATAATGTTAGACTTCTCCGGTGTACATTTTGTAATTTTGTTCTCTGTTAGCATATTCTAATTAAAATTGATAGTCTTATACCACGAAGGGCATTTGAAAACCTCATAGAAACCTTCATCCTTGGGTACATGGTAAACCCGATAAAATAGGCAACACGACGACGGGAATCCACATGAACAACCTAGTCCTCCGCACGATTCCATGCAGTAAGTTATTCCAGTGAAGTTATTCGCGACATCGAGTTCCTTGATAAGTGAATCTGGTGAAATACCTGCGCACTTGAAGCCAACGCAAGACCTTTTGTGAGTGCATCGTTCGCTGTATTGAGTTGAGCATGAGTTCGAGTATCTCAAGTGTAGTATAGCGTTTATTTTTTTTCTTGCATAGTGATTTTCAAAGTATGCTTTTCAAAATCTTTATGTTTGACTTGCAAACAGAGTTCTGATTGCATACTGGTAAGTTTTGCTAACTGTGGTGAGGTTACGACATGTCTCACCTCTGAATTGGGCGATGGTTGCGAGTATATGCTTTACCTGCTCATACCCATGAACGTTCTTTGACCATGGGAGAAATAGTCAAAAGACGTATAGTTGTGGAGGTTTTCCATTTTCTATTTGTGTCATTATCTATTTCTATTAAGGGAATGTCCTCTGTTGATGACCTTCGTTGAAGCTGTCTTTTTGAAAGGTACCGTTCCACTATATTGAGTTTATTCCAAGCGTGTCGACAACCTCTGCATAGTCCCTCAATGGTGCGAAGTATGAGATATACCGTTATAAGGACTACGTAGAGTAGAGCAGTGGCTAGCATAATTGCTAACCGTGGCCAACACTCCGGATTTGTGACCATCGGTGAACAAAATGTACAACCATGCTCACAAAAAGCAATCTGCTCACAAAAAGGCCTCGGCGAACGGGCCCAGCGAAACGCTTGCGTGGAAATTCCTAGTAAGGTTCTGACTAGTACGTGGTAAGAGTGTAGCTTAATTCCCACAGGGAATTGAACTCATATAATTTTATCTGGATTTTCTATTTCCAGGCAGTACTCATTCCCACATACATGTATTTTATCTTGAACCTGCGGCATTTGAAATAGTATTCCTCCTCTCGCGCATTGAACTACGCTTCCTATGCTCTCCTTGTCTTCCTTCGATTGCGTGCCTGTGCAAAGGCTCGCTACCGATGCAAGCATGAGCCAACGATGCCCCAATGTAATTGATCGATTTGCAGTCGATTGCGTTCGAACGGCGTTCACGCAATAATTTACTTGTTCCTTGTGCGCCGTGGCAGCCACGGTCGCGTTCGTTAAGGTGCATCATTGTGCTGATGTGTCATAACTTCACCATCAACCCATTGACGACCGCGTGGCCCGCCCGCGGGCTAACCATATCGTGCTCTTGTAGTATTTATATTATTTATCGAGTGTTCTTGTAACTTTTTCATGTTTTCAAGCATCAGCTGAACTCACAACCTTCTAAAGAATCTTGAGGCATCGAGGACTAGGAATCATTCACTTCCAACTAATATTATAAGAGAAATTAAAAGTTAATGTAAGGGCAATGTAAAAGGCGTGGTCGCCAATGGGTTAATCATTACCAGAAATCGTTTCGGGGAGTTTTTACGAGCTTTGCATTTGGAAACGCTAATGACGACCGTTTTTTCAAAATATCTCATTTTTTGAAGTTGTTCTACGAACGAAAAATTCACCAAGGTAATGTACTCCATCGGTAAACAAAACACCTTCACAGTTGCAAAATTAGAAGGTTTCCTAGGACCACACTATATGTATTTAGTTTCATTTAGGCCTGATGTAATTTTTGAAAAGAAGAATTGAAAGAAAGTGGAGACTCAGATTAATAAAACCAAAAACACAACTGCAGTCCACATGTGAACTGCATGGTCGTCAATGGATTAATAGCGGTGTCGTCAGTGGCGAATTCCTTCGGCATCTTCGCCGCTGACTCGTTCTCTAATGATTTTGCCTCGTCATGTTCTGGTTGATGCAGGTTTCTTTCATCTATTTCTAGCGGAATGAGTAAATTTATTAATCTCGCGACGTTGAACTTTGCTGCCTTCAATTCAAGAGATCTAATTTCGCCGTCTTGATCTTTAATAAGCTTCGTTACCAAACCAAGAGGCCATTCTCCCCGCGGTTTACTTTCATCCATAACAAGCACAACTTCACCAAGGGAAGGTTATTTTTTTGTGAAGCTCTTCTGATTTGTTCGGGTTTGATGAAAGTTCCGTAGTTCTAACAAGTAATTGTCAGTCCAGAACTCCCACAAGTTTTGCAAGTAACCTAGGTGTTTCTGAAGAAGTTGAATCGTTTCTTCTCTCGTTGAATATTTCGTGAAGTGTTCCTCTTCTTTTTCCATTCCTCGGCATCCTCTTCCTCTTGATCAACCGACGGCAAAATGTTTACATTCGCATATGGTATGATGAAGCCGATTGGTCTAAGAATAACCGAATCCTCAGCTGTACTGAGTATGGGAGCGGTCTTGAGTTGACCATTGCTTCACATTCTGGTATCACAGTAGTGAACTCATTTTCACGTATGAATTTCTTCCGTAATACTCTTTCGAGAGTGGACTTCGTTACTTCCACCATGCGCTCATAGAATCCCCCTTGCCAAGGAGGTAATGGTGTGATGAATTTCCATCTCATTCCTCCGTTTGAAAGATAATTTTGAGTTCCTTGAATCGCAATTTCAGTCCGATCGCTTAATGTTTCGATAATTTCATATCCCAATACGAAATTTGTCGCATTATCAGAAACTATGAGTTTTGGTTTACCTCTTCGCGCCACAAATTGCCATAAACCATTTATAAATTCTGCTGCACTTGAATTATTGACAATTTTCTAAATATATGGCTCTTGTTACCATACATGTTGAAAGCAAAATCCACCTCTTTAGTTCTCCATTTCCGCTGCTGATCACGCAAAATGGACCCGAGAGGTCGATGCCGACATGCAAAAACGGCCGTGAAGGTCCCGTCCGTGCTTGCGGTAACGGTGGAGAGTCCGGATAGAGAAACGGTTATGAATTCCATTTCTCGCAAATCAGACACTTTCTCAAACATCTTTCGACTGTCTGCCGTCCTTGAGGAATACAGTAATTTAACCTCAAATTTGCTAATGTTCCATTGATGCCTCGGTGTCCACACCGATGGAGAGTGTCTTTAATGAATAAAGCGGTGAAGTTTTGATTTTCAGGTAGGAGGATGGGCTCATGAGTTTCCTTCGCTAGATGCTTAGCTTGGATTCTTTCTCGATACCTCAATACTCCATTTTCGTCCGTGTATAATTGCAAATTATTGAGTTGCGCGAGATATTCTGCCGACAACAATTTCTGTGATTTTTCAATGAGTACTCTTTCGGGTCATCGTAAGATCGATGGGTTCTATCTACGTCAGCGGTGTGTCGGCTGTTATTGCTCGATTTCAGGTATGGCACTCTTCAATAGTACTTTATTTCCTTTTGAGATTCTCTTGTATAGGACGTGTTTGAGGAACTTTAAAATCAGATATAGGATTCTCTTACACCTTCTGAATGACGAATATTCTTTTGTGAACAAGCTGGACCTGAGATTTGTGTCAGATGTGTCAGGTGTCTTTGCCACACATAGTGTACGGGACGGTTGATTTGAATCTATTTCCTCGCCACTCTCTTCTATTTTCCACGGATATTATGGGAGTTTGGGCTATTTAGAGTGGTCACTAAGTAGAAATGGGGAATCGGTCCACCACACGTGGTGAGCGTGTCGGTCCTTTGTTAAACCTTTTGTTGCGCAATTCACCGGATTCATCTCGGATGGTATGTATTGCAAGTGACATACAATACCCATGTTTGACCAATTCTCCATTTTGCTTCTAATTTTACTGCAACGATTTTCGACGAAACGCCGTTTCTAGTATTTGATTGGACCCAGTGTAGAGCTACCTGCGAGTCACTTTAAATGTAAATTTATTTTATAGGTAAGCGTAGTTCTTTAAGTATGAAATTTGTTAAGCGGATACCGATGAGAATTGCTAGGAGCTCTAATCGCGGTATTGTTGTTGTGTTTGTGCTCTCATTGATCGGAGCCAATCGCTGCCATGCCACAAGCAAATGGCTGCCGATCGTTCCGTAGACATCGATCGTACGGAGATAGGCCGCAGCCGCGAAAGATCGCGTCGAAGCGTCGACGATCGTGAGAAGCTCATACCGATTGTTTGATGCGAAGTTTGTGACTACGCGAGGGACGGTCACGTCGAATCCCGTCGCATGTTCACAAATTGATAGTCATTCCTCATTAAATTCCTTAGGCAATGCTTCGTCCCATTTGAAATCACGTTTCTATAGATCTTGAAGAAAAAGCATTGCGGGTAGTAGAAGGGGTATTAGAAGACCCAGCGGGTCAAAGGTTGAACGCGCCGCTTGTAACACTTCACGCCTCGTTAATGTTGGTGAATATAGAAGTTTACATTTGATTGAGAACATATCCTTTTAAGTATTCCACGCAAGTCCTAGAATCTTTGTTGATTGGCTCTTTGACAGATCAGAGGGTGCTACTGATTTGTTGCAGGCATCATCGTTTGTGATAAATTGATGTAGGTTCACAGCCACGTTCTTGACTGCTTGCTTGCACCACCGATATTTTTGAATGAGAGACTGTGCTGGGTCGTCTGTGAGTAGGTCATTGTCCACACAAAGGTGATCGCGGAGTTGTCTTTTGAAGTCCTCGTCCAGATTCTGTTGTTCTATTCCGAATTTGATTGAGACCCCCGGCAAGAAGGGTTAAGCATTCATTCCAAACGGAAGTCTACAGAATTGGATGTTGTCTGGGGATGGCGGTTTTGTGGTATCTTGAAGGCACAAGAATCGAACTGCGTCTCTTTCAGTTTCTCGTAGGTGTATCATAAGTAATGCCTTTTCGACGTCCGCAATAATTATTTTGCAGCCGTCTCGCAATCTAATGAGGACTCCGCATAAGTTCGGCAGCATGAGGGGTCCTTGACGGATTATATCATTGGGATTTAGTCCACCTTTAGTCGTCGCGTAAAGAACGATGCGCGTCTTTGTTGTGACGCTTTCCGATTTGATGACTGGTTGATGTGGGATGTAATAGCACGGTGTTTCGCTATTCGCTTGAGGTCGAGGTGCGTCCTCGGCGAATTTCTTTTTAAGTTGCTCTTGAATTATCTCGCAATATTCATCCCAACATTGAGGATTGCGCTCTTTCATTTTGAACAATTGATGGAGTCTACTTAAAGCAATTATAATTGCTGACGAGGCGTTTTTTGTTCGAATTCCAAGGAAACCATACGAATATTTTACCATTGGTGATTTGAACTGTGGAGTATAAGTCTGTCACGATCTGGTTATTAATGCCTTCGTCCGTGGTCATGTCCCCAATACCAATGGTGTTGAGTTTCCATAACTGTCATGTCCATATCGTTTTTATTTGAATCGAGCACTGTGCATGATGAGTGAACGAGTCGACTGTTGAGACTGCCCAGAGCCAAATTACGGATTTGTTTAATTTCATTATAGCATTGAAGTAGTCCATGCCAATAAGTAGTTCTGGTATTACTGAGCCATCGGCTGTTTGTGAAATACTTTGCAGGTGCAGTTCTCCGTCATCTTCTTGAAGAAAGGCGATGTTTTGAGGGAGTACCGACCCCACTTGAATAGGAGGTGTGATTTTATAATTCGTGAGGTGTTTAGCCTTGATAAAATTTCCCTCCATATTACAGAGCTGTGTGGTTACTCGTTCCACCTTTCTCTTTTCTGTCCTTTTTCCGAAGGTGTTTACCGTTGTTCCGATGTACACTGGTGTGCAAAACTTAGGGACGGAAGTAACTTTCGATTACTGAACCTCTGTCAGACGACAGAGTTCGATGAAATTCATACCATAGCAATAGACGATCATTACAATATTGCACAGGAAGCAACTAGCCGAAAATCGAAATAGGACGAGCAAATAAGACTTTTTTATTGAAAGGTACCGATTACACATAGTTCCTCACAACTTATCTTAGTACTTCAAAAGAAGCGACGCGGATCGTAATGGGGTGTGTGATCACCACGGACAGCAGTAAATGCTCTGTAACGCGATCCCATAATTTCCACGAGGTTGGAAATGAGTTATCGTGGTAGGGCATTCCACTCCTCTATCAGCACAATTGACAATTGCTGGATGGTCAGTGGTGCATTTGGACGTGCTGCAATGCCTCTACCCAGTGCATCCTACACGTGCTCGCTGGGATTCAGGTCGGGGGAACGGGCAGGCCACCCCATTCGCTGGATAACCCCTTGTGTCAAGAGCTCTTTCACCTGAGCTGTTCGATGCGGTCGCGCACTGTTATCCATAAAAATGATTTCAGGGCTCACTGCAGCACTGAAAAGATAAACATCAGGGAGGGGTTCCTTTTCACAGTAACGCCGACTGTTAAGGGTCCCACGCTCAGAAATCTGGAGGTAAGTACGGTTACGAAGCATGGTGCCTCCCCATACCATAACACTTCGACCACCAGAACGGTCAAGTTCCACAACGTTTCTGAGAGATGTACGTGCCCCCACCTCTGGCCATGACAGTGCGTCCAGAATCACTACTCAGACTGAATCTGCTCCCATTCGAAATAAGCAAACGGCCCCATTTCTCATCAGTCCGTTCGCTACGCTCCTGGCACCACCCTAAACGGTCTCGACGATTCGCGAGGATCAAAGGAACACTACGTAGCGGTCGTCGGGCGAAGAGACCGCAACGGTGCAGCCGTCGTGCCACTGTAGTGCGTGGGATGGCTTGCTTTGAAATCCTGTTATAAGACATTGCAATCAAAGAAGCTGACTGACGTGGATCTTTTCTTGCCTGCTGCACAATGTAGTGGTCATAACTTGGTGCAGTTGTTCTTGGTTGACCACCTCCTCTCCTTCGTGCAGCAGTATCAGAGGTTCGGAATGCTCTCCGTGCACGTGAAACAACGCTGTGAGCGATACCAGGTTCCTGGGCTGCACTCGTCATAGTTCGGCCTTTTTCGAGTTTCTCGATGATCCTTCCTCGTGCCAGATTATCCAGACGATGTCTGCGGGATAAGATGTATAGAAGGATAACACCACAGTACTTGGTAGCTACTGGCTGATTGACAAAAAAAAATTCTTTCATACCTCTCACCTGCCTCGATTTGTGCGGGTAGCCATATTTCTCGCTTTATTTGAACTACTCCTCCACGAAGGGATGTCTAACTCCCTGTGCATAGCCGTCATAGGTCTGGCAATATAATCCCACACTTTCACTTATTTCCACCCAGTCCACAATGTTTTATGTTACATTATCAATTTCGTCCCTAAGTTTTGCACACCAGTGTACTATCTTGAACTTGTAAGTTGACTGTGACCTTCTCGAAGGATCGCTTCCGTGGCGGGGAAGATTGACGGAACCGAACTTGACGCTCTTTAGATCTTGAAGGTGTATGCCATGATGTTACACACGAATGTTTAGGTGAGGTTGTTCTGAGCGAAGTTCTCGATATTGGTCGTGGTGATGACCATTGAGAGAATCTCGGTACTGATCGTCGTGGGGACTGGTCGGAATGATAGAGATTGGAGGCTCTGTCCCGATGAAATGACTGTTTCGGTGTCTCGATTGGTTGGAATATTGTTCACGATCTCTTCGAAATGATGAGGTGTATCTTCGTCGAGGTAAATTCGCATACCCGCCGAATTTGTTGATTTAAACTACAAGGGATTAGATTATGGGGGCCTCCGCAATGAACACAATTCTGTTTGCGACAGAATTGTGTGTGGTGTTCAACGCTGAAACGCTTCCAAAAGGCGTTTAGTTCGCGTAGTCGCCTTATTTCTGTATTACGCGTGGGTACTTATCGCAGTATTGAAACTTATGTGGCTGGTCGCAGCTCGTGCAGCGCACTCTAGGTGCCACCGTCGTTCTGTATGGAAAACTAAGCGTTCGCTCTGATGAACTTCTCCAATGCATTCAACGTGTCCCTTACGCTTTATTGCTATGGTCAGATTCTTGATGACATCTGTCACGCTCTATAGGTTTCCTGAGCCAAATTCCTCTTTGCAGCAATTGATGAAAATGGAGAGCTATCCAAATTCCTCTTTGCAGCAACTGATAAGGATGGAGAGCTTCCCAAATTCGTTTTGCAGCAATTGATGAGGATGGAGAGCTTTCTGATGGTGAACAAATTCTCCGAACATACCCCAAAATGAGTCAAACTCTGAGGGGATGCCATAGAAGTTTGGCACTTCGAGTTCATTTCCCATGAGCCTTCACTTAAGTGCCCATGTACTTGACCGAGGGTGTTGTTGAGGGAATTGTGAATTATGGTTTGAGCCCCTTTGATCTCCCTCTCCTATGAGTTCCTGTTTCATACTCACCTCTTGACATTGAAGTTTTATTAATCTTCTTTCTAATTGACCTTTCAGTTGCTCAGCATGATGCAGAGGTCCTCACCTCTTTTCAGACCAGCATTCGTCGAACTGGTTTTCTACTTCTACTTTAAGTTCTTGAGCGAGATCGTGGATTGTGTTATTACATTCGGTGTAGTGTGCCACGATGTCTTCTCTGCGTTGCTGCCTTTTTGACATTAAGTTTTTGGTGATCATGGTTTTTGAGGTCGAGAAGTCGGAAAAGTCCATGGTTCCTCAAACGCGTTCGCTTCTTCCATTAGGCTTATTAGAGCGTCGAGTTGTCTACTTAATCTCTCTTAGCAGTCTTCAAGATGAATGGCTGCTGTGACATTCCAAAACTGGGTTGCGATGCACTGAGTCTCTTGGCGCGCTGTGCGTGTGAGTGTCGACCGAGACTGCCAGAACGAGGAGGAATGCTTGACTCCGGTTATATATGCAGGACTGTTCTTACCTTTTCTTCATCGAATAAAGTTCCTTTTGTTGTTATGTATTTTGTTTTGAAGTCGTATTCAGTCTTCAGCAGCGGAGATTGAATGTTTTGGGAATCTTCAACAGCTGAGCTTGGATGTTTTGAGAGGTTGTGATCTTGTTTGTTTGTTTTGAGCCTTTGTTTTGAGTTCCCCAGAGGCCCTTTTTTGTTTTGAGAAGAAGATTTTATCTTCATGATTTCCCAGAAGATTGGAGTTTAGAAATCTTCTCCTTCTACTTTCAGAAATATATTTTTTTGAGATTACAAAAATTGCTTCGCTCCCTTACGAATTTCCAGCTTAGAGAAAAACAGTGGAAATTGCAAGATGAAATTGAAAAGGAGCATTATGGTATAAAAGTCTTTCGGTTGAAGCTGAAGAAAAAATAATTCGATAATGGAACTCATTTTTTCTGTTGTTAGAAGAGATCAAGCGTAGGAAGTTGATGAGTTCGCTTGATGTTCCATCCGTTAAAATTCTTGATCGGTGTCCTTCCAAACACTAGTGAGCTTATCCCTCTAACCGTATCATACGAATTAACGAGCAAGAGTGGTAACGGCGTACCTTCCATAATCGTTATAAAGAAAAGGCGACACATAAAAGAAATACGATATATACAAAAAACACAGGCCGGTTAAAAATAAATTGTAAGGTACCTCATTTCTAGGCTAGGCTATCGGACTGCCACCGGGATTTCTTTCAAGTTACCTTCTCATCGTAACACTTTCCGCGGTAAAAACCAGTCGACTTCAATGCTTGAAATTAATGAACATCTGAGAGAAAGGCAAAAAATAATGGGATCGCGCAATTTTAAACCTCACGTGAGAGGGTACTTGTCGAGATACGCTCTTTGGGCCCCCAAAAGCTCACCTTATTTAATATTGTGCACGTGCGTCAAAATGTTCGCTTCTGAAGTTTTAGAGACTCTCTTTGCTCCGACTGTGTTTATTTGAACAGATTTGCTGTCCATTGATATCCAGTTTGAGCAAGGAATTGAGCTTTTACAGAGATCATCTCTCTTTATATAAGGAGTATTTAGTATTGGAATGATTTAATTGATGTTATGAATAATATTGTTAGGGGAGTTGGATAGGTTTCGCCGATGCACCATGTTTTGGGTCTTCACTCCCAAATGTAAGTTTGGTGGTTCTCTTGGATTCATCAACTCCCCGTTCACCCTTTGCTTTATAAAATCCACACTCGTCCAATGACCCAAATCACAACTGCTATACATTACAACGTGGTTAGTAGTAGGGAATTCGAGTTACAAACTTGAACTTATACTTGTCGTCAAAGGGCCTCGAGGTTTTTGAACTTCTACTTGACAACGTCCCAAGCGAGTCCGCCAGGTTTCCCGACGTAACAGCCTGACGGCTGAACCGAAGAGCGATCGCCGCCACCGCGCCAGCGTGAGCAGCGAGGAACTGACTCAACGCCGCCTTCCGCGCTTCTATAATCCGCCGGGGGAGGGGTTTAAATGGCATCATGAACGACGGTCCATCACGCAAACCAGCATTGACAGTGAACTGCGTTTTAGATGACGTTATATCCCTTTCTCAAGCTTGTGACCCCTCAACTCACACCTGCGCTTTCTTTCTTCTGGAGTAAGGGACTCCCTTATGTAGACCCCTCGAAATGTAAAATAGCGCGGACGCGAGGTCCCTTTCAATGCAAGACGTTGGAAAGTATGAGAAGGCAAGACAACTGTCAGTAATCTATCCCTACCTACTCTAGGCCCACAAAGTCCATAGAATGTGTGGGGATTATATTCTACATTCGAAAAATTAAGAATATTACAAACACCAGCACAATCGTATAAAATACGATCACTGGTATCCTATGACTTCAACTCTGGTACTTCAATAACAATGGTTGAACGTTGCCTCTCAACTTCTTGATAAGGCTATCAGTGGTTTGATACAATTGAGAGTCTTGTGCAGAAGTGATATCATTTCTTATTGAAGAATCATGAAAGAAGTTCTCACGACAGTCAACGAGTTCTTTCCTTGCGTTTTCAACACGTAGCGAGTGGAGTTCACGTATTATGGCAGCTATCGCTTTCTTGACACCATCCGCCACCCGAATGGATGTCGATAGGAGCATTACTTGTTCCTATAGCTTTTTGACAGACATACACCAGTCAATTCCATGTCATCACAGCTTTGTCCAATTAATCCCTGTGACTTGACACTTCTTAGCTCCATGTGAAACGAAATCGGTGATCAAATTGAAATGATTATTCAGTAGCAACCAAAGCTAGTGCGAGGCAACAAACTTGCAGAAGCAATACACTCTAGAAAGTGGTAACTTCTCTAAGTACTCAGGTGTCACTATGAGAAATGTCTGATGTGTGATCCTTTGATGCAGAAAATGTGATAACAGAACCAAATAGCTGAATCGGTGGATATGAGAATACCGAGAGAAGAACAATAGAGCAACCGCACACGGGCCAGTCAGAGGCGAGAAGCGTTCCGATACGCCTGGCGTATGGGTCATTTCAACAAAGTCTGGGAGATCGGGTTGAACGACGTGGCGCGAAAGCAGGAGGCATTGGAGACAACGGTAGTGTGGATGGTGTTCATATAGGCGAGCTTCGAGAGAAAATGAAGTGGGCGAGACCATGAACAGAGTGTGATTTTGACGGGTAACTTGGCGGAGTCTCGGCACAGATGCGAATGAGGTTTTCCAAGTCGTCGTTGATCTTAGTCAATAATACGTTGCTGTGATCGAGGGTCTCATCGATTCATTCCGAGATGTCCTTCGTGGATTGCTTTCATACCGGTTGGCTGGAGTGCAGGCGGAATGATAATGTGGCTTCCAAAAAGTAGATACCCTCGTTGCGCTGAAAGGTTGCAGCGCAGGTAAGCGTCGCTATGGATGGCGTGGTCTAGGGCTTGGCATAGGCAGTACCGGTAGACGGTTGACATTGTCGTGGAGGGTGACGTTCACGCCTTGGACAATTTTAGCGATAATTATGTTTCTCGGTGGGTGGCGACTGAGCGAAGATTAGGTGAGAGAATGTGTCGGTCTGTCCGGAGCTGGAAATGCTTCGATTCACGATATCCGATACAACGTCGTAGCTGCTTAGTGTGAGTATCCAGGATGTACGCGGTCCGCAGAGTATGCAGGAGTTCCTATATGCGATCCGAAAAACTACAAAGAATAGCTTGTGGTTTGTGAGAAGGGTGATGTGGTGCTTATAGATGTAGCAATGAAACTTGCGGGCGGCCCGAATGCGCGTTAGTCCTTCCTCTTCCATTCGACCGTAATCCCTCTCCGTTTCGCAAGGGAGCGACTAGTGTGGTGGACGGCTTCCTGTGATCCATCTGGATTGGATGACCGTTTCTACTCCATTGTTTGAAGCGGCTGTTACGATGACGGTTGGCAGATTTGGGTTGTGAGTCGAGAGTGAGAGGGAGAGTGCGTGTAGTGAGTCAGCGCCAAGTCAGAAACGAGTATTTTCTTGGCGCCTTCGAAACCGGCGTCGCGTGCAGGTTATCAGTCAATCGGAGCATTCTTCGTGAGCACGAGGCAAACGCTCCATAGTACTTGCGGACAAAGAATGACCGGGCTTAAGCGCTATTCCCCGGTTTGACATATGGGTGATGACCTCGATCTCCTCGGGAACGGGTCGTCGTCCGGCAGCGACGATGACGTTTCCTAGTTTGGTCAAGTGGTTCATCACGATGTGGCATTTGTAGATACGGAACCGGAAGCCGTCGGCGGGTATCTTTGGATAAAGGTCTTATACGTCTACGTTGTGCTCGGGGAGAGTGCAGCCGGTGACGATGACGGCGTGGAGGCAGGCAGCAACGATGTTGAATCCGGCGATCATTGAGTCGGCATTCTGCTGGGAGAAGCCAAATACTGAATTGACTATAAACGGCAAGCAATCGCAGCGACAGAGTCTCCGCTGCAGGTTGATTGTGAGGAGCTGGTGGAGTCGTCGTCGACTGACTTCGAACCGCAGGTATGCGTAGGCGAAGTTGATCTGGGAGAAGACGGTTCTGCCATCAAACTTTGTTGAAGTTGAAGTTGAAGGCCGGCGCTCGACCTTTATAATGCCACGAAAGTGGTGTTCGTCGGAGGCGTAGCGGACGACTTGTCTAGATGAGCCTCCCCTTGGTTATCCACTGCCACGGGAACAGCGTCAAATTTTCCTCGAACCGGCGATGGTAGACCGCTGGCTCCCATAAAGACATCAGAAGTCTTCTGAGACGCGGGCTCTCGAGTTGCATTTAGATTGGACGAGAGAGACGGTGATGTCGGCGCCGATGTCCAATTGGAGGCGAGTTCCCGTGGGCGTAACCTTTCAGGTACCATCTCCTGAAACGCTGATGGTTTGTTAGTGCTATGCGCACGGTAACGACTGTTGGTGCTACATCGGTGCTACAATCTTTGACTCTGGAGCAACACTGGTAGCATTGCGGTCTTGTAGGTGATACTTCTTTCAGTGTTGTTCGGACAAGGTGATGATGGAAGGTGAGGTTCGGTTGCGGTAGGAAGGGAC
Organism: Haemonchus contortus; assembly: GCA_000469685.2. NCBI lineage: Eukaryota > Metazoa > Nematoda > Chromadorea > Rhabditida > Trichostrongylidae > Haemonchus > Haemonchus contortus. Next base: position 24,285,034 of record LS997567.1, on the reverse strand, counting down.
TGCTTTGACTTTTATCAGATGGCATGATCAGCGGCTTTGACGATTTAAAAGTCCTTCTTGACTTAGTCCCAGACGTGGTACTCCGCGACAGTACTCTTCTCCTTTTCGTCCAGCGCGCGGAAGAAGTAAAGACGACAGTTGCCCAGCTTCAGGGTCTGGAAGTCTAAACCAAGGCTAGGCATCCTAGCGTATCTTGTGTGATGTCCCTGAAATGAACTTTCAGAGCGAAGCCCTGAGAAAGTTGACGAAGTTGTCATCGTCTTTGTTGGGCGGCAAGCTCATTCGCAGGCACTCATAACAGCTGCGAAACTTGTTTTTTTTCTGATGCCAAATAATCTCTTCAGCTTTTAGACAGTATCCGCCCAGTCTCAGTTTCTCGGCTTCTTGAGAAGGTTGTGGCGAGCGAAGCGAGTGTGGCTTGTAGCGTCGCGCAGGGCGAGCGACGAAATTGCCAGTGTCCTCGTTGGGCGAGAAGCCCATCCGCAAACATTTGAATTGACGGCGAAAAATGCTTTTACTGATGCAAATTTAAGTCTTCATTGTTTCAGAAATATCAGTGTTATCAACGAGATTCTTGCACAATGTTCTCCCGTTGAAAGCCCATTGATGGCTTCGAAGTCATGTTCTGACAATTGTTCAATCGCATTTCTTATTTCTGCTCTCATTTCCACTTGTTGCACCTATTCAGGACCATATGGTTCTGCATGCGAATCATAGGACTTTTTTATTTTAAATTTGAGAGAGATGTATAAAATGTCTGAGATGTGAGGGATTCAACATTGAAAAAGACACCTGAAAAAATTTCTGAGGTACACATGCTATTCACATGGTGATTCTCTTGAACCAGAGACAAAGCAGTCAATCGCCTCAAGATTCAAAATGTAGACGAGATTGACACATGAGCCCGGGTTTTCATTAACATACCTTGCCTTGTACCAGGCCGTATATCGAATGTTTTGTGTACGTCTTTTCTCGAAAAATTGAAAAACGGGATGCACAAACATTCAATACACTTGTGATAGTACATACCTTTGGTATATTGTCTCCCTGCGCCATAGTAAATTATGCATTGTATTACAGCTCTGGTTCTAATCATCTTCATAAAGTCCATAACAGGACCGGAAAAAAAGCCCAATGGTTGAAAGATTCCTTTCAAAATCGCACACTGCAATGAAGTGCTCGTCAAAAAACGGACCGCTTGTTTTCACCTATACAATGATAAATCGCGTTACACACCTTGGGGTTCAGCTTGTTCGTGGTGTCATTATAGCGAAAGGACGATCACGGGTCTACAATAGATGCATTTCCTGGTGAGCATTCCTGCTCTCAAAAAAGGAACTCTTAATACAATCGGCCACAGCTCCTTGGTCACTATTCGACCTTTGACCAGGAGATCTAAAACTTCGAGGGTTTTCAAATCCTTTTGAGAAGCTCTCGTTACTACAGGGTTGGCCATAAATATAGTGACAAGGTTTTCACCTTGTATCTCAGAAAGCAAAAGTGCAAACGAGTCATGAACATAACATTTATTAAGTAACAACTGGTACATTAACAATCATAAGTTACTTCTCGATTCGGCCACCTCTGGCACGGGCGACAGCGCGGAGTCCCTTGGGATAGGCGTCGACAACCGGACGCAGGAGTGCGTCATCGATTTCATCCCATTCTCGGATGAGCGCTGCCCTCAGAGAATCCAAATTGGGGTGAGGAGTGGCCCAGGCCTTGCTCTCAAGGTAGGACCACAAGTTATAGTCCAGTGGGTTCAAATCCGGTGACGATGCCGGCCACTCTTTTGCCGAGATGAAGTCGGGGAGTTCGCTCTCGCGCCACGCTTGGACGACCTTGGCCTTGTGGGCGGCGCCGAATCTCGCTGGAATGTCCATGGGCGGCCGTTGAAGTGGGAACTCGCTCACGGGAGTAGAGCACCTTCCAGAATCGTCTTCAGGTAGTAATCTTAGTCGATTTCGACGCCGGGGTCGACGAATATCAACGGTGTCTTCCCCGAGGCACACACCCCTGCCCAAACCATGACTTGGGCAGGGTTTGCGGCCCGGTAAACGACTCTTCACTCCTTGTCGGCTTTCTCGGCATTCCTTGCGATCACTCTGACGTTCTGAGCGTTGAACCGCCGCTCGACGGTGAGGAGCTTCTCATTCGAAAAGACGATCGAATGGTGGCCCTTGTTGCGCGTCCGAGGCAGAAGCTGTCGACACTTCTTGACTCGCGCGTGCTGATTCGAGGCGCTGAGGATTGGCAACCTCCCGAGTACGGTAGAGGTACATCTTAAGGTCTTCGTGGACGACCCTTTCCATTGACTTCCGCGAGATTCCCATGTCGGGAGCCATTGTCGAGATGCTCCGAGTCCTTTCTTGCTGTCCGCTTTCTGACGGCCTCGACGACCTTCGGCGTGCGAGCAGTACGAGGTCTTCCACTTCTTCGGCGGTCTTGGAGTCCACTAAGGTCTCGATAACGTTGGAGTGTGCGATACGCGACGCTGCGGTGGATGATGGGCAGCCGGCTTTGTGCAGACGAACGATAGCGGAACGATCAGAAGGCTTCACCATTTCATCATGAATGGACCAAATTTGACCAAATTTTGACAGGCTTTAGAAAAAATGATGAGATTGGAAAATCCATAAAACTGGCATGCTATGTGCGTGATAGAATGTACGCTAACTGCAGCAAGTCTTGTCGCTATAATTATGGCCAACTCTGTAGATAAGGTATTTTGGTGGAAATCCAGCCCCTGTGTCACTCCTGGCAGCTATTTGTTCAATCTTGAGACGACTGACCGACTGCTTTGTCTCCCGTTGTGGAGGAGCAGCCTGTGTGCAATTTGAAGTGAATAACATCATTGCATTAGAATAGGTGGGACAAGTGTACGTAAGAATAGAAATAAGGTGCTCACTGAAAACATAACGGAAGAGTTTTGAAAAGTGTATGATGTAAAGAGAAAAAACTACGAAAGTTTCAACCTTGACCCCGAAATCTCCCCCTCTGAACTTAGAGCACTACCATTACGCCACGTCGTCGCTTGATATCGAAGCGACGAGTGTGCATTCCCAATTACTACTAACATCAAACAAACTTCGAGGCCCATGCCTTTTTCTAGGAAGGTCGTGATGCAGTCTCATTTCCATATTGGTTAACAGCATTCGAAATTCTATTGATTTATCTGGATTTCCATTCTAATTTCCTTAATTAGATGGGCTACCCCTCCTCGGTCGATTCTTTCTAAGCCCCTCTAATATAAGACGCTCCCTTCAGGCTGATACCCCACCTGATTTTGACAGCTTGCTCCGACTAACCACCAATCAGCCCTCACCGTCTCATGCCGATTCTCTCCCGTCCTGTAGTGGTGAGTATGCAACTACTTTTTCCCGTCACATCTTTGGGCTTCACTCGATGTTTCAAAATATTCTGGCGTCGACTGATCCCGTCAGAGGGATGCGCCCCACATTCGGCTCTCTTCAGAAGCTCAGTGGTGGTTTTGAATAAGTATGCGGCCTATACAATTAATTGCGGTGACCAACGATGTCCTTGCCAGTGCTCTTATCATCTCAGAAACTGGTACCAACTGACTGACCTTGAAGGAATCGAAGGTGGGCTCGATTGACCTAAGCGGATGTTGATCCAGAAATCGAAAACGTTACCACGACAGTGCGTCACTTCCTACTACGCATCTATGCCCTCCACTTTACTTATTGTTGAGCAAATTCTCGCCTTGACGGCCTTGACGTGTTCTCTCCGATCCCGTCTCTCATTTCCGATCCGGCTTCATCTGAGCTCAACCGTTTGACCATTAGCCGATCGCCGGCACATCAGCCCTTCTCTTCAGATGAGGCGAAAACGCCTACCAAACGACCTCGTAAGAAGTATCATCGGCAGTCGTCGGCACTCGCCATTCAACTGCGCCACACACTACTCCTGCTGTAAGAATACACGAACCAAAGTTACAAAAACAAGTTGTTCTGTCTTGATCTTCAGGGCTATCATTATGTCCCCGCCTTTCTTTCCTCCCATTTTGGACACTTGCGAGACTTCAATGAATCTCGTAATGGTGTGGATATGATCAATTGTGCTGACTCTCTGCGGAACCCTGCTTGCTCGCATGGCTGTCCTTAATCTAATATTCTGCCAATCCTGTTGAGGACGACACGTGTGAGTAGTTTGTAGATTACAGACAGCAGGCATATTTAGCGATAATTGCCAATGTGATCGGGGTTTCCCTACGAACACGGTGTTAGCACTATTCCACGAACTCGGCACTTTGCATTCCGACAGGTACCGAGGGTTGTCCTGTCTTGATCTTCAGGGCTATCATTATGTCCCCGCCCGTGAAGAGCCGAGGAGGTTTTGACAATGACTGCCGGAAGGCTCTCTATATTTTCTGGTTTGATCCTATCGGGAACAGGCGCCGCACAGTTTTTCTCGAATAAGTTAGGCCGAACTCCATAAGGGATAACTGGATGGGCGACATATCCGTCTTTCCACAGATGGTAGGTAGGCACGAAGACGTGGTTGTCAAGAAGATCAGAGTAGGTGTCGCAGATAAATAAAAGGGGGGTTAGATAGATTCTCCATTGAGATCCTTCTTCGAGATCTAGCTACTGTTCCGTCAGGAAAACCAATCGAAGTCAATTGAAACTTACAAATAGGAAAGCTTCAGCAGGCTTTTTGAATGCCCTTCTCAGCCCTCGCGGCTTCGGCCTAACTGCTGCTATTCTCTCTTCCATATCTTCCTTTATCGCTTCTTTGCATAGCTCCCCAGTTTTGAAGTCCAACTGGACAGCCAACAATTTTTCTTTGCAAAAGAAGTGCTTCTCTGTCTTCTTCCATATTAGAGCGATTTCACACTGTCGTATCTGCTCGCGAGTTTTCTAAAAAAGACATCTTTTAGACTCTGCTTTCGTAACACTATCGTGATGATGTTCGCCGAGCTAGTTGTATTCTTCATCGATGTTGTCGCTAACTCACCTACTCTAAGGTGAAGTAAAGTCATCTCAGGTGAAGTAAGGTCATCTCAGTTGACAACAGTCTTGAGACCTCACTCCTAAAATTCGCAACTCTCTCCACGCACTGAACAATAGAATCTAGCGCTGAGGGGGCGATGGTCAGGTCCCGTAAAGAACTTCGGTACAACAACGGCGCCGATCAGGTAGAATTTCGACTGATGAAGATGTGATCAAACTCTCTATGGATCTGTCCACCGAGTAACGGTGACTTCCATGCCCATCCCGAATGAGAGGGCACTTGGACTGCGAATTACAATGAATGCTTTGGGTCAACATGGTAAATCCGGACAGTCTCTTACCCTGCTCATTCCATTCCATTACTTGAGTCCCGACATGGAGCCCTCATGCCGTTCCTCTTAACCATACATAGCGCCGAAATCATCTACGATGGCTTTGAAGAAGATATAGTCTCTGTAGAACCTCTCCATACCCATATAAAACGCTTTCCTTTCCTCGTAGATTGACACTGGTGCCTAGATGACGTAGATTGTTGGTGCTGGGGTTGAGCACATCTTCTCAATCGCGAATGTCCTTTCTGGGTAGTCATATTTCCGTGCGAATCATATTCATGGCCGAGTTTGTGTTGACGAGAAAACCTACACCACCGACGCCTCGTTTGTCAGCCCCATTATTAAATGAGAACCACCACAATACAGTTTAACAACCAGCAACTTACTCTTGCGCAGGAACAGGACCCGCTTCGTAACGTAATAAAGACTTTCCGGACACTGGACCTTCCTGACGTAGCCTAGCTAAAAGACGCTTGAGAGCAGTGGATTGAGAAATGGGCGATTACACAAAGCGGTTGCTTGTATTGTGCGGATTCACGATGCCTGCGTCGGACACCGGTGATCTCTGTTCCGTCCTGCCTAGAGAAAATCATTTATTGAAGGTATCCAACCTCAATGAGCCTTTCTTCCGTGCTGGGTTGAAACACTTGAGGACATGTACGAACCCCCTTCCCAATCTCTTTCTCGTGGGGCCAATATGTGACACCCCGACAACGTGTACTACAACCAAAAGAGAACGTACTGACAACGGTCTTTCCCCTCAACATCTGCTGCCAGTTTCCTCGGGATGCTTATTTCACAAGCCGCTCACTTTCCCCTCGCCTTCTCCAATGAACCTGAAACCATTTATGGAGTTAGTACAGTCTGACAATATGCTTTGAAGCAGCATGTGATTCAGGCAATCGCTGACTTTCTAGACGGTAGCTTTCAAGACGCTATCAACGTTATCCAGTGTACCCCGTCGACCTTCAGAGGGGTTACCCCTGCATTCTCTCTGGCCCGTCATCAGGAGAAGGAGGTCATCCGGTCCTGTATCAAGTTGTCGCTACGGGTGTGGACAAGGCGACATATTAGAAGCAGAGACTTTTTCATACCCGGAGAGAACCATCGCGAGTTTAACTTTATTCCGTTAACGTCCACTCAAGCAGGCGTGAATTCGACGTGACACTGATCCCCGCCACGGATATAATCTGCATTAGTTTCTTGCGACCCACCTTCGTCACCGTTCGCGGCCGCGACAGGGACCGAACACTGAAGCGAGCACGTTCATGCATGCTCAGGCATCGTGCTTCAATGTCTGTCTTCCCTAATTCCTCAGTGTTCATGAATACACCCGGATTACGTCATCTGTGGCAGAGGAACACTTACTAGAGGCGCTCACAGTACATCGGCGAGGACGTATGAAAGGTAATAATTAGATTCGAATCTATTCACTTCGCACCTTCCTCGCATATCCACTCACCCATCTGTGGGTGACCTCCCTTAGTTGGTTGGCTGGTGACCTCTCTGGCAGTCTCAGTGAACTGATACTGATTTTATGAGTTGGAAACTTTAGTGCTATTAATATTATCGTTATTATTATTACACGTTCCAAAATAATATGCGGCAAGGGCAAGACAATGTGGAAACTCAAGTTTATAATATTATATGGGAAACATGAGGCCTTATTGGCGGCGTATCTAGACATTTTTCTGCAAAGTGTTATGACTCTACTTCCTGTTCACTTGGTCCATTCCTCGATATCTCTTCAGTAAAAAAGCATCTACAGCCTCATGCTATCTGTGCCCGATGAAGGTTCATAAACAAGAGGTGGTGCAGTGTATTGTGGAGGGCTAGCTAAATACAGGAATCCGTAGGAATAAGAAAGAGCAACAGGAGCAGTTAATGCTGAGTTGAAGCCGGAGAGGGCGCTGTGGTCCAATTCAGGGTAGTACAAGTGAGACGTCGTGCTCATGCGATGACAAACACAGCATAGAGGTGATTTATGTCGCTTTCATACACATGCTCAAGTATCTTCAAGTGACCTACTAGTGGTGTACAAAAAAATACAAGATATAAAGGTTTCGAATTTTCACAATGTTTTGTCCTTGCCGCATATTATATCAAAATGCGTAATAATAATAATAATAATAGTAATAACAATAATAGTAATAGTAATAATAATAATGATAACAATAAAGTTTGCAGCTCATAAAATCAATATCAATTTAATGAGACTGCCAGAGAGGTCAGCAGCCAATCAGTAGGCGAGGCCACACCACAGGCGAGTGAGTGGATGTGCGAGAGAGGTCCCATGTAAGTTGATCTGGACCTAAATTAGTTTACCCACACGTTAACAATGTCCATGTCGCGTTTCAAGGACGCCTTTCAAGGGTTCAAGGGTCGCGTTCTGTTCAAAAACCTACTAGAGTGCGGGAAAAAAGTGGTTAGAGGTAATGGAACAAGTGTGGCAGAGTCTTCGAAGTGGACGGGGCTTAGGTCAAAAATTTATAACTCTATCCAGAAACGTTCTGGGATGCGGCAAAAAGGTGTCAAGATATAAAAGAACAAATGTGGTCAAATCCCGGAAGTGGGCGGGGCTGCCACCAAAGTGGGCGGGCCTTAGGTCAAAAAGTTATAACTCTATTCAGAAACGTTCTGGGATGCGGGTAGAAAGTGGTGAGAGGAATTGAAACAAATTTAGTTAAGTCCTCGAAGGGGGCAGAGCTGGCACATAGAATCGGGGCTAGGACCAAAAACTCATTTTTTCAAAAACTTTCTGGAATGCGGAAAAATGGTTTGGAGCAGTGAAAAGGAGGTGGTCAAGTTCACCGTGGGAAGGGTTTGCACTAGGGTGGATGGAGCTATGATCAACCACTAATAACTGTGCTCAAATATATTGAGCGTGATGCTCACAGCAGTTCAGCGTTCGAATCTATAGAGAGTTATCTTATTCTGATTATCCAACATTCCGCTGAATGACTCTATCGTGGATAAGTGGCCGTCGACATATACTGCGCGCGTTAGCGTGCATAGCCAAACTGGTAAGTAATAATCGCATAGCGACTAAGCTGTATGAAGAACGAAGTGTACGCTAGAAGTGTATTAGCGAGGCAAATGGTCCGCGACAGCCGCGTGCGACGGACCGATTACACAAAAGCGTTCCTAATGCCCGCTTCCCGACTCCCGGTACCCGCTTTTGTCGTAATCGCCTCGCGATTTTCTGTGGTTTGAGAAATCCACATCGCCGACGTACGTCAATTGGCGTTTCACCTTCGCTGTCCCTCCTCATCGGTGCCGGCACGAATAGGAGGGGAGGACATGAATATTTCGACGGCCGGATAGGAAAGTCTTCTGACGTCACTAGTGACTACATAGGAACCCACCCTTCTCTCAACGCTGTTCCGAATCGCTCAGCCTTCAATGGAGCTTTGGCCCTGCGTGGATCTGGTGTGTGCTTTGTTGGCTAAGAATTTTCCCAGATCAGGGATTTCGATTATCACGTACTACAAAGCCTTACATCTCAGCAGCGCCTTCTGTAGATGGAGGCGCGTCGATTAGGTGTTGCTTTGCACACCGTCGACACGGTCCAAGACATGAAATGGATATCGTTATCATCCCTCGACACGATTCAAAGTAACTCCTTCAACAGAAGTATTTTGAACAGCAGAAAACGCGCCTTAACGTTGCAATCACATGCTGCCGTCATGAAAGATTTGTATTGGGTAATCTACAGACTCCTCAGGAATTAACAAATTGGAACCGCGTCATAAATCGCGCTCGTATAAATGACGTCATCGTCAATGACTCGAGTTCCCAAACCGTTCGCATAACCCACAAAACATCCTTACTATTTATGAAGCGCCGCGTCGGTTTGTACGGAAAATCGATACTACTTGACGAAACACGTGCAGAAGTCAGGTTAAGTTCGTGATGGGTTGGTATAAGAAAGGAGGAACAGAGCACATGTGAGCTCAGCGGAGCTCCGCCAACAAGGGGAGGGGGGACGTACACACGAGTGAGCGAGGCCATGGGCAAATTCTTCTCATTCGGTCTCATAATAGTCCAGACACCGGGAAAAATTGTGCAGAGGTGCAAGATGAGTCAGCAATTAAAAGAAAAGAAATCCACTGGCGGTGGGCGGAGCGTTCTTGCAGTGGGCGCCCCTTTCCACAGAGATTCACAAACGAAAGAATCGGGACCAGGGGAAAAAAGAGTGAGCAAGGTCTTATGAGTGCTGGGTATGCGTAAGCTTAGAGAAGTGCCGTCCACGATGGGCGGAGCGTTCTTTGAAATAAAAGCTTTTTTTTTCAAAAATGAATGTAACTTCATTCAAAACGTTCTAGAATGCGGGAAAAAGTGGTTAGAGGTAATGGAACAAATGCGGTCAGACACTCCAAGGGGTTGGCGCTTAAGTGTGCAGGGCTTAGATCGAAAGTTAATAACTCTGCTTAGAAAGCCTCACAAGGATAGCAATTTGTGGTTGTTGGGCCCCTGTACTTTCCGGGCGCCGTGCTCTTTAGCCCTTACACTACCGAAATCCCGCTTGCCCTCGCCTTCTTGACGGCTTATATGCCATAGCTTACCAGTACTCACACGTACAACGTGTTGAGCCGGTCTGCCAATATCAGCACAGAACCGTCAAGCTGTAGCTCTAACTAGTTAAAATTTGTTTTGACTCGATTTTTGTTTAATTCTTTTATTAGTTTTGTTAATTTTTTATTAATCGAGCTTTGGCCACAAATCGCTATCCTTGTGAGACTTTCCCATCGCCTACTGCGGCGATATAACAGCAGTTAACAAAACATCAAGTCAAAACAAGTTATATCTGCTCGGAAACGTTCTAAGCATAGGAAAAAAGCGGTTAGAGGTATTGGAGTAAGTAGTGGTAGTAGTAAATGTGGACAAGTCCTCGCAGTGGGCGGAGCTGGCCCAAGAAATCGGAGCTAGGACCAAAATTTATCTCATCGAAACGTTTCTAGAATGCGGAGAAGTTATGAGCAGGTAAAAGAAGGGTGGTCAACTTTTTATCGTGGGAAGGGTTTGCATGAGGTAGACGGAGCTATGATCAACTACCAATAATTCTATCCTATTCTGATAACCCAACATTCCGCTGAATGACCCAATCGTAGATAAGCGGTCTTCGACAAATGACAAAAGACAAAGCACGCGTTAGCGTGCGTGACTTAATTGCTATTTTATAAACATGGAGCATTTCCTCCCTTCTTTTTCTTCTTTTACCACGAGCCCCAGAACGGACTTTTCTTCATGGAGGGAAACGGGGGAAGAGTAGAGATTGGGGTGTGGTCAATAGATGATGTTTCTACTACAGTAAGCTCAATGCGACGCTGATGACGAGAACTGATTACAAGAGGAGGCAAAGGAAGTGGAGAAAGTTGGAGGAGGAGAACAATCGACGGAGTTTTCCGAAGGAGCCAGAGACGAGAACTATCATCGCGATCTCCTGTAGTCTCGAGTCCGAAGAAGCTCAGGACACTCGGTTTTTAGTGCCTATTAGTTGCCTATTATTGTATATATTCGATAAGTGGAATTCACTGCTACCGCATCAGCTGCACACTTGGATGGGGTAAAACCAGGACCTATCACTATATCACTGTTTTCGGCATATGAATACCCACGAGTAGCTTGCCTGGTTCTGATACGTGGCGCAACCCACTCTTTGCCGTGTGTACATGCAATCGTGCCGTTGAAGTGCCATTTATATACATATACATATAGACACAAGTACAAAATATATAATTACAAAATATATAAATATAAACATATCGCGTGCGCTAGAGGCTCTCGCCAAGCGGGACGGAGCCACATGAGCTGATTTTCGTTATAGACCTTCATCGGATTTATGAGTTTCCGCTCAAACCCCGCCTCCTGTGGGCGGAGACTGGTCCTGCAACCCACCACAAGTGTTCCCATCCTGTCATCTGTGCTCCTACAAATGTGAGCGCTCTAGTTCCACCGGGACAGGACCCATGAGTTTCCGCTCAAACCCCTCCCCCTTGTGGGCGGAATCTGGTCCTGCCACGCACCATGAGTGTTCCCATGCTGTCGCTTAAACTCCTACCAAGTTCGAACTTTCTAGGACCACTGGGACAGGACCTATGAGTTTCCGCTCGAACCCTGCACCCTGTGGGTGGTGTCTGGTCCTGCCACCCACCATAAGTGTTCCCATCCCGCTGCCTATACTCCTTTTAACTTTGAAATCTCCAGGTCCACGAGGACAGGAGTTATGATTTCCCAAAATGTTTTCATAAAGCATTGCATTTTCAGAGGGCGCCCGCCCATCGGGGGTGGCTCTCCCCAATTCGACCTAGCTTGCCAATGCACACCTCTAGCTACCTTCAAACCCTTTGAAGCCGTCTTGTGACCGAATTCGAAATCATGGTCCTCAGTACAGCTCATTTCAATGCACGTCACGCTCACTGTGGACGGGGTTCCACCAAGCTGATATGTGCTTTAAACTTTTCGAGACATGATCTACCCATCCCACGCTTGACCCGGTCTCTCCAGGCAGATCCAAAGGAGCTAAGGAATTCCGTGACAAACATACAGACAGAACGACAGAGAGACAGACAACAGACGACAGACGACTTCATAGCAAGTAGTATATATAATTGACAAACTCTATACTTACATAAAGCAGTTCATGTAGTGCAATGTACTGCACTGCTTGGAGGGAGCATTTCAAAGTAAGCCGTTTGTCCTGTTTGGAACTTGTAGAAATCAACTCTTGAAAAACAAACTATCTGAAAGGAGTCTGTAGTGACAATTATCTTCGGAATCTGCGACCTGATTGCAGTCAAAGACGCTACCCAGCAATGCCAGGGTTAGCTATGTCTTGCTCTGAATATTCTAACGGGTCTACCACACGTCTGTACGCACTCTGGAGGGTTAACTCTCTTATTCCCCACGAATTCGGTAGGACTACAGGCGCCAGGATGAGAACACTCGTGGTGGATGGCAGTACTAATATCCGCCTACAGGAAGCGGGGTTTGCGCTAGACAACTGTTTGAGCGAAACATCATAATTCCTATCCCCGTGCACCTAAAGCGTTCAAATCTGATAGGAGTACAAGCGACAGAATGGAATTTCATGCTGCCTGGCAGAGCTGAACTCCGCCCACTGTAGGCGGGATTCCAGTGAAAAAACATGACCACTGTTCCCGTGCATCTGGAGCATTCGAATCGGTTAGGAGTGCAAATGAAAGGGCTGGCAAGAAGCGATCATCAATGGTAGGAGTCAGGACTCGACTCCGGGCGGAGCGTGCGTAAAAATCGGCAGTTTGCACCTGGGGTATCCCAGTTCGCTAGGAGTGAATGCGACAGCATGAGAACTTTAATGGGAGTGTCTTGACTTCGTCTACAGAGACATTGACGGCGGGACATGCGCGAAAGTTGCTAGATTCGACCTGGACAATCAACGGCAGATTTAGGACACCGATGGTAAGTAGTAGAAGGTAAGTGAACTGGATCCAGCCGGCAGAGGCATAGGGGTGATTTATGGGGGTGATGAAATGAGCGTACTATGGTGGTGATGTCCGTTCCTCCAGTTGGAACCACTGGTAACTTACTCTGTGGACTGAGCTGATTGCAGACATTCGAATGCAGGCGACAGGCCCCGTGGCAGTCCCGCCACCCCCGTAACATAAAAAATGTTAATGCCACCCAGAGAATCTCGTTGTGATGCTGCGGCGTTCGCGGGAGCCGATGCATACTTGCCAGGTCCGGTGAGTATGAAAAGTATGCGAGGGTCTCCGGTGCAAGAACGGCATTGGGTTTCCCCGCAACCTGAGGAAGACTGGCGTTGCGTCGTTAAATGTTGGCACGATAACGGGATGCTCGTACGAGCTTGCAGAAGCTCTAGAGCGTCGGTGAATCGATTCCTGTGCCGAGCGGGAGACGAAGTGGTCCTGTTACAAGTCGAGGGACATTTTCCACTGCTTCAAAGCCGTTTTCTGTGGTGGTCAAAAAACCACCAACGGCGTTGGGATAGTTGTCTCTGAAAGGTTCCGTGATTCGATAGTGGGTATGGAGCGCTTCGATGACCACTTACTGAAGATCATTGTAGCCATAAAACGCCAAAAATTTCATTTCTTTTCAGCGTAAGTTTCGCAAACTGGAAACTTCGTAAAAAGCAAGGTCAAATGGAATCTGCTACACAAAAATACAGCTGATGTACCGTTACAAGAAGCAGTAGTTGTCGCGGGTGACCTCAATGGCCATGCAGGCGCTACTGAAGACGGTTATAGCTGTCATGGTGGTTTTGGATGTGGGTCACGTAATAGTGATGGCGAGCTAATTCTTGAATATGCAGACTCGTATAATCGCGCCATTCTAAACACGGAATTCCGTAACGTGACTCTCATCTCATCACCTTCTATAAAACAGCATACGAATTGATTTCGTCCTTGTCAGGCACCGCGATTAGGGACTCCTAACAGACGCAAAAACAGGACCTTATGGAACGGTACACACAACATCGACCACTGATTTGTACGCTCATCATTGCCCCGCCGAAACCGAAATTCGCCGAAAGGTGTGGGCCAGCGAGAATCAAGTGGTGGCGACTGAGGAAAAAGAAAAAGAAGCGGCCGCCGTCTCCCGCATTCTATTACCGGCGGTAACGACTGCCGATGAAACTTGGAAGGGTGCTGCTAACGTGATAACCCGCGTTGCGCGGTCGGAGCTCGGCATGACCAAGCCTGGACCGCGAGAGTTTGACAAATAAACATGGCTGTAGACGGATCATGTCAGGGATAATGGACGTGAGAAGAAAAAGCAATATCACGCATTCCTTTTGGAGGAAACAGCTGATAATTGACAGCGCTATGAGATCGCAGAGAAGGAGGCAAAGAAGGTCGTTGCTTCTGTGAGGGCAGCTCATTTCGCTGAACTGAACGAGAAACTCGAGTCTCGCGACGATGAGCGATATGTTCGCCGACTCGCCAAAACCCGCCATCGTCGGACCGAGGATATAAAGAAGTTCTTCGTCATAAATGACGAGAACCATCCTGCCGGACCGCAAGCACACACTGGAGCGATGGCGAGAGCACCTCGAAAACATCTCAACAGTCGAATCTGCTCATCCCGTCATCACTTGTGCTCCGCCAGTGTACGGCCCTGTTCAGAAGGTAACCGTGACGGAGACAATCACGGCTATGAAGAGGATGAAATCAGGCAAAGCAACTGGTCCTGACGACTTAGCAGCAGACAATCGAGGTGCTGGAATCTTGCAGGGTCGTTGACGGCCTTCTTCAACTGGGTGGTTGCAGAGAAGAAGGTGCCTGAGAGCTGGCAACAGAGCAATTCCTATCTGGAAAAAGATGGGCAGTCCTGGGGACTGCGCTTGTTGCCGTCCAATTCGCTTGCTCTCGCACTGTATGAAAATCTTCGAGCGAGTTGCAGACAGTCGTGTCCGCGACATCGTCGAGCTGACCACCAATCATTGTGGTTTTGTGTCCGGTCGCAGCACCATCGATGCCATACACGCCACTCGCCTTCTACTAGAAAAGCATCGCGAAAAGCAAAGACCGGAACATCTTGCCTTTCTAGTCATAGAGAAGGCTTTCGATCGCTCTCCGCGTGACGTTATGTGGTATGCCTTACGACAGCATAGCGTTCCCGAAGAACTCATTGAGTGGGTGCGCCTCCAAGTTCTTTACTAGCCCAAAAAGCCGAGTACAAACGGCAGCGGGCATACCGACGGATTTTCCCATCTCCCTCGGAGTACACCAAGGATGTGCGTTATCCCCACTACTTTTTGTTGTCGTCATGGATGCCTTTACAAAAGACTCTAGAAGCCAGCTCCATGGACTCTTCTTTATGCCGATGCTCGCCAGCGAAGGCAAAAGCGAGCTTGAGCGACAAGTGCAAGTCTGGTCCGACCGTCTGGTTATGTTCGGACTTAAGTTGGACGTCCAAAAGACCGAGTACTTGACTACCGACAAGAGCGAGCAAGGCTCTATCAAGATTAATGGTACTGAGCTGACACGGACAACAATTTCAAGCATCTTGGATCGGCAATTGCGTCTGACGGCAGCCTGGTTTTCAAAACGAATTCTCGTGTGAATGCAGCGTGGTTGAAGTGGCGCTCAACGACTGGCATATTCTGCGATAAAAACATGCCTGAGCGTCCTAAATCCAAGATCTGGAGTAAGAAGAAGTGAACCCGACGCACGAAGTGCGCCTTTGTATGTTGTGCTGGAACTCAGTAGCTTCTCTTTTACTAGACCAAAGATTTCAAACTTGGAAGAGTACAGGCGGCAGGTCAATTTTGATACTACAAGAAGGGCGAGAGCCCGGCGTCAGCCGGAAGATTTGATTGGTTTTATAATACAAGAATGAGCTGATGCCGCAATTCACAACGGCTAACACATCGAAATGGTTAACCTCTTGCAATTCGATTGTATGCCTGTCATTATTGTCCGCGATCAAAATCACGTACAACTTGGAAACAAGATCAATACTCTACTTCTCGAAAACCTAATGACTTAGTTCCCTTACCTGCATTTCACGCATATTTCTAAACTCCTTGAGTTTCTAACTTGTATTCCCACGTCCTAGTTTTTTGTATATATATTCATGCTTATGTATGTGATTAATAATATCATCCTATTTGAGTCAGAGATACTTAGCATAGCTCACCCGAGTAGTGAATACATGCTTCAAACAAACGTGTTCATGCGTCGAAAAGGAGGATGGAGTTGCAGATCTAGCGTTGAAAGAGTGGGTAGATATTTTTGACAGATCAAGTTACTATTTCTGTTACTATTATAATTAATAGGCGAGTTGATGAAGAATGGCGCTCCACGGAGGATTAGTTACTTCCGCGACGAGCCCCTGTTGAACTTTTCGAAAAAGTTGGGTGCGAAGATATGACCTTCGGAAAAACCGAGAAGGCAGCTCCAGCTGAATGCTCTTCAATTTCTAGCAAAGAGGTTGTGGAAAAATCGATAATCCTCTTATTTTTGAATACGCCGTTGTCCACACCTTCTAAGCATTATATTTGAAATCCAATGTTACAATGGGGAACCGTCATGTTCGTCAGTTCTAGTTGAGATGCTAGGGGACCCATTTTTAATTTCCGTCAGAATGCTGCTATATAAATTTATTATATAAATTCAAGAAGACCGAACGTGAAATTTACTAAGGAATGTACCGCCGCATGTTTTCGGTCTGGTTCGAAAAGCTCTCGCTTTCCGGGAAAAGATCGTGCTCACCCGTCAATCGGTGCAGTTCCTTCGGCGATGCAAGTCGACCGCCGTCTTTCCAAGATTCATCACGAATAAGAAGCTAGGATCGATATAAAATCTCAAAGGAGATCACCCTAGGATCTTAAACATTTACCGTGATTTCCTAGGCGTAGCTGTTAAGCAGAAACAGTACATATTGTATTCTAGCTCATTAAAATGTGAAACGAAGGAAGAATCTTGTAGACGGCTACTGCCAGATCGTTGTTGGAAAGCGATTGAACGTGGTTCGAAGGAGGTCTGTGACTCTATTCGATCTAGGGCAAAATCGACGCTGTGCGCTAAGTACAACACCCTAAGGAGCGAGCAACACGGGAATGGTTCCAGCAATGATGTCAGCCCTTCTACAAACCACCACTGCGTAGCTAGGACCACTCAACAAGTGAACGATTCGCGAGATCAGGCACGAGTTACTGTTATAGGCGGCGCATCATTATCGGAGAAAGCTCTGGATTTCCTCAGCCTTGGGCCTTCATTTTCAATCGCCCAAGGAATTAGACCTTCCACGTATCGTCAAGCGGTAACAGGGCTTCATCGTTTGAGAGGTCAGCTTAGAAAGAGTGCAGTACGCAAAGAGTCTCAGCGTACAAGCACAGAATCTATGCTAGCGCCTATGACATTTCCATGTTCGTTCTACAAGGAGCCAGAACCTTCGCCCATACAAGACATAAAATCCCGAGTACTTTCATCAGGAGTACTTGAATCTTTCAAAAGACATGGTCGCGAAAGGTTCTCAAACATGACGAACGAAAAATGGGATGGTTTGCGAGAGGTGCGAAAAAGCGTAGCAAATGGTGAAATCTGTCTTTTCGTGACTGACAAAGGAGGGGAGTTTGTGGTTCTACCTTGTTCGCTGGATCGTGAAATCACGGAGCTCCACCACAATGATGCTTCTGTATACGGGCATTCTACGGAAAAGGCGTTTCTCACACAATGTCACAGGCTGAATACTTTGTGGGTATCAATCGGAAAGACAGCAAAATTGGATAGTATGTTGATTAGAAGACTGAAGTTGGACACGTCCGATATGAACCTTCACATTTGTCTAACACCAATGAATTTCGTGATCGCCTGCGTTTATGTAGGTATCAAGAGAGCTGCGTAGCTGAGTCATTCGATGTAACTGCGCTTTATACGAACGTCAACAACAACGAAGCTCTCCAAGCGGTCTCCGAAATGTTGGACGAGCATGAAACAGAAATTGTGACGTTCGGATTGAGCAAGGCTCATATTGTGGCTCTGATCAAAGAATGCCTCAAATGTAATATTTTCAAATGGAGCGGACAGTACTTCTCACAAAAGCGAGGACTTGCTATGGGTCAGCGTCTTGCGCCGGTCTTAGCTATCTGTTTTATGAGCAGAATAGAAAGGCCAGTTATAGCGCGCATGCCCATTATGTATTGTCGGTACATCGATGACTGCTTCGTAATTACGTCGACGCAGCAAGAGATGGACGTATTGTTTGACATCCTCAAGCAGCCACAATATATCAAGTTCACGAGAGAAGTTCCGCACGAAGGATGGCTTCCTTATCTGAACACGCAGACAAAGATCTCAGGTGGGAGGTATCATGTGAAGTGGTATCGGAAAAACAGCTCTAAGAACATCTTACTCCACGCAAAGTCTGCTCATCCTGAAGCTGTGAAACATGCAGCAGTTCGTAACATGTAGAAAACGGCTACAGGAATGTGTACAGGCGAAGTGGAACGAGAGGAGTCACGTAAGCTAGCATGCGAGATTGCAAAGTTAAATGACTATGGGACACTACGCAAAAGGTCAGGCTTAAAAGCTTACTCGCCGAGAAACCGTGAGAATGTGATGCATGTCCGACTTCCATTTATGTCGGATAAAGTCAGCGCAGAAATTCGACAATGCATTGCTCGAGCGGATCCGGCTAATGATGTTGTCTTGGTAAACCTACCAATGGACAATATCAAACGTCATCTTATCCGCAATAGACTTTATGATCGTGCATGTTCTACGAATAACTGCGTTATTTGTCCGTTTGGAAAGGGTGGTGATTGTACACAGCGAGAGACAGTGTACCAACTTCAGTGTTCGGCCTGTGACGGAGTATATATTGGTGAGACGGGAAGGATGCAAGGCATACGTGTCAAAGAACATCTAGCAGGTAAAAGGCGTGGAAGCCTCTTTACACCGCTTGGGAAGCATCGACTAGAAGTACACGAAGGCAATGATTTTGATATTAAATGCAAAATCCTAGCTTACGAGAACGAGATCGGTGCTAGAAAGATCTTGGAAGCGTTGCATATCCGCCAGAGAAATCCTAAGCTGAACAACCGAAATGAGTGCATTGCCATAGCAGGCGAATTTCTGCCATTCATTCCTCTCTGTGGGCTTTGAGAACAGCGCGCAGCTCTTATCCAACGACTGCCAATGGTGTCTCATTGGTCCCTTGTTGTCCACCGAATCGAGTGGGACGGCAGCGTTGGTGGAACCACAGAAGGTTGGTTTCTCAGTTGGGATCTTTTGGTGTTCAAGTTTCTGGGAGCTGTTGCAAAGGGGCCAGCGCGTTTGGGCGCTTGGTCGGGTAAGCCTCAGATCAGGAGGTCCAAACTGCTTTCAGGTCCTCGAAGACGACGAGATAGTCGAAACGTCGACCGAATTAAGCGGTTTCTACCATAACAAACCTGTACGGCAAAGCACTGCAAAACATTGTGCTGTTATATAAATTAAGGGAGTGTAGGTTCCATTGCGCATTGCGCTTGCGTCTTCAGACAATTATTCATGATTGGCTTTCTCCATAGCATCAGAACACCTCACCTGGCAGGGCAATGAATGCAAAGAGCTTACCTTTACTGTCTTAGAATAGTTTTTTTCCGTAATAGAGATTATGTTACTTCGTAGATAAGCACCCTTGCTGACAGGCGTCACTTTTTACGTGCCTGTCCGTGTGGTCCAAAATACAAGGTCATCACGGGTAGTTTAATCGCAAAATACGTACTTTTTAACAAAATGTTTATGACTTCTGTCTTTGCACAGAGCCTTGATCCGTAAACTACAACTAGACCCACATATAATCCGTAAGTTCACCAAAACTCTAATCTGCCGATAGACACCTGAAAACGACAATATGATAGTAGGTTTCCGAACATTTTCCCATCACTCAGTTCTTCAGCCAAGCAGTGTATTGTACTTTTCGTGCGGCTTTATTGCCTGCGACTGTAGATGGTATGTGGGACAAACGGTAGCGGTACACTGTGTTACCTTACCAAGGAATACTTTTGAGATGATAAAATAGGTAATTAGCTCCCACATCAGGCTTATTCGGTTTATAAACACATAAGAAGGTTCATGAAAGCCACAAGGAAGAATACTATTGGTGAAAACGTTATTTAAGTGTCATTCAATACAAAGGGAAAGTGAATCAGATCGACGAAGGTGTGAGCCGTGGACCATTCGGAAATGAATGATAAATTAGTAAGATCAGCAATGAAATTAGCATGAAAAAACCAGGAAACTCACTACCGTCTTCTCTGTCGCTCTTCTTCCCTGATGCATGCGGATGCAAGCTTGGAGTTCGAATGAGTGGATGAATAGACGGTGTCCTTATAAGTTGACCGTACGCATGAAACGTAGCAGATGCAGCTGTTGAGCCCATGCACAATCTGCCTTGCCTCGCCTTGAGAGAACTGAAATCTGAAAGTCCCTTGTACGTGCTGTCATCACTGCTCTATCATTGTGAACTGGACAAGAGTCTTCACGGTTGATGACAAACAGTGACGCAAAAATTGATATGTTGCCATCGTTGCTAATACTTGAACAATGTAGAACAACGAACTAGGAGTAGTTGAGCCCATATGACGGTGTTAGTGAAGAGCGAAAATGAGGAAATAGTAACTGAAGTAGATGGGGCAGTGGGTAGCTCTTAATTAGGTTAACGTTACCACACACCCATCCTATTATCGCAGAAATTGAAGACGTGTCTCTGCGAGTGAAGAAGAGACTGATGGCACCACAATAGGAAATGCACTTTTTCACGACAAGAATTGCTAAGCAGAGCTCATGATAGCCAACAAATATGCAAAGCACAACGTTTGTGCAATCAGAATTCTGTATGGAAACAATACATCCGTACAACAATCAGAAACAACAATACAGAAAGGTAATCATAATAGATTCCCTCACTACCCATGTGATGGGACCAGAACTCACAGAATTAAAGAGAAAACAGTGATACGAATGAAAACACCTCCAGACATTCTTCAGGAGGAAGCTTGAAATACGTGTACAATTATTTCCTACATCGCTAGGCGATAAACCGTCTACGGTCCCTAATGGACATCCCTAGTCACTTACTTCGCCACTAGTAGTTTCTGTATACGGTCTCAATCTCATGCCTGAATACTTATTTGACTTACATGAAAAGTTGTATTTCGCATAGTACCCCGCCCCTGTGGAATTATCGAAATCACTAGTTCGCGTCAAATCCACGTAATACTATAATAGTTCTCCTAACGTCTTAATTCGCGTCATGCTGTTACCAACACTAAAAGTCACCTCTTCGAAAGATTGGTTAAGCAAGAAACTGTTCAATGAGTCCCAATCTGACATTTAAAAATATGAGTCTGGATAGGGTTCACAAGGCGTTCAATTAGGAAGCTGCATGACACAAAATACGCGACAAGGCATTGATTTCTTTGCGAGATGCCCTAATGCCGACAATTAGATGAACAGCCGCTCGGAGTTCCACAACGTTTCACAAAGATAGATAGGTTTCCCTGCATCGCTATCAAGTAAAACATTGAGTCTACCTTCTCAGAAGTCAAAAGTGAGGTTTTCTATCATTAGCCATACTCGGATTGCTAGTCTCAACCTCTTGAATGACTTCGAAACCTAATCCTGTCAGCTGTCAGTCATCGATAGCAGACAATGAGATCAGGCAAATATGAAACTCATTAAGAAAGAAAGGATATTTCTACTCTGAACGGAGGCAGTAATTCACTTACTGTTGTAGTTACATTATTAATTGAATGATAATCCTATTCTTCTTGCGCGCTTTATCAATGAATTTTTGTTATTCTACATATTACAATCGTATCATTAAACTGCAACCATCATCGCCATGCATTCGGTAATGTTATTTATATTCGGTTTCCAATAACCAACCTACTAATTTGCCCTGATTCAACTGTATTTCACTGTATGCGATGTACTCTTTTCAATGACCATGCTGTTCTTCTAGCATATCCGCCATATACGCAAGGGAAAGCCAATGGATAGCCCTGTTGATGGAGACACTTGACATACTATGAATTCTCGTAGCTTCATTTTGGAGAAAATCGAGGATGAGTCTTCAACAACTTGAGGTGTTATTTTCTCCGACGTGTTATTTTATGACTTGACTGCACGTCACCGTCAAAGTGCCAAATGATACACGGATATTCCATCGCAGTACGAACGCACTTGTTGAGTACTAGGCAATTCAGTCTTTATTTGATTGTCACTTCCTTTGAAATTTAACATTTGCATCTATTGATATTGTTTAAAGTTGTTCAAAGTAGACATATAATACTTAGAATACCGCGCACTGGTAATGAATAAAATTCCAATAATTCAGTACGTCTTCGAAAAATGGACTCGTGTGCCCTTAGAGAAATCTGGACATGCGAACCCACTGAGCCCAAGAGAGATCGATGGTCAGTGGTTGAGTAACTGGCTCTATCACAAATTAACGGGCAGACATTTGGGAAAAACAGATGAACTATTGGAATTAATGCTTACACAACCTGATTTGATCTAGCATAACAGTAGTCACTGTGATGTCCCATTTTCAACTTAAACTTCTTTTCGATCGAGCAATTTCCATATAAAAAATGACCGTTTGCAGCGAACAAAAGGTTGGCCATCCTAAGCAAGTGGTTATTTTTCGTAAGACAATAACGAGAACTGCTAGGTCACTCAATCGTGACCTGCGCGCACTCTTCGAGGCCACAATAAATCCGATTTAAATGAAAGTCAAACAATTTGAACATCTGTGAGGGATAAAACGTCATGTATTAACTAAAATTGCAGATTGTAGAATAAATAATGGCAGTTTCCTAAATACTCTTATGTGACACAGGTATGCTTTTGAAAGGACCTAGCCATACCAAAGCTATGGGATGGTAGAGGTAGATAAAGAAGGTACCTTCTTGATTTTTGCATTCAAAGTAAGCATCCGAAAACCTACATTCTTCAAATCCAATTTCAAAAAGCTACTCAGTCATATGAAAATCTATCCACGAAGTTCACTTCGAGTTTGAAGCTATAGCACCGCTTTTCTACCCTTCCCATTCTCTCAGCCACCCTATTGGCTCTCCAGCTAAGCCAGGGTATGGTCCCGCGACCTCTGCGGCTCTTGCAGTAATTACCTAGGGAGTTTCTTCGCACCTCGACAGTAGCCTAACTATTAATGGTGCCGCGGTCGTAAACTGTTTTACAATCCGCACATTCAAATGTAGCCGCTACCTTAACTTACTGATGAACTTGAAAAAGGCGGAAATATTGAAAATTATACAAATTACACACGAAAAACTTTAAAGCATGACTAATATCGGTAAAAACGAAACATCTGGGTACTATTCTACTATTACGACCCCCAAAACTCAAAATTTTAATTTTCGATGAAACTTCGCCTATAGGTGCCCTGATAACAAATATGACCTTCATTTTTGGCGCTGGCGCTATTTGGCGTGATTTGGCGCCAAAAGGCGCCAGCGCCAAAAATGAATGTTATATTCGTTATCAGGACCTCAAATAACCCCTAAACGCAAGATTTCAGCAAATTTAGAGAAAACACCCTTGACGCCAAACTGGCGCCATTGGGCGCCAAATGGCGCCAGCGTCAAAAATGAAGGTCATATTCGTTATCAGGGCATCGGATTACCCCTATAGGCGAACTTTCATCGAAAATTAAAATCTTGAGTTTGGGGGGGGGGGGTGTGTAATAGTAGAATAGTACCCAGATGTTTCGTTTTTACCGATATTAGTCATGCTTATTTGAATGTGCGGATTGTAAAACAGTTTACGACTGCGGCACCATTAATAGGTAGGCTACTGTCGAGGTGCGAAGAAACTCCCTAGGTAATTACTGCAAGAGCCGCAGAGGTCGCGGGACCATACCCTGGCTGAGCTGGAGAGCCAATAGGGTGGCTGAGAGAATGGGAAGGGTAGAAAAGCGGTGCTAGAGCTTCAAACTCGAAGTGAACCTCGTGGATCGATTTTCATATGACTGAGTAGCTTTTTGAAATTGTATTCGAAGAATGTAGGTTTTCGGATGCTTACTTTGAATGCAAAAATCAAAATTTTGCCTACTGTGCTTTGAGGCGATATCGGGAGCCTATATATAGTCCGAGGGTCTAGATAAGTCGCTATTTTTAACAGTCAGTGATCATTCACAAAGAGTTCAGTATGAATACTTCCGAAACAGTGCGTAGCTACTCCCTGATCGTCGGAAATTTCACTTGAAAAAGCGTGTAAACCTATGCTCTTTGTGAAAACATGGCGCGTACCGGGTTTCAAACGATTATATGGCCTTTTCTTTTTGACCCAGGGCACTGATTTTCAAGTTATGGGGAAGATATTTTCCTCGAGAATAGGCACACTATTTTCTGAGATCAGGAATCAACTCATGTTGGTTATTCTTCAGTTTGGAAAGCCTCTGTCATTTGAATTTGGCCCATGGCCAAAATCATCCTTGGAGAAACCTGGTATCGAAGTGATCAGGACGATCTGAGAAATGCCATGGTCTTATTTTCACCTAAAGTCGGAACATATTAGCTACACCACGTTTCACAGACTACTTCTAATAGTAGAGAATGTTCTCTGGTTATAATTATAGCAGGCGTCGCTGCTAATGACGTACCCTCAGGAACTTTGATTAATGGGGGACTTCAAAATCAAACTTTCAAAAATTTTAGATAAACCATATTATAGAGCTCGAGGAGTTGAGTCCAACCATATAGCACACTATATAGGAAAATTGTAAATCAACCTAGTTACAGAGAAAAAACGAAAAAAACGCGAAAACGCGTTTTTGCGTGTTTTTTTTTGAACATTTAGGGTGGGTATTGTACAAATGGCTTCGTGGTCAGTTAAAAAGCGATCCAGGAGCCCAATACCAATGTTGATAGGAGAATTTTAACGAAAGTCATGGCGAAGCGACGGATTGCGGCGGATTAATCTGTCGCAAACAGATTGATCCGTCGCAAACCGTCAGTTGACCACGAGCTAGTAGCACTATTGTAGTTCGACCATGACCAGACTACTTAGGTTCTTTAACGTAACGTAATTAAACTTTTTTAATATTCAAATAAATGAGGGAATGAAATTTGAAAGTATAGTTTCAAAGCTCAGAAGTTATTGGAGTCCATTCACAACGGACTGTTTCATTGTCCAGATTCATCGCTCAAAAAAAAACTCGCCAGATGTTTTCATCGCTCAAAAAAGATACTCGCTAGTTTTTTTTTTTGCAAAAAAAGAGTAATTGATCTTGTGTTGTATCTGGTCGGTTTGGCCGGGAGATCTGACGGGCCGAAGCAGTATATGAACTGTAACCTCGCTGTACATTCATTCATGGTTTCTTATAATTCTTCTTGCTCTTCCTGACCAACTAAGAACAAAACAAATGGTCGCTAAAGTGTGTAGTAAATAATAAAATAAATAAATAGAAATCAGGATTACGACTCTAAGGACTACGTGCAGGGATACCAGAAGACGCTTGAATGAAGTACCTGCTGCACATGATGGCCAATCAACAGAAGCTTCTTGTCGACTTGCTCCAGAAGATGGCAACGTCTACAATTGCACTGCAATGAATCGTATTCGATCGGATCTCGAGGAAAATCGCGCAATCTCCTTTGATGCGGATCAGGACGACTGCTTCAATTTATGGTCCAACCGGCATGAGGACATCTTCGTGGTCGACTGTTAAGGGATGATGAAGCGAAAAAGACACGCTTGCACATTTTGCCCTAGTCTTCTGCAAGCCACATCCTTCCCAAGGAGCCAAGTGACATGGACTGGACTAACACTGTCAAAACGCTGGGGACGCTATTCGGCTTCAAAAAAGGGTTTTTTTGCCGTCATTTTGAATGCTCTGAATGAGCTTCTCGTCCAACGAAGACATTGTCAGTCTCTTCAACTTGCTCAAGGGTTGCGCTCTAGAAGCCAACTTCAAGGACATAATATAGGATAAGCTGGATTGCCTAGCTCTGCTTTTTGACTTCCAGGCTCCGGAGCTGGCCGACTACCGCGAAGACGAGATTGTTACTGTCGACGATTCAGCTAAGAAGTACCACGCTTGGAAATTGAAAAAAACGACTTAAAATCGTCGAAGCGGCCATCCCGCCGTCAAGAAAAGGAAGAAACAACGTCTTCCTAGCGCAACCGAGCCTCCATTTTGCCGTCACCGTGTCCGATCTACCAACACCAACAGTGGATCAAGGATTGTCAACAAAAGCGTAACCCAACCTGTGCTGCTCAGGAGTCAAGGACTGCGCCACGACGTCGCATCAAGCAGTTACTATACGCACATGGTATCAGCGAGCCATCGGCGGCTCTGGAATTGTTCACAAACACCTGGCAGTTCACGCCAAAAGACATCTCACTCGCCAGCAGCTTGACACCGGCGCCGACATGACCATAATCTCTCTTTCAACCTGGATGCGACTCGGAAGTTAGCGTCTACAGGAGACCTCTGATGTCCTCAAGAGAGCCAATGGTCTGCCACCGCCAATTCACGGAAGATTCGACGCTGACTTCGTGGTAATGGTCAACCAAGAAAAGGCTCATATGGAAAAAGCGTCTGCTACGTTTTCAACGGCAGCGGCCTTCTTGGCATTACATGGATCGAGCAAATCTCGGACTTCGACTCAGTCCTGGAGAAGGTGCAGATGCTCGACTACGACGCAATCCAAGGCAAGTCGATCGACAAGCTGAAACCCCACTTTACGCTTTTTTTTCTAGCCGGAACTCGGACGCCGTACCAAAAACGGGGCGACGCTTTAGCTCGAGCCCAATGCTCACCCTGCTTTCATCAAAAAGAGGCCGGTTCTCTACGCCCCTATACCGCTTCTCGACTCCGAAATCCATTCGCTGTGGGCTGCGCCCATAGCGAATGGTCGACGGCGATATGACGGCTTTATGAGAAGGGCCAACGGATCCATCCGACCTTGCGCCGACTTTTCGACTGGGCTCAACGACGCACTGCTGCTCCGGCACCCATTGTCCACCGCTGAGGAGGTTCTCATCAAGCTATGGCAAAACCGTCTTTTCAGAGATCGATTTCACCAACGCCGACCTACAGGTCGAAGTCAAATCAGCCCCTGGCATCTTCCTGCAGATTATCATCTTCATGACTTCTAGATTCAAAGACGTTGCTGCCTACCTCAACGACGTCATCATACCGGCAGCACCCTCTCCGAGCATAATGCCAACCTGGAAGCCCTATTCTCAAGGACATCCGCATATGGCTTCCGCGTCCGCATCAACAAGTGCCATATCGTGATGATCCAGCTGATATACTTTGGGGATGTCATCACTGCTGATGGACGCCTACCCGATTCCAAGAAGATCTATGCCATTACCCAGATGGCAAAACCGAAGGATACCGCCCAGATTCAGTCATTCCTCGGTCTCATCAACTACTATGGAGCGTTCGCTCCAAAGATGTCAGCTCCGTGCACCGCTCGACGCAATGCTCAAAAAAGGCACTCCGTTCAACTAGAACCCCAGATGCGTCGCCGCTTTCAAACGCGTCAAAGAAGAGCTCGCTCCGGACGTGCTCCCAACTCAATGCGACCGAAATTTACCATTAACCATTACGGCCAACGTTTTAAACTATGGAATATGAGCACTCATCTACCATCGTTACCCGATACTAGCCTAGCCGCTCTCTCATCACTACGGAGAGGAACTACGTACGGACAAATAGAAAAGGAAGGGCTTTCGCACATTCACGCTGTCCGCAAGTTTCACCGCTTTATCTATGTACGCCAATTCACCTTTCTCACGGACCATAAGCCATCCTTGACCATCTTCAGATCGAAGAAAGGGTTCCCGCATACTGGGCGAATCGCCTACAATGCTGGAGATTCACACTGCGCGCCTACGATTTCGACCTCGAGTATTGAAACACTATCAGCTTCGGAAGAGCCGACTCACTTTCTCACCTGATTTCTGCTCAGTCGCCACCGGAAGGAGACGTCATGATCGCCAAAATCGTCACAGACGTCAAAGCCATCTTCCAAGACAATGTCAGCTGCCTACCGGTCGCTGCTGAAGATGTAGCACCTGACACCGCTCAAACGACAGCCTACGCCAAGTCCTGGACCACGTCTTCCACAACAATTGGCCGAAGAAGCATCAGCAACCGTTGCCAATTATGCCGACCTGCGCAACGACCTTTCAATGCAACAAGGATGCCTACTCTTCTGGGCCGCATCATCATCCCGCCTGCACTCTAGACAACTGTTATGGAAGCATTCAAAGTAGGTTATTCAGGATTCAATCGAATGAAGGCCCTCGCTCGCAGCCACGTGTTTTGAACTAAGATCAACAACGACTTGAAGAAGCTTCTTTGTACCTGCACTGCCTGCCAGGGACCCGCCAAGTCACCCGTCAAGAACACACTATTATGTAGTCTCGCCCTGATGCGCCATGGAGCCGAATCCATATTGATTTCGCCGGCCCAGTTTAGCTAATCCCTTACTTGTGGTGATTCACAGATTTCGGAACCCAGTTCACCTCCTATGAGTTGCAGGACTTCTGCCGAAACAATGGAATCAATCCGGTCACCGTCGTTTCATACTCAGTCGATTGGGCAGGCCAAACCGGAACCTTTTTCGGCATCTTCAAAGGCTCAATCGCAAAGATTAAAAGCAAAGGACCGGCCGTGGATGCCTCACACACATTTCTCTTCACCAATGAGAATACGCACCGCATCACCCGGTGGACGATCTCCCGCAGAAAGCTTAATTGGTAGACGCCTCTGCAGCATGCTGGGCTTGCTGAAGCCTAGCCATGCGCCAGAATCTAAGTCAGATATCGCTTTGGAGATGCATTTCACTCAACGACATGGTGCCAAATCGAAGAAGTTCAAACCAGATGTCTTGTCTTCACTCGCGACTGCCGCTCCGGGCAACCCAGATGATCTCCCAAACATCGACGACACGGTCGTACGCTAAACGACGTGTGAGTCACAAGATCTACCTGGAAGCGCCACGCCAATCAACTACGCACAGGAGATCCGTTGGGAAAAACAATCGATGTGACAGACGCATTCAACATGCCGTTCAATTTCTCACCAGACTCACCTTCGAAGACGTCTTCCGCACTAGCGTCATTTTCAGGAGCCCTAACAGTCCCGCTCACGACAACGACGACGAGAATGACGAAAGATAGACTCAAAGATGTTCGGAACACCCTTTCTGTCATGGAATGGAGCGTCAAGGATCTGTTAAAAGAAAAGAATCAAATCATAACAATGAATGGTGTGAGAGAAGGTCAATGGCTTCCTCCTCATAAATGCGGCAGCAATTCTCGATTTAACAGTTTATTTCAATGTTTTTCTCAAACATGTTCGAATCACTTCTATTGACAGCAAAAAGGAGCGTCAAGGATCTGTTAAAAGAAAAGAATCAAATCCCAACAATGAATGGTGTGAGAGAAGGTCAATGGCTTTCTCCTCATGAATGCGGCAGCAATTCCCGATTTAACAGTTTATTTCAATGTTTTTCTCAAACCTGTTCGAATCACTTCTATTGTCGCAAAGAGG
The DNA here is from genome assembly GCA_000469685.2 of Haemonchus contortus. Classification (NCBI taxonomy): domain Eukaryota; kingdom Metazoa; phylum Nematoda; class Chromadorea; order Rhabditida; family Trichostrongylidae; genus Haemonchus; species Haemonchus contortus. The sequence goes on along the minus strand of LS997567.1, from coordinate 24,255,705 downwards.
AGCGTCAAGGATCTGTTAGAAGGAAAGATTTAAATACCAACAATTAATGGTGAGAGAAAAGGTCCATGGCCTCCTCATCATCAATGCGGCAGCAATTCTCAATTTAACAGTTTGTTTCAATTGTTTTCTCAAACGTGTTCGAATCACTTTTATTGACAGAAAAAGGAGCGTTAAGGATCTGTTAAAAGAAAAGAATCAAATCCCAACAATGAATGGTGCAAGAGGTCAATGGCCTTCTCCTCATGAATGCGGCATTCTCAAACCTGTTCGAATCACTTCTATTGTCGCAAAAAGGAGCGTCAAGGATCTGTTAAAAGAAAAGAATCAAATCCCAACAATGAATGGAGCAAGAGGTCAATGGCCTTCTCCTCATGAATGCGGCAGCAATCTCGATTTATCAGTTTTTATCAAATGTTTTCTCAAACATGTTTCGAATCACTTCCATTGACACAAAGAGGAGCGTCAAGGATCTGGTAAAAGAAAAGAATCAAATATCAACAATGAATGGTGCAAGAGGTCAATGGCCTTCTCCTCATGAATGCGGCAGCAATTCTCGATTTAACAGTTTATTTCAATGTTTTTCTCAAACGTGTTCGAATCACTTCTATTGACACAAAAAGGAGCGTCAAGGATCTGTTAAAAGAAAAGAATCAAATCCCAACAATGAATGGTGGAGAGAAGGTCAATGGCTTTCTCCTCATGAATGCGGCAGCAATTCCCGATTTAACAGTTTATTTCAATGTTTTTCTCAAACCTGTTCGAATCACTTCTATTGTCGCAAAGAGGAGCGTCAAGGATCTGTTAGAAGGAAAGATTTAAATACCAACAATTAATGGTGAGAGAAGAAGTCCATGGCCTCCTCATCATGAATGCGGAGCAATTCTCAATTTATCAGTTTGTTCAATTTTTTCTCAAACGTGTTCGAATCACTTTTATTGACAGAAAAAGGAGCCGTTAAGGATCTGTTAAAAGAAAAGAATCAAATCCCAACAATGATGGTGCGAGAGAGGTCAATGGCTTTCTCCTCATGAATGCGGCAGCAATTCCCAGATTTAACAGTTTATTTCAATGTTTTTGCTCAAACATGTTCGAATCATTTTATTGACAGAAAAGGAGCGTAAGGATCTTGTTAAAGAGAAAGAATCAAATCCCAACAATAATGGTGTGAAGAAGGTCAATGGCTTCTCCTCATGAATGCGGCAGCATTCCCGATTTAACAGTTTATTTCAATGTTTTTCTCAAACCTGTTCGAATCACTTCTATTGTCGCAAAGAGGAGCGTCAAGGATCTGTTAAGAAGGAAAGATTAAATACCAACAATTAATGGTGAGAGAAGAAGGTCCATGGCTTCCTCATCATGAATGCGGCAGCAATTCTCGATTTAACAGTTTATTTCAATGTTTTTCTCAAACGTGTTCGAATCACTTTTATTGACAGAAAAAGGAGCGTTAAGGATCTGTTAAAAGAAAAGAATCAAATCCCAACAATGAATGGTGCGAGAGAAGGTCAATGGCTTTCTCCTCATGAATGCGGCAGCAATTCCCGATTTAACAGTTTATTTCAATGTTTTTCTCAAACGTGTTCGAATCACTTCTATTGACAGCAAAAAGGAGCGTCAAGGATCTGTTAAAAGAAAAGAATCAAATCCCAACAATGAATGGTGTGAGAGAAGGTCAATGGCTTTCTCCTCATGAATGCGGCAGCAATTCCCGATTTAACAGTTTATTTCAATGTTTTTCTCAAACATGTTCGAATCACTTTTATTGACAGAAAAAGGAGCGTTAAGGATCTGTTAAAAGAAAAGAATCAAATCCCAACAATGAATGGTGTGAGAGAAGGTCAATGGCTTTCTCCTCATGAATGCGGCAGCAATTCCCGATTTAACAGTTTATTTCAATGTTTTTCTCAAACCTGTTCGAATCACTTCTATTGTCGCAAAGAGGAGCGTCAAGGATCTGTTAGAAGGAAAGATTTAAATACCAACAATTAATGGTGAGAGAAGAAGTCCATGGCCTCCTCATCATGAATACGGCAGCAATTCTCAATTTAACAGTTTGTTTCAATGTTTTTCTCAAACGTGTTCGAATCACTTTTATTGACAGAAAAAGGAGCGTTAAGGATCTGTTAAAAGAAAAGAATCAAATCCCAACAATGAATGGTGCGAGAGAAGGTCAATGGCTTTCTCCTCATGAATGCGGCAGCAATTCCCGATTTAACAGTTTATTTCAATGTTTTCTCAAACATGTTCGAATCACTTTTATTGACAGAAAAAGGAGCGTTAAGGATCTGTTAAAAGAAAAGAATCAAATCCCAACAATGAATGGTGTGAGAGAAGGTCAATGGCTTTCTCCTCATGAATGCGGCAGCAATTCCCGATTTAACAGTTTATTTCAATGTTTTTCTCAAACCTGTTCGAATCACTTCTATTGTCGCAAAGAGGAGCGTCAAGGATCTGTTAGAAGGAAAGAATTAAATACCAACAATTAATGGTGAGAGAAGAAGTCCATGGCCTCCTCATCATGAATACGGCAGCAATTCTCAATTTAACAGTTTGTTTCAATGTTTTTCTCAAACGTGTTCGAATCACTTTTATTGACAGAAAAAGGAGCGTTAAGGATCTGTTAAAAGAAAAAGAATCAAATCCCAACAATGATTGGTGCGAGAGAAGGTCAATGGCTTTCTCCTCATGAATGCGGCAGCAATTCCCGATTTAACAGTTTATTTCAATGTTTTTCTCAAACGTGATCGAATCACTTCTATTGACACAAAAAGGAGCGTCAAGGATCAGGCAAAAGAAAAGAATAAAATCCCAACAATGAATGGAGCAAGAGCTCAATGGCCTTCTCCTCAGGAATGCGGCAGCAACTCTCGATATGTCGGTTTTTGTCAAAGATAGACTCAAACGTGATCGAAACAGTTCTCCTGACACAAAGAGGTGCGCCAAGGATCTGTTAAAAGAAAAGAATCAAATCCCAACAATGAATGGTGTGAGGGAAGGTCAATGGCTTTCTCCTCATGAATGCGGCAGCAATTCCCGATTTAACAGTTTATTTCAATGTTTTTCTCAAACATGTTCGAATCACTTTTATTGACAGAAAAAGGAGCCGTAAGGATCTGTTAAAAGAAAAAAGATCAAATCCCAACAATGAATGGTGTGAGAGAAGGTCAATGGCTTTCTCCTCATGAATGCGGCAGCAATTCCCGATTTAACAGTTTATTTCAATGTTTTTCTCAAACCTGTTCGAATCACTTCTATTGTCGCAAAGAGGAGCGTCAAGGATCTGTTAGAAGGAAAGATTTAAATACCAACAATTAATGGTGAGAGAAGAAGTCCATGGCCTCCTCATCATGAATACGGCAGCAATTCTCAATTTAACAGTTTGTTTCAATGTTTTTCTCAAACGTGTTCGAATCACTTTTATTGACAGAAAAAGGAGCGTTAAGGATCTGTTAAAAGAAAAAGAATCAAATCCCAACAATGATTGGTGCGAGAGAAGGTCAATGGCTTTCTCCTCATGAATGCGGCAGCAATTCCCGATTTAACAGTTTATTTCAATGTTTTTCTCAAACCTGTTCGAATCACTTCTATTGACGCAAAGAGGAGCGTCAAGGATCTGTTAGAAGGAAAGATTAAATACCAACAATTAATGGTGAGAGAAGGTCAATGGCCTCCTCCTCATGAATGCGGCAGCAATTCTCGATTTAACAGTTTATTTCAATGTTTTTCTCAAACCTGTTCGAATCACTTCTATTGACGCAAAGAGGAGCGTCAAGGATCTGTTAGAAGAAAAGAATCAAATCCCAACAATTGAATGGTGTGAGAAAGGTCAATGGCTTCCTCCTCATAAATGCGGCAGCAATTCTCGATTTAACAAGTTTATTTCAAATGTAGTATCTCAAACATGTTCGAAATCACTTCTGATTGACACAAAAAGGAGCGTCAAGGATCTGTTAAAAGAAAAGAATCAAATCCCAACAATGAATGGTGCAAGAGAAGGTCAATGGCCTTCTCTCATGAATGCGGCAGCAATTCTCGATTTAACAGTTTATTTTCAATGTTTTCTCAAACATGTTCGAATCACTTCTATTGACAAAAAAGGAGCGTCAAGGATCTGTTAAAAGGAAAGAATCAAATCCTAACAATGAATGGTGTGAGAGAAGGTCAATGGCTTTCTCCTCATGAATGCGGCAGCAATTCCCGATTTAACAGTTTATTTCAATGTTTTTCTCAAACGTGTTCGAATCACTTCTATTGACACAAAAAGGAGCGTCAAGGATCTGTTAAAAGAAAAGAATCAAATCCCAACAATGAATGGAGCAAGAGCTCAATGGCCTTCTCCTCATGAATGCGGCAGCAACTCTCGATATGTCAGTTTTTATCAAAGATAGTCTCGAACATGTTCGAAGCAGTTTTCCTGACACAAAGAGGAGCGCCAAGGATCTGTTAAAAGAAAAGAATCAAATCCCAACAATGAATGGTGTGAGGAAGGTCAATGGCTTTCTCCTCATGAATGCGCAGCAATTCTCAATTTAACAGTTTGTTTCAATGTTTTTCTCAAACGTGTTCGAATCACTTTTATTGACAGAAAAAAGGGAGCGTTCAAGGATCTGTTAGAA
>LS997567.1:24053376-24236162 GCA_000469685.2 Haemonchus contortus | reverse complement strand
TGATGCGAGAGAAGGTCAATGGCCTCATATTCCATGAATGCGGCAGCAGTTTTCGATTTATCACTTTTTTTTCAATGTTATACTCAAATATGCTCGAAACACCCATAATGTTATATAAAAGGAGCGTCAAGGATCTGTTAGAAGAAAAGAATCGAATCCTAACCATAAATGATGCGAGAGAAGGTCAATGGCCTTCTATTCATGAATGCGGCAGCAGTTTTCGATTTATCACTTTTTTTCAATATTGTACTCAGACATGTTAGAAGCACTGCATCTGTTATGAAAAAGGAGCGTCAAGGATCCGTTAAATGATAAGAATCGAATACCAGCAATGAATGATGCGAGAGAACGCCAATAGCCCTCTCCACATGAATGCGGCAGCAATTTTCGATTTCTCGGTTTTTTTCAAGGTTATACTCAAATATGCTCGAAACACCCATACTGCTAAATAAAAGCAGCGTCAAGGATATGTTAGAAGAAAAGAATCGAGTCCTAACCATAAATGATGCGAGAGAAGGTTAATGGCCTTCTATTCATGAATGCGGCAGCAATTTTCGATTTATCTGTTTTTTCCAATGTTATACTCAAATATGATCGGAACACCCATACTGCTATATAAAAGCAGCGTCAAGGATATGTTAGAAGAAAAGAATCGAGTCCTAACCATAAATGATGCGAGAGAAGGTTAATGGCCTTCTATTCATGAATGCGGCAGCAGTTTTCGATTTATCACTTTTTTTCAATATTGTACTCAGACATGTTAGAAGCACTGCATCTGTTATGAAAAAGGAGCGTCAAGGATCCGTTAAATGATAAGAATCGAATACCAGCAATGAATGATGCAAGAGAAGGTTAATGGCCTTCTATTCATGAATGCGGCAGCAGTTTTCGATTTATCACTTTTTTTCAATATTGTACTCAGACATGTTAGAAGCACTGCATCTGTTATGAAAAAGGAGCGTCAAGGATCCGTTAAATGATAAGAATCGAATACCAGCAATGAATGATGCGAGAGAACGCCAATAGCCCTCTCCACATGAATGCGGCAGCAATTTTCGATTTCTCAGTTTTTTTCAAGGTTATACTCAAATATGCTCGAAACACCCATACTGCTAAATAAAAGCAGCGTCAAGGATATGTTAGAAGAAAAGAATCGAGTCCTAACCATAAATGATGCGAGAGAAGGTTAATGGCCTTCTATTCATGAATGCGGCAGCAGTTTTCGATTTATCACTTTTTTTCAATATTGTACTCAGACATGTTAGAAGCACTGCATCTGTTATGAAAAAGGAGCGTCAAGGATCCGTTAAATGATAAGAATCGAATACCAGCAATGAATGATGCGAGAGAACGCCAATAGCCCTCTCCACATGAATGCGGCAGCAATTTTCGATTTCTCAGTTTTTTTCAAGGTTATACTCAAATATGCTCGAAACACCCATACTGCTAAATAAAAGCAGCGTCAAGGATATGTTAGAAGAAAAGAATCGAGTCCTAACCATAAATGATGCGAGAGAAGGTTAATGGCCTTCTATTCATGAATGCGGCAGCAGTTTTCGATTTATCACTTTTTTTCAATATTGTACTCAGACATGTTAGAAGCACTGCATCTGTTATGAAAAAGGAGCGTCAAGGATCCGTTAAATGATAAGAATCGAATACCAGCAATGAATGATGCGAGAGAACGCCAATAGCCCTCTCCACATGAATGCGGCAGCAATTTTCGATTTCTCAGTTTTTTTCAAGGTTATACTCAAATATGCTCGAAACACCCATACTGCTAAATGAAAGCAGCGTCAAGGATATGTTAGAAGAAAAGAATCGAGTCCCAACCATAAATGATGCGAGAGAAGGTTAATGGCCTTCTATTCATGAATGCGGCAGCAGTTTTCGATTTATCACTTTTTTCAATATTGTACTCAGACATGTTAGAAGCACTGCATCTGTTATGAAAAAGGAGCGTCAAGGATCCGTTAAATGATAAGAATCGAATACCAGCAATGAATGATGCGAGAGAACGCCAATACCCCTCTCCACATGAATGCGGCAGCAATTTTCGATTTCTCAGTTTTTTTCAAGGTTATACTCAAATATGCTCGAAACACCCATACTGCTAAATAAAAGGAGCTCAAGGATATGTTAGAAGAAAAGAATCGAGTCCTAACCATAAATGATGCGAGAGAAGGTTAGTGGCCTTCTATTCATGAATGCGGCAGCAGTTTTCGATTTATCATTTTTTTTTCAATGTTATACTCAAACATGCTCGAATCACCCATAATGTTATATAAAAGGAGCTCAAGGATATGTTAGAAGATAAGAATCGAATCCTAACCATAAATGATGCGAGAGAAGGTCAATGGCCTTCTATTCATGAATGCGGCAGCAATTTTCGATTTATCTGTTTTTTCCAATGTTATACTCAAATATGATCGGAACACCCATACTGTTATATAAAAGCAGCGTCAAGGATATGTTAGAAGAAAAGAATCGAGTCCTAACCATAAATGATGCGAGAGAAGGTCAATGGCCTTCTATTCATGAATGCGGCAGCAGTTTTCGATTTATCACTTTTTTTTCAATGTTATACTCAAATATGCTCGAAACACCCATAATGTTATATAAAAGGAGCTCAAGGATGTGTTAGAAGAAAAGAATCGAATCCTAACCATAAATGATGCGAGAGAACGCCAATAGCCCTCTCCACATGGATGCGGCAGCAATTTTCGATTTCTCAGTTTTTTTCAAGGTTATACTCAAATATGCTCGAATCACCCATAATGTTATATAAAAGGAGCTCAAGGATATGTTAGAAGAAAAGAATCGAATCCTAACCATAAATGATGCGAGAGAAGGTCAATGGCCTTCTATTCATGAATGCGGCAGCAATTTTCGATTTCTCAGTTTTTTTTTCAATGTTATACTCAAACATGCTCGAATCACCCATAATGTTATATAAAAGCAGCTCAAGGATATGTTAGAAGAAAAGAATCGAATCCTAACCATAAATGGTGCGAGAGAAGGTTAATGGCCTTCTATTCATGAATGCGGCAGCCGTTTTCGATTTATCACTTTTTTTTCAATGTTATACTCAAACATGCTCGAATCACCCATAATGTTATATAAAAGGAGCTCAAGGATATGTTAGAAGAAAAGAATCGAGTCCTAACTATGAATGATGCAAGAGAAGGTCAACGCTCTCTCCACATGAACGCAGCAGCGCTTTTCGATTTATCAGTTCTTTCCAATGTTATACTCAAACATGCTCGAAACACCCATCCTGTTATATAAAAGGAGCGTCAAGGATATGTTAGAAGAAAAGAATCAAACCATAACAATGAATGACGCGACGAAGCCTCAATTTTTTCTCCACATTAATGCGGCAGCAATTCTGAAATTTTCTGATTTTTATCAACGTCAGACTGATTCTTGCTTCTAACACTTCTTTTAATATCATGAAAGACCTCCGTTGATCTCTGAGCATAGACGATTTGATTCAAGCCACGGATGATGCGACAAAGTATAAATGGTCCCCTCCACATGAATACGGCGATCAAGTCTAAAATTATCGGTTTTTTTTTCGATGTCAGGCTGAATCATATTTTAAGCACTTCCTGACGTTAAGGAGGATCAATGATCTGTGAGCACAGACAAATAAGTCCAAACAATGAACGATGTGAGAGAATCTCAATTGTCTTATCCACATGAATGCATCAGCATTTCTAAAATTATCTGTTTCTTTTTCCAATGCTAGAGCCAAATATGTTCAAACTCTACTTTAGATCTAGAAAATGTGCGTCTTGAATCTGTTAGCAGGAAAGAATTAAATCCAAAAAGTGAGTGATGCGACAAACCTAAATAGTTTCCTTCACCTGAGTGGGGCAGTAATTCAAAACTATCTGTTTCTTATCTATGTCAGACTCAAACGTGTTTAGTAAACTTTTTCTGATATAAAAAGTATCTTCTAGAAGCTGTTATCAGAGGAGACACTCTACAAACCATGAGGCATGCGTGAGACATGCGATGGTCTCCTCCATATTGGAGTGGCAGCATTTCTGAATTTTTTTGTTTTTTATGTCAGGCCCAATCACGTTGGACACACTATTTCTTATATGAAAGAAGAACGTCAGTGGCCTATTAGCATAGACGATTGAATTCAAACAATGAGGAACCCGACAGAGCTCAGTGGTCTCCTTCACATGAGTACGGTTGCGAGTCTAAATTTTCTGTTTTCTTTTCAATCTCAGGATTAAACAGGTTTAGAATACTTTTTCTGCTGTAAAAAAAAGAGCGTTTAGAATCTGTTAGCAGAAAAGAATTATTTTGAATAGTGAAAGATAGAAGCCGAAATCAGTGGTGTGCTTCACATGAGTTCAGAAACTATTCTGTTGTGGTATCTGTCCTTTCTCAATCTCTCACTCAAACATGTTCAGTTAGCTTTCTCTGATATAAAACTGGGACGCCAATGATCTTTCTCCACAGGAGGATTGATTCATCAAAGAATGAGAGGGATAGAGTAACCCAACTATTCTATAGTTATCCCTTTTTTTTCAAGTGTGATACTCGAACATTTTCAGAGCCTTTTTTGTTATATTTGAAAAGAGTGTCAACATCTTTTTCGAAAGCGATATCCAAGTTATCTTCCAAACAAAGTATCCTCTAAACCGTGAAACGGTAACGCAGATGGCAAGAAACCATCATGAGTGTTCGGGGTAGAAGTGCACCACTACTCGTTTATGCGAAGCGATGCATGATTACTACACTGGTGTGCAAAACTTAGGGACGGAAGTAACTTTCGATTACTGAACCTCTGTCAGACGACAGAGTTCGATGAAATTCATACCATAGCAATAGACGATCATTACAATATTGCACAGGAAGCAACTAGCCGAAAATCGAAATAGGACGAGCAAATAAGACTTTTTTATTGAAAGGTACCGATTACACATAGTTCCTCACAACTTATCTTAGTACTTCAAAAGAAGCGACGCGGATCGTAATGGGGTGTGTGATCACCACGGACAGCAGTAAATGCTCTGTAACGCGATCCCATAATTTCCACGAGGTTGGAAATGAGTTATCGTGGTAGGGCATTCCACTCCTCTATCAGCACAATTGACAATTGCTGGATGGTCAGTGGTGCATTTGGACGTGCTGCAATGCCTCTACCCAGTGCATCCTACACGTGCTCGCTGGGATTCAGGTCGGGGGAACGGGCAGGCCACCCCATTCGCTGAATAACCTCTTGTGTCAAGTGCTCTTTCACCTGAGCTGTTCGATGCGGTCGCGCACTGTTATCCATAAAAATGATTTAAGGGCTCACTGCAGCACTGAAAAGATACACATCAGGGAGGGGTTCCTTTTCACAGTAACGCCGACTGTTAAGGGTCCCACGCTCAGAAATCTGGAGGTAAGTACGGTTACGAAGCATGATGCCTCCCCATACCATAACACTTCGACCACCAGAACGGTCAAGTTCCACAACGTTTCTGAGAGATGTACGTGCCCCCACCTCTGGCCATGACAGTGCGTCCAGAATCACTACTCAGACTGAATCTGCTCCCATTCGAAATAAGCAAACGGCCCCATTTCTCATCAGTCCGTTCGCTACGCTCCTGGCACCACCCTAAACGGTCTCGCCGATTCGCGAGGATCAAAGGAACACTACGTAGCGGTCGTCGGGCGAAGAGACCGCAACGGTGCAGCCGTCGTGCCACTGTAGTGCGTGGGATGGCTTGCTTTGAAATCCTGTTATAAGACATTGCAATCAAAGAAGCTGACTGACGTGGATCTTTTCTTGCCTGCTGCACAATGTAGTGGTCATAACTTGGTGCAGTTGTTCTTGGTTGACCACCTCCGCTCCTTCGTGCAGCAGTATCAGAGGTTCGGAATGCTCTCCGTGCACGTGAAACAACGCTGTGAGCGATACCACGTTCCTGGGCTGCACTCGTCATAGTTCGGCCTTTTTCGAGTTTCTCGATGATCCTTCCTCGTGCCAGATTATCCAGACGATGTCTGCGGGATAAGATGTATAGAAGGATAACACCACAGTACTTGGTAGCTACTGGCTGATTGACAAAAAAAAATTCTTTCATACCTCTCACCTGCCTCGATTTGTGCGGGTAGCCATATTTCTCGCTTTATTTGAACTACTCCTCCACGAAGGGATGTCTAACTCCCTGTGCATAGCCGTCATAGGTCTGGCAATATAATCCCACACTTTCACTTATTTCCACCCAGTCCACAATGTTTTATGTTACATTATCAATTTCGTCCCTAAGCTTTGCACACCAGTGTATTTCCAGTGCTCCTCAGTGTGAGGGAAGGCTATAGATAGCCAATATTGAGGGTGAAAGCGTTTTGCAAGAGCTCAGGACACTTTATGCAGAAAGAGCTCAACCATCAACCACTTGCAACCTCATGTTACCTCTGCGGATTCGCCGTTGCCGACTGCGCTAACGCTTCGCGGTCTAGAGAGTACTTGGTTTGCTTATACGCAACAAAATGGAATAACACAGAAAAAATGATTCCGTTACCTTGTCCTCAAAATTCTTTCGCATGTTTGAAACCCAGATCTGTCCCCAGCATTTGTAAATATGTATTCATGACAGTATCCATTTTACTTTGAATGGCCAAAGTGAAAACTCGGTCGGAAACAGAAGAGGCTCTTTTGCCAAGAAGTCGTCTGCTATTACAACAATCGCGGCCTGCCATTCCATTCGAAATCGTTTCGGTGACTTCGTATCTACCCTGTTTGTTCTGTTTGTTCACGGGTCGCATTTGGGAAGGTTGCGTAACCTTCTTTTCTTATATCTGACCAATCATAACCAAATTAAAATGCTCTTCACAGTGATGGCTTCTCTCGAGTTTCTCCATGAACAACCAAGGAGGGGAAAAGCGGGTATCAAGAGCTCCCGATAAAATCGACCAAAAAACAGACTTCTGTATAAGACATAGGGAGAAGCCTTCTAGGAAGACAACGATGAAGTGGCCAACTGGGTGCTCACTATCGATACAATCAAGCTAAGGTGGACTGCTGCAGAGCTTTTTTGATCATAGAAACGTTGTCCATCTTCGTACCTTCCAAAGTATCTGGTTGTTGCGTAACTAATACGCACGTGCAGCTTCTGCCGAAACTTTGTTATCAAATATTGAGCACACATTATTGCACACTTCATCTGCCGTTGCTTTCCATCATTTATTCCCATTGCTTCAGCGATGTCCTTCTCCCAAAACCTCATAGACTACTATAAGAAAAGCTCTCAAATGCAGGATTCTGGGCAACAATATCATTAAAACCTACGAGTCCCCTTCACTGAGGGATCTCTTCCCCTGCGGACTCCCAGCCAGTTAGCGACGAGGCTACGTAGGGCGTACACAAGTGGCGGAGAGTAAATCGCCGAACAAAAGCCGCCAATACTTGCCCAGTGACGCAGGTGGATTAGGGGATGGACTCCTTGATTCTGCTGTGCTGGCACATATACCTTCTGTTTCTCGCAGGTGCATCTACGCATACGTGCATGGAAAGTCTATGGGCATCCTGCCTATCGATTCAGCCGAACACTTGCGTTCGAGTAATTGGGAAGTATCTGGGAGGCGATTCGGGGCCTCTCTTCCACTTCGGGGTAGCCTGGCTACCTCCGGAGTCAACCCTGCCCCCACGTCAGAGCCTGGCAGGCTACACGTTAGGTATCCACTTGCCAAAAACAGTAACACAAATGGGCCCCACTCCCCTGAGCCTTAGGAAGCCCCCACTACGGCAGCGTTGGGGTAGGACCGCTCGAGAGAAGGTGCTAAAATTTCGGGCCAAAACAGGCTGCTCAAAAGAAGGATTAAGATTACGATCTGTACTTTCAACGCACGGACGCTTGCATAGGAAGCGTGAATAGAAGATCTGACTATGCAAACTAGGAAGATCAAGTACGACGTCATTGGACTGACCGAAATGAGAAGGCATGTATGGCACACTGTATTTGAGACTGGAGAAGAACTCTCTCGGAATATGTGACAGCAGGTGCCCTCGTCGATACGCATTCGGCCATGAACATCGATTCGCATAAAAGCTCAACACCCTGGAAGTTTCCTGGTACGGATCGAAAGTTTGAGAATCAAGAAAATGTGGATCAACCCTAGCTCTAACCATCTTCGTTGCCTACTTCCGCACCAATATCAAGCTACGAAGAAGAGGAGTTGGAAGCCTTTTATACGGATTTGGAAAGACTCTACAGAGATTACCTCGTTGAGATCACCGGCTGTGACCTCGAAGAAAGTATGGTCTTCTCTGTAGAGATCTCAAGATTGGCCCTAGAAAAGCGGCTGAAGGGTTCCACCTTGGTACTCACGGAATGGAATAGAATGAGCAGGGTGAAAGGCTGTTCGAGTCTATCATGTCGACCCACAGCATCTATGGTAACTCCCACTTCCAGAGGTTCTCTCATTCCCAATGGACATGGCAGTCCACTGGGGGGACAGTTCCAAGACAGATGCAATAGACCACATCATTTCCAATCGGAGATTTTGCCTGACTGACGTCGCTGTTGTTCCGGAGTTCTACACAAGATCGGACCATCGTCTTCTCCGCGCTAGAATCCGTTTTTAAATGCTAGGAGAAAGATTTGCAAAGTTGAGGAGACGAAACCCTAAGACTGTTGTCAACTGGGACCTTCGCTTGACTTGTCAGTTTGTGGGAAGATTCCGTTATTGACGACATCGATGAAGACTACAATCAGCACATTGAACGCCTTCACAATAGTGCTACGAAAGCACAGAGTCTTCAGATAAGCAAGAGCCGACTTTCAGCAAGACTCGAGCTCATGCGCCAGCGTGGAATCGCGCGAGTTGCAAGCAGTCATTAACAAACGTTCGAACTTGCGAAGCTGTGCAGAGAAGCGACAAAGGAAGCTCTGGGAGAGAGAAGAGGAGTAGTTATGAACGAAGCCGCCGAGACCGGAAAGAGCATTTGCAAAGCCAAACGGAGCTCTGCGAATTACACGACCTAGATGACTTCCTTCGTCGTCCTGACGGGACGGTTACTGAATCTCGAAGGGCAATGGGCAAGGTCATCTGCGACTTCTACTCGCATCTCTTTGACAGCCATGTCTACTTGCCTACCCACCATCTTGGACAAGACGAATATACTGCTCCTTCGGCTCTCCCTTCCGAAATTCGAGATGCCATCACGCCGGCGAAGAAGTGTACGGCGCCCGGTCCCGATGGTATCAAACCAGAACATCTGAAGAGTCCTCCACCAGCTATCTCCAGAACTCTGGCTAGGCTCTTCACGCGATACCTGTCGGAGTACAAAGTACCCACGTCGTTGGAAATTAGAAAGACTGTGTTGCTGTGTAGAAAGGGAGATCCAGACGATATTGGCAATTATCGCCCAATTAGTCCGCTGTCTGTAATATTAGATGAAGGGCAGCCATGCGAGCAAGCAGAGTCTCGTATACGGTTCAGCACAAGCGATCATATTCACCCTCTTACAAGACACATTGAAGTATCGCGAGAGTACAAAATGCCGTTATGTCATATTTCTGTCTTTATGCTTACACAGTAAGCCTACGTGTGGCAATCGCAATCTTGCGCAAACGGCGAGATTACCTGCGATTTCTAACGCGTAGCAAGGCTGGTGCACCGATCCACAGTATGCGCAATAATACTCCATTCAAAATTACGCTTTAATTTCCAGAACTTACGCTCCTAGAGTGAAGTATTAGATTCTGCGTAAGGGAGACAGAGCGGCATGCCGAAAAACAAAAGCACACAAAGTAAGTTGTTAACATGAAGTGTCTCCAAGGGCCCAAAAGAGAGACCGCACGGACGAGCGACCCCCTAAACGCAAGGCGTACTAATGATCAAAGGAGGCCAGAAACTGATCGCGCGGGGGAGCGAAAGTATCGAGTAGGGTGGCTCAGTAAGTTAGGTATTTGACTCGTTTGCTCGTCTAAGGTGAGGTCTCCCCTCATCTCTGATATTCTCTGTGTGGCCTCTGTGGCCGGTTCATCCCTTTGTGACCGACCTTTCATTGAGGGTCTGTGTGGCCGTAGCCGAGGGGAGGATCTAGGTGACCCAGATGGTCGGAGGGCCATAGCGGCCAAATCTAGCCTAAGTGGCAGGAATAGTGTAGCGGCATTAGTGGCCGAGATCTCGAAACCAGCGTAGGTCCCTAGGTATCCCTTAGGGGCAAGTTGGTTTGGTAGTACACGACACGGGAACCAGCACGAGTGTGTTCAGGGGAACGCCGGAGCGCACTCTCTCTCTTCGACTAACCCGCGAAGCCAAGTTCTCTGTAGGACTCCATCTGACCTTTGTTTGTATTTTTTGCCGTTGCACTGCGTTTATTGTTCTGTTGTATCTTTTTTCGTAATAAATTACCCTTCATTCTTCTCGTACGTGCTATTCAGTGGTGCACTCCAACATTACCTCTTTCACGACTGTTGATTTTTGTGCACAGAAGAGAATCACTTGCAGCTTCTCTCAGGATTAGCAGAAAAGCAGCCGGTCGCATGGAAAATTCGGCGTGGAAAGGCGACGGGCTGTGCTGGCTTCATGTACCGAAATTTAACAAGGGAAGGATATTTGGTCGCAGTAACCATTCAAGATGCTACATATATATTTTTTATATATGATATTATATATATATATGTATATATATATATAGTAGCGCCCGAAGGCACTCTATCAGCGAATATATATATATATATATATATATATATATATATATATATATATAGTAGCGCTCGAAGGCACTCTATCAGCGAAATGCTTCTTTAGTGATAATTTTCAGTCGTAGCTCCTTTCCTAGTGGATCTAATCACGCGAAATTTCAATATGTGTAGCATTGGTGTAGTGTGAATATTTACCACAATAAATCAGCATTTTGATCATCTTCCAAATATCCCAAAGAGCTTGAAATCAGAACCAACTGAAAATAGGGACATTGGTGCTTCTTAGATTTTTAACTCGAATAACTGCAGACGTCACAAACTTGCTTTCAGCATAGTCTACGAAAGCCTTCCCCTTTGTTATGTGGACATTGCTGCTTTGCAGTCGAATAGTGTTGGATCGTGTGAAAAATGCTTCAGTCAAATATATCAAAATTTCGTGCGATTTGCTCCACTGGGAAGAAAAGTTACGGCAAGTTAAAGTTGGCCGAATACTTTAGAGCGCCGCTATATATATATATATATATATATATATACATATATATATACATATACATATATATATATATCTGGTTTCTAACGCTCTCTCAAGGGAAGGATGCTTGGTAGCACTGACCACTCAAGGTGAGATGTATCTGTGTTCCAAATCTGCTAAACGATTCTGAGAGCAAAGTTACGGGACCAGTTCCTCCCCGTGTTATACTACTGCGATGAACGGATCACTGAGCCGAGCAAGCCCTTAACAGTGCAACGGTTGCCTAGCGGCTTGTGTGGTGAACTGCTAGGCACGACATCAATGTTTGATTCCTTGGTGCATGCCTTTGTTTTGCTTTTGAATAAAAAGTGTCTTAAATGCTTGCAAAACGTTTTTTGGGCTCAATATTGGCCAGTGAAACTTTTACCTCAACTGACCGAATATACACGCCTCTTTAACCCGAACAGCCAAGATGGTGTTTCTAGATCTTCGGCAGCTCCCTGCACTTACGGTAGAAGGCAGTTGAATGACTCATCCGACCACGGCCCTACTTGGGAGGATTACGGTCCATACATTCTACTAGTACTGTCCCCGCTTTCGAAGCGGTGATACAGGTTAACTGGCATTGTTGAAGAAATACTATGGAACAATAGCTTATCGCTTTGTCTGCACCTATGACTATCCACTAATTCTTGAGGTGAACGCCTTCTTAAGAAGCCCTTCTATGAGATTAACGTGGTGGTGCAGTGGGACATGATAGCACGGCTAGACTGAAAACCTTGAATTCGCCTACGACTTGCTTTGAAATCGTCTCCTGTCTTTGGGTCTTTGTTGTTGATTTGAAGCGTCATCCGGTTAAAATGACTGTCGTGCAGTGAGATCCTTACGTTAATTTTATGGTAAATCTTTCCAACTTGTCCGCTAATCTACGGTCCGCTTGTTTGCACTTGATAGCGGCGACCAGACAGGACATCACACTTTGTCAATGGTGGGCTAATTTTTAACAGTCCATGGCCTCTCACCCTTGCCCCTAATCTCCGTAGACGGCACTCTGGAGTGATGATACAAAACGTGTTTTTCATGTACGAGGATATGCGGCTGTTTTTGACACTCAAACTGTAAAAGGCTATGGACTCTTCTACCACCGCCATAAAACTGAAGCTCGTGGGCTGGTTCACAAAGTTGAAGGCTACGTTTCACTTCCGAACCTCACTTTCCCACAAGCGTAGTAGGTAAAGCTCGCGAAGTTATGGATCCATCGTCATTTTTATCATCAGGCGACCACAGAGGATCATTGTGATCCAATTCCACGGACTCGACTTCCTCGCAGCGGATAACGGGATTGTTTTCATATCATCGAGTAGTACGGTTCAGAAGCTCTTTATGACCGTCTCTTCTTAGATGGCGCCCACGTTACGCTCCGAGAACTAAACTCCATCAAATGCGATGGCACCGCCTCCGGGCAGAGTATTTGCTGGCACTATGCTTAAAAGCGTTTGATCCGATGAATCATTTGAAACCACCTCTCTGGAGCCCCTGAAGCCTATTTTGAGCGATTGTTTAGAATTAGAATTCCCCTTTTGTTCGAGTGAGTTCCAAACTTATTGAGACGGTGAGGGGCAAGAAAAACTTTCTCTGTGACACCTTCCCAGCGTTGCTAAAATGTGAGTTCGCTTCTTAGATGGCCAGTGTTGAGCCCAAAAATGTTCTGCAAGCGTTTAGGACATATTGTGGGAGAGTAAAACGAGACCATGCATCAAGGAACCGAACCTTGATTTCATGCCCTCCACTCCACCACACTAGCCGCTAGACAACCGTTGCACAGATAAGACTTTGCTGAGCTCGGTGATCCGTTCATTGCAGCGGTATAACGCACGGAAGAACTGGTCCCATAACTTTGTTCCCAGAATCTAGCAGATTAGCAGATAGCAGCAGTTTAGCTGATATGGAACCCAGATTTGAGATCAGCGTTTGAAACCACTTACGGCGGTATACACCTCACCTTGAATGGCCACTGCGACCAAATATCCTCCCCTTGTCAGATCTTCGTTCACAGCCTGCTGAACGACTTCGGGAACAAAGTTACGGAACCGATTCACCCCTGTTTTTCCACTCCTTATTCAATAGCCATCCCACCGCGACGGGGATATAGTGTAGACGGAGATCCTTATTCTTCATGCAACCGCAGACCTTTTCTTTCATACGCCCACTTTTGACGAAAGCGCGCATTGGAGGGAGGAGACTGCAGACACCGAGCGTACACGCCCTTTCCTGGCAGACATGCACGACACGCAGAAACTGCTTCTCCACCTGATTCTCTCGGCTAGAGAAATTTTAGTTGACAACACTCTTGTAACCTACCGTTACCCGATGTTCTGTTGACCGTTTATTGTGGACTCTGTGAGAGTTATGAACTTGGATGAACTTTCTTTTGAAATTTGAATGAGCATTGACTTATGAGCGTACTTGTTTGAATCCTACCTTTCCAGAAGTGGTGCAGTTGGATTGGTGTTGGCCAACTTCTTTAGTTGGAGACCAATCAAGCATATAACAAAGATGACAAGGGACACAGTGCCGTTCATAAAAAATCGTCGAGAGAAACTTTTCTTGTTTGTGTTTTAATCTTTCCCATCTATAAAACGCGGTTTGATTTCTTCGTCACTTTAAGGCTAACTATTCAGATTATACTCTAAGAGGTGCTCCTATCCACGTTCATCTTGCATAATAGTACTGAAGGTCACTCATCGTATATTTTTAACCAGCCAGACTTCATCAATTTGATAGCTGTGAAGAGCCAATAGAAAGACTGAAATGTTGCCTGACCCTGACCGATCCAATTGCCGGTCCCCTTCCCTAATATTAATCATATATGATTGGTGAGTTAATATTTAGGTGATTTATCCTAGGCTACTATGGCGCGCAACACTAACGTTTGAAATTCAGGAAGGGCCACGGCCGCCCTAATGAGTTTTTCACACTCACAGCTGAAAACAGGTCGTGTCTTAACGTACGTATTCTATAACTTACCGCACCGTTTCTCCTTCATTTTCATTTAGTTTATACGACTTGAAAATATAAGTTGGTCTGTGCGGAAGAAGGCTAAAAGGAATAGTACACAGATTTAAAATAATGAGCAGTGTTGTTCAATGACTATGACTGTATGTGTCCTATGACTTCAGATTTGCGTAAATATCCAGTAAATTTTCTCACACGACATTCCAAAAGCATTGCGTCCTAGAATGCGACGCATCAGGAGGGACTTATTGTACAACAATAAGTTTCGCTTCCCTGTCTACCTTTTCCGAAGAAAAAATCATGTATAGATGCAAGATGTCGTTACGTTGGAATTTGAACTGTGTGTAAGAGTATACTTCTCGTGCACTCGATCTCCGCCAGCTCGCTCAAGATGGCTCTTACTACCCAGATATTTTCAGTAGCCCCATACCGGATTGTCACCGACCGGAAGACAATTTTCCGCTTCTCGGCCATCGATGAATTCTCATGCGAGGCGTCTATTTCCGTATTATTTGCCTTCGCTACGGGAACTTTGGCGGTTTCTTGCAACTTCTGTAGGCAGTTTAGCTCCTGGACGTCGCGTCTTTTGCAACTCTTGTGATCATCTTTCTTCTGTTTCACAACTCCTTAGAATTCATCGTTCTAGAACCATGTTGCCTCGTTTCATCCTAATCCATCTGGAGTCTGTTTCGGCGTTATTGCACTCTATAGAAAGACCTCCAAAGCGTTTCTTAGTGTCTGATTTGTTTTGGGGACTTGGGAGACAGTTTCCAGTATCCCCGTTAGATTTTTTTGCTTCGGTGTAGCTTGAACTACAAAATCTTGCGCTCCGTTCTAAAGGTTTATTTTTTGAAAACTAGATGATCGTGCGCTAGGAGAAACTTAGGCTGCGAACCAGATTTTCGCCAGACAGTATATCGATATTTTGAAGCTTTCAGATCGATTTTCTTGGGAGCAATATTTGATTCCCTTTCCCCTCTGCTGCAGTAGTTTTCTTACTTGCCATTTTTGCGTAGAACATGCTGCGGTCTGCCAGATCGTAGGCTGTGGCCAAATTCCCCCTTTCCTCTTTTCCTTTCTGCCTCCTAATGGGCGCTTTCATGGTATCTGCGTAAAAACGCAGGTATATGCGTGACCAACCACCTTCACCGATTATTCCTCTGCTCACCCCCAGTATAAATTTCTCCGCGTCTTAGTGAACCGTGGCTTTTTTTAACCCATTGGCGACCGCGTCTTTTATACTGTCCTTACATTAACTTTTAAGTTCTATTTAACCGTAGTTGAAAACGAAAGATTCCTGGACCACAATGCCCAAGATTCTCTAGAGGATCGAGAGCTCAGCTTATACTTGAAAACTGAACTTGAACTTGCCATTATAAGAACACTTGATAAATAATATAAACACTACAGGAACGTGATATGGTGTGGCCCGCCAGTGGGCCACGCGGTCATCAATGGGTTAAGATGCAGTCACACGAAGGGTAATGAAAAAAGGGATACCAAGTCCAATCCAACAATCAAACTCAGTTCGTCTTGATTGCATTTGTCTAGAGAAATAAATGGAAAAACTGCGAAAGGAGAGCACAGTAAACATGTCTGTGCAAGAAAAAAATATAAGAAATGAAATTCGAAGTTCTCGAAGAAAAAATGCTCAATCTATCTTTTAAAACCACACCAGAGTTGTGACGTTGCTTGCTCATGACAACAGGTGTGAATCTTGAGAGGAGGACCTGTACAATGATTGCTTACCTACAGCACTACACTGTACAGTAACAATGGCCACAGGTCCGTTTGCAAAAGAAGCCGGATGGGAGCAAACAGACGTTTCCGATTCACTGAAGCTTTCTTCAAATCGATGATCGTAAGAGATAGCGGCCTTTTTGTACTCTCGCTATACCTCAAAGAGACTTGTGACGGTGTAGATGTAATCAATTCTGAACCTTCTCGGGGAAAAGCTTATAGATCATAGACAACCGGCA
This sequence comes from Haemonchus contortus, assembly GCA_000469685.2. Classification (NCBI taxonomy): domain Eukaryota; kingdom Metazoa; phylum Nematoda; class Chromadorea; order Rhabditida; family Trichostrongylidae; genus Haemonchus; species Haemonchus contortus. Next base: position 24,220,032 of record LS997567.1, on the reverse strand, counting down.
AATTGGGCGACAATTGCTAAAGTCGTCTGGATCCCCTTCTTATACGGCAACAAGGTCTTGCTAGTTTTCCATGATCTGGGCAGTTTGCATTTCGACAGGTGAAGCGTGAAGGATCGGGCCAGAATTTTGACAATGACCGGGGGAATGCTCTAAGATGTTCTGGTTTGATCCTTTCGGGACCGAGCGCCGTACACTTCATCGACGTGGTGGCATGTCGTATTTCTAAAGGGAGAACTGAAGGAATGCCATATCCGTCTTGCCTAAGATGCTAGGTAGGCAGGTAGAAGGGATCGGGGTAGAAGTCGCAGATGACCTTCTACACTGCTCTTCGAGATGCATCAAGTGTTTCGTCAAGACGACGGATGGAAGTCATCTTTGTCTTATAATTGACGGAGCTTCGGCGGGCTTTGAGCATGCTCTCCCCAGCCTCGGCTTCAGTCGAGACTGCTGCTCTTCTCTCTTTCAAATCTTTCTTCATCGCTTCTCTGTATAGCTTCGCAATTTCTTACGATAGCTGGTTATTGCCTGCAGCTCGCGCGATTCTACGTTGGCGCAAAAGCTCGAGACTTTTCAAGGAGAGACGTTTCATGGCATCTTTGAGGCTCCGCTTTTCTGGCGCTATCGTGAAGATGTTCGCTCGCCAGCGAAGCAAAGTTGACAACAGTCTTAGCGCTTCGTTTCCTGAGCTTTGCAGCTCTCTCTCCACACGCTGAAAAGCGGAATTAGCGCGGAGAAGACGATGGCCTGATCCCGTGTAGAACTTTGGAACAACAGCGATGTCATCCAGGCTAAACTTCGGATTTACGATGATGTGATCTATTCCATTATGGAGCTGTCCCCCAGTGACTCCCATGTCCATTGCAAATGAGAGGGCTTCTGGAACGGATGGTTTGGGTCGACATGATAGACTCGGATAGCCTTTCACCCTGTTTATTCCATTCCATTCCGTGAGTTTCGAAGTGGAGCTCTTTCAGCCGTTCGTCTGGAGCCAATCTTGGCTTTGGAATCGACGACCTTGAAGAAAGTATGATCCTCTCTGTGGAGTCTTTCCAGATCCGCTTCCAACTCTTCTTCTTCGTAGCTTGATGTTGGTGCGTAGGCAGCGAAGATCGTTAGAGCTGTGGTTGAACCACATATTGCTCGCAGACGTCCGATTCGGCGTGTCAAACTTCCGTACGAGCCAATGTTCATAGCCAAGTGCGTTTTTTTTTTCGAGAACACTTACGCCGTCGGCGCCTCTGCTGCTGCATGTTGCAAGGAACAGTTTTCCATTTTCAAAAAGGCGTGCAACGGGCGGTGCCTTGGTCAGACCGATGGCGTCGCACTTGATCTTCCCCGCTTGCATCATCAGATCTTCGATGCACGCTTCTGATGTAAGCGCTCGTGCCTTAAAAGTAATCAACACCATCGTACGATTGAAGGATACTAGTTCACAATGGCCATTCAAGAAGAGATTTATTTTTATTTTATTTTATTTTATTTATTTATTTTTTATTTATGCCGCCTCAGATGGTTTCAAACGCTGATCTCAGGTCTGTGCTCTAAATATGCTAAACGATTCTGGTAACAGAGTTACGCGACCACTGCCTCACTGTGTTACACGGCTGTACCGAACAGATCACCGAGCCGAGCAAAGGGGAAGCTTTGCAACAATGGCGCTGCCGTGGGATGGTGGAGTGGTAGGCATGACATCAAGGTTCGACTTCTTGATTCATGCGCTCGTTTTGCTTTTTTCATAAAATGCATCCTAAACGCATGCAGAACGTGTTTGGACTTTATGTTGGGCACCTACGAAGCTCTCAATTTTTGGGAACACTGAAAAGGTATTATTCAATGGAAGTTTTCTTCCTCACCGGCCGAACAAGGTTGGAGCTCCATTCCAGCGAAAGAGGAATTCTAAGCATTCGCGCAAAGTGGGCTTCAAAGGTTCTAAGGAGGAAGGCTCCACATGATTCATCTGATGAAACGCTCTTGAACTGTTACCAGCGAAATATTCTGGCCGAAGGTGGTGGACATGATGGAAGATTTTCATTCTTGCAGCATAACGTGAGCACCATCTCGGAGGTAACGGGAGGTAGTGAAGAGCTTCTCAACCATATATTCCTATGCTATGGAAACAAGCTCTTACCCACTGCTAGGAAGTCGAGTCCGTGAAAGATCACAGTGATCCTCTGCGGCTGCATGATGATACCAGCGACGATGGACCCATAACTTTGCTAGAGAAACCTCGTACTTTGTGGGTATATAGAGGTTCCAAAGTGAAACATATCCTCCAACTTTGTGATGTCGCCCATGAGTTCCAATTTTATGGCGCTGTTAAAAGTGTCCATGGCCTTCTATAGTTCGAGTGCCAAAAAAGTCTATAGCTTGAGTGTCAACAGAAGCCGCACCTCCTCGTGCATGAACAGTACGTTCATTATCATGACCGAGTGCCGATCACGGGAATTAAGGGGACGTGCGAGAGACAAATAGTTTTTGAATAAGTCTGTTATCCCATGTCCGACTTTCAATTAAACTCGGCATATTGAAACACTTCGTCGTAGATTGTGTTAGCCTTCGAGGTTTTTAAAAAACAACAGTTTATCCACACGGCTTACGTTTCGGCAATATCGCCTTCGTCGGGGCCTGTAAGTCGAAACTATATTTGTGATTCGTAGGCCACCATTTCAAATTACAAGAAGAGAACCCTAAGGGAAAGTAAAGCAGAAGCGATGAGCTGACCTTTAACCAGCTGGAGCTGTTTGTCTGCACCCTGAGCCCGAAGTTCCTCACGGCGCTTTTATATGTGCTGGGACTCAGAGGTCGGGTCAGGGATTGCTCCAGGGGACCCCCAAGATGTAAACAACTAAATAAGGTCATACGAGGTCAGGTCCCTGCCGATGGTCGCGCATCGCCCCTGGTATTGATTTTTCAGCGAGTCTGGGTATTTTCACCCGTCACCCCTGCCCCGGCGCCCCCGCGGGGGTATCGACTGTGTAGATCAAAGCCACACAAGTCTGCGAATGGCGCTAGCTCCCTGGTAATCGCCACGCACTCGTCCTTCCTGTTGACTTTCGGATTCTTTGCTGCGATCCACAGTGCCTCCAGAGTCTTTCGCGCTGAGATGTCATCTTCACGAGACAGTATCATAACAGAGGCCGTCACACCTTCATTCACATGGTGCTGTATCCTGTGATCACCGAGAGGAGTGGACTTTCTAGACTTTTTCAACCCATCCAAATGCTCTTTTATCCTAATGCAGAGTGGTCTCCCCGTTTCCCCTACATATTCCTCCCCACACAGTTGGCATGTGATGAGATATACGACTCCTGAGATCATACAATCACCTTCCTTTCCGGAAGGGCAAATTACACAGGAGGGCGTTTGGCATCTCCGATCATAGAGGCGGTTTCGGACCAACTGTCTTTTGAGGTTCGAAGGGACTGGAGATCAGCTTTTCGCAGACAAGCGCGAATGGCAGCGCTCATATCATCTGAAACGAAAGGTACACAGAAGGGTACCTTTGTGCGCTCTTCCTCTTGCGCATGTTCCATCCTAGCACGCCTTCTACGCCATGCAGGCTGCTCATTGCATCCATATCCATTCTCCTGCGCAATATGACGAGCCATTTCCATGGACTCCGCTCTAAAATCGCCTTCAGACGAAACTGCAGCAGCCGTTTTAAACAAGTTCTTGACAATGGCAGTTTTCGTCTTCAATGGATGCGCTGAACTGCAATGGACTAGGATATTCTTACTGCTAGGCTTCCGATACCACTTCGTTTTTTGGATACCATGTGAGAATTTTATCTGAACGTTGAGGAAGGCGAGCCAATTGTCTGCCGGTTTTTCCCTTGTGAACTTAATGGGTTCAGACTGTCTATTAAGTAATTCAAAACAGGTGTCCATCTCAGTTTGAGTGGAGCACACGACAAAACAGTCGTCGATATACCGGCAGTAAATTATTGGCCATCGTTCCAAGACGGGCTTTTCAACTTTCGACATGGACGCTATAGCCAGCGCTGGTGCTAACCTCTGCCCCATAGCTAGTCCTCTCACTTGCTTACAGTATTCACCCGACCACCTAAAGACGTTGCACTTTAGGCTCTCGTCGAGCAGCAGCATAATGTGCCTGATAGTGAGGCCATACAAATTCAGACTAGCATGGTGCTCAGACAGGATTTCTAGTACTGCTTGCAATGCGCTTTCCCTTGGTACGTTTGTATATAATGAAGTCACGTCAAATGACTCCATTACATTTCCTCTTTCTAACCTGGCTTCACGTAGTATTCTTAAGAACCCATTAGTGTTTGGCAAGTGTGCTGGGACAAACCGTAATAGTTGTATAAGGATTAGGTTGAGAAGCCAAGCAATCCTATCCGTAGGGCCACCAACACAACTTATAATGGGTCTTACTTTGAACCTGCTAGGGTCCTCTACATGTATGCCATCCCGGGGGAGTTTATGAGTTTTAACAAGCAGATACAATACGGGACATATGGGTAGGTCACATTTAAGTCTGCTGATCACAGTTTTTGGCAAGTTTGCCAACTTCGCCGTCTCCGTCCACACTTTGTTTAGATGCCGATACTGCCTCGTGAATTCCTCTGGGGCAGAAGGACTGTATGTGGATTGATCTTGTAGGTGCAACCGCGTCATCGCCTGGTCCAAGTCCTGCGAGAGCACTACAAACTCCCCTCCTTTGTCGCTTACGCTTATTTTCATTACACCCGACTGCGATAATTCCCTGAGTTCCTTGAGTCCCCGACTTTGAGCAGCGCTTAGGTTGGGGGGTACGCGTACGCCTATGTTTCGACGGAGCTCTGAGAAGAGTGTTGTTGCGAATAGACGGAACTTCGTATCAGCGTATGATCGATGTCAGCTGGCCTCAGAACACACGGGAGCGACCCCTGCAGCTGAAAAAGGGAGCGGCAGTTCTGGGTCTGGGTCCAGAGTTACGGTCATCGGGAACGCAGCATTGTCAAACGATGCAGTCGCTCTTTTGGAGTTAGGACCCAGTTACGCCCCTAGCCAATCACTCGGCCATGGTACACTACGTAAAATGGTGGGTAGCTTGCAAGCCCTGCACGATCGCCTCCGTCGCAAAGCTAAAATGGACTCGCTTTCCGAAAACGCTCAGCGTGCAGAACACAATACGGCGATTTCCCCGCTGCCTTTCCCCGCCATGTTTCTTCCACCACAAGAGCTTAATGTTGTTGCTGATACGAAGTTCCGTCTATTCGCAACAACACTCTTCTCAGAGCTCCGTCGAAACATAGGCGTACGCGCTCCCCCCAACCTAAGCGCTGCTCAAAGACGGGGATTCAAGGAACTCAGGGAATTATCGCAGTCGGGTGTAATAAAAATAAGCGTAAGCGACAAAGGAGGGGAGTTTGTAGTGCTCTCGCAGGACTTGGACCGGGCGATGACGCGGTTGCACCTACAAGATCAATCCACATACAGTCCTTCTGCCCCAGAGGAATTCACGAGGCAGTATCGGCATCTAAACGAAGTGTGGACGGAGACGGCGAAGTTGGCAAACTTGCCAAAAACTGTGATCAGCAGACTTGAATGTGACCTACCCATATGTCCCGTATTGTATCTGCTTGTTAAAACTCATAAACTCCCCCAGGATGGCATACATGTAGAGGACCCTAGCAGGTTCAAAGTAAGACCCATTATAAGTTGTGTTGGTGGCCCTACGGATAGGATTGCTTGGCTTCTCAACCTAATCCTTATACAACTATTACGGTTTGTCCCAGCACACTTGCCAAACACTAATGGGTTCTTAAGAATACTACGTGAAGCCAGGTTAGAAAGAGGAAATGTAATGGAGTCATTTGACGTGACTTCATTATATACAAACGTACCAAGGGAAAGCGCATTGCAAGCAGTACTAGAAATCCTGTCTGAGCACCATGCTAGTCTGAATTTGTATGGCCTCACTATCAGGCACATTATGCTGCTGCTCGACGAGAGCATAAAGTGCAACGTCTTTAGGTGGTCGGGTGAATACTGTAAGCAAGTGAGAGGACTAGCTATGGGGCAGAGGTTAGCACCAGCGCTGGCTATAGCGTCCATGTCGAAAGTTGAAAAGCCCGTCTTGGAACGATGGCCAATAATTTACTGCCGGTATATCGACGACTGTTTTGTCGTGTGCTCCACTCAAACTGAGATGGACACCTGTTTTGAATTACCTAATAGACAGTCTGAACCCATTAAGTTCACAAGGGAAAAACCGGCAGACAATTGGCTCGCCTTCCTCAACGTTCAGATAAAATTCTCACATGGTATCCAAAAAACGAAGTGGTATCGGAAGCCTAGCAGTAAGAATATCCTAGTCCATTGCAGTTCAGCGCATCCATTGAAGACGAAAACTGCCATTGTCAAGAACTTGTTTAAAACGGCTGCTGCAGTTTCGTCTGAAGGCGATTTTAGAGCGGAGTCCATGGAAATGGCTCGTCATATTGCGCAGGAGAATGGATATGGATGCAATGAGCAGCCTGCATGGCGTAGAAGGCGTGCTAGGATGGAACATGCGCAAGAGGAAGAGCGCACAAAGGTACCCTTCTGTGTACCTTTCGTTTCAGATGATATGAGCGCTGCCATTCGCGCTTGTCTGCGAAAAGCTGATCTCCAGGATAGTGTGCGAGTGGTCGAAATTCCCCCTTCGAACCTCAAAAGACAGTTGGTCCGAAACCGCCTCTATGATCGGAGATGCCAAACGCCCTCCTGTGTAATTTGCCCTTCCGGAAAGGAAGGTGATTGTATGATCTCAGGAGTCGTATATCTCATCACATGCCAACTGTGTGGGGAGGAATATGTAGGGGAAACGGGGAGACCACTCTGCATTAGGATAAAAGAGCATTTGGATGGGTTGAAAAAGTCTAGAAAGTCCACTCCTCTGGGTGATCACAGGATACAGCACCATGTGAATGAAGGTGTGACGGTCTCTGTTATGATACTGTCTCGTGAAGGTGACATTTCAGCGCGAAAGACTCTGGAGGCACTGTGGATCGCAGCAAAGAATCCGAAAGTCAACAGGAAGGACGAGTGCGTGGCGATTACCAGGGAGCTAGCGCCATTCGCAGACTTGTGTGGCTTTGATCTACACAGTCGATACCCCCGCGGGGGCGCCGGGGCAGGGGTGACGGGTGAAAATACCCAGACTCGCTGAAAAATCAATACCAGGGGCGATGCGCGACCATCGGCAGGGACCTGACCTCGTATGACCTTATTTAGTTGTTTACATCTTGGGGGTCCCCTGGAGCAATCCCTGACCCGACCTCTGAGTCCCAGCACATATAGAAGCGCCGTGAGGAACTTCGGGCTCAGAGTGCAGACAAACAGCTCCAGCTGGTTACAGGTCAGCTCATCGCTTCTGCTTTACTTTCCCTTAGGGTTCTCTTCTTGTAATTTGAAATGGTGGCCTACGAATCACAAATATAGTTTCGACTTACAGGCTCCGACGAAGGCGATATTGCCGAAACGTAAGCCGTGTGGATAAACTGTTGGTTTTTAAAAACTTCGAAGGCTAACACAATCTACGACGAAGTCTGTTATCGACAACTTACGGTGTGGTGGTAACTATCAGGTGCAAAGCAAGCCGACCGATATGTCTAGCTATAGAGATTAGTGGATAAGTTGGAAGGATGAGTTATAAAATTAATATAGCATTTTCATGCACGACAGTCATTTCCACTGGAATCCGCTTCAAATGAAGAGTGAATGTCCACAGGGGACAACTTCAAAGCAAGTCGTACGTGGGTTCATGGTTTTGGGTGCAGTCGTGGTATCATGTCTCACCTAATCACTGCGCTACGTTCACGTCATGATAAGGCGTTGACCTCAAGAGTCAGCGAATAATCATATGTGCACACAAATCGATAAACTATGATTTCCACAGTATTTCTTCAATATGATGCTCTGGTAGATAAGTCATTCGACAACATTCTACCGTAAGTGTAGGGTGTTGCCGAGATTTTCGAATTACTAACTAATCTCTACTAATTAGTGTTCGGGATATGTCGGTGATGGTTACTTAACTGAATTACTATTCCCCGGAATTTTGAATTGTGAGGGAGCTCCGTAGATGCCCAACATTGAGCCCAAAAACGTTTCGCAAGCGTTTAGTACGCATTTCATGGAAAAGCAAAATGAGCACATGCATCAAGGAATCGAACCTTATGTCATGCCTACTCGTCCACCATCTTACCAGATGCGCCATCGTTACACAACTACGCCTTTGCTCGGCTCGGTGATCTATTCGGCACAGCGGATTAACACAGAGAGACATTAGTCCCGTAACTTTGTTTCCAGAATCGTTTAACAGATTTGAAACACAGATTTGATATCAGCGATCGAAACCACCTACGGCGGTATACATTATCTTGAATGGCCACTGCGACCAAGTATCCTTCCCTTGTTAGTTCTTCTCCTTTTAGGCAGCCTGTCATGGCTCTGAGATTTCAGCAGCCTCTCCCGAGCGGTCGTATCCAACGCTGGGGGGCTCCCTCCGGCCCATTTTTATTACTGATTTCGACATACAAATATCCACGCTTGCCAAGACTCCCCCCCCCCCCTCCAAGACTCCAGCGAGACTTGCTGTGTGCAACCTAATGTGTGCAGAACGAATTCAGCCGCGACACGGGGCCAACGGATGAAGGGGACAAGCAAGGGGGCGCCATTCCCTCCAGTTCTTCGAGAACTAGCTAACCACACCTTCGAACGCGAAGCGGTAAGTCGGTCAATATAACTCTCGATAACTGGGAATTACCGGAACTTTGCATTAGAGCACAGTATGAGAAGCTAAAAATTGCACAAACCTGGTTCTTTTACATAAATGTGAGTGGGTAAAGCGGCCAGGCCCACACCACGCGCGTTACACCCTCCCGCGGGGATCATAATCGGGATGGCCGGCTTATTGTGCGTACACCGATCTTATTGTTCAATGTGGGTATTGTGAGGGCCCACACCTCTATGGAGAATGCTATGAGGGGCAGTGCTGTGCTGTAGCCTGCCAAGGGTTGGAATAAGGGCCCTTGCTTTCTGACGACTACTCCATAACTGCGAGGATAAAGCAGATAGGTAAAATCTTACGACTGATGTGTACTTGTGATACTACGCATATAACAACCACAAATCATCTGCTTAAATTCATTTAGACGACCATTACGACAGGACATACGGCGTAATAATTGCGACATCCTTGCGACAAAGAGACGAAGAGGAGAGACGACAAGTGTAATGAGACAGAAGAAGGGACATAGAAGTGGTCGGCAAGGCAGAGGTCGCAACGAACTTTCAGATGGAAATGGCATCCGGTCCGCCGTTCTTCTAACAAGGGAAGGATACTAGGTCGCAGTGGCCATCATAGATGAAATGTATACCGCGGTGTTTCCAAGTGGAGATCTCAAATCTACTTTCCAAATCTGCTGAACGCTTTTGGGAACAGAGTTACGGGACCATTTCCTATCTTGTGTTATAGCGAGGGTCAGCATGACAGTAAGAGAGTAAGACAGTGCTGAAATGACTATTATGCCCTTTCGACTTTGTTCTGACCCTTCAAAGAAAGGGTCCCCCGAGTGCAACTTCACAAAACCGCTTTGGTCCGCGTTGCATATTTTCCAGCGGCCCATTCTCCATTTTTGGTCAAAGAAGCGCATTGATGTGGAAGAGGGCTTCGATACAATAAACCATTTGACAACTTCCTGTCGAAATCATCACTGTCCAAAATTTCGCGAGTCCATTTTGAGCCAGCTTTCGCAATTCCTCTTCACTGGACCTGAAATTCACCCATGTTCGACAACCAATAGAAGGCAAAAAGTTTTTTTCTTTTGAGATTGCCTTCCGCTGTCCTTCAAATGTAAGGGAAGCCTGTAGATGGTGGGTATTAAGCGTAGAAGCGTTTTGCATGCGTTCAGGAGATTTTTCTCAACAAGCAAAACGAGCACATGCACCAAGGATTCGAACATTCATGACCATCCTAAGAGTGCGCCGTCGTACTAACTGCTCCATCGCTGCACGATTGGTTGCCTTCTCGGTTCGCTTATATAGGCGGCCCGCTTGTATAAAACACAGGGGAGGAAAAGGTCCCGTAATTCGGTTTCCATAATCGTTTAGCAGATTTGGAAAGTGGATTTGAGACTCCACTTGGAAACACCGCGGCATACATCTCATCTTTCATGGCCACTGCGACCTAGTATCCTGAGGTCCGCCATCGTACCAACTGCTCCACCGCTGCACCATTGCTAGCATTCTCGGTTCGCTTATTAGGCGAACCGGTGCTATAACACAGGGTGTTAAATGGTCCCGTAATTCGGTTTCCATAATCGTTTAGCAGATTTGGAAAGTGGATTTGAGACTCCACTTGGAAACACCGCGGTATACATTTCATCTTTGATGGCCACTGCGACCTAGTATCCTTCCCTTGTTAGAAGAACGGCGGACCGGATGCCATTTCCATCTGAAGGTTTGTTGCGACCTCTGCCTTGCCAACCACTCCTATCTCCCTTCTTCTCTTTCATTACACTTTCTTTCAGAGATCTGAAATCCGCTTACACTGCTTTCTGCCTTTTAAGAAGTTCTCGTTTTGTCCTCCATGTTCATGAAACACAACAGGTAAACGTATGGTGAGCTCTCCTTGATAGGTGCCCCATCGATCTTAATTTAGTCCTCGCCTGCATTCTTCATGAACTGTGTCTTTGTTGGGTTTATCCGCAGCCCTACCATCTTGACTGCTTCATTGAGTTCTGCAAACGTAATCTCAACTTACGCAACACTGTTTGAAAAGGGAACAATTTCCGCAAAGCGGAGATTTGAGAGGAAGCGTCCGTCAACACGAGTGTCGCTACTGCCCCAGTCTAACGAGGGGTCTTTGGAACATCTGCACCGTATCATTGTAGCGACTACAGCTGTCGGATACTGTTCCAATATGATGAGGCTCCAATTCCTTAATCTATCAGTGCCGATAGGACCGCATTCGATTCGACGCTGTCAAAAGCCACAAAGTCAAAGCGTCAAAAGACAAATGCCATTTCCATCTGAAGGTTTGTTGCGACCTCTGCCTTGCCAACCACTCCTATCTCCCTTCTTCTCTTTCATTACACTTTCTTTCAGAGATCTGAAATCCGCTTACACTGCTTTCTGCCTTTTAAGAAGTTCTTCTCGTTTTGTCCTCCATGTTCATGAAACACAACAGGTAAACGTATGGTGAGCTCTCCTTGATAGGTGCCCCATCGATCTTAATTTAGTCCTCGCCTGCATTCTTCATGAACTGTGTCTTTGTTGGGTTTATCCGCAGCCCTACCATCTTGACTGCTTCATTGAGTTCTGCAAACGTAATCTCAACTTACGCAACACTGTTTGAAAAGGGAACAATTTCCGCAAAGCGGAGATTTGAGAGGAAGCGTCCGTCAACACGAGTGTCGCTACTGCCCCAGTCTAACGAGGGGTCTTTGGAACATCTGCACCGTATCATTGTAGCGACTACAGCTGTCGGATACTGTTCCAATATGATGAGGCTCCAATTCCTTAATCTATCAGTGCCGATAGGACCGCATTCGATTCGACGCTGTCAAAAGCTTTTCATAATCAGCATAGGTGAAGACAGAGGGCAATCGGAATTCTTGGTGCGCTTCGCATTTGCTTGGATATGATCTAAGCAGCTGGATCGCTGCCGGAATCCAGCCTGTTCAGCACGTTGGGCTTCATCCAACTTTTGCGATATGCATTTTAGAATTGTCTTCGTAAACGGCTTGTAAACAACACTAAACAAGCTGATTGTTCGGTAGTTGGCAGTTGCCAAGATCAGCCCGCTCTCCATTCTCGTGAGGAGTGACAATCCGCGAGCTCCCCCAGTGGTTGGAGATCCTCTCCTGCAGAGGTAGGAAGTCATTTGTGTTGCAAGAAGCCCATGAAGTTTGTGACCACCTGCGTGGTCACAAACTAGTAGTAGTACAAGTAGGTCGGCTGAGATCATACGGGGGCCTGCCCTTTTCATGCTCGCAGTTGCAACTCTCACCTCCGAAAAAACATCTGAGGCCGGTTCCACTAGGGGGGATTTTTGGGTTCTGCGCTTGTGTCGTGGATTAGCACAGGTTAGTATGAAAGCCCTGTGTAACTTCTCACATGTTGATGTTGTTAGAGTTTTGTTCTCCTTCAAACATGGAAGTGGAATTCTGTGGTCCTTGAGATCCCGATGGCATTTCGTTAGACTAGTTCTGTTCAGGTCTGCCCCGAGTGGTCTCTTCTACTGTATAGCTGAAGATCTATCCGCACTGCTTGACTGCAGCTGATGCTTGCTTGCAGCCTGTCAGGATGTGTGGCGTTCTAATCAAGCATCGAGTTCCTTATTGTCCCGAGAAGATTCCTCGTCGCATCTGAAGTGCGAGTGGAAGTATACATTTGATGAAGGTCAGCCTTTTCAGCACAGGAGAAAAGACCTCGAATCAGTGCATCGTAGTCTTCGGCAGGGTCATCCATGATCTGTAGGTCGTGTCAGGATGAAGCGTCTTTCAGAACGTTTTTGCCATATACAGCTTGCTTCAAGCGATGTTGAGAGGCCTTTTCCAGCTTGTGAATGAATAGGACTTTAGCGCGAAGGGATTGATGATCAGAACCACTGCGGAAAGGCAGCTCTTCACCAACATCTGGTGAGCACTACTTTCTTTCGTTAATATGTGGTCCAGTTTTTGTACCATCTGGAGACTCCCACGTCCAGCGGCGATATCTCCTCTTCTGAAAAAGGACCTGGTGCTTCACCAAGCCTAATGTTGAAATCTTCTACACCGGACTTCTACAGGGTTTTTGCTGTTTTAAACAACTTTGCTTTCTGGGTTCTCAATTCTGCCTTGTCACGACAACTGCTGAGTCTTCTCCACCGTGGTTATGGCCACTCTGGATCAGAGAGAGCTGAGGCGGTCCACTCTTAACCATTTGAATATGGGGACGTGCCGTTGAATTATTTTTTATCCGTACATATTTATATACATTTTAATGAAGAAAAACGGTTGCCTTCCGTTTGGTAGGTAGGGAGGATGTTTTCTTGTGCGAAACCTGGTCCTCAGTCCAAAACGCAATCATTCAGAACGAACAGAGCGAATGTACTGGGATTGCTGTGCGCAACTTGGCGCGTGGAACGAGTTCGCGTGGAACTCCGGGCTAATGGACAAAGGAGACTCGAGCAAGGGGACCGTCATCCCTCTAGTTCCTTGCACATCTACCTAACCACAGCTTCGACGCGAAGCGGACTGCTGGTCAAAATAAAGTCCAGCATGACTGAATAATAGCAGCTTTGTTTAGAGCACATGACAAAATAAAATATTTGGAAAAGAATGAGAACTATTATTACACAAAGCTAATAGGTTGATGCATTGTTATTGCGGGTTTTTCTTTCGCTTCTTTTAACTCGATAAAATTAAACTTTTGAATTCGGGATTTTTGTAGAAATAATCTCGATTTCTCCAACAAAAATTTATCTGGAACGTCATCTTCGTAAACACCATATTATGTCCTATTCCTTCGAGAAACGTTGAAAGGTGGCGCAGTCATAAAGTGATCTCAGCGAACTTCCCAGCGATGGGACAGTCAAAAAGAACCAAATAATTAATGGAATCTGCTTCTACGGTCGCCCTATTCAGAAACAGGAACTCCTATGGATTATCACGTCATGCGCTCGTTGAAAAATCGGCTAGTGAACAGAACTTTCGACGAAATGGATGACTTGTTGATAGCCGACGTCAAGGTATGGATCGCCTCCTAGAATCGAAACTTTTTTGCCTGGAATTCCACTGCTTAGAAAATGAGAAGCAATGTCTGGCGTAAATCATGGATATGTTCCGGAGTGATCATTTGAACATGTCTTTGCTAAATATTTCAATTGTTTTTTTAGTAAATTTTGCTGAAAAAATCCGCAATAAATGTGCATTAACCCAATAGAAAGAGCCGTACACGCCGACGCGCGACCTGTTTCGGCGCGTGAGGTGGTAGGCCATCTGGAGGGACTGATGCTTAGGCTTGTGTCTTACAAGGAAGGTCTTTCAGGGCGTAGAACGCTTTTTGAAAATGGTTTTTTGCATGGTATTGGGGTATGAGCACTGTGTATAGAACTATGGTCCATTTAAGCTAAATGGCCTTCTGAATACCAAAAAAGAGTGAAAATGATTTTGTCAGAAATCGCCGATTTAACCCACTGAGCGTCGTTCGTTTCATTCATGGCGTCGACTGTCCGCACAGTAGAAGGCGCCAGTGGACTGCGCATTGAAACTAGTGGCTGCTTTCATAGTCCGCCGGCCGGCGTGCGAGCCGAGGCAGTGCTAGGGGGGAGGAGGGAGGCAGACAGTCGGCCAGCCCCTTCGAAGGACTGTAGACAACGAGAGACAAGATCAAAGACCAAACAACCAAGAGCTTGAACAAATGGTCTTTGATCTTGTCTCTCGTCCACGGTTAAGCTGCTAACAGCGACGGATGGTGTGGTGGATAGCGGTGTGGACTTCGAGCTGGGACGGCTATGCCTGGTTGATGGATCGGATCCTTTGGGCGCTGGCGTTTTTGCATTTTATGCTGCCACGTCCAGATCGGCTCCATATTGCACCAGGGCCAAAGCAAGTGCCTAGTGGGATTGCTACTTCGCGAAGGCGTGGTAGTACGTAGGTATATTCCGTCACCAACCCATCCGCCAAGTTCCTTGTCCACCGGCCTTCTTTTTAACAGTGATAAGCTGACTTGTTCATACCTTGGCAACAGAATGAACAGTTCAAAAGACGTAATCAGTGTCGTTCAAATTTATGTAAACGATTGGTCATCTCTTAGCTTGCCTCTCCCAAGTACAAATTCTGAGTGTTTTCAATGCCAGACAGTCTAACGAAGGGCTAACCCACACACTCCAGGCTGAGAAATGCTGCGTCGATTGGTCGTGCATAATATTAGCTAAGCAGTGATTTTTGTGATTTTACGTCAGCAGAGCTGCTCAGCTGATATTTCTCCATTTTTGCCGTCAGTGAGATCTAGTAACAGCATACCTCTGTCCTTCCTCGAACATGAATGCCTCATGATTGAGAATGTGTTGAGATACTCATCTTTTCCGTAAAGCTCAGCAATAGATTTTGTGGTGATTTTTTCACAACCATTTGCCAGTGACTGAAATATCTAGAAAGCAGGCATCAGGATACGGTACAATCAAAAAAGCTTCTTAAGGCTGGGAATTTCGTTACAGGATGAAATAGCGATAAAAAATAGATTCACGTTTTTGAATACCGTGTTCAAGCACCTCAATGAGTATTGGATAGTATAGCAATCTCATCAAATAAGAGGGAGTGTTAGCTGCATTGCTGATTACTGCATTGATAGCGATGTCTGCCGATCATTAGCATGGGCAGAAGTGGACGAAAGAGTGGTAAGTACAGTCAATTAACTTTCTACCCACAATATCGACCCATTTCAAAATCTAGCGCAACTTGTTTTTTATTGGACTGTATGTCATCCACAAGTATGTATGTACTAGTGATCTCGATAAGAGCAAGGAGTTTGCGAGATGGGAAATCGGCACTAGATTTGGCTAGAGATTGGTTGCTCAGCACTTGATTTACATGGTCTCATCAAATAAAATTTATTTCTTGCTTACATCTATCTTTCCACTCGATCGATCTAGTAGCAAAGGCAAACTTCAACGTTTCCCTATACCCTTATAGGAATGAGGTTGATGATTAAGGTCAACTTTATACGAGAAGAACTTTGTTAAGAAAGCAAAAGCAGGCCAGCGGACGAAGAACCTTGCGGATGGGTTGGTGACAGAATATACCTGCGTACTACCACGCCTTCGCGAAGTAGCAATCCCACTAGGCACTTGCTTTGGACCTGGTGCAATATGGAGTCGAACTGGAGGTGGCAGCTAAAATGCAAAAACGCCCGCGCCCAAAGGATCCGATCCATCAACCAAGCATAGCCGTCCCAGCTCGAAGTCCACACCGCTATCCACCACACCATCCGTCTCCGCCGGCAGCTCAACCGTGACCAGCTCATATTAGACTTCACCGCACTCTTCAACATGCTTCAACATGTGGCACCCTTTTTTGGCTACCGTTCACGTTAGTTTCAGTGCGCAATCCACTGACGCCTTCCACTGTGCGGACAGTCGACGCCATGAGTAAAACAAACGACGTATAGTGGGCAGTTTCTGACAAAATCATTTTCACTCGTTCTTTGGCATTCAGAAGGCCATTTAGCGGAAATGGACCATAGTTCTATACTAAGCGCTCATGCCCCTATACCATGCAAAAACCATTTTCAAAAAGCGTCCCACGCCCTGAAAGACCTTCCTTGTGAATCCCATCTACCAGCTTTCGAATGAATTTCAGATTTGGTTTTCATTTTCAATTATCGAATGAATTTCGTACTTGTATTTCATTTTTATTAACAAGTAACAACCATGAATTGCTTGGAAACAATCTAAATAACAAAATTCGTTGCATTTACTGGAATTTTTTTGGTCCTCTCGGTTGGGCTCCTCGCGGTCGACCTGTCTGAGGCTGCAGAGATCGAGCTGTAGCAGTCAGAGCTAGTCAGTGTTTAACCTTCCCATTTGAGTAAGACACCAACTTCCGTTTGCATGTTTTTGAATTGCTTATCGGCGTGCCGTGTTCTCGTACATCAAAGTCGTCGACAACTAGCTCCTTGATTAATTTATTCTAATTTTCTTGATCTTCACACAATACAAAAACCCGGCGTTGACCAAGGCAGTCTGAGTTAAGTGATGAAGAAATGGTCAAATGTACCATTCGCTCTTTTTCGCAAACAGCTCGTTTACTTACGACTATAATAACAAGGGAAAGCAGTGGTTCTTGAAGGGCAATTAGAAATAAAGCGAAACCAAGCTTCACTAACCTATTACGTACGTACACCCACGGCAATAATTCAGGAAACATTCATGGCAAACATATTTGTGGCATTTGGTACATCTTGAAAGACTGCATGATTCATAGCGAAAGCACGGCCTTTTTCTTCGCGAATTTCTCAAACATAGCAAATTTCTCGAAGTTTAGCCAACATTATACATTCCTTGGTTTTCTTTCAGTTGCTTTCAAAGAGGAGGGTTCTTAGTCGAAGTTACCATTTGAAACGAAATGCACATTATTTAAATTAAATTTTTATTTTCGTTTTCCGAGGGCTGTTTTCGAATCCGCTTTCCAAACTTGCCAAATGATTCTTTGAGTGAAGTTATGAAGGTGGTTTACGGTGCATGTTCGAACTCCTCTTGGGGACCTCGCCAGCGAGTTTCTAACAAAGCTAAACTGAGAAAACTAGGGTAATTCAGAATATTTTAACAACGGACAAGGATTATCACAAGTAGCTTCTAGCTTATGTAGCTATCAGCAAAAAGGCAAGGCATAGCTGTGAAAGAGTGGGTTGCGACGAAGATTCACTGCACGACCCCTTCTATAGTCTTCGAAGGTTACATATCGCAGGGTATGCGCTTCCTTCAGAAACCTCTCTGTGAAAGTGGCGTGGGGACAAGCAAGAAGATTGTGGTTATATCGTCAGTTTAGCTAGAAATCAAGTCACTTCATGCACCAAGACGACAGGATCAACATGGATAGGTTTTCTCGTACTCGGGGAAAAGCCCCGCGAAACGCTAAAAATCCGCACACGAAACCTGGCCAAGATCTCATGCATATGAAGCGTTGCGCTTACCTCTGCTCCAAGCCAGTGCTGTGAACGTAGTTATTTACATGTCTTTTGTGTCTTCCTATGTAAACCACTCACCAGATACCGTTTGCATAACTCCATTCGGAGAATCGTTCGACAAGCTTGGAAGGAAGGTTCGAAATCAGCACTTCAAAATACGTTTAGCATTATAGGTCTCATTTCAACGGCCACTCCGATCAAGATCCTTTTCTGCAGATTTTTCCCATTTGTAGGCTTCTCTTGAAGTAAAGATAATACACGGTTCATCTTGTAGCGTTGTGATGAATACTCTTGCATCACAAAAAAATTTCCATGATTTCACAGCTCTATTTGCATGGCAAAGTTGAAGAAACCCATCCATACCATGTTTGGTGCGACGCCCAAATGGAAAAGAAGCCTATATAACCGATCACTTTGAACTCTTCGTTTGAGTTTCTTCTTGACAAGTCCCGGTGTTCCGAGACTATTTCACTCAAAGTAGCGACCAAATGTGTTCTTCTTTCTAAAAGCCTTCTAGCTAATCCAACCGAAGTTTACGAATCAATGCAGAAAACTGTCTACCGTTATAAAGACCACATGAAAGATCTGAGATAAGATTTCCCTCGAGTCTAGGTAAATTTATGACTCTTGTTGGGGCCGATCCCACACGTCAGGCCCGTTCAAAGATGATTTGAGATGACTGTCACTATTCATACAACGGAACAGCATCAAATGTAACAATGTAGCGCTAACTTTTTGTGAATAGCTTATGACTTGTTCCATGATAGTAAAAAGTCAATCTGTTCCTGGGATCGTACAGCCCGCCGGTGGGCCACAGCAGCAACCTCGGTCCGACTTTTATAGAGGGAGCAAGATACAGATGATGCAGCTGGATCTGTCAACGTCGACCACTCGTGCAGGAAATACTGATCTAATAGGCCCAAAGAAGAGAAAGAATCTTTCGAGTGCTTTCGAACGTTTCCTGTTGTCTACTTGATTTCTTTCAATTCATAATGTAGCTGGTTGTTCAAACCGTACTCTGGCAACGAGAAATAATCCTCTCCTTTAGCCATAATCAACGGGTGATAACACCTTTGGACACATCGAGAGATAGCTAATCAGCCGCAATTTTCGTAACCTCAGGCGAGCAGCTATAATGGGTAAGTGAAAGAGGAGGAAAGGCAAAGAGGAGGTTGCTTCTAACCTTTACAGAGTGTTTCAGAGGGTATAAACCGGATCATTTGTTGCTCGATTCCAAGATTCGTTTCCGATCGATTAGGTTACATATGTGGTGCATGTAGTGGAAGTATGGTTGCTGTATAGCAGCTCCTTACAAGATAATAACAATGAAAATAACTGTGGTCGTCGATTTTGATTCGTAGTTTTCGGAGCTCTTGACTCACCACTTTCATCGGTAGGCTTTCGGCATATAATGCCTTCGGCAAATCTTCTTACAATAGATAGCTGCATACAGTTAGTTAACTATCAGTTACAATACAGAACATTAATTCATCTCAAACAAACCTCAAATGTTGGTGAAATAAGGTGAATGAACCTGTCGAGGGGGGGGGGGTAGCTTGAAAGGGAAATTTGCACCGCCCCTGTCCTGGGCAACTAGTGCTCTCATTCAGTCAGTTTCAGGATGTCGCGCATCACCTCTTTCACATTGCTTTCCGGCTTGATACGGTATATTTCTCGTGCTTCTTCGATTTTTCTTTTCAAAGGCCATACCAAACGTCAAAGCAGTCCCTCACATCGAAGAATGGAACGTCTTCTTCAGCATGGCTAGGTGAACCGTGCCTGCCTAAAACTGCCGTGTGGATAAGAAGCGAGATTGGCCAAGACCCATGAATACCACGTTGTTTCTGTAACGCTCTTTTATTTGCAACATTGAAACACATACAACCCCCACACCCCGAGTGGAATCGTCTTGGAACATAGGCACGCGAAAAAAACACACTCAACATCAATGAAACAGTTCAAAAAAGAGTTTTTCACGCCTATTCCAAGATGGTTTCTTCTGCGTAGGTCTCATGGTCAACCTCGGAAACGAAGTAAACTCATAGAATCTTGTGAAGAACCATTCTGCATTATATAAGAACAACGAGCGTCCATGACAGACAGTCAAGATGAGTAGGAAATGTTAACAGATCTTTCACTGATTAGAGATCTTGCTTTGTAAAATCGGAATGAGGGCGAGGAGGAAACCCACATCACTTGAAACAGGAATGTGAAAAATTCAATGTCGATGAAACAATCCAAGAATGTTTGAAGCAGATATATTGTTGACAAAATGCAAGCCTCGCACATGCTGTCTCTCTACAAACGTAGACAAAACGCACAATGGATTCGGGACCTTAAATTAAACGTTTTTTCTGTCCATTTTCGGGGTTCCTTCATCAATGTTGAATTTTCTCGCGTGTCTGTGTTTCAAAATAATTGTATATGGGGGTGTGGGCGCGCGTGTTTCAATGTTGCAAATTAAGGAGCTTTACAGAAATAATAAGGAGAAAATTTTCTTTGAAAAGTGTGGTGATAGGTGATAGATAGGTGACTGCAAATCATAGCCGAAGCAAAGCGCTAACTTGAATGAGTAACAAAAAATGGTTTAGTAGCTTTTATTTGGAGGAAAGCATGTTTTGCAAAAGCGAAAACGACTACGCAAACCCTCATCGCTCACCTAAAGGCGGAGAGCACTGCAACTATGCCACGGAAACCCTTGTGGCCGTTGCGGGTAACTGCGCATATCGACTGGCACTATTCTCCATGTTTCGAGCATGCAAACTTTGAACGCTTACATTTTTTTGGCAGACCCATTTAGCAGTTTTCATTTCCAAATTTGTTAATAGCTTCCCGAGCCCTATCGATACACCTAAGTCCCCATTCAGAGTTCCATGGGAAGTTGAAACCCTTCCCTGGTAAGTGTACGGTGCCTGGAAAAACTGCTACGTGGATAAGAAGCGGGAATGCCAATGCTCTTCTGTGTTCATCCGAGCGGATCTTCAGTGGTTTCGCGGTCTCCACTACGTGCTTTTCTGCGAATCTCCCACATTGAATAAAATAGACGGTGTCCTGAAGTTAAGGGATCTTCTCAGATGTACAGTATCAGCAAAACTGTTCGGCACCGTTTTTCGAAGATTTGGGACCATTTTAGTAGATCCTTCAGTGTACGTCGGAAAACAGATGAATGGGAAGTTGGGAGTTCTTTGCTACACGGTACACCTAACGTGTCATTTTGTCGTTAAGGAAAGGGGCATAATGCTCACACCGTCAGCCGTTCTGTGCCTTGCCCAAGTCCTCCTGCTGCCTTTGAAGTGTCGTTGCTATCAAGGATACTTTCAATGTTGGCATCAACAACTGAATCTCTTCGTGTTACAAGCTTCTCCTTCGCTTTCAAGAGATTATGCACGGCCTTTGTTTCATATTGGTAGGATGCGCGCTTCTAGAATGCGGCAAGATGTTCGACGAAGCACTTTTCGATACAGGTGTTCCGTATGACTTCACTAACTCACATTTGTTAGGAACGGTACAAATCCCGGATCTTCTCTGGTGAAGGTTATGTTAGCATCGTGAGAGTTGAGTCTCTTCAATGTTGTCATAGGGTCTCCTTCCGTTGTTCAAATCTTTTTTTATTTATGATATACGCTATATAGTTGAGAAGGAAATAAACAATATAAATAATATAAACAACGTTCAAATAATGAATACTTCATCAATGTTTCGTAGAACAGAATTTCACCAGTGCATGATGACTTTTCGATGTGGTCCAGGAAAGTGTTTGCTTTCTTAGACCACATCGAGAAGTCATCATGCGCTAGTGCTTGCCTTGGCCTTGCCATGAGGAATCGTATAGGTGCCCTTAACCTCGTTGGCAGAAAAACCCACCTAGTGATATGGTTTTTGTTATCGTCGACGAGTAAAACAGCTCGCACTGCTTCCGCGTTATTCACGCTTACCAGTCAGAATGAGCTTCAAGAACTTCGGAAACTACAAACCAGAGACGACGACAACAAGTCTACAGGGTGGCTGGAATATAGTGGCAGTCTCACCGTGCCACTGATCTTACCGTTCTCATGACACTCGACAACCTCAGCAAAAATTGGGTCCTTTTCCAATTCTAACCTCCATTTCGTTTTTTCGTCTGCTCTAACTGAGTTTATTACAGCGCTATCGCCACTGAGGGATTCTTATGGCTCTTTTGCTGCCCCCCTACTGAGAGCAGTTACAGCAGTTCGGCTATTACATACGCTTTTCCTTTAGCATACTTGATTTGAAGACTGACCGTTGTACTTCCAACGACCACCTCAAAATGCGTGTATGCACATTACTACGTTGGAATAGGGCTTTAAGAGGCTGAAGATCTGTCATGACCATGGTAGGTAGCCCATATATAAACATGAGAAACCGTCTCAACACCAATACCACTGCCAATGCCTCTAGATCTGTCACATGGTAGCGTCTCTCTGCCTTACTTAACGCTTTCGAGGCAAAGAATATTGGGTGGATATAGCCATCTTCTCCTTCTTGAGAAAGCACTGCGCATAGCCCTGTCATAGATGCCTCAGTACATATTACAAATGGTCTCTTTCTACTCTTCGCTGCTTCTACATCGGGTTGTGCTAAAACCGGCGCACTGCATATCGTTTTTTCACTCTTTTGAATGCTTCCTCATGTTCTTAAGTCCATGCCCATTTCGCTTTGCTGCGGTCAATCTGAACAAAATACCGGCGTGCTTCGAAAATCCCAAACGAAACTTTCGGTAGTATGAAGCCATCCTTTTGAATGTCCTCATTTCCTTCACGTTTACTGGCGTGGGGTAACTTTCCTCCGCCACTACCTTGTTCGGGCTCATGTGTGCACCTTCGGAATCTATTAGATGGCCCAAAAAAGCTACCTTCTTTTGTGATAAAATTCATTTTTTTGCTCTCAGGCGTGATTCCGCCTTTCTTAGTTTCTCACATGCTTTGTTGAGCAGCTCGAGGTGCCTCGCTCTTGTCTCGGTACATATGATTATGTCATCTATATAGCAGAAAATTTCATTTCCCAACAAATCATGAAGAACATTATCCATCAGCCTTTGGAAAAGTGCAGAACTCGCGCAAGGCGCTACTTTATATTGAAACAGTCCCTCAAGTGTGGTGAATGCTGAATTCTTGGCTTTTTCTGACTGCGGAATCTGCCAGTTCCACTGCATAGATCCAGTGTGGAGAAGAACTTCTCCCCGTTAGGCTCTGTAGAATTGCTATGACTGTTGGAAAGGGACACGAATCTTGCTCAATCCTCTTATTCAAAACCCGGTAGTCAACGCATAGCCTGAGAGAACCGTCTTTCTTCTTCACTAGTACTATCGAGGAAGCCCATGGAGATGAACTGACTGTTTTCAATAATACTTCGCTTTTGTAAATCTTCAAGCAATTCTGTCAACATAGGGCGAATACTTAGCGGCACAGGCCTTGCTTTCAATTTGATCAGTGGGTTGTCACCTATACCAACGTCCATTTCTGTCAGAGGTGTGTGAGAAAGCTCTTTTTCGGACACAGCAAAAGCGTCCTCGTTTTCTATCAAAACTTTCATAAGCTCTTCATCCATTCCTTCGTTACCCATGTTTTCCTTCAGCTGTTCGACCATACTTGCTCGCTCGTCTGCTTCTACTCCCTCGCAGTCCACTTCTACTATCGCGGTTGGAGAAGGTACATATGTCCTTCCAATTACTTTTGCTTCATTGTTTGCCGTGAGGTTTGAGTCACTTTTACATCTTAATTCGTCCTCACCGTTAGTAATCGATACTTGTACCCCTAGCTTCTCTAAGACGTTCATTCCCAACAAAACTTCGTCTTGAGGAAGTGGCGTTATGTGGAGGACGAGTTTGCTGTGTCTTCCACCCTCTAGCTCAGCTTCCACAGTCACTGCTCCAACTATCTCCATCTCATTGCCTGAGGCTTCATACACGGGTCCCACTTCGCTTTCCGTGAGAGTAGGCAGCGTGTCGACTTCATACCCTTTTTTCTGCGCTTTCTCCAGCAAGCTTATGGGTATGATATTCACCATTGATCCACTGTCGATCAGGGCTGGCACAATCAATAATAGTACCCTGATGTTCCTGGGCATCAACGTTCCAATTGCCTGGGCATCCTCACGTCTACTCTGCTTGTGTGTCTTCACGTTATCTTCATCTTCGAACTTTACGAATAATATCTGACACAACATTCGCTTTACCTGCTATTGCCTCCATATTGTCCATTTTAAGGTTTTGCACTTCCGCTGCTCTTCCTGAGCATTCTCGGGCGAAGTGTCCTGGTCTCGCACAGTTAAAGCACTTTTTGTCCTCTTCCTCCACTATTGCTCTTACTCCAGAACCTTGACCCTGTATATTAGGTGACGATGGCCGAATTCCTTGCCATCACTTTTTGAGTCCTGGGGTATCTTCTTCTCTTGTGCTGTTCTGCGGTTCATCTTCAGTTCCCTGTGCCTAGGTACTATGTCTGGATTTCCACCCCAAGGGTCTAAAACCTTTCCTACCGAACATTGTCTTTGATTGTTCTATTCCTAGAGCTAATTGCTTGATTTCATCATATGCCCTGTCCGGACTAGCTCGGTTCAGTGCACTCATTGAATGCACGTACTCGGGCCATTCATGTAGGTTTTCTAAGAGAATCTGAGCGTTCTCAAGAGATCTACTTTCCTCCGTACTGTCTGGGTTCGCTTTTCTGCCCAAATCTTCCAGCACCACCCAGAATTCTGCTACGCTCTGCCCAGGTCTCATCCGCAGTGTTCGCAATTTAGTCAGGGCTCTCATTCTCCCTGCTATACAGTCGTTCGATTGCAACCCTCCCAAATTCATGAATACCTCTTGAAATCCCTTGTCCACTACACTAGCTGGTAGAGCTTTCATTGTATGCTTAGCGCGACCCCCTAGATGGTTGTCACTTAATATCTCTATCAAGCTCTTGTCATCAGCCACAACTTTACAGTAGTTCCGACGAAATTTTCGGATGAATTCGTCAAAGTTTTCATTTGATTTACCTTTGAAAACACCCGGGTCTGGACAAGGCAATGACTGAACATAATTCAATAAGCATATATTGCTTCCTGACCTGCACTGGCCGCTCCCTTTGCCGAGTGATCCACATAGCATCTCGAGCTGGTCCTTGAACGCACTCCAATCGTCGGCTCTTCCTCCCTCCGCCTCTGTACCGACAACTCTGTGTAGTTGTCCGTATCCGTAATTCCACTTTCATGCTTACCTCCGTGGTCGATCCTGTACTCTGATTGGAGCCCTAAGGCGGCTTTCTTCAAGCTCTTCACCGTGGATATCAGCCGAAGTGCACTTACACTCAGTCCATCACAAAGTTCTGTCAAAATACTTCCGTCTCGTTCCATTGCCTCTATATAGTTTTGCCATTCCTCTCATGTCTCTATTCCCCTCGTGCTCAGAGTCTCCTCTACTACAGTGTCCAATATGTGGGGAACCCCTTGACGCCTACTTAAAACCCTCAATTTTTCAGACACCCTGTCTAGTTCGTGCCTCAGAGCGTGTTCGTGTTTGCTCTAATACCGGGCCGAAATTTCGTGCTCATCCATCTCTTCCCGCATTTTAATGGAGATTTCCTCAATGCTGATCCTGATTTCCTCTAGCTCACCCACTAAATTCGAGCGTGGGCAACTCACCTCTCTCGAATTTTCCTTCTTCGCTGAATCGAATGCGACCACCTCCATTTCTATCATGCTCTGCAACAGAGTATCGTACCCTCGTGAACCAATGTCACTAATTGCAACAACGAAACCACGAGAACGAGCAAGAACAGAACGGAAGTTTCAATAACATTGTGTGCTGTTCCCTCCAGATCACCCTTGCTCACGGTGACGACAGTATGAACTGAAACTCTCCAGGTTACAGTAGCTCTCTCCACTTCAATTTACTGAGTTGCCCTTACTATCGGCAACAACCACTTCAATAGTAGGCGAACGACTGCTCTGGTTAGCCACGTTTTTTTTTCTGTGCTCGGTCTAGTTCCTATTGGAGCGGTTCGGCCTCATGTGATTTATAGTAGCCGTCCAAAGGATAGTTCTTGTAACCTTGCACGGAACAATAAGCGAAACTATACAAACTTTTATGGCGTGACCACAAAAAAAAAACACAATCACCACAATGACAAGGAGAATAAACTAAAATATGATCAGGAAAAGGAAAAAAGGTTGTCGGGAGCTGACGACGGAGGCAAGGCGTCCCAGGGAGGGCGAGCGTCGGTGGCGGCCAGGAGGCGTGGTCTATATGGTGAGGGATGGGATCCGGTACTCTGAACAAAATGCCTCAGCTATTTATACCCAAAAAACCCGCGAAACTACCCTCAGGTCCTCTCTCATGAGTAGGTCGCGGGTGATCTTGCTGCCACTCATGATCCTTCTTGACCTAGTTGGCACGCGACTTGCGACCCCATGTGGGTCCATCCGGCCAATCTTTGAACAGAGCTTCAGTTAGGAATAACGGATCCGTCCCCCCAGTGTCGTCCAATAGTACTTATTACGATTCACGTGTTAATTGCCATGAAAAATATGAAATAACCAGTCGGGCCGCCCAGCTAACGCCGGGCTTCCCTCCTTCTAATGGGTTCGCCCGGCTACGCCGGGCGCTCCTCCTTCCTCTGAGAAATTTGCTATGCGCAAATAACACTTCGGATTCTACTTTTTCTTTGAAAGCTGTACACCCTCAGTATTAGCTTCAAACTGTGCACGATTTTTTCTGTAAGCCATCTTCGCTGTGTCCGAATAAAACATCGCATTATATCACAAAACTTATTTAGAGAATAAGTATTCAGACTTCATCGCGGCTGAGTCTACTATGTTAGCTACCATCAATGTTCCCAGCCAACTCCTTGTGCCTTCAAGCTTCAACGGTCTGGGTCCGAACCAACAGTATTTATTCACGCCCAGTCCTTTGGGGCGGAGTTTCGTCTTGCAACCTATCATCAGTGTTTCCACCCTGCCGCCTGTATTCCTACCAAATTTGAACGCTCTAGGTCCAAGTCAAACCCCGCCCCTTGTGGGCGGAGTCCGGTCCTGCCACCCACCATGAGTGTTTCCACCCAGCCGCCTGTATTCCTACCAAATTTGAACGCTCTAGGTCCAAGTTTAAGTTTTTCACACGAACCCCGCCCCTTGTGGGCGGAGCCCGGTCCTGCCACCCACCATAAGTGTTTCCACCCTGCCGCCTGTACTCCTACCAAATTTGGACCCTCTAAGTCCAAGTTAAGTTTTTCACACAAACCCCGCCCCTCGTGGGCGGAGTCCGGTCCTGCCACCCACCATAAGTGTTTCCGCTCTGCCGCCTGTATTCCTACCAAATTTGAACGCTATAGGTCCAAGTTTGAGTTTCTCACACAAACCCCGCCCCTTGTGGGCGGAGTCCGGTCCTGCCACCCACCATAAGTGTTTCCACCCTGCCGTCTGTACTCCTACCAAATTTGGACCCTCTAAGTCCAAGTTAAGTTTTTCACACAAACCCCGCCCCTCGTGGGCGGAGTCCGGTCCTGCCACCCACCATAAGTGTTTCCGCTCTGCCGCCTGTATTCCTACCAAATTTGAACGCTCTAGGTCCAAGTTTAGGTTTTTCACACAAACTCCGCCCCTTGTAGGCGGAGTCCGGTCCTACCACCCACCATTAGTGTTCCCATCCTGCCCCCCTTACACCTACCAAATTTGAACTCTGTAGGTCGACGGAAACCGGAGTTATGAATTTGCGCTCAAACATTTATTTCGCACAAACCCCGCCCCCTGTGGGCGGAGTCCGGCCCCACCACCCACCAATAGTGTTCCCATCCCGCCCCCCCCCCCCTTACACCTACCAAATTTGAACTCTCTAGGTCGACGGGAACCGGAGTTATGAATTTCCGGTCAAACATTTATTTCGCATAAACCCCGCCCCCTGTGGGCGGAGTCCGGCTCCACCACCCACCATTAGTGTTCCCATCCCGCCCCCCTTACACCTACCGAATTTGAACTCTGTAGGTCGACGGGAACCGGAGTTATGAATTTGCGGCCCAAAATTTCTATCGCGCACGCCCCGCCCCCTTTGGGCGGAGTCCGGCCCCACCACCCACCATTAGTGTTCCCATCCCGCCCCCCTTACACCTACCAAATTTGAACTCTCTAGGTCGACGGGAACCGGAGTTATGAATTTCCGGTCAAACACACACACACACACACACACAAACACACAGACAAACCAACAGACACACTTAGCGCGTTATATATAGTAGGATCAGATCCGTCGTGATACCGTTGATACGGTTCGTCCTGTTTACGCTTATCTTCGGACACTGATTGCATCTCTCAGTTGTGTTTACTCGTGTTACTTCCTATCACACGGGTAGACCAAATCGATGTCGCCTAGGTTTACTTGAGGGTGTTCTCCCCATACATTTTTTCAGCGACATTTACTATCTCGAGCATCTATGTTGAAGCATTTGTCTGTCAAAGGCATCTACATTAAGCTATATTCAACCAAAGCTGACCGTGGTCGTTTGCGTGTTCTAAGAACTTCTAGGTTTACTAGTTCTGTCATTAGCAATCCATCAATTATTCAAGTCTCGTGTGATGCTTATTGTGGCAACCATTCCGTCAACGTTTCCATTCTTGTTGAAATGTTGTAGTTGAAAATTCGGGAATTATCTCTGATGGTACCCAGACTCCGTTCAACAAGTATGGACTCCTTGGTACCCTGGTAATGAATTATTTTGCATTGTAGCGAACGTCAAGCCTTGCCAAAAAGTGCTTTTTGCGATCTGTCGGCCCCTGTCGGCCCTACCTTCTCATAAAAAATGTCACCCAGCCTTTACTGGGTGACATTTTCCTTTTTAGAGGAATTTAGGTGCGACAGATCGAAGGAAAGAGAAGGTGCTGTACTATTTTCGTTGAAGAAGTCTTCACTTGCTGTTGCTGTGTCCATTTCCGAAGCATATGAAGTAGTCTCGTGCGAATCTTTTAATGTAGGTAGATACCGGCTCATGCTGGTATATAGAACGCCTAGATGCTCCGCGGAATTTAGTTTATTTATCAATTGATTTCTTTCTTCATTTCTTCGCTTCATATCCGAATAGTTGAAATCTAGATAGATAGGAAGTGGCATGACGCTCCACCTTCACCTCCGTCAGCGTCCAGTGATTTCTTACAAATGCTCAGTAATCATGGTTTCACCCAACATTTAAATAGTTCACTAGAGAACGTCATACGCTCGATATGTTGGTTTGTAAAGAAGCCGAGCTTATCAAAAAAGCCCTTGTTGTTTCCCCATTGGGTTCCAGCGATCACGCCTCTCCTTACTTTTCGTAAAGGGTCTGAGAATAGGAATAGGTATGTTTATTTCCTTAATTTCTCAAACAAGTGTGGATGTTAGTGGAATGTCCTCTTTTTTGATAGTGTTGCTTTTATAGGTTAATGAGATGTATGGAACTTTTTTTTATACTGAAATATTACACGGATACTGGCCGTGGTACCGACTCAAAGAGAAAGCCTACAGAAAGCTTTCTGTCTCTATCATGAAAGAGGATTGGCTCTTCTGCAGGCTTATTCCTGATAGACTCAGCAAGAAACTTTCGGTTCAATTGTTTAGTCTATAATATATTGGTTTCAAAAAATGAGATGTGTTCAATACTGTATATCAAGATTGTGACTATACAGATTCTCCTTCTCTTATCAGTTTTCCCAAGTGGCCGATTCGGTTTGGTTTGATCGCCATGAAACTCACGCATTACTTTCTGAGTGACTAACTTGATCCTCTACCTTGTTCCTCTTCCTTTCGATTTCATCAAATTGGTCTCTGTATGCATTTCTTCTTTGGAACTGTCTCTTCCAAGTGAAACATGCCTTTGTCGCTGAAAAATGTTGTCACGTCCTTCGCCTACCGCTGAAGAGGGTTCCTTGAAATTACCCGTCAATAAGTATCACGTATTTGCAGAGTTTTTCGGAAATTTATCAAACGGGATAGAATAGGTATAGAAAACGTGAATCTACAGAAACTCAGATGTTGGAATCACTCAATGAATGGACTATCGGTTCCTATTCTGAACGCAGCATTGATGTCATGTATCTGGGTAACGGAACTTCTCCCCTATCGCGGCATTCTCCCTTGCGGCATGCGGCAAATGCCACTGCAGTTACCGTACTCACCCCGCCTCCCGCCAATCGATAGGACGCGATATTTTTCCTTGACTGACTTGCTTTCTCATTGGATTTGATCGTTTTTTCTTCTGTTTCTTTTTAGTTTTCATGTTTATTAGACTTGATTAATCAAAATGACTCCTCCTATATAAAAGACAATCAAGACCACATTGGAATTGAAAAGAGCGGCCAGCCAATTCAAATAATTAAAGGACTCCCTACCTCACAAATTGCGCGCTCCAATCTTCCATCGCAATCCTGCGATAGGCGGCGGGTGCGACGTGTGCGACGCCGTGTTGGGGGAGAAGTTCCCGGACCCCATGTATCTAGATCTCCAAAACACTTTTGACAAGATTCCTCCTAAAATTAGAGCGCGATGATATTCATTCTAGAGTAACCAGTTGGATCAGAGCCTTTCAATTTCAACGTACGTTCCAGGTTATATATTTGTATAATTTGCCTGGAGTCGTTGTTGATGACGGAATCAAATGCAAAGTGTTTGCAGACGGTATAAAGATTTTTGGCTAGTCCGGTTCCCTCTTGCAGGCCACTATTGATGTAATGCTTGACTGGTTTTCTCGTGGGAAACTCCTCAGCTGTTCAGGTCTTTTTTGTTCTATTGATATTACCCCTCTGATCAAAGCCTATGAGTCGTTTGTGAGAGCTTTGGTTCTTCCCTGCAGGCATCTATTGATGCAATACTTCGGTGGTCTTCTTGTTGGAAGCTTCCTCTTTCGGCTGCTAAATCAAGGATTCTGCATCTTGGTCGTAACAACCCGCACTTGTCGTACTCTATGCGCGGTGAACCACTTGTTGAAGCCGACACTATTCGTGATTTAGGTTTCATAATTGATAGAAATCTTTCATTCAAAGAGCATTGTCATTGTATCGTCAACAATGCCGAGGTTAGGCTTTTTCACTTGTTCAAGTCTTTTTGTTCTATTGATCCCTTTCCTCTTATTGAAGCATACAAACTTTACGTGAGACCTATGCTTGAATACGGCACATGTGTTTTTTCCCCATGCAGCAAATCGCTAGTAAATAGGTTAGAACGAGTGCAACATAGTTTCACAAGAAAGGTATTCATTCGTTCTCTCGGTTTCACTTATAGTAGTATTCCTCGTGGTGCAATTCGGAATAAGATACTGAAGCTCGAATCGTTAAATGTCAGAAGGAGGCGAAATGATCTTCATATGGTTTATAAAATACTTCATGGTCTAGTTGATCTGGAATTGCGTGACTTTTTTCGTCTGAACCCTTCTTCCACTAGAGGTCAAAGTCTCAAAATTGTGCTTCAGCAACCTAAGTCCGTTTTGCGGCGCAACTTCTTCACATTCAGGGCAGGTTATGAATACACCAAGTTGGGTAAGAAGTTGCAGATTCCGTGTTGTTTTTCGGGCTTCAAAAGAATTGTTAACAATTATATCACTTGAGGAAACCTTTATTATTGATCCTTGCACTTTTTGCTTGTGCTCTTTCACTTTCCTTGCCTTTGTTCACAGTATATTCTATATTTCTCATTTATCAGGTTGGAGTTGTTCTGATATTTTGAGAGCTTACTTGGTTTTTCAATTATGGTTGTATTGTTCTTTTGGAAATTTTTAATGACATGTGCTTGCGCATGTTAATAAATCTAAATCTTTGGTGGAATGTGGTTCATGGTTTCCTCCCCTCATAGGGAAGTTCCTCATAGGGAAGAGACCAGCACAGTTTCACGAGAAAAGTTTTATCCGCTCTCTTGGTCTTACCTAGAGTGGCATCATCCGTGGTGTTATTAAGAATCCTACTATATATAACTCGCTAAGTATGTGTATGTGTGTGTATGTGTGTATGTGTGTGACCGGAATTTCATAACTCCGGTCCTCGTGGAATTAGAGCGTTCAAACTTGGTAGGAGTACGGGGGGCAGAATGGGAACACTTATGGTGTGTGGTAGGACCGGACTCCATGCACAGGGGGCGGGGGTGCGCGATAGAAATTTTGGGTCGCAATTTCATGACTCCTGTTTACGTGGGCCTAGAGCGTTGAATTTCGGTAGGATTACACTTTTCGTACTAACAATGGGACCTCAGCATTCTAGTAAGTGATGTAGGATATGACGGTATCGTAGGTTCTCGGTGGCAAGAACTGATAATAGCTGATAAGAGAATACAAGGGACTTAAGAGAGGCCACCTACCGATCAAAACCCTAACGTCTTTGGTATCTACGATGTATCTTTGACCGTTCAGTATGTTTCATTCGATAAGAAGGGATCGGGAGAGCAAGGTGACAAGAGCGGGTGGTAATATGCAGGGATAGGGACCTATTAGGGCAATACGATAAGCAGATTAGAACTTTGTTTATTTCTTACTATTAGATTACGACCACTACCCAGCAAGGTTTGTGATTCAATGAAGGATCCTCTTTGCTCGATATCATTTGCGGCAAAACTTAATAGACCGCCCGTAATCTGGATTTCGCAACTCATGATATCTCCGTGAGGAAAAAGGTTCATCGATAAAGAACATCTGATAATGGTACTATCATCTCTCAGAACATCTCCACAGCATCATCTTTGGTTGTCTAACGCTTGGTTTTCGATGGGTATTTCTTTTTATTAAAGGGAGCAAGAGATTGAGAATTTCAATTAAAGGCGTATGCACCGACTTTCACTGTATACCATTTGCGCTGCCCTTTTAGTCCTGTGTCGAATTTCGTGTACAGAAAACTATTATTTGTTTTCGAAAAAGGAGTGGAGAGTTATCCGACTCACTACATTTTTGTCAAAGAAGGAGAGCTCAGCGTTATCCGGGCGAACTCACTATGTGATATGCTACGACCACATAATCTATTTCGAGCTCTGTTTCAGTTTCATACTCTCACTCAGCTAAACAGGGGAAAAAACTGAAACTCAGCTAAACAACGAAAAAGCTTAAAATCTATAAATTTTGAAAAAGGGTAAAAAATTCTTCGGTTAAACATTTCTCGGGATAGGGTGTTTGACCCAAGAAGGAGGAGAGCCTGGCGTTAGCCGGCGATCCAACTGGTAACATATTGAAGCTCAAATCCCTCAGTGTTAGATGAACGTGCTGGTCTTTACATGTTTTATAAAATGCTCATGGTCTGATTGATATGAAGTTGCATGACTTACTCGCCTGATTTCGTCTTCTGCTAGATGCAATGACTGAAGTTGTGCTTCGGCAACTGCGGCACTGCATGTCACGTTCAGGGCTAGTTATGAATACACAAGATTGAGTAAAAAGATGCAGAATCCTTGTTGTTTTTCAGACTTTGAAGAAGTCGCATATTATTATCTCAATTTAGGCAATTCTGTTCTGATATGTTTGTTGCTGTCGTTTGGTTATAAGGTTATCTCTGAGTTTCGTTTTCAAACGACATGCGCTTGCGCATGTACCAACTTAGTGTTTCTTAGTCTTAGGTTGTCACGAAAGTCCTCGTTCATTTCCATTTCCACGTTGTGGAATCTTCGCGATTGCTCTAGAACTAATTGCGAAACATGTGTCTTCACATAAAATTTCGTAAGGGTTATTTCTGGAAGAACCGCTATCGACTCAGGGCATGTTGGACCAGTTCTATTTTATAGGTGCAGAAAAAACATCAATCTGTGCGATAAGGAAAATATGCGATGCGATGGGAGACTATCGTCTCTTACAGCACAAAAATTGGTATCACAAGTCCAATCATGAGCACTTTGACTGGATTAAAACCCACGATCTGGGATACCAGCCTGAAGCTAATTAAAGGATATAAGGCGAGGGACCCGCGAGCTGGGACAGAGCTCAATAGCCATCACTACACAGTAGCTGCCGATTTGCATTGCCCCAGAAAGCTTGGAGAGAATGGGCAAGGACTAACCGTCGACGACGAGAAGTGTTCTCTCTACGTAAACTCCACGAGGAGGTGGCAATGGCTTGGATGCTTAGAGCATGGAATCCGGACTCTGGAACTCCAACCTAAGAAGGCAATGCTTAGCCTTCGGAGGCATTCGAAAGGATCGTTCACTGGGACATGCTGCAACCATACTCTGTTGTCAGCGCCGAAGCCTACTATACTCTGACGGATCGCGTTGCTGAAGCCGTAAGAGAGATACAGCGGAAGTCTACTTTATCTACGACAGTGCTCGCCTACACATTGTGAGGGAGACCCAGAGGAAACTATAAAACTTAGGATGGATTCTTTTGACCCAGCACCGCATTCAACAGAATTGGCTCCAACAGAGTAACTCTTGTTCCTGACGCTTACAAACCAGTTGAAAATTAGGGAGTTCGATGACATGAACCTATGTGCAGGCCTTTCCGACAACCAATACTTTGTAGAATTTGCAATCAGTTCCATATTTCTAAACCCACTTCGCAATGCTTGCAAAGAATGAAAAGTTGGATCTTACAATCATTTTCGCACATTTCTTAGTGGCGATCCGGTGCATACTGTGCTACGAGTGCAACTCTATCAAGATTCGTATCCAGGTTGCTCCTATCATGGCCAAGTGCTGCGGTTAAATTGGAGGTCACAAACGCGCATTTGAACAAAAACAGTCTCCTGCTAGCTGGATAGACGACGGTTGCGGTATCACTAATCGAATGCTCGAGCAAGACTGTATGGCTACGCCCGGCGTCTACGTGTCTGGGAATGACGTACAATCAATAGGACCTCAACGGCGTTTCCTACGCCGTCGAGCGTGTTCACCTTCAACCAGTCGATCCGGGTTCACGCCGGGCTCTCCTCTTCATGTTACTGTTAGTCTGCAGCCTCACTCTCTTCCAAATTTAAATGCTCTGGTCGAGGGGATAATTGATATGAATCGCCGGCTAAACACATGCACGCATCCCTGACACAATTCGTGAGCGCCCCGCTCACCATGACGTAGTCTTGGTGAGGTAGTGTGCGTTTAAGCTGTTTGTTCCCTTATTCCAACTTGGCTGCGTAGTTTGCTCATATTACATCCATTTCGCGCACGCTCCGCCCTTGGTCCTGTCGCCTAAAAGCATTGCTCTCATTCTGCCTCCCTTACATATTTGTGCCCTTTGGTCCTGAGAAACAATTCTCGCGCAGGTCCCGCCTTCTGGGGTTGGGGTACAGTTGTGACACTTACCATTAGTGTTAACACCTTGCCTCCTCTATTTCTACCACTTGGGACACGGGAACATTACTTATGGATTTCCGGTCAAATACTTATTTTCACACGCACCACATTTACAGTGCGTCTCCAAATGATCAGTCACCCCTAAGTTCCCCAAAAACAGTATATGATGTTCCTGGAAAAGTGCCGAAGTAAAGATGCGTCAAATACGAATTGCCAGTCGCACATTATCACCGGTTTCCAGCTCGAGATCACAAACATTTTTCTTCGTCAATTTTTCAGTTAAGGATGCTTTTCCAACTCCTCCAAATGATACAGCACTTGATGTCTTCGTGTCGTTTTTAGTTCAACGCAACAAAATGGCGTTGTTTACGTAATGCTTTTTATTTCCAGGCAATGGGAAGATGAAAGTTGTCTTCAGAATTCGAGAAAGGTCAAATTCTCGCAAGAAATGAGCAGGGACTGTCGAATGGCAGAATCACGCAAGATTTGGGGAATGGAATAAGGTGTTCGTCATGAGCTGACATTTGACCTTCTTTCTCTTGATGGTTTTTGTTCTTGTCATTTTTCCGATGAAAATAAGTTCAATTGTGATAGTCCAGATGGGATCCGATATTATTGGCACGACCCGAATAAGGAAAAACTCCAGTTCTCTGGACGGAACTTCAAGGGAGGAGCAGTCAGGGTTTTGACCGCGATTTCGTCGATTAGGCGTATCCGTTTATGATTTATATCAAAGAAGATGATCTCGTCCTGTTATGCACTTCTCCCTTTCTGGCGTAAGAGTCGGCACCGTAATCTGTTTTATGCCAGGTAATGCCCCAATTCACGTCAGCAGGAGCGCCCAAGCTCGGTTCTCTCAGCGTCGGATTGCACTTCTGCCCTGACCGGCGAGCAGCCCCGATCTGAATCAGATGGAAAATGTATGGGGCTTCATGGTGCGGATGATTTACGCCCGAAACAAGCAATCCCGAGGCGTCAAGGACTTGAAAAAAGCGATCGTCGAAGTATGGCACCAAGTTGATCAGGAGCTGATTGATAGTCTTTATTTGAGCCTAGACCACCGTATTTTCGAGGTAATTCGAAGGAATTTTGAACCAGCTGATTACTATGTTTGCAGCTTTCTCTCCTTGCTGTATGTTTGTTGTTGAATGAATTAATTTTTAGTGGCTATATCATTTGGAGACGTTGGAAGAAAAACCTTTACTGAAAAATTGACCAAAAAATGTTTGTATTTCCGAGCTGCAATTTGTGATAATGCGCTAATTGCAATTAAGGTTTGACACACTTTTTTCCTTGGCACTACTCGACCGGTGTGTCACAGGAACCTGGGTATTCATCAACATATCCAGCCTTGTACCAAGAGCATTTTCAAAAATTAGAAGAACGTGGTGCACAAAACATTCTATATACTTGTGATAGAACCTTAAGTATATTATCCCCCTGTGTCATATTAAAGTCCGCAGCGTTCAACATAACTCTAGTTCTGATCCTCTTCATAACATTCTTCATAGGACCGAAGAAAAAGACGTCCCTTGGCTGAATCATTGACGTAGCGCCGGCAGGAATACTGTGTACTTGAATTTTACATACTGTAATGAAGTGCTCGTCAAGAAGTTAACCGCACGTTTCACACTTCGCTTTCATTTTGTCATCGGATGCAGAGAGTCAGCATGTATAAGGTGCGCAGTTCGTGAACAGTATGTGTGCCCCACGCATTTTGAAGATTTTCTATCAATGTTGAGTTTCTTGCAGGCATCTTACACATCTCTAATATTCTTCTATCGAATATACCTTGAAGTCTGAAGTAAAACACAGTCATAGAATTGACGTGCAGAGCCACATTCCTTGGATAGGGCGACGAACGAAAATAAAAGCAGTAATAAGGCGCGCTTAAGCAAGTATAAGAAAAGGTTTAAAGAGCCTTTGATGAAATGAAAAAACAAAAATGCCGACGATGGCGGGGAGCAACCCGCACCCTGAAGCGAGGCTACTACCACTGCACCGGCGCTTGATGAGTCCGCATCTCCAGTTGATCCTACTGTCAAACGAATTTCGAGTTCCCATAACTTTTTGAGGATAACTATTTTGCAGTTTTAATTTCCATTTTCGTGAACAGCATTCAGAACCTTTTCCATTTATGTTTCTCCATTCAAAGTCCCACGGTGAGTAGACATCTTGGTTAGTGCGTTATATATAGTGGGACTGGCCCGATCGAGCGATAAAGAGATGTTGAGGCGAGATACAAGTAAC
This sequence comes from Haemonchus contortus, assembly GCA_000469685.2. Lineage (NCBI taxonomy): Eukaryota > Metazoa > Nematoda > Chromadorea > Rhabditida > Trichostrongylidae > Haemonchus > Haemonchus contortus. Next base: position 24,182,904 of record LS997567.1, on the reverse strand, counting down.
GCGCACAACCATAACACAAATTTCGTGTTGCATATATACAGTGTCTCAAGTTATAGGTGCCAATTCATGGCAATGTATTTAAAGCTTCCAAGCGAAGAATAGCAATGGAATTCATATGCACGTTTGCTAACATTACATGCATGCAACATTCACAACATGCTACAATCATATTTCAAAATATGCCTCATGAGCGCAGATTAAGGCTGAAAGTTTCTGCTCGAACTTCTCGCATGTTGTCTACAGGTATCGTCTATTTCTTCAGAGATTGCACGTTCGATGTTTATAGCCGGAGCGTGATCGTTTTGTTGCCGAAGAATGGTTTTCTCATGAAAAATTTTAGCAGGTGAAAATAGTGAAGGGTTGCATGTCTCCAATTAAGTGTTTTTGCATTTTCTGCATTTGTCGGCCTTACACTGTCTGTTGAGATCTAAATAAAGCGGCACTTCTGCGTACGGTAGGAACGGCGATAAAGATTCTGCCGGCAATCCACCCCACCAACAACTTCGATAAGTTCTGCTCTTTTGCCCTCTTTTTGATGGGTCACCTGAGATCACGATCGACTTTTAATAGTCCCATCATTGGAAACACTGGTTTTCTACCCTTTCCTGGTATGCCTTTGACTGAAACTTCTATATCGTTCGACAGCCTTCTGTGCGGATATTGTAAAAATCGGAAAGGCTTTCACAGTGCTCCTCCGACACTCGCGTGTCTACGGTTGCGAGTGGCATTAACTGGTCCTTCGCCATCGGAAAGATATCGAGAGTTTCGGTTCAGTAACCACGCAGATTGCGAGAAGACCTTCTTGCGCAGCTATAATAATTAACAGCGAGTGAAGTGAATTTGACCAAATATTTATACCTTAGAATTTCTGAATTTTTGGCGCCTATAATTGTGGGATACCCATACTAGCGCGACGCAGCGATGAAAAGACTGTTGAGGCAAGATATGGGGACGCTTGCTCGTTGGCTTTTTTTGCTGTGGTTGCTGAGACACGGTCAGGGCCACGGTCAAGAAACATAACTTGCGAAAGCAATCGCAAGGTATATTTAGTCAGCCACATGGTTTATTCAGTGGGGTTCAGAGGTGCTCGACTAATTGCAAGGTCTACGAAGTTGATTTCAACGATAGCGAATTCAAGTGGGAAGTTTTCGAACACGATCATGCTGGCAGCTTCTAGATGGCAGATGTAGCAATACCCGCCAAAGGCCGTGTTGCTGCGAATAGCCAGGCCAAGTGGCATATTATCATGCTTTTTCTTCCCCTACTCCAGGTATTAATCTACCCTTCCTATCCAGCTATAATATGTAACATGATAGTTTGCTGATCGCAGCCGTTTGCATCCTTCAGTCACACTTTATTATCTTACGCTATATGTATAACGTGCTAAATGTGTCTGTTGGTCTGTCTACGGGTGTGTGTGACGCTTAAATTTAGTAGCAGTACATGACAGGATTAGAACACATGGTACATGGGCACCGATGGCGGGGCTTGCGCGAAAATGTGCGGTTGGGGAGAAATCCATAAAACTTGTTTTCTGCGATCTAAAGGATTCAAATTTGTTAGGAGTACAAGTGGCAGTATGCGAACACTGATGCCAGGTAGCACGACTAGACTCCGCCCACAAGGGGCGAGATGTGCGCGAAAATTGATAATTTGAACCTAGAGCGTTCAAATTCGGTAGGAGTACAGGCAGCAGTGACTCGCAGAAATTAGGACTCGCTTGCGGAAATATCCGCCTACCAAAAAGCAGACAACCTCTTGCCCTCACCACATGCTATCTTCTTCACGATCATATATCGGCTTGCATGGTCCGAAAGCTCTCGCTAACGTTTTCTACTGCTCGACAAAAGTTTAAATTGGAGCCTTCATTATTCTCTTCATTGATATTTTGATAGAATTTCATAAATACAGAGTGACCCACATGAAGTGTGACGCAGAAAACTAGCATCCAAATTATACAAATCAAACCAAATAGGAAACATCTACGTCTATACAGTCATCACAAAACTAAAAATATCACTTCTCACATTCAAATAACCATCCTTCGCTTTAAGGCAAGCATCCAACCTCTTTCGGAAGTTTTCAAGAGTGCGCGCAATCACTTCCATTCCACGCCTCTGCAAGAGAGCTTTTTTCAAAGAGTTCAAAGATGAGTGTTTGAAAGGGCAGGCTTTTGCTCCAGAATCCTTCATACAGCAAAATCCAAAGGATTGAGATCAGGGAATATGAAGGTCGAACCTGCTTCGTCCAAAATTCCGGATGCGTGGTTTCACAACATTGTAGCTTTTTCAGCAGGATTGGGCCGTTGCCCAATCCTGCTGAAAGGTTCAGCTGGCGTTCATCGCGTCCTTCTCCACCCAAGGAATAACCGCATCCTCCAGCCCAGAGGCCCGTAAATCGATTTTTTCTTGCCCGTCCCACTTCATATGGGTCACCCTACATATACCAGTCGGGTCGCCCGGCCAACGCTCCCCACCCCTTCCGCCCCCCTCCCCCAGGCTTCCCTCCTTCTGACAGAGCCTTTCTATGACAGAGTTGTAGTAATCTGTCATAGTAGTAGCAGTAGGACGAAATGATACTTTTCGGAACACGAAACTTGAAAGAGGACTTATAAGGCACGCAAGTCGCGTTCAAAATGCGCCTATGCCTGTGAACAGGAGTCGATCTGTTGTTGTTCATCTTAAAAATGAAGACCTACTGAACTCAACTGGTAGGCAACCAAAGCCTTGAATGGTAGATATCATTAGACGAGGATCCAAGATTATTAATGGTCGGTCAAGTTTTGCCAAGAATAGTATCGAAGCAAAGAGGAACTGTGATCTTTCATTGAGTCGCAAACTTTCCTGGAGAGTGGTCGTAATTTAATAACAGGGAGTGAACCTATTTTCATCTCCTTATTTTTTAGTACCCTCAATTGGACCCTATCACTGCACTTACTCTTCTTGTCGAGTGAAACATCAGAAAGTCAAAGCTTGATCGTAGATAATAAAGGCGTTAGGATTCAAGTCGTTGTGGATCTTGTTGTCTAAGGCCTCTTCTATCGTCAGTGTTCCCACTCTTCCTCTACTCTTCTACTCTTATCAATTTTGAACTTCCAAGTCCACGGTAACAGCAGTTAGGATTTCTACTCAAACATTTATTTCGCGGAAACCGTCCCCTGTGTGAGGAGTCCGACTCCTCACTCACCACGAGTGTTGCCATCTTGCCTCTACTCCACCGAGTTTGAACGCCCTAGGGCTAAATTGATAATTTTCGCGCAAACCCCGTCCCCTTTAGGCGAATTCCGGTCCTGCCAACCACTACAAGTGTTTCCGTACTGCCGCCTGTACTCCTACCAAGTTTAAACGTTTTACGCGCTAGTGTGTGTGTGTCTGTGTGTGTATATGTATGTGTGTGACCGACCGGAAATTCATAATTCCTGTTATTTCGTTATTCAAACGTTTTAGGTCCAGGGGGACAGGAATTATGAATTTCCGATCGGTCACACACATACATACACATACAAACACAGACATACACAGCGCGTAATATATACATCAGTCGGTTCGCCCGGCTAACGCTGGGCTTCCCTCCAGAAAAGCAGCCTCCAAGTAGCCTCCCTTGGTCCTCGGACCGGGATGGTTTCTGAGCTCTTTCTTCAGGACATTATTTTCATTTTCTTTTGTAATAATAACCAGTCGTTTTGCCCGGCTAGCGCCGGGCTTCCCTACTTTTTCGAAGAAGTTGTAGTAATCGGCTAACTTCCTTCTGCTACTTTGAAACAAATAATGTTTTCCTGTACATGAAGTCTGAAACAGGAGTAACAGGACAGTGCATATTGTATTCAGTGTAAGTCGGTGCTTACGCTTTTAATTGGAAATCTCGATCTTTTGCTTTCGTTCCTAAAAATCAATTCTCATCAAAGATTCAACTGTTAGTAAACCAAAGGTTTGGGCGGTACTCTCGACTGTTTCTAGTAATGATAACACCATCGTCTTCATCAATAAACCTTTTCTTTACAGAGATATCATTAGTTGAGTATTTCAGACTACTGGCGGTCGGTTAAGTTTTGTTGCAAATGATATCGAACAAAGAGGATCCTTCATTAAGTCACAAACTTTGCTGGGTGGCGGTCGTAATCCATAGCAAGAAATGAAAAGTCCTCATCCGCTTAGAGTAGTGCCGCTGATGGGTCCCCTATCACTGCACTTACCACTGGCTTTTGTCACCCTGCTCTACCATGTCGTCTTATCGAATGAAACACAATGAAGAGTCAAGCTGCTTCGCAAACACCAGACGTTAGAATTTTGATCGGTAGGTGGCTCTTGCTCTCTTAGGCCCCTTACCTTCTTACCAATTGTCACTGGTTCCTGTCACCGAGTACCTACGATCTCGTCATACCGTACATCACTTAGGAAAATGCCAAGGTCCCCTGTTAATAAGAAAAGCTGAAATCATACAATATCCGAACTCTACGTCTACGGGAACAGGAATTATGAATTCCCACTCGACCGTTTATTTTGCGCAACCCCCCCCCCCTCCCCTTGCTGGCGGAGTCTGGTCTTGTTATCTGCCATTAGTGTTCCCATCCTACCGCCGGTACTCCTACCAAATTTGAACGCTCTAGGTCCACTGGAATAGGAGTTATTAATTTGCGATCGAGAATTTCTATCGCGCACGCACCGCCCACTGTAGGCGGAGCCTGGTCTTGCTACCTGCCATGAGTAGTGATTCCATGCTGTCGCCTGTACTCCTGCCAAATTTGTAGTCCACGGGAACAGGAGTTATGAATTTCCTGTCAAACCCACACACACCAACACAGACAAAAACAAACACACTTACAAACCAACAGGCACACTTAGCGAATTATATATGCGGGTCACCGTATCCTACTGTAGATGATGTTGAGATGTATCCTACTATGCCGGGCCTCATTCACCTTTAAAGAGTAATTAGAAAATTGTTTAGTTACGGAGGGGGGGGGGGCGGTTGGTTTATCTGCGATTGTTCTATGGGCGTACACAGCACGATGCCAATACAGATCGAAACCACACTTTTGAAGTACCCACTCAGCTCCACGTTACTCAATTTACTCCGCAGCGCTTGCCCCACCCCACCAACCTGCCCACCAAGTTACTGCCCTATACATAAGAAATAAATGTGAATGCTGGGTTTTCCACATATACATATGTATATATATATATATATATATATATAAATATGGTAACAAAAATATAGCCCCTCCGCAGTTCATATTGACACATGATCAATATTTGTGAGATACTTACTGCGCATCGCATCTACAAAACAAACACATGGTGATCTAAATAATATAACCGTCTCCTGTAGTAATTATAGCTCGAAGACGCTTACTACTCATCGACTGTGACACGCAGAGTCACTTGAGAAACTCCAGTCCAGGCTTTTTTCGATGATTTTTCAAGAGCTTTTGAAGCGCAGACTTTTCTCTCCACTATGGACCATATCCAGCGACCCATCACACTGTGGTCCGAGAAATTCGTAGGAGGATTGCAAACTGGGATAAAGTTGCGAACATTCCCTCAGTACCAGTCTTCATCTTTTCCCATTCGTGAGCAAAAGCGTCGCAGTTTTTAAATCGTGCCCATAAAAAAATCGTAGACCCTCAGCTGCATCCTTTCAGAAAAAAAACCTTCTTAAGTTCGGATTAAGTTTTGTACTTTTGTACTTTTCTCGACCAAAATTTGCAATATCGCTATGTTGGTAGAGTTTCTAGCCTAAACCATCATAAAAGAGGGAAAATGGCTACGAGAAATGGTTTGAACCCTCTCATCGGCATTGGCAGTCGAAGTGGGAATCATACGTATACTCTGAAATCTGAACATTTCTTTCGCGCTGAACACGCTTTGGTCAGAAAATAGTGTGTCGAAGCGCGTGCCACGCGCGCTCAGCGCACGGCATTTGTTTTCCTCTCCAACTTCATCTCGTCAAGAAGCTTATAAAGCTTTTGAACTCTATCTGTATACAACTGTATTCACTCGAGGTAGACCCTTCTCATCGGAGTAGAACACACAAATCAGCAGCCATTTTTCTCGCGTTTCTGCAGGTTCCGCGGCGTACTCCCTCTACAGCAAATCTATTCGGAAAAGAGGTCGTATGTGAGACAAGATGACCGTTTCGAGCTTTGTCGTTGTCCTGTCTACGCATCGCGTTTCAAGAGACTGACATGTGGGAAATGTTCAGACGAGGAGCGATCCCGGAAAAGAACTCACCAAATGCGCCCACAGACGGACAGTTGGTGGGTCTGCGAGACTCCACCGTTTTTTGAAATTTGAAGAATTGAGAGCATCAAAGTAGATATGTGGGCCAAGGTATGTCGTAAACCTAAGGGAAGGTGCAAATTTGGAGCAATCTTCCAAACAAGGAATCTACAAATGTCCGAAAAGTTGTTACTAAACTTATGGCGCACCTTGTATATATATAATATATATATGTATATAGGCTGCTAAAATTCAGGACATAACGAGCTACCTACAAGGAGAATGATTGAGATGCCGATTTGTTCTTTCAATGCACGAATTACATCGGAAGCATGTATCGAATCTGCTGACGCAATTCAAGATCAAGTATGACGTCATCGGACTGACTGAGACGACAAGGCACCGCTCGTTGTAGGCCATTTTCGAAATTGCAGAAGAACTGTTCTTTAGAACATGCGACAACAGAGGCGTCGGCGATGTAGGTGTCCTCGTCAACACGAACTTGGCCTTGAACATTGATTTTTACGAAGGCTTGACAATTTGAATCGGACGTTTCCGATTAAAAAGATGTTGTTCAACCCCAGTTCTAACAATCTTTTTTGCCTACGCACCAACATCAATCTACGAAGAAGAGGAGCTGGAAGCGTTCTATATGGAAATGGAGGGGTCTACAGAGAAGAGCGTATTCTCTTAAGGGTCATCGTCGGGGATTCCAATGCCAAGGTTGGCCGCAGAAGAGCGGCTGAAGAGCTGCGCATCGGGTCTCACGTCATGTAATGGAATGAGTAGTGTGAAAGGCTATCCGACTCTATCATGTCGACCCAGACCATCCATGGTAATTCGCAGTTCCAGAAGCCCGCTCATTTGCGATTGACTTAGAGTCACGTGGTCACCGACCCACATAATCTTCAATCGAAAATTCTGTCTGACTGTCGTCGCGGCTGTTCCGAAGCACTAGGCAGAATCGGACCATCGTCTCCTCTGTGCTAGGTTCTGGTTTTAAGTGTGTGGAGTGAGGGCTGCAAAGTTCAGGAAACGAAACCCTAAAACTGCTGTCAACTGGGATCATCGCTTGACTTGCCAGTTTGTGGGAAGATCCCGTCATCGACGACATTGAAGAATACAATCGGCGCATTGAACATCTCCGCAATAGTGCTACGAAAGTAGGGAATCTAGTGGAATAACCCAGGGTAGGATCGTGCAAGCTACAGGTAATCATCAACAAACGTCCGAACTTGAGAAGCTATGCAGAAAATCGATAAAGGAAGATCTGAGAGATAGAAGGGATGTGGTGGACAGAGTCGCCGTGGCCGAGAAGGGCATCCGCAAAGCCCGAGGGAGTTTCCCAAATCACAAGACCAAGATGACTTCCCTTGTCGTCCTGACGGAACAGTTACTGCATCTCGAAGGTCATCTGCGACTTCACTCGGATCTCATCGAGAGCCACGTCTACCTGCGTACCCTCCATCCTAGGCAAGACGGATATATCGCTCCTTCGGTTCTCCCTTCCAAAAATCGACACACCATCACGTTGATGAAGAACTGTACGGCTCGTGGTTTCGATAGGATCAAACCAGTATATCTAAAGAGTCGTCCATCAGTTGTCAGAACTCTGGCTAAGTTCTTTACGAAGTAAAGTAAAGTAAAGTAAAGTTGTCGGGATGCAAAGTGTCCACAAGGAAGTGATCCTGCAGGGATATGTCATTTTGCCGAAATATTTCGGTGCCGCCCTCGAAAACATCATGCGTCATTTTGAATGGGTATACTACGGAATAGGTCTCGACGGCCACCGCTTACACCACCTCCGCTTTGCATACGACATCGTGCTTACATTACCGAACATCGAGCAGGCGGAACGAATACTGGACGAGTTATTAACAGGCAGAATGAAAACGCTTATGGCACGTGCTAAGACTTAAAACACAAAGGGCGTGCGCGCTCAAGTAGTTGTTAATCTGAACATGGAGCTTTCATACTTAGTGAAAGAACAGGCTATAGTATGGGAACATTTATGACAGGTAGCAAGATTACACTCCTTCCACAGGAGACGGGCGCGAAAAGTGTTAGTTTAATCCATTGACGACATCTTGACACGCATGCGCGTCAAGGTTTTTTCTCCACTCCTCCTTTTTTGCGAGATCGTGACTTTTTGGAATTGTTTTGTGTTCATGCAATAGACAATACATCAAGAATTCTACAAACAACGTGGTCCATGATCGGAGCAAATATGGTTTATTCCAGCAAAAATTTTCCAAACCTTGTAAAAGTCTCACTTAAAACTGAACTTTAACTCCCTTTGCAGAACAAACATATAAATCCTAGAATTAATTTATAAGTGACCAGTCGGGCCGCCCGGCTAACGCCGGGCTTCTCTCCTTCTTATGGTGACGCCCGGCTTCGCCTTCCCCACGGGCGCTCCTCCTTCCTGTGAGAAATTTGCTATGCATAAATAGTCTCGCCCGGCTGACGCCGGGCCCCCTCCTTCTCGTGTTAAAATGGCATCCTCGCCTGCACCTTTATCAACTCTGAAGGGCTCGGATGATGAAAACAGGAGATATCATTCCCGGCCAAACACATACTCCCAACACAATCCGTGCGCGCCTCGTCCGCCATGAACAGACCTCCTTAGGTTTTGTGCTGCTCACGCCTCGCCTTCTGCGGGAGGAGTTAAGCCCTGCCGCTCGACATAGGTGCTCACATCCTGCCGCCTGTATTTCTATCGAATATAAGCGCTGTCGGTCCAAGTTTGAATTTTTCGCACACACCCCGCCCCATGTGGGTGGAGTCCGGTTTTGCGACTCACCATAAGTGTTCCTATCCTGCCGCCTGCCCTCCTACCAAATTTGTACGCTCTAGGTCCACGGGGACTGGAGTTATGATTTTCAGCACGAACCCCGCCCCCCGTGGGTGGAGCCCGGTCTTGGAACCCACTTGAGTATTCCCATGCTGCCGCCTGTACTCCTACCAAATTTGAACGCTCTAGGTCCAAGTTTAAGTTTTTCACACAAACCCCGCCCCTTGTGGATGGACACCCGACACCAACCATTAATGTTCCAATCCTACCGCCTATGCTCGCAGCAAATTTGAACTTTCTAGGTCCACAGGGACAGGAGTTATGAATTTTTGCCCAAACCCCGTCCATTGTGGGCGGAGCCCAATCCTGCCACCCATTATAAGCGTTCCCATTCTATCTGGGTTATCCTACCAAATTTGAACGCTCTAGGTCCACGGGGACTGGAGTTATGATTTTCCGCACAAACCCCGGCCCCTGTGGGTGGAGTCCATCTACGCCACCCACCATTAGTGTTCCTATCCTACCGCCTATGCTCGTACCAAATTTGAACTTTCTAGGTCCACGGGAACAGAAGTTATGACTTTCCGTTTAAACATTTATTTCGCACAAACTCCGCCCCCTGTGGGCGGAGTCCGACCCCGCCATCCACCGTTAGTGTTCCTATCCTGCCGCCTATACTCATACCAAATTTGAACTAAGTCCATGGGGACCGCAGTTATGAATTTCCGGTGAAACACACAACTATATACACACACATCCGGTGAAACACACAACTATATATATATATATATATATATATATATATATATATATATATATATATATATATATATATATATATATATATATATCACCTGTATCACCTGTCGTCCCGTTGATCGTCGATTTCCTCGAGCGGGCGCCAGTAACGTCTCCATTCGTCCCTGTTACGAGCCAGAGTGGTCCAATGAATCGCTCCAGGGACACGAGGATCAACATTCCTTTCGTTCAGAGCTTTCGTGAAGAAGTCTGACCATCTCGTTGGCGGCCTTCCTGGAGTTCGTTTGATGTCCCGAGGGATCCAGTCAGTAACCGCCCTGGTCCAACGGTCATCACTATATCGCATAACGTGTCCGGCCCACCTGATCTTCGATTTCTTGGCGTGGTCAACGGCATCCCTGATCTTCGTTCGTTGACGGAGCTCGGAACTCCGGATTCCCTTCTGCACTTGCGTGTATAGGGAAATTCCGAGCATCGTCCTTTCCAAAGCGCGTTGAGCAACGCTGACAGCATGCTCATCCTGCTTTCGTAGAGTCCAAGTCTCTGAGGCGTACGTCAAGGCAGGAAGAACAGCAGTGTCGAAAAGGTGAGCGCGGAGCCGGATGTTCTTTGTCTTCTTCACTACTCCTTCGATATTCTTGAATGCTCCCCACGCAGCGCGTTTCCTTCTGCACAGCTCCGGAGCTAGATCGTTCATCATGTTGACTTCCCGACCTAGATACACATAGCTAGAGCATTCGGAGATATTCTTTCCGTTTAGCGTGAAGGGAGCATCAGGTACCAAACCGTTTTTCATGAACATCGTCTTCGTTAAGTTTAGTCTCAATCCGATCTTTCCACAAACATTGTCAAACTCGGCCAGCATTCGTTCCGCCTGCTCGATGTTCGGTGTTATGAGAACGATGTCGTCTGCAAAGCGGAGGTGATGTAGATAGCGGCCGTCGACCTTCACTCCCAAGTCTTCCCATTCCAAATGACGCATGATATTCTCGAGAGCGGCACTGAAAAGTTTGGGCGATATGGTATCGCCTTGCCGGACACCTCTCTTCACGTTGATAATGACTTCCTTGTAGAATGGTGAAATCCTGGTCGTAAAGTTGTCGTAGAGCTCACGAAGCACCCTTATATATTGAGTAGGAACACCCTGGTTGCCCAGGGCTTCGATTACGGCTTCTGTCTCGACAGTGTCAAAGGCTTTCTTCAAATTGATGAACGTAAGACATAGCGGCATTTTGTACTCTCGCGATACTTCAATGAGCCTTGTTAGGGTGTGGATATGATCGATTGTACTGAACCCTCTCCGAAACCCTGCTTGCTCGCATGGCTGTCCTCCATCTAATATTCTGCCAATCCTGTTAAGGATGACTCGTGTGAAAAGCTTGTAGATTACGGACAGCAGGCAGATTGGGCGATAATTGTAAATATCGTCTGGATCTCCCTTTTTGTACAGCAACACAGTCTTGCTAGTTTTCCACGACGTGGGCACTTTGCATTCCGACAGGTACCGTGTGAAGAGCCTAGCCAGAGTTTTGATGATGACTTGTGGTATACTCTTCAGATGTTCTGGTTTGATCCTATCGGGACCGGGCGCTGTACAGTTCTTCATCGACTTGATAGCATGTCGTATTTCGGAAGAGAGAACCGAAGGAGTGATATATTCGTCTTGCCTAAGATGGTGAGTAGGCAGGTAGACGTGGCTGTCGAAGAGATCCGAGTAGAAGTCGTAGATGACCTTCTCCATTGCCCTCCGGGATGCAGTAACGGTTCCGTCAGGACGACGAAGGGAGGTCATCTTGGTCTTGTAGTTGGCGAAGCTCCGTCGGGCTTTGCGAATGCTCCTTCCGGCCTCGGCGGCTTCGTCCATGACTGCTGCTCTTCTCTCTTTCAGATCTTCCTTTATCGCTTCTCTGCATAGCTTCGCAAGTTCGGACGTTTGTTGATAATTGCCTGTTGCTCGCGCGATTCCACGCTGGCGTATCAGCTCGAGAGTCCTCGAAGAGAGTCGTCTCTTGGCTACTTGTGGACTCTCAGCTTTTCTAGCGCTATCGTGAAGATGTTCGACGAGCCGGTTGTACTCATCATCGATGTTGTCGATAACGGATTCTTCCCATTTGCTCGCAAGGGAAGCGAAGTGGTCCCAGTTGATGGAGGTCTTGGGGCTTCGTTTCCGAAACTTCATAGCTCTCTCCCCACGCACTGAGAAGCAGAATCTAGCGCGGAGGAGGCGATGGTCCGATCCCGTGTAGAACTTCGGAACAACAGCGACGTCGGTCAGGCAAAATCTCCAATTGAAGATGATGTGGTCTATTTCATTATGGAACTGTCCACCAGGTGACTCCCATGTCCATCTAAAATGAGAGGGCTTCTGGAACTGCGAGTTACCATGAATGGTGTGGGTCGTCATGATAAACTCGGACAGCCTTTCACCCTGCTCATTCCATTCCACTCCGTGAGTCCCGATGTGAAGCCCTTCAGCCGTTCTTCTGGGGCCAATCTTGGCGTTAAAGTCACCGACGATGACCTTGAAGAAAGTGTGGTCTTCTCTGTAGAGCCTCTCCAGATCCATATAAAACGCTTCCAACTCCTCTTCGTAGCTCGATGTTGGTGCGTAAGCAACGAAGATGGTTAGAGCTGGGGTTGAGCCACATCTTCTTAATCGCAAACGTCCGATTCGGGTTGTTAAGTTTTCGTGCGAATCGATGTTCATGGCCAAGTGCGTGTTGACGAGGACACCTACGCCGCCGACGCCTTTACTGTCGCATGTTCCAAGGAACAGTTCTTCTCCAGTCTCAAATACAGCGTGCAGCGGGCGATGCCTTCTCGTCTCGGTCAGTCCGATGACGTCGTACTTGATCTTCCTAGCTTGCATCATCAGGTCTTCTATACACGCTTCCGATGCAAGCGTCCGTGCGTTGAAAGTACAGATCGCCATCTTAGTCCTTCTCCTTTTGGGCAGCCTGTTTTGGCCCTGAGATTTTAGCAGCCTCTCCCGAGCGGTCCTACCCAACGCTGCCGTATTGGGGGCTCCCTCAGGTTCAGGGGAATGAGGCCCATTTTTATTACTGTTTCTGGCGGTGAAAGAAAAACCCATCGTGTAGCTTGCCAGGCTCTGACGTGGGGGGTTGGACGAGGGGCTTTGTTTTTGGAGGCGGCCCCGAATTGCCTCCCAGATACTTCCCAGTGTGACTTGTTCGTCACTCGAATGCAAGCTTTTGGCCGAGTCGATGGGCAGGATACCAACTGCACCCACAGACTCTCCACACACGTATGCGTGGATCGCCTGCGAGGAACAGAGGGTATATCGACCCAGCACAGCAGAATCAAGGAGTCCATCCCCTGAATCCACCTGCGTCTCTGGGCAAGTACCGGTGACTTTTGGTCGGCGATTAATTCCCCTATCCGCCACCTGGGGACGCCCTACGTAGCCTCGTCACTAACCGACTGGGGATCCTTCAGTGAGAGAACTCAGTGAAGGAGATCCGTAGATATATATATATATATATATATATATATATATATCCTTACTATATATAAAGCGCTCTGTCTGTCTGTTTGTTTGTTTGTTTGATTGTACGGAATTCGATATAACGTGAGGAAACACCTGGAGAAGTCGGGTCAAGGTTGGAATGAGTTGAGCCTAGGGTAAGTGCAACAGAGCACACGTGAGCCTAGCGGAGCCCCGCCCCCAAGGGGCGGGGCATGCGCCGGAATTGGGCGGAGTCATGGGCGAATCCTTCTAATTCGGTCTCATAACATTCCAGACACCGGGAAAAAATGTGCAAAGGTGAGGGATGAGTCAACAATCAAAATAAAGGAAACTTGACGGCGGTGGGCGGAGCGTTCTCGCAGTGGGCGGTACTTTCCACAGAGATTCATAACTCGATTTAACGAAGGCGTCGAGGCCAGGAAAAAAATAAAAAGAGTGAGCAAGGCCTTATGCGTGCTGAGCATGCATAAGTATAGCGAAGCCCCGCTTACGAGGGGCGGGGCGTGCGTTGAGGTGGAAGCTACTTTTCAAAAATGAGTGTAACTTCGTTCAGAAAAGTTATAGAATGCGTAAAAAAGTGGTTAGAGGTAGTGGGACAAATGTGCTCAAATCCCGAAAGTGGGCGGGGTTGGCACCAAAGTGGGCGGGGCTTAGATTAAAAATTTATAACTGTATTCAGAAACGTTCTGGGATGCGGCAAAAAGGTGTCAAGGTGTAAAAGAACAAATGTGGCCTAATCCCGCAAGTGGGCGGGGTTGGCACCAGAGTGGGCGGGGCTTAGATTAAAAATTTATAACTGTATTCAGAAACGTTCTGGGATGCGGCAAAAAGGTGTCAAGGTGTAAAAGAACAAATGTGGCCTAATCCCGCAAGTGGGCGGGGTTGGCACCAGAGTGGGCGGGGCTTAGATCGAAAATTCATAAGTCTATTCAGAAACGTTCTGGGATGCGGCAAAAGGTGTCAAGGTGTGAAAGAACAAATGTGGTCAAATCCCGAAAGTGGGCGGGGTTGGCACCAAAGTTCAAAAATTTATAACTTTATTCAGAGACGTTCTGGGATGCGGCAAAAAGGTGTCAAGGTGTAAAAGAACGAAGTGGGTGGGGTTGGCACCAAAGTGGGCGGAGCTTAGATCAAAATTTCATAACTCTGTTCAGAAACGTTCTAGAACGCGGGGAAAAAGTGGTAAGAGGAATTGGAACAAATGTAGTCAAGTCCTCAAAGGGGGCGGAGCTGGCACATAGAAGCGGGGCTAGAACCAAAAATTCATCTCTTCAAAAACTTTCTGGAATGCGGAAAAAATGGTTTGGAGCAGTCAAAAGAAGGGTGGTCAAGTTCATTGTGGAAAGGGTTTGCTTTAAGGTGGAGCTATGATCAGCCACTAATAATTGTGCTCAAATACATCGAGCGTGATGCTATCAGCAGTTCAGCGTTCGAATCTAGAGAGATCTATCTTATTCTGATTATCCAACATTCCGCTTAATGACTCCATCAAGGATAAGTGGCCGTCGACATATACTGCGCGCGTTAGCGTGCATAGCCAAACTGGTATATATATAAACACACACAAACACACAAACACAAACACACACACAAACACACACACACAACACACACACACAAACACACACACAAACACACACACAACACACACACACACAAACACACACACCAACACACACACACAAACACACACACACACAAACACACACAAACACACACACACAAACACACCCACACAAACACACCCACACAAACACACACACACAAACACACACACACAAACACACACACACACAAACACACAAACACACACACACACAAACACACACACAAACACACAAACACACACAAACACTTAGCGCGTTATATATAGTAGGGTTATTAACACCACAATAACTTCAAGAGATTACGTTTCTACGCGACATGACTTGTGTTTTTTATTGAAACGAGCAATGCAAAAGATTTCCTGTATCTACTGCAACGTGTTTCGACTCTTTTTGTCTTTTTCGATGCCATAACAGATCCTTGCTCTTTGGACATTGCTGCGTAACACTCTACACATCTCCTCCTGTTGATTCCTTTTAGACCTTTAGATACCTCCTCTAACACATGTCGCATGGAGTGACAACGATGGCTTGAAGTGTAGATATGATCAACGTTTAGCAGAGATTCGACCACTTCTAGTTTGGAGTCATTTAGCCTGATTTTCTTCCGGAGATGAGTGTGTTCGCCCGGAAGTCCGTCACTCTTCTCCTGAGCGCCCATATATGAAAGAGGTTTAGGCGGCTGGGCTAACCTCACCACAGAGAAAGAGGAGAGCTTTGTGACATTCGGGCGATCCGACTAGTCAAACACGGGCGTTGGTCTCTATTTTGGACTTTGTCACAAAAAATCATAAGAATCCGGGCAAAGGATTTCTTTAGTAATGAATTTTGATGACTCGAGCAACAGAGTCCTATTTCGAATCCACTTCATCACATGTACCGTTATGAGAGCGCGTTATTCATTCGAATCCCGTGGACATTGTTATACCAGTAGAGTGTACGGGATGTGATGAGGTCGAACATCCTTCATCTGACCACGGGAGGGTTTCACTTCCCATGGAACTTTGAGTAGAGACCTAGGTATATCGATAGGGCTTGGAAATTTATTAAGAAGTATGGGAATGAAAACTGCAAAATGAGTCTACCAAAAAAGTTATGAGCGGTCAAAATTTGCACGCTTCAAGCATGGAGAGCTAGCGCCAGTTGATAAGCCTAGTTGCCTGCAACGGCTACAAGGGTCTCCGTGGCGTAGTGGTAGTGCTCTCGCTCTCCAGGTGAATGATGAAGGTTTGCTTCCCGTTGTCGTTTTCGCTTTTGCAAAACGTGCTTTCATCCGAATAAAAGCTCCTAAACCTTTTTTCTTACTAATTTGAGTTAGCGCTTTGATTTGCCCATCGCTTGCGATCACCTATCCATCACATCTTACCGCACTAATGTAAAACTTGTTGAGGTGGATGTGGAAAGCCAAATCACTCAAGACAGATATGCATGAAAAACAGAGTATTGATGAAACAATCCTAGAAACGAGTGAAGCAGATATGCTGTTCACTAAGTGCGAATTCATATGTGCATGCTCTCTCTCTACAGCCGTAAATGAAGCACACAATCGATTCGGGACCAAAAAATACACGTTTTCTTTACCCATTTTTGAGTTGTTTCATCGATGCTGAGTTTTCCCTCGTGTCCAGAACTGCTTCATCTGTGGGCATGAGCGTTTCGGTGTTGAAAATGAAAGAGCGTTACGAAAATGACGTGGAGAAATTTCGAATAAATACGGTGTTAGGTAGGTTATTCAATTGATAGCCGAAACAAAGCGATAACTTAAATTAGTAAGAAAACGGTTTAGGAGCTTTTAAGGAGCTTTTATTCGGACGGAAGCGCGTTTTGCAAAAGCGAGAACGACAACGGGAAACAAACCCTCATCGCTCATCTAGAGAGCAAGGACACTTCCACTACGCCACGGGGACCCTTCTAGCCATTGCGGGCAACTGCGCTCATCGACTGGCCTTAGCTCTCCATGCTTCAAGCGTGCAAACTTTGACCGCTCACAACTTTTTTGGTAGATTCATTTAGCAGTTTTAATTTCCGTATTCGTTGATAACTTCCCTGACGAGGGTTTTTTACGGGAGATGCACGTCATGGACCCCTTTGAGAGAGCCAACGGAGTATGGGACCTATCTGAAATAGTGTCCTTCCAGGTCCGTTGCAGAGAACGGTACAACCATGTAATTTGAAACTCTTGAAACTCTTAAGTTAAGTCTCACCGGAAACCACCTTCATAACTCCGTTCAGAAAATCGCTTGGCAAACTTGGAAAGCACATGTGAATCAGCATCCAAAACACATCTAGCACCATAGGTCTTGTTTCAAATGGCCACTTCGACTTAGGATCCTTCCTTGGTTAGCACAATTGGCGGTGGCAGTTTTCGCGATTACCACACATCGCCATGAGATTGTGTTTGGAGCCTCAATACGAGTGTGTTTGCTCGATATAAGATAGTCGAGGAGTGCTAGTCAGCACGCACCACGCTCTTCTATAAATTTCTACACTCTGGCTCCCTGTCCTTCTTGCTTCATCCAGCAGCATGGAATACTCGAACTTCAGGAGTGGCGGATGAGTTCTATAACGGGGCAGTGTGGTCACTAGTATGGTGATGTTGCTCGCCCAAAAATCTTTGCGATTCCCCACGCGGATACCTCTGAATGCTGAAGTGCACGGCTTGGTTTTTAACGTTATTAGAACAACAGAACGCTAATAGTTAATCTTTCTTCTTCTTCTGTGTACTGTGCCGTTGGATATTGTGTCGCCGGTTGGAGCCAAGTATTGAGTATTGCGGATACAGTATTGCTGTATTGCGGACCACCAAGACCAAGAATAACCCGACTGAGGAGCTTCCGACTATTAATCCTTCCCGGCCAGGTCCAAAGATCAAGGTTCAGACCATGCGCAATTACTGACCGCTCCGTGTTGATGATGCCAAAAGTGCGCGTGAACCACATCCGGAGGTCGGCATAAACGTAACAAGTTAGCAGTTGCTACATGGAGATTCTTACTGTAAGATCACTTCGGTTTCAAAATTCTGCTTCTGAAGGAAAGTGAGATAGCTATACGTACCTTTCCCAATCCATCTTCGATTCGTTTTGCACGATTCGATAAACGGTCTCAGTGGAGATGCTTCTCTCGTGGTAATTTCGACAACGGTTTATTTCATCAACCCCTTCTGCGCTGGCGAAGTGAACACTGTGAACACCACTCCACCCTCTCTTGTTTCTGTTCTTCGTTGAGCATCAGCATGATGACCTTGGGCCGCAGTTTTCCTTCTATGACATCCAATTAAAAAACGTAGACGTCTCCTTTCTGTTGCACGTTGATTCTGGCTGCTTCTGTTCCTTTCAGTTTTTGAATATTTATTCTGCATCCAGGATATTGAAAATGTGCAGTGACATAACTAACTGCACTTGATCAAAGCAATCAGCAGCCATCATCTTGTCTTTTTTGACCGTTCCTTCAAATGTTTGCACCTTTTTGAATGTGGTGACATAAATAAGACGGGCTGATAGGTTCTCGTTTTTGGCATCTTGACATTTCTACAACTGGAACAGCTCTCAAGCAGCAGATGAATTGTGTTTTCCATTCTTTTAAGAAAGCCTCTTCAATCCTAGGGGCTTTTGAAACAGTCTCGTTCTCATCTGCTGAAAATACGCTCCATCAGTGAATTATTTCAACTCATACCTTTTTCAGAGCCGTGGAACGCTCCTCTACATATTTTTGCTCTGAATCTTTTCGGCATGTGATTTGCAACTACGTTGTTCCGCTTGCAGCTGAAACAATCGGATAACCTGTTCTACACTCATGCTTGATAATTTCGAGAACGCGACAGGTTCAGTTGCCAATCAGTTCTTCATAGTGTTACAGTGTCAGGAATATTGGGCTTGTGCAGAACGCCCACAGTATGAGTGATAGCATCCCAAGGGAATAATTTTAACGACGCAAGTTTTCAAACATCCTTTTTTGTAAGTAATGATGGAGCAGAAAATTGATAGAGTACATATTCCGCTAACAGTGGATTCAATAGCGATTTCGTGGGATTGGTCCCTAGAGCTGTGCCTTATCGAGCGAAGATTTGATATTTATTTATTTATTTATTCAAAATGCACACGAAGATGCGTTACAGTAGCAAGCAAGAAAACGAAACCAGTTACAAATTTAAACAGCCGAAAAAGTCATGAATACGCACATTAAGAAAAACCATACCCATAAGTGGATATTCTTTTGGCTATTCTAGAAATCTTGTATGCCTAACGAAGCAAGAAGGTCTAACTTCCTCAATTCTTTTTGAACGCATCGGTACTTCGCGCCTTTTGCAGGTCTAATGGTAACAGTTGAAGCCATCTGGCTCCTCGGAAGAAAAGCGAATGAAACACACAGGCCCTATGATTACTGCTCAGTTCAGGGCATTGTAGTGATAACGAAGTGGTGCGACCTCTACACGGTCTGATTATCCAGTACTTGCTCGGCCGTAGCTTGAGTTCACCTCTCAGCATTTTAAAACAGGATACTATATCATTGAATACTCTTCTGTACAACAATGTTTTAAGAATGAAACGATGCAGGCGGTCATCATAGGTCGGTAAAGATCGTGAGTATGTTGGGTCAGGAAAACATTTATACATCAATATTCTCGTGAAAGTTTGCTGAACTTTCTCAATTTTTGGCTGAAGTTTCTTGGTATGAGGGTTCCATATCTGTGAACCGTACTCGAGTATGGGAACAACATGTGCCTTATAGAGCCTTATTAAAATTGAAGCATCGTTACATAGCGCATTTCTAAAAATGGCGAAAAGCGTTGCGTAGGCTTTTCGAACGATTATATCGATGTGGTGCGAAAAGTCCAAGTTGGAATTGATAAGAAACCCAAGGTCACGAACTTCATATGAAGTATTTAGTGAAATGTTGTCGACTATGTATGGTTCGATTATGGCTTTACCTAAATGAAGTACAGATGTTTTCGTGAAGTTTACAGGTATTCCCCGAGCAGTAGCCCAATCCATCATATTGCGAATAGATTGGGTCAAAGCTTGATGTATTTGACAATGATTATCATTGCTGTAAACACCATATACTTTAATGTCATCGGCATACATTTTTATTTTGATCGAAGGGTGAGTGTATAGATATGAAGGTAAGTCGTATGTGTATGCTACAAAAAACAAGGGAGACAACACACCACCTTGTGGGACACCGCTAGAGCAATGAAACCTCTGTGAAAAGCTGTTACCTACCCTGACGCACATATGCCTATCTTCCAAGTAAGACTGAATCCAGCTAAGAATGTTGCATTCAATCCCTAATTGTTGAAGTTCGAGAAGTAACTTTTCATGACTCACTTTATCGAAAGCCTTTGTCAAATCGAAGTAGATAATATCTACACCCTTCCCTTCATTCATAGCAAGATTCCAATCAAATGCGCAATCTGCCATAAGTGTAACTGTGGAAGCACTGCTAATGAAACCATGTTGTTCCATAGGTATAAGGTTGTTTTTCATTAGATTCGATGCAATTTTATCACGTAGTATTCTTTCCACGACTTTAACAGGTGGCGCGGTAATACTTATAGGTCAGAAAGGGAAACTAGTTTTGGTTCAGTTATTTTGGGTATAGCTGTGATGACAGATTCCTTCCAGCAGGACGGGACCTCACTATACATCAGCGATGCGTTAAGTATCATACATATAGGTTCACTCAGCGAGGTGGCGCAGTTCTTGCAAACGATTTGAGGAATACCGTCGTAAGGTACCGAAGTAGAACAGTTCAGCGATTTCAACACTCTGCGCACTTCTTGAGAAGTTATCACGCAGTGAATGACAGAATTCGAGCACGCATAGCGCATAGGAGCTACTGCAGAGTTGGCATCCGATTTTGGGGTAAAAAGAGAAGAAAAGAACTGGGCAAGGGCTTCTGCTTCTTGAGAATCAGCCAAAAACCTTCTGCCATTTTCATCTTGAAGCAAAGGTATGTATGGACGTGGTTTAATCTTATGCTTGATCAATGCAAAAAGAGCTTTCTTTCGAGAGTTATCAATGGCTCGCTTTTCTTTACAGGCTAAAAATCTCCTCAGATGATGATCAAGCTCCTGGCAAACTTTTTTGTACTGAAAAATCAGTAGCGGATAATCATGTAACCTATCATAGAGCCGAGACTTTTGAGCTAATAAATTGTTGATATGTTTCGGATATCGTATTACTGGGACCGTCATGGACTGAAAAGGTACATACTCAGCTAAACCTGCATAGACAATGCGACAAAACCTTTTGTAAATGTCATCAACAGAATTGTAGCCATCAAAAGCGCCCCACCAATCAATAAAAGAAAAATAATTCGACAACGCAGAATAATCTGCTTTGAGAAAATTCGGTAGTGTAAGTATGCGTGGTAACCATGGTAACCAAGCTGCCACAAACAATAACAGACGCAGTTCAAGCAGAGAAGAGGGAGCGAAGTTTGGTTGTATTCGGTATTCCGGAGTCAAACTCAAGCAAACCTCCTTCTGTTAAACAGCAAGGGCTTGAGAACCGTGTAACTGTAATCTTGGATTGTGTGAGAGTTGAGTGCCGACCCGTGGAAGTGTACCGTACGGGGAAACCTAATGATACACGTCCACGGTTGGTGAAAGTTGTGCTTCCATCTAGGAGCCATTGGATTACGGCCCTCACCAATAGTCACTGCTTGCGCTCTGCGGGTTTTTCAAATATATACATACGTAAAAGTATGACTGCAGCAGAGTGCAAGCACGAGTTCGAGTTGAGAGAGGAATGTAGGGCGCGTAACAAACAATCAAAGGAACGCATTTGGGTGGTTTACCGTGGCGAAATCAGACGTGTTGACGAGCTCCATAAAATACGTGGATCGGGAAACGCATGAGTTGTCACGGTCCACTCCTAGGTATGAGATGTTTTCTATTTAATGCAAGGAGTTTGGTTAACAAGATACACCATTTACAATTCTTTTTAGACACGCATACCCCAGACCTTGTTTTCATCACAGAGACATGGCTATCATCGAAAATATCTAGCTCTGAACTCCTTGGGAATCGCCCCTTCATCATTTTTCGTTTTGATCGTAAAGATAAGAAAGGTGGAGGAGTTTGTTGTATAGCTAGAAATTTTTTCATTCTAGCCAGTGTTACCACCCTAAGCCTTCTCAACTCTGAACTTCTCTGCCTTGATAGATTTGATGGGTCTTCCAGTGCGATGTTTAGGGTATTACTGATCTATCGGCCACCTAATTGCTCTACAGAAGATGACAGTAGACTTATTGATGCTTTGTTTGATCTTTGTAGTTTTAACAAGCACTTAATTGTTTTGGGAGACCTTAACGCTGACATTGATTGGAGGAGAGGCAGAGCTAAGAATTCGACCGCTAATAGGTTTCCGGAATTCTTTAAATGCTGTGGCTTAATTCAATATGTAAAAATGCCCACACGTGGGAAGTCTACTCTGGACATAATTTTATCAAATGCTCCTATTGTTAAGAACGTCATGGTGATTCCGCCTTTTGTGGAAGAGGTTTTGGCAGGAACTGATTCACCTCGAGTATTCAAAAAGTCGACAAGGGCGGTAAAGCTAAGAAAAAGATTTCTACAATCTGGAGGAAAAGGTCCTGTGAAATGCAAATTGGCATCGCCACCAAACCCGATCCTTGGTCCCATGCCTATGAAGCGTCAGGCTTACCTCTGCTCCAAGACACCACTGGTAGACTGCCGGCGACCATGACTTTTGTGCTTGCTTCTGTTGAGCACTCTACGGAGATCACCTCCAGAGCTTTGGTCAGAGAATCATTTGGCAGATTTTGGATGCAGATTCGAAATCAGCATCAAAAAATACGTCCAGCATTGTGGGTCTCATTTCAAATGGTCACGTCGACTTGGGATCCTTCCCTTGTAAGAACCGAATGCTTGGTTCCAATCCAATGGTTCCAAAGAAGAACGTAGTCTCGAACTTCGTGATCTGATCCATGAGCTCCAATTTTATGGTGCTGGTAGAAGAGTCCATGACGTCCTAAATTTCGAGTGTCAGAAGGAGCCGCATTTCTTCGTGAACGTGAAAAACACATTTGTATCATCACGAAGAGTGAGGTCTACGGAAATTAAGGTTCAGTACAAGAGGCCATCAGCTTTGGAATTAGTATATTATCGACAAATTCCAATACCTTATAATATGTAGTTGTAACTATCAGTGTAAACTGTAAAAAAAAATAACTGTAAACTAACTACTAGCTGTAAGCGGAGATCTGCCTACCTATGGGATTAGCGGACACGTTGGAATGGTAAGTTATCATAAAATTAATATAGGAATCTCATTGCAAAACAGCCATTTTCACTGGATGCGGCTTCAAATCATCAACGAAGGCCCGTAGGGAACAAATCCAATGTGGCTTGTACGGGGACTCAGGATTTTGTGTACAGCCGTGGTATCCTGTCCTAAAGCATCACCACGTTTACCTCATGAAAGGGCTTCTTGAAAGAGCGTTTACCTCAAGAATTAGCGGGTAACCATATGTGCACACAAATCGATAAATCATTGTGGCATTTGGCCGAATACTTCTGAGCGCTACTGTATCTATTCGGTTAGTGGTAGGAAAAATTTTATTGCATTACTACTCCCCGGAATCCTAAATTGTGAGGGAGCTGCCTAGATGCCCAATATTGGACCCAAAAACGTTTTGCAAGTTTCAAGGACCCATTTCATGAAAAAGCAAAACGAGCGCATGCATCAAGGACTCGAATCTTGAAGTCATACCTACCAGTCCACCATTCTCCAAGCTGCGCCATCCCTGCACATTTGGAGCTTTGCTTGCCTCAGTGATCCGTTATAATCCGTCAAAGCGAGATCCGGCGAGTGTGGAGGATGAGGAAAAATTGCGAAGCCATGCTCTTTCAATTTATCCTACGTCATCTTTGCAGCGTGCCGAAGCGCGTTATCGTGAAAAACCATAACGTGACTCATTTCGGACGAATTTTCGTGACTTGTGCTGCGAGTCTATGCTGCTGTGAAAAGTACACCTTCGCTTTCAGAGTCATGTTATTACGTAACGTAAGAGAACATTCCCCGAACGCTCCACCGCACTGAGAAAAAGCCTTCTTCGCATGAAGATCTGGTTTTGGAGTTGGCTTTGGCTTCTGATCCGCGTCGACCCACTGCCTCATTCTTGTGTGGGTTACGTAGAGCAACCATTATTCATCTACGGTGATGACATCAAGAATCGAAACAAAACAGCTGTAGCAAAGAAAGCTGTAGTCTTCTCCCGTGCTCCTCCGTTGGTTCATGGGGGACCCATCGACCTACCTTGTTGACCTTTCCAAGACTTTGAAGTGTACGGCATATGGTCATATCAGGACAGCCCATCCTTTATTATACTATGCTACATCCGTACCTATTCAACCTCCTCTAACGCAGTTCCAACCTGCACCGCTACCCTTGTACTATGCTACCTCTGCACCTACCCACCCGCTCCAACCCGTACCACTTGCATGAAGATGTCCAAATTCGTTACGAACAAGACCATCTGAGCTGTTCGAATATTACTTTAAGATACTTCCTATTAGGACAATTAGGCTTCTTTACATTTTACTGCACTCTTTCGTTGAAATTTCTTTTATCTTGCATGGTAATAAAACTCTTTCAACAAAAGAAGAGAATTTGATGTTATAAGACCAATTTTCTCGAAGTTTCAATTTCTCATTATTTTCGCCATCACTCGCATAACTAACTTAAGATGAGGTTAGCTACGATCAAGGGGAGGCGCGTAATTAAGATAAGGTTAGTTATGATTGAGATCACTTCGCACCTAGACGCGCAGTGATGCCAATGGTACCTAAATTAATACAATCGTAACTAAGCTCCCAAACCCCTTGTGCGCTATTGCCTACAGCTAGGCACTAAGCCAGAGATGCAAAAATTATCTCCCACTGTCGCCATGGGCTACGACTAGCTACTTAGCTTTTCAACACGCGGCTCCATTATGAATGTCGTGCAGTTTTAACAAGGCCACGGCACTTTTGGGAATGCAACTCGGTCAAGCAGGTTTCGGAACTCATTACTCTCTATACAGCTCGAAATCGACCCCACAGTGTTGTTTTCGCTATCCTTCGGGGCCACATACCCACCCTAGGGGAAACACTTCTTCGTGAACCATGTCTTTAATTAACACTAAGGAAATTTTCTCGTGGTGTTTACTACTGGTTCGCGCAGATCGTGCGGGTGGTTCGGTAGTTTTAGTGACTCCAGTGATAACGGAGTCATTAAAACCACTGAACCACCTGCACGTAAATACTAAACGAGTAAATGGTAATTGCGGATGTTACCGCATCAAAAAACAGAATAATGAAAACCAGTTGGGCTGCGCATGCTCGCACCATGAAGTAGTCCGTATTGGATAGGGAGAACAATATGAGCAGTACCGTAGACTTCCTATTTCACAAACTGTTCCCCACCCATGTTGACATGCGCCAACGTGACTTTACACAATCCTCGTCGCGCCTACGTGACTTTTTGCAGACAGGCGCACAAATGGAAATACAAGCAGGCACCCAAGGTTAGCGTTTTATTAGGTTGTTCGGAAAGGAATGCGCGCTAACTTTGTCCATTCATTTCTCCCCTACTATAAAAGATTTCTCCGAACAGTTTTGCATATTCGGAAGAGATTTTCATTGCGCATCTTTTGATATACTTTTCTCTATGTCTACTTTGCTTTTCTGAAAAAAAAGTTTAAAAGGTGCTTGACCAAAAATGCCTTGACCATGTGGTACAACTTCAAGCAAGGAAAATCGGCTGCTGAATCTCATCGTGCCACATCTGAAGTATACGGCGAAAAAGCCCTGTCGGAAAGCCAGTGTCGATGATGGTATCGGCGTTTCAAAAACGGTAATGAAAGCTTGGAGGACGAAGAACATGGAAGTCGGCCCCAATTCGTCGATAACCAAGTGTTGAAGACCGTCGTTAGATTGGATCCACACCAAACCACCCGAAAACTGGCAGTGCACTTTGGCTGCTCAAACTCTACCATCCATGAGCATTTGCTGGCAATTGGCAAGAAGAACAGGTGCGGAAATGGGTACCGCACCAGCTGTGCGACCCAAACCGGGCAACACAAGTGGCGATGACCGAAATTCTTCTCCATCGCTCCAAGAACAGCGGTTTTTTCAACTCTATTATCACATCAGACGGAAAACGGATCTGCTTCGACAACACAACACGAAAAGGACAGTGGTTAGACGCCGGTGACACTCCAAAACCCACTACGAAACCGGATACACACGGCAGAAAGGTGATGTTCTGTGTTTGGTGGAACAGCAAAGGTTGAGTGTAGTTTGAAGTCCTGAATTCGGGTCAAACGGTTACGGCGGATATATACGAAGATCAATTGGACCGCGTGGATCGAGCACTGCGTCATCAAGGTGTCGAAACGAGGTCGACAAATTTCCTCATCGACAACGCTCGTCAACATGTTGCGAAAAACACCTTGGAAAAAAAATTGAGGAATAGGAGTTGGGAATTCCTGCCTCATCCGCCTTACAGCCCAGACCTGACTTCATCCGATGACCATCTGTTCCGGTGAATGCAGCACTCCTTGGCCGAGAGAAAATTCAAAAACCGCGAAAAAGTCCAACTCAGGGTGTCCAACTGCTTTGAGTTGCAACAGGCCGAGTTCTTCAGAAAAAGAATCCATTCTTTGCGTAAACGTAGACAACAATTCATCGATAGTAATGGAAAATATCTTTTGAATTGATCTTGTTTAGTTTCAATTTTATAATAAAAAATTTTTTTAAACTCAAACGCGCATTCCTTTCCGAACAACCTAATATATATAGAGAGGGATAAGCCTCTATCCAACACAGAACGCCTTGCCCCTGACGTTGTTTGCCGTAGACTAGCAACCACGCTTTTTGGTGGTCTCGTCTGCTTAATCACGTATCATCATGGACGTTCCTACACCCTCAGAACGTCGTCTCAGACTGTTAGAGCGACGAGGGATGGGGATCGTAGACTCAGACGACGATATTATGGCTCAACGGAGTAAATGCCACACATTAATAGAATAAGTCCGGACGTTACGGCTATAATAACACAGAATAATGGTAAATAATACTTATAAGGCAGATACCCTACGTATTGCCTTTAATGCTGATAGAAGAAAAATGCGGACCCACTTATATCGGGTCCGCTTGACCCCACGCCATTTAGGGGCGTGGGTTCAGTTAGGGAGTAGTCTCAGACCGTGAGACGACGAAGTGCTGATAGGGGATTGTCGCCGTAGACGACGATGCACCTGCTTGGCCCTCAATAATGAACGCCCCTCTTTTTATGCGTTTGAATTGGGTTCCAGCTTGACTACTTTCATTCGAGCCTTGCGGTATTACAAATCCAGAACTGTAAGTGTGAAACCACACATTGCACCATATGAAGAAGTTTCCAACTTGACTTTTTTCGTTGCAGCATCTCAGTCAAGAGAATGAGCAGCTGAAAGTGATCGAGAATCTCGCAAAGCTGACTGAAGAAACAAATTGCGGCAGCCTCTAAGACTACCTTATCGACGGTTGAGAAAAAAGCGGCAGTATACTTAAAACTTTGCGCAGGGCTTGGGAATTCCCGTGGGCAAAGGCGTGGTCGCGCGGCATGTATTAGGATATACCAAACACTTGACAACTGACAAGATTCTCCCGGATTTTTTTGGAAATTTTCATTGAAATAGCATAAATGGACACTACTCACTTGCTTAACAAATAAAGGACATTTCAGGTATCGCAATCGATATACAAGATCGAGGGTAATATTCGGCTTTCTTTTTTTCGATCATTGAAACGATAGAACCAAGGGGTAACAGAGTCGCACAGAGGGAATTCAAAGCCATATAAGCTGACACAAGTTTCGATAGGCTCTAGCACCGGAGTGGGCGGATCCGAGCTGAATGGGAAATAACGACGGTAAAATAGTGCGCTCAATTATGGGGAGGAGAGGGGGGTGTGGGGGACAATTGATCATGACAGGGTAAAATAAGCACGAAAGACGAAAATGGATGGGTTGTGCGCATACAACTCGGTAGCGTCCTTACATAGCGAATCCACAGAAACTTCCATACCTGAAAATATCTGGCCTTCTGCAGGCTTATTGTCAGATTTACCAACAACCTCGTAGCAGGATTGAGGCCTAGAAGCGTACTGCTCATTATCGCTCCAATCAATCTCATAGATTTCGGGCATATCGGGCGAGATTCTCGATCACTTTCAGCTGCTCATTCTCTTGACTGAGATGCTGCAACGAAAAAAGTCAAGTTGGAAACTTCTTCATATGGTGCAATGTGTGGTTTCACACTTACAGTTCTGGATTTGTAATACCGCAAGGCTCGAATGAAAGTAGTCAAGCTGGAACCCAATTCAAACGCATAAAAAGAGGGGCGTTCATTATTGAGGGCCAAGCAGGTGCATCGTCGTCTACGGCGACAATCCCCTATCAGCACTTCGTCGTCTCACGGTCTGAGACTACTCCCTAACTGAACCCACGCCCCTAAATGGCGTGGGGTCAAGCGGACCCGATATAAGTGGGTCCGCATTTTTCTTCTAACAGCATTAAAGGCAATACGTAGGGTATCTGCCTTATAAGTATTATTTACCATTATTCTGTGTTATTATAGCCGTAACGTCCGAACTTATTCTATTAATGCGTGGCATTTACTCCGTTGAGCCATAATATCGTCGTCTGAGTCTACGATCCCCATCCCTCGTCGCTCTAACAGTCTGAGACGACGTTCTGAGGGTGTAGGAACGTCCATGATGATACGTGATTAAGCAGACGAGACCACCAAAAAGCGTGGTTGCTAGTCTACGGCAAACAACGTCAGGGGCAAGGCGTTCTGTGTTGGATAGAGGCTTATCCCTCTCTATATATATTAGGTTGTTCGGAAAGGAATGCGCGTTTGAGTTTAAAAAATTTTTTATTATAAAATTGAAACTAAACAAGATCAATTCAAAAGATATTTTCCATTACTATCGATGAATTGTTGTCTACGTTTACGCAAAGAATGGATTCTTTTTCTGAAGAACTCGGCCTGTTGCAACTCAAAGCAGTTGGACACCCTGAGTTGGACTTTTTCGCGGTTTTTGAATTTTCTCTCGGCCAAGGAGTGCTGCATTCACCGGAACAGATGGTCATCGGATGAAGTCAGGTCTGGGCTGTAAGGCGGATGAGGCAGGAATTCCCAACTTCTATTCCTCAATTTTTTTTCCAAGGTGGTTTTCGCAACATGTTGACGAGCGTTGTCGATGAGGAAATTTGTCGACCTCGTTTCGACACCTTGATGACGCAGTGCTCGATCCACGCGGTCCAATTGATCTTCGTATATATCCGCCGTAACCGTTTGACCCGAATTCAGGACTTCAAACTACACTCAACCTTTGCTGTTCCACCAAACACAGAACATCACCTTTCTGCCGTGTGTATCCGGTTTCGTAGTGGGTTTTGGAGTGTCACCGGCGTCTAACCACTGTCCTTTTCGTGTTGTGTTGTCGAAGCAGATCCGTTTTCCGTCTGATGTGATAATAGAGTTGAAAAAACCGCTGTTCTTGGAGCGATGGAGAAGAATTTCGGTCATCGCCACTTGTGTTGCCCGGTTTGGGTCGCACAGCTGGTGCGGTACCCATTTCCGCACCTGTTCTTCTTGCCAATTGCCAGCAAATGCTCATGGATGGTAGAGTTTGAGCAGCCAAAGTGCACTGCCAGTTTTCGGGTGGTTTGGTGTGGATCCAATCTAACGACGGTCTTCAACACTTGGTTATCGACGAATTGGGGCCGACTTCCATGTTCTTCGTCCTCCAAGCTTTCATTACCGTTTTTGAAACGCCGATACCATCATCGACACTGGCTTTCCGACAGGGCTTTTTCGCCGTATACTTCAGATGTGGCACGATGAGATTCAGCAGCCGATTTTCCTTGCTTGAAGTTGTACCACATGGTCAAGGCATTTTTGGTCAAGCACCTTTTAAACTTTTTTTTCAGAAAAGCAAAGTAGACATAGAGAAAAGTATATCAAAAGATGCGCAATGAAAATCTCTTCCGAATATGCAAAACTGTTCGGAGAAATCTTTTATAGTAGGGGAGAAATGAATGGACAAAGTTAGCGCGCATTCCTTTCCGAACAACCTAATAAAACGCTAACCTTGGGTGCCTGCTTGTATTTCCATTTGTGCGCCTGTCTGCAAAAAGTCACGTAGGCGCGACGAGGATTGTGTAAAGTCACGTTGGCGCATGTCAACATGGGTGAGGAACAGTTTGTGAAATAGGAAGTCTACGGTACTGCTCATATTGTTCTCCCTATCCAATACGGACTACTTCATGGTGCGAGCATGCGCAGCCCAACTGGTTTTCATTATTCTGTTTTTTGATGCGGTAACATCCGCAATTACCATTTACTCGTTTAGTATTTACGTGCAGGTGGTTTAATGACTCCGTTATCACTGGAGTCACTAAAACTACCGAACCACCCGCACGATCTGCGCGAACCAGTAGTAAACACCACGAGAAAATTTCCTTAGTGTTAATTAAAGACATGGTTCACGAAGAAGTGTTTCCCCTAGGGTGGGTATGTGGCCCCGAAGGATAGCGAAAACAACACTGTGGGGTCGATTTCGAGCTGTATAGAGAGTAATGAGTTCCGAAACCTGCTTGACCGAGTTGCATTCCCAAAAGTGCCGTGGCCTTGTTAAAACTGCACGACATTCATAATGGAGCCGCGTGTTGAAAAGCTAAGTAGCTAGTCGTAGCCCATGGCGACAGTGGGAGATAATTTTTGCATCTCTGGCTTAGTGCCTAGCTGTAGGCAATAGCGCACAAGGGGTTTGGGAGCTTAGTTACGATTGTATTAATTTAGGTACCATTGGCATCACTGCGCGTCTACGTGCGAAGTGATCTCAATCATAACTAACCTTATCTTAATTACGCGCCTCCCCTTGATCGTAGCTAACCTCATCTTAAGTTAGTTATGCGAGTGATGGCGAAAATAATGAGAAATTGAAACTTCGAGAAAATTGGTCTTATAACATCAAATTCTCTTCTTTTGTTGAAAGAGTTTTATTACCATGCAAGATAAAAGAAATTTCAACGAAAGAGTGCAGTAAAATGTAAAGAAGCCTAATTGTCCTAATAGGAAGTATCTTAAAGTAATATTCGAACAGCTCAGATGGTCTTGTTCGTAACGAATTTGGACATCTTCATGCAAGTGGTACGGGTTGGAGCGGGTGGGTAGGTGCAGAGGTAGCATAGTACAAGGGTAGCGGTGCAGGTTGGAACTGCGTTAGAGGAGGTTGAATAGGTACGGATGTAGCATAGTATAATAAAGGATGGGCTGTCCTGATATGACCATATGCCGTACACTTCAAAGTCTTGGAAAGGTCAACAAGGTAGGTCGATGGGTCCCCCATGAACCAACGGAGGAGCACGGGAGAAGACTACAGCTTTCTTTGCTACAGCTGTTTTGTTTCGATTCATGATGTCATCACCGTAGATGAATAATGGTTGCTCTACGTAACCCACACAAGAATGAGGCAGTGGGTCGACGCGGATCAGAAGCCAAAGCCAACTCCAAAACCAGATCTTCATGCGAAGAAGGCTTTTTCTCAGTGCGGTGGAGCGTTCGGGGAATGTTCTCTTACGTTACGTAATAACATGACTCTGAAAGCGAAGGTGTACTTTTCACAGCAGCATAGACTCGCAGCACAAGTCACGAAAATTCGTCCGAAATGAGTCACGTTATGGTTTTTCACGATAACGCGCTTCGGCACGCTGCAAGGATGACGTAGGATAAATTGAAAGAGCATGGCTTCGCAATTTTTCCTCATCCTCCACACTCGCCGGATCTCGCTTTGACGGATTATAACGGATCACTGAGGCAAGCAAAGCCCCAAATGTGCAGGGATGGCGCAGCTTGGAGAATGGTGGACTGGTAGGTATGACTTCAAGATTCGAGTCCTTGATGCATGCGCTCGTTTTGCTTTTTCATGAAATGGGTCCTTGAAACTTGCAAAACGTTTTTGGGTCCAATATTGGGCATCTAGGCAGCTCCCTCACAATTTAGGATTCCGGGGAGTAGTAATGCAATAAAATTTTTCCTACCACTAACCGAATAGATACAGTAGCGCTCAGAAGTATTCGGCCAAATGCTTACTGACTCGTACTTTTAGGTCATAACTCCTTTCCTACTGGATCAAATCAAGCGAAATTTCAATATGTGTAGCACTAGTGTATTGTGAATATTTACTTCTATTGACCTGCAATCTGATCATTTTCCGAATTTCCTAAAGGGCCTGAACTCAAAATCAAGAGGAAATATAGACATTGGTCCTTCGTGCCAATAAGGTGCGAAGAAGTGCAGACGTCACAAACTTGCTTTCAGCATAGTCTACGAACGCCTTTTCCTTAGTTATGTGGGCAATGCTGCTTTGCAGTCAAATAGTGTTGAATAGTCTGAAATATGCTTCAGTCAAACATATCAAAATTTCGTGCGATTTGCTCCACTGGGAGAAAAGTTGCGGCAAGTTAAAGTTGGCCGAATACTTTTGAGCGCTACTGTACGCCTCTCTACCCCGAATGGTCAACATGGTGTTTTGAAATTTTCGGCAGCACATTGTGTTTACGGTAGAAGGCGGTCAAATGACTCATCTGACCAGAGCCCTCTCTGGGAAGGATAGGGAAGGGATTCACATAATCTAGGAATGCTGTCTGCAATTTCGAAACGGTGGTGAAGTTAAGTGGTTTTGTTCAGGAAAAACTGGGAAACAATGATTTATCGATTTGTGTGCACATATGGTTACCCGCTAATTCTTGAGGTAAACGCTCTTTCGAGAAGCCCTTTCATGAGGTAAACGTGGTGATGCTTTAGGACAGGATACCACGGCTGTACACAAAATCCTGAGTCCCCGTACAAGCCACATTGGATTTGTTCCCTACGGGCCTTCGTTGATGATTTGAAGCCGCATCCAGTGAAAATGGCTGTTTTGCAATGAGATTCCTATATTAATTTTGTGATAACTTACCATTCCAACGTGTCCGCCAATCCCATAGGTAGGCGGATCTCCGCTTACAGCTAGTAGTTAGTTTACAGTTATTTTTTTTTACAGTTTACACTGATAGTTACAACTACATATTATAAGGTATTGGAATTTGTCGATAATATACTAATTCCAAAGCTGATGGCCTCTTGTACTAAACCTTAATTTCCGTAGACCTCACTCTTCGTGATGATACAAATGTGTTTTTCACGTTCACGAAGAAATGCGGCTCCTTCTGACACTCGAAATTTAGGACGTCATGGACTCTTCTACCAGCACCATAAAATTGGAGCTCATGGATCAGATCACGAAGTTCGAGACTACGTTCTTCTTTGGAACCATTGGATTGGAACCAAGCATTCGGTTCTTACAAGGGAAGGATCCCAAGTCGACGTGACCATTTGAAATGAGACCCACAATGCTGGACGTATTTTTTGATGCTGATTTCGAATCTGCATCCAAAATCTGCCAAATGATTCTCTGACCAAAGCTCTGGAGGTGATCTCCGTAGAGTGCTCAACAGAAGCAAGCACAAAAGTCATGGTCGCCGGCAGTCTACCAGTGCTGTCTTGGAGCAGAGGTAAGCCGTAACGCTTCATAGGCATGGGACCAAGGATCGGGTTTGGTGGCGATGCCAATTTGCATTTCACAGGACCTTTTCCTCCAGATTGTAGAAATCTTTTTCTTAGCTTTACCGCCCTTGTCGACTTTTTGAATACTCGAGGTGAATCAGTTCCTGCCAAAACCGTCTTCCACTACGCACTGATATCGATTAGTTTTTGAAAAAGGTTGGGGTTGTGGTCAGTTTTCGAAAAAGGTAAGGGTTGCCACGTGGCAAACGCGGCAAAGTGTGATATGTTTGTGTGGAGGTAACGCTAAAGAACAAGGAGTATGTGTGTTCTGCCCAGAGTTGGTAGTGTCGCGCCTCTTAAATAGCTTTGGATCCTGTGATTTCAAACGCACCCCTAAAATGAAGGAGCAGAAGTTGATAGATAGCTTCTCCTC
This sequence comes from Haemonchus contortus, assembly GCA_000469685.2. Lineage (NCBI taxonomy): Eukaryota > Metazoa > Nematoda > Chromadorea > Rhabditida > Trichostrongylidae > Haemonchus > Haemonchus contortus. Next base: position 24,149,000 of record LS997567.1, on the reverse strand, counting down.
TATTTTGCGAAATGTCACTTACGGAGACTCGACATTGAGTGCGAAGAAGAGTGTGTGATTAAGGACGAGGAGGCCGATCGAGTGTGGGAACCCGATGGTGAAGAGGAAAGAGCAAGCACATCTAGAGGGTCGTTGATGTTTGGTAGTGTGGAAGTTCCTTAGAGCAGGTACAGCCTCTTCATCTCAGAACATTTATTAGAGCAAGATGACCAAACAAATCCAGGTGGCAAGTTATGCTACAGTGAATTTGAAATGTATAAGAATAAAATTTATGACATATTAGTGGTTAGAGTAGGTGTCAGACGGTATAAGTAGGAACTGACTCACCTCCAGCAACTAAAAAGTCGCTGAAGGCGCTAAAACCAACATAAAATGATTTTACAACCTGGATGAAAAAAGGTTGCAAAATGCAAAAACTGCGTCTCCCACCTACCCGATTCTTGGTCTCATGCCTATGGGGCGTCACGCTTACCTCTGCTCCAAGACACCACTGGTAGACTGCCGGCGACCATGTATTTTGTGCTTGCCCCTGTTGAGCGCTCCCAAGAGACCAGCTTCATAACTTCATTCAGAAAATCGTTTGGCAGATTTCAAATGCAGGTTCGAAATCAGCATCAAAAAATACGTCCAGCATTGTGGGTCTCATTCCAAATGGCCACTTCGACTTGGAATCCCTCTGTAAGAACAGAATGCTGTTTCCATCAAGTACGATGACACCACATTCGGCCGGAATATTTCGCTGGTAACATGTTGAAGAGCGTTTGGTCCAAAAAACCATTTGAATTCTTTCTTACTGAAGCCTCTGAAGCCTATCTCGAGCAAATGTTTAGATTTCCTCTTTTGCTCGAACGGAGCTCCACCCTTATTTAGCCGGTAAGAGGCAAAAGAAAACTCCCTTGTAACACTTTTCACCGTGCCTAACTTGTGAGGAAGCTTCGTAGAAGCCGAGCATGGGTGCAGTTCGATTCACGCGTCAATATAATGAGGTCATCGGACAAAACGCGCTAAAACATGATGCCTACCATCACAATGGAAGAAATAAGAACTTATAAGTGGAATAGTAAAAAAATGACCAACTGTGCACGTTTACACAAGGATTGCGTCCTTTAGGATCAAAAAAGTTGAGGCTCTGCTTATTTTGAACGTTGACAAGTAAATTGTTGACTTACGAAGTGAATTTTAATCTCAAAGAGGCTTCGTTGCCATAGTAAAGAAATTTGCTCTAATTCATGGTGAAGCCGTTGACTACTGCAAATTTATTTGTTCCATCTCGACAGAAATGTATTGAAACGATGCTGCGTGCGCAAAGAGCTCTAATGGGGTCACGCGTGAATCGCGCGCCCCCCGCCCAGCATTGAGCCCAAAAACGTTTTGCAAGCGTTAGTGATGCCGATGCCAGGACAAACACTGAGGATGGAATGATTTATTTGGGAGGGTAGCACCCTTATATACACACTCCCTCTATCATGCCTGTCTCCTGATCCTTCTCCATTCTTCACTCTCGCACGTTCACTCAATCCCTCGCATCTCCCCTGGTGACGCTACGGTCACTCAAGGTATAGAGCGTTACTCCCGGGGTGAGGAAGTTCAACATCATGTTTACCTTCTCCTCACCCACCAGTGGTTCTTGACACCAACACTATTTCAAAAATATTTATTATCAAACACTACCCTCACTGGGGTTTTCTCATTCTCATTTCTCAAGCCCTCGTGGGCCCGGTTCGAGCCTTGAGATCTTCGCCTTGATGATCGGCTGCGGCTTCCTGATCTTCGTCTTGATGATCGACTGTGTCTTCTTGATCTTCGTTTTCGGGTTCAGCTGCGACTTCTTATTCTTAGTCTTCGGCGGGTGCGGCCCGCGGATCCCGAACGGTTCCTCGAATGTTCTTCGCCTTTCATCTTCTGGGGATCCTCCCGAATCTCTCGCAATGCCTATCACAGTGCGGTGGCCTCTGCGGCCGGCGACGCGATCTTGCCTGCTTCTCGGCGGGGCCCATACCACCGGCAACATTGCTGACGCCGGAGGCGGCGGCCCCCTACCGCAGCTCCTGTCCCTGCCGGGACCAATACCACTAGAGAGGCTCGCCTGCAGGTCCCGCTGACCCGCCCCCCCCCCCCTCCCCCCCAGCCGGCGGTGGTCCCTCCTTCGACGACCACCGCCGGCTGCTGCTGTTGCTGTCCCGGCACAACGAGGTCATGACTGAGTTGCCTACCCCTTCCAGCTTCTATTATAGGCCTCACGCCATATCTGTTGTCTTTGTTTACATCTTCTCTTTCCGATGATTCTATCTATCTGATCTTCCTGCGCTTCCCACTTCCTCTAAACTCAATCATCTAACGGTTTCTTGCCGCTTCCTCTTCGACCGCCGCGGCAACGGCTCTTCGGTAAACTCACTGTTCCTTTTTGAGGTCCTCTTTTCCATTTTCCTCAACAGCTCCTCATCTAGAAATTCCATGGGATAACTCTTTCCTCCATCTGATCAGCATGGGTTTTTCTCACCCCCATGCCGTGGTGGACCTCATACCTGCTTGTACCCAAGATTTTAACTACAATACCGGGTATCCACCGATCTCCCGACCCCGTGTAGTTTCTTATAAAAACTCCTTGCTCCACGCTGCATCGCCGTTCCTTTTCCCTACATCATAATTCATTTTCATCCCTGCACGATATCTGTTCATGGGCAGCGCGTTATTTCCCGATCTTATTATATCTAGAGTAGTCCTTAGGGTTCTTCCCATTTGCATTTCCGCTGTCGCTTTCCCAGTTGCTACATGGGGCGTCACCCTGTACTCGAATAATAAATCCATTAAGGCATCTTCCACCGTCTTATTGTAACGCAACCCTTTATTCAGCGCATTTTTTTAACGTTTGCACAAAACGTTCCGACTTCCACTGGAGTTGGGGTGGTATGGCGGTGTGAATATTTGTTCAGTGCCTCTTTTCCCGCAATAGGCACGAAACTCCGCTGACGTTAAGGGAGGACCATTGTTCGAAACCAACTGTTCGGGCAACCCATGTCCACTGAAAATTTTCTTCAGCTTTAATATTAATTCTCCGACTGTGGTGGTTTCCATCTTAATCACTTCTGGCCATTTGAACTTGGCGTCAACCACTACCAGCCATTTTGATCCCCACTTGTCTCACAAAAATCTGTGTGCAGCCTTTGCCATACTTTCTCCGGCTCTTTTCATGGGTGTAAGGGTATCTTTACTGGACCCATTATTGCGCATATGCTGCACTTCTTTGCCACCTCCTCTACCGCTTTATCCATGCCTGGGAACCATATCTTCGGTCTCGCTAAGCTAGTCATCCTATTCCTACCGTAGTGACTATTATGCAACATTTTCAGCACTGCTTGCTGAAATCTCTTGGAGATAACCACCTTATATTCCCACAATATACACCCATTGTAGACTGATAAGGGTGCCCTCTTCACGGCATATGGCTTCAGCCTATCATCCTTGACCTTAGCTGGCCAACCTTTCTGCATGTAATTAACCACCTTCTGTAATTCTTTCCTAAATTCTTTTGTAGCCTTGGCTATCTGAGCCTCTGTCACTGGAAGTTTTCCACTGTTCTTCTGCCATTTGCTGGATATATGGTCTATTTATCACCAATTCAGCCCTAGGCAACTCTTTCGGATCGGGTAACCACGATAACCCGTCCGCGTTGCCGAACTCGCTCGTCTTCCATACTCCATCTTAAACGAAGATAGCATGAGCTTCAGTGCCCATCTATGAAGTCTCTTGGCTGCTATCACCGGGAATCCTTGTTTAGGACCGCATATCCTCACTAACGGCTGATGGTCCGTTAGCAGTATGAATCGATGACCATAAAGGAACTGGTTGAATTTTACAACTCCATATACTATTCCCAACGCTCTTTCTCTATTTGGCGTAATTGTGTTCCTGTTTGGACAAGGAGGGCGATGCGTACGCAATTACTTTTCCACTTTTATCGTCATATTTATGGCACAATACTGCGCCAATACCGTATTCTGAAGCATCGGTAGCCAATACTACCGGAACATCTGGATTATAATGCGCCAATGCATCCGCGGCTGTAAGCGCTTCAAGTATTCGACTGAAGACTACTTCTTCTTCTTTCCAGGGTGCACCCTTTTTCGGAAACTATTCAACGGCGCTGCTAGCGTTGCGAGCATCGGGATAAATTTGCCGTAATATTGGATCATACCTATATAAGACTCTAATTCCTTTAAATCCTAGGGCTCCTGCTTGATTAATATCGCCTTCAGTCTGTTTGGAGATGGCGTGATGCATCTCTCACATACTACATGACCTAAGGACTCCATCTCCTCTTTGAAAAATTCGCACTTCTCCCTTTTCAGACGAAAACCGGCCTAATTTAGCCTGTTTGAATTCAGGACTTTTTCAAGTCTTTCCAAGCGCGTCTTGTCATCCGGACCCGTTACTGTGCTGTCGTCCAGATAAATCAGTGTGCACTCTATTCCCGCCAGCGTTTCTTCCATTATCCGCTGGAATATTGCTGGTGCGGACGCGATTATATATGCGATTATATACGCATCTGAGAAGTCAACTTTTGAGAACTTCTTGCCGCCGTGCAACATATGAAATAAGTCGTCTGGCTCAGGCAATTTGTACCGATTTATATCTAAGTGCGGGATCACTGTGACCTTATAATCGCCACAAACCCATATTTTCCCGCCTGCTTTGGACACAGCTGCCAGCGGCGTAGCCCACTTACTGTGCTCCACTCTTTGTATGGTACCATTGCGTACCATTTCTTCCAACTTAGCTTCAACTTTAATCCTCAGCGCGATAGGGACTGGTCTGGCTCTGGAAAACTTGGGCACAACTGCTTCATTTTTAAATTTCAGCTCGGCTCGTAAAATTGTGCACTTACCCATACCCTCCTGGAATAACCTCTCATTGTTATTCAGTATTCTCACTGACTCCTTTTTAATTTCTACTTTGGACGTCTGTGCGACGCTGTGAATCATCTCATAGTGTGGTCTACAGTCAATCTGCAACTTCCTTACCATGTCTCTTTCACTCAAGGAGTGACTCGCCTCCTTGAAGACATGTACATCTATTATCGCCTGTTTTCCGGCGAACTTGAATTGCAGTGGAACTTGGCCTTGAAACATAATCCGCTTGTTATCAAAAGCCGTTGCCGCTACCTCCGCTTTCTGCAACTGCGGTCGGCATAGCTTGTGCCAGGTTTTCTCATCAATAATGGATAGGGATGCGCCGGTATCCAGCTCGAATGGAATCCTTTCCCCATTCATTTCCATATCTACTATTTTCGGTGGCTCATCTGCCAACCGGTCTATATCGCCTCGAACAGGCCGATCACGAGCTACCATTGCCTTATCAAGGTGTTGCTCGTTTTCACTGGTAGCGTTTATGCTAGCGGCTTCCACCATCGAGGGCGTATACTGCCGCATGCCCTTTCTCCACCATCGAGGGCGCGATCTGCTATCACTGCTCTGCTTGGACAGGATCGGCAAACCGGATTCTTGTCAACTCTACGACAGTGGGTTAAGCGTGACTTTACAACCATGTTCGCGCTCTAATTAACCAATTCCTCACATTTGTCGGAGCTTCCGGCGGGCTCCTCACAGCAGTGCACCTGACGGGAGACTTTACGACTTACTCTAGCACTCTTCCAACATGTCGCCGCTAGGTGCCCTTTTTTCTTACATACTTGCAGTGCAGTTTGCTTCCTGAAAAACTCGTAACCGGCATGACCGGACGTCCCGCAAACCGCCCCGCAAACCCCACACTTGAACTCTTCCCGAGCTTAGCCCTTGCTCGGTTTCCGCTTTTGCTCGTTCATTTGCGCGCTCCAAGCCGGTTGCCGGTCAAATGTGGGACATTTTCTCCTACTCGTTCGAACGGTTTCGCTTGTTCCAACGGCTCCTTTGAAATCAAATCCTCCTTTTTTAGCAACCGCTTCCTTGTCTTCACTGAGGATAGTCCTCCAATGGAAGCCATTGTGAACATCACCATCAGTTGTCCACCTCCTGCAGGAAAATGAGCCGCTGGTCTTTTCTCTCTGTAACCTTCCTCAGTACGAGGAAGTTGTAGATGAGCTTCCACCTGGTCCTCCATGACGTTCCCGGGACATAAGGTCCCGGGGATCGACCTCGGTATATTTCTACACCAGGGTCTAACACCACGAGTTTCCCGGTGTTGCCCCTACTTTTTTGGCCTTCACTGCGTTGGGAATCTTCTTCGGACTCTTCGGCTTCTTCGGTTTCTTTGGCTCCCTCGACTTCTTCCTCGGTTCGTCCTGATCGCCAGTGACGATGCCAGGGCGAACACTGAAGATGGATTGATTTATTCGAGAAGGTAGCATCCTTACGTATACAATCTCCCTCTGTCATGCCTGCCCTCTGATCCTTCTTCATTCTTCATTCTTTACTCGCACGTTTACTCACATCCCTACAGGAGCCAACCTCGAAGTCATGCCTACCAGTCCGCCATCCTCCCAGTTGCGCTACCGTTGCACATCTAGATGTTTCGCTCGCCTCGGTGATCCGTTCGGTACAGTGGTATAACACAGGGAGGCACTGGTCCCGTACCTTTACTCTCAGAATCGTTTAGCAGATTTGGAAAACATATTTGAAATCAGCGTTAGAAACCACATACGGCGGTATACATCTCATCTTGAATGGCCGCTGCGACTAAGTGTCCTTCCCTTGGATGAACCAGGTGTCCCTTGTGAGTGGGATGGCCCGTATGTTCATGCTTCATTCCAGTTTTCGCTGACAATTGATCGGAATCGTCGAATTATTGCCGATCAGCTGGTAGGAAATGGTGCACTTACAAAGGAAGGATACTTGGTCGCAGTGGTCATTCAAGAAGAGATGTATACCGCAGTAGGTGGTTTCGAACGCTAATCTCGAATCTGTGTTTTAAATCTGCTAAACGATTCGGGAACAAAGTTACGGGACCAGTACCTCCCTGTGTTATACCCCTGAAATGAACGGATCACCGAGCCGAGCAAAGCCCTTACCTGTGCAACGATGGCCTAGCGGATAGTGTGATGGACTGGTAGGTATGACATAAATGTTCGATTCCTTGATGCATGCACTCGCTTTGCTTTTCGATAAAGGTGTCATGAACGCTTGCAAAACGTTTTTGGGCTCAATCACTATTTAGACCACATTTTTGAAGCATAAATAATCAGGGCCAAAGGAAATTACCATCTGGCCATCTAAGAAGCGAACTCACATTTTAGGATTCCGGGGAATAGTAAACAAATGAATTTTTTTACCTCAACTGACCGAATGTACACGTTTCTCTACCCCGAACAGTCAAGATAGGGTTTCGAAATCTTCGGCTGCTCCATGCACTTACGGTAGACGGCGGTCGAATGACTCATCCGACCACAGCCCTTTTTGGGAGGGGTACGGTCCATGCATTTTACTGATACTGTCCGTGCTTTCGAAGCGGTAGCACAGGTTAACTGGCATTGTTGAAGAAATACTATGGAACAATAGCTTATCGCTTTGTAAGCACGTACGATTATCCACTAATTCTTAAGGTGAACGCGCTTCCAAGTAGCCCTTTCATGAGGTAAACGTGGTGGTGCGTTGGGACATGATACTACGGCTGGACTCAAAACCCTGGATTCGCCTACGACATGCCTTGAAACTGTCCCCCATGGGTGTTCATTGTTGATTTGAAGGCATCATCCAGTTCGTGCAATAAGATCCCTACATTGATTTTGTGATAACTCTTTCCAACTTATCCGCTAATCTCTATAGGTAGACAGATCAGTCCGCTTGTTTGCACCTGATAGTGACCACCAGATGGGACATCACACTTTGTCGGAGATAGACTAACCTGAAAACCCATGGTCTTTCATACTTGCCTTAAATTTCCTTAGACGGCACTCTGACGTGATGATGCAAAAGTGTTTTTTGTGTGCGACTGCTTATGACACTCGAACTATAGAGGGCTATGGACTCTTCTACAGCGAAATAAAATTAGAGCTCATGGGCTGGTTCACAAAGTTGAAGACTACGTTTCACTTCGGAACCTCATTTTTCCACAAACCTACGAGGTTTCTTTCGTGAACTTACGGATCCATCGTCGCTGTCATCATCAGGCGACCCCAGAGCATCATTGTGATCGCCTTTCACGGACTCGATTTATTCGCTGTGGATAACGGATTGTTTTTCTAGTATCGAGTAGTACGGTTCAAAAGCTCTTTATTACCTCCTCTTACTATATGGCGCCCACGTTGTGCTGCAAGAAAGAAAGTCCTCCATCAAATGTGATGGCACCACCTTCGGCCAGAATACTTCGCTGGTAACATGCTGAAGAGCGTTTGATCCGATGAATCACTTGGAACCATTTTCCTTGAAGCTTCTGAAGCCCATTTTGAGCGATTGTTTAGAATTCCTCTTTTGTTCGAATAGAGTTCCAACCTTATTGGGCCGGTGAGGGGCAAAAGAAAAACTTTGTTTGTTATACCTCTCCAGAGTTCCTAAAATGTAAGATAGCTCCCCAAGTGGCCGATATTGAGCCCAAAAACGCTTTGCAAGCATTTAGGACACATTTTATGGAAAAGTAAAACAAGCGTATGCATCAAGGGAACGAACTTGATGTCATACCTATCAGTCCACCACACTATCCGCTAGGCCACCGTTTCACAGGTAAGGACTTTGCTCGGCCCAGTGATCCGTTCATTGCAGTGGTACGACAAAGGAAGGGACTGGTCCCGTAACTTTGTTCCCAGAATCGTTCAGCAGATGTGAAACACAGATTTGAGATCGGCGTTCGAAACCACCTACTGAGGTATACATCTCATCTTGAATGGCCACTGCGACCAAGTACCCTCCCTTTGTTAGAGTTATCATTCCCTGTTTTGCTTTTTGAAGCAGCTTGAAAGATTTACGACAATTTTGTACATGATTATCTATTGATTACATATCTATTTGAATGTCTTTTTACACTGTGTTCAGGCGCTCAAACGCAAATAGATTGTTGCCGAATATGTACCAGATTGCATGTTCGAAGGCTGCTCTGGTGAGAACACTGGGGGCTCTGGTTGATCTTGCAGTGGTAACAGCTAATAAGTGATCGTGTTTATTCACTGGAAGGTTCTCCGGCTTGAATTATTTTTCCGCGCACGCACTTTTGAACGCAACATAGGGCGCTCTGACGTTACAGTGGCTGACGTTATTCTCCTGCTGCGCCTGACCTAACTACTCTCACTGATTATTCTTCTCTTCTCACTGCTGTAGTGAACTCGATACTATATTTTACTCTTCCTGCTTGCTGCCTAATTTTTGCTTTTTCTTGCTTCTTGAGTCAGCAGATTGGTAACTCAGCAAAAGATATGGTTGTAGATAAGTTAATTCTTATACAGATCCTGATCTTGAGTTTTACACCTGTTGTCGTGAGTATAGCGTGTCATGACCCTGGTGTGGTTTCAAGAGGGAGGCAAAAATTATGACTAAATACGTCACAATGTGAAGATATTCCATGGGTAATCCCATTCCATTTTTCACAAATCGTAATAGTAGAGAAATATTCCTGAAGTAATCGATACCTGGTACTGATTCACTACTAGTATCCTCCTGGTTTTCTAGGCTTGAAAAGTTACCTTGGGTCGGTTTGTCTGTCAACTTGACGGTTTCCAGGTTCGCCCGTCTATCGTCCGTAAGAATCCCCATGATTATTATTGATAGGGGAGGCCCTCTTCAAAATGAGTTAGCAACAGTTAGGAAGAAGCTGAAAGGACAGCTCGATGTGTGATTGAGAGCACTAATTAAATACAAAGTTACCAACTTTGCCTTGTCAATTCAACCAATTGATAGCCATTAATATGCAGGGTACGCCATAAACCCGGTAACAACTTTCCAGACGTTCGTAATTTCCTTGTTTGGAGAGTTTCTCTAAATCTGCACCTTCCCTTATGTTTACGATATACCTTAGCCCACATATCTACTTTAGTGCTCTCATTTCGTCGAATTTCGAAAAAAGGTGGAGTCTCGCAGACACCAAAAACCGTTCCGTCTTCGCGCATTTGGTGAATCCTTTCCCGGCATCGCTCCTCGTTTCAACATATCCCACATGAGAGTCTCTTGAATGGCGATGCGCAGACAATTCAACGAGGAACCTCAAAACAGTCATGTTGTCACGCGTACGACCCCTTTCTGAATACAGTTTCTTGGGAAGGAGTACGCTGCGGAACCTGCAGAAACGCAAGAAAAATGACTGTTGATTTGTTTGTTTGTTCTGCTCCGAGGAGAAGACTCTGCCCGAGTAAACACAATTGTATCCATATAGAATTCGAAAGCCTTATAAGCTTCTTAGCGAGAGGCAGTTGGAGAGAAAAAACAAGTGCCGTGCGCTTCTTGAGAGCTGCACGCCCTCCTACACACTTTTTTCTGACTTGAGCGTATTTATCGTGGGAGAGATATTGAGATCTCAGAGTATATCTACGTATATATGACACCATCGAGGGCTGAAGCCGCTGAGAAGAGTCAGGTTGTCTCTCGTAGCCATTTTCCCTCTTTCATGATGGTTTGGGCTGGAATCTACCATCAGATTCTAATCTACCAATCTATAATCTACCCATCGCAAATTTCGGTCGAGAAAAGCGCGAAATTCAATCCGAACTTCTTCGAGGAGAGTTATTCTGAGAGGATGTAGCTGAGAGTCAGTATTTCTCCAGAGGTACGATTTGGCACAACGGCGCACTTACTCACGAATGTTGCAGCGCCTTTGCAACCAATGAAAAAAACCGAGCTGAAGTTTTTCAGGGAACTCTGCGTGCCACCGTCGATGAGTAGCCGAAGCGTCTTCGAGCTATAATTACATTCGAGAGTACAGGAAACGGTTATATAGGATGACCGTGTGTTCGTTTTGTAGATTTGATGCATAATAAATAACTCACATGAACCCGCCATGTATCAATACGAGCTGCGATTTCTGTAGCCTAATTCTTTTGTTACCATATTTATGGCGCATCCTCTAGATTTGTCGCGTTATTGATCAGATCCATAACTCACCTTCTATTAAATGGAAGAGCAAGCAAGGTGATGGTGTTGGTGCACGCAAATGTTGCTACTTCAGCACTGTAGATTGAATAGGTTTTTAGTGCCTCTTTCAGTATTGTCATTGTTTGGCAGCGTTGCCCTTATAATCAACGTCCTAAGAAGTCGCCAAATTCTCATTCAACAATGATCTCAGTAAGGGTTTGACTGCGTTCCGCATCCCAGTGGAATCGTGTTAGTTTTCTAGATGCACGCACAAGGTGAATAAAGGATTAGACACTAAGTCCAATGAAACAATCAAGCTCACTTCGTCATAACTTGCCTACAACTGCAATACAGACTGTTGGTTTTAGATTGATTCATTGTTGCTACAGACCTTCAATGATGTTTATGTTCTCAAGGTTTACTAACATAAAAAACAAGCTTAGAATACCGCGAAAGCCCGGATTTCGTGCAATAGCACACAGTTACATTAGCAGTGTCAGGATTCTATGCAGATGCAACGGAAAAGACCTCCACATCTTCCAAGGCATAAAACTGATCAGCCAATAACACTCCTTGGCGAACTACACATCACCTTATCACTCATTTCCCATTCCTCTGCATCAATTGAAATGGTCGTCCTTTCCACTCCATGCTCGGCTCGTGTGCCCGTTCACATGTTCATTCCTGAAGAGCGCTCAGGAGGAGAGTACAGGCAGAGAGCGGACACACCCCCCTTCCGCTGGCAGACCCGTCACGGGTGTGTGTCGTTTGGCGCGGCCCCTCGCATCAAACTTTCCATTGGGGCACATGGGCTTACAATTGCCTCCTTGGCGCCGCCCATTCGACGCTGCTTGTGAGGGGACGGCTTGTCCGTGCAATTCAATCTTCTGATCATGCTAATCGGCTTTCCCACTGCCCATCCAGTTGATATACTCCCGATCGATCGCTACTGCTATTAGACGCCGAATTGCGGACCCACCTGTATTCTGTCTATCTACATCGTCTATTTTGCTATTTTCTCGCTTTTTTCTGCTTTTAGTGATTCTTGAACTCCCTTTTCCAATGAAAACTGCCAAGTTACAGTGAAGCGGTAGTATCGTGGTCGTTTTGGAGCCTACTTTGAAGAAATTTGCAGTACATATGTATAACGGAAGTGTGATATATGTCGAGATATAATACCCGGAAAACTATTTAGTAATTTGCATTTCAATCAAGTTATTGATAGAAATAAATATTATGATAAACAAACGTTTTTCAAAGATGAAGCAATAAAACTTTTACCACATGATCGTTCCATTATACATATGTACTGCAAATTGCTTTTAAGTAGGAAGTGTCAGGCTCCAAAACGATCACGATACTACCGCTTCATTGTAACTTGGCAGTAGTGATTCGAAAAAAAGGGAATCAAGAATCTCTAAAAGCAGAAAAAAGCGAAAAAATAGCAAAGTAGACGACGTAGATAGACAGAATACAAGTGGGTCCGCCATTCGGCGTCTAATAGTAGTAGCGTCATCGCTCGGGCGTATATCAGCTGGATGGGCAGTGGGATGGCCGATTAGCATGATGAGAAGATTGAATCACGTAGATGAGTCGTTCACCCCACAAACCGCGTCGAATGGGCGGCGCCAAGGAGGCAATTATAAGCCTATTGTGCCCCAGTGTTGTTGTTTAAGTTTGATGCGGGGGGTTGTGCCAAACAACCGCCTCCCCCGATACGCAGAGACTGCTTCTGCGTCTGAATCTCTCAGCGAGAGGAAATTTGGTTGAGAACAGCCCTGTAACCGGCAAGTCTCTGTCAGATATTCTACTTGGTTGTCTAAAAAGTTCATTTTCAGGGTTTCCTCATGCTGATTTTTTGTGCGGATGGGGAGCAGGATGTGTCGAAACCTGCGCGCTGTTTCCTTCAAACAAAATAATATTCCGACAACAGCTGCATGGCTTTTCGGCGAAGTCGGCTTGGTGTCAGGTCAGTTTGATGGTTATTTTATCACTACTTGTTTCGTTCCAGCAAAGTTGTAAAGCAAGAAGCGATTAGCAACAGTGTGGTATAAGAAAATGTGTGTCCACAAGTGCAGCCAACAAATATCGATTGTTCGACATCTCTGGGTTTACTGATCTATGTGGGTTTTTCATCCACCAACGTCAAGCCACCTTTAGAATGCCGCAGTTTATGATCAGTTCGCGAATATCCGCACAAGCGTCGACCCGAGTGTTTCCTGAAGAACAGGGCTGGTTGAAGTGGTTTAAAGATACCGTGCTTGGAGATGGTCCATGGAAATATAGGGTTTTTTGTGTAACATGATAGTGTTCCTTCAAAGTAGATTTAAGTATGTGTTTTCGCATACTGAGTTCAAATAGACGCCGTAATTGGCAAAAGAGACAGGCAACAAAGTTACCTCAGCATTCCATCCACGTGCTATGGAATTTTGCCGATGTAAGCACGTCGAATTACTGGGCTAACTATGAAGTGACACCGTAGAAAGGTAATGCGATGAACTCACAAGCGTAGTACGAGATTTCGCATGCTTAGTACATGAATCTATTGTACTTTTTTGTAAAATCTTTGCTAAAGTCGTGCAGAACGATTGAAAGGCACAGTTCACGATAATTTTGAGGTACCCTTCTTAAGTCGAAAAACGGACGTATTGTTGGAAATAGTGTATCGGTAGTGAAGTAGGTGAGAAAATTTGTCGAATTGCGGAAAATGAGGCTCCCCAAAAGCAGTGAAATTGGAGGTTGTACGAGGGACCATGATAGAAATGACATGAAAGGGGATTTGGGCAAGATCTCAGTTGTTGCAGTTGTGCAAAGAGCTGACTATATCAAGCGATAACTGTCCATAAATGCGCAAATTCGGTATGTAGATTTGAGAGATTTGAGATCAACATTCGAGAACACATACGTAGGTACGCATCTCATCCTCCGTGACCGCTGCGACATGGTACGCTTCCTTGGTATGATAAATTTGTCTATGACAATTTCTCTGCTTTCACTACTAAAACATCTGTCGCTAGAACAAGCGCATTTCTATATAAAAACATCACTGCTGCACTAGTTGGGTTGAGTAGTGGCATGTTCTTCATCATCTGGGCTTAAAATTCGTCGGCAGACCAATCGATTTGATGACAGATGTTTGCTTTTTAAACAACATTCAAGTAGTTTCCAAGTTCGGTCTTCTTGAAACCTGGGCATGTCATATAATATTTCAGAATGCTTTGCCGTACAGGTTTGTAATGATGGAACCGTTTATTAAGCCGACGTTTCGACTAACTCGTCTTCAAGGACCTGAAAGTAGTTCGGACCTCTTGGTCTGTGGCTTACCTGACCAAGCGCCCAAACGCACTAGGTCAGTTCCAACTACTCCCAGAAACTCAAACACCGAAACATCCCTGCCAAGAAACCAACCTTATGCGGTTCCACCCGCGTTGTCTTCCCACTCTAATTCGTGAACAACAAGGGAACAATGAGACACCATTGACGGTTGTGAGATAAGAATTGCGCGGTGATCTCAAACCCCACAAAAGGGAATGAGTGGCAGAAGTTTACTCGTTATGGCAATGCACTCACTTCGGTTGTTCAGCTTAGGATTTCGCTCGCGGATATACAAAGCTTCCAATATCTTTCTAGCACCGATCTCGTTCTCGTAGGCTAGGACTTTGCATTTGATATCAAAATCTTCGCCTTGATGCTCTTTTAATCGATGCCTGCCAAGTGGCGTTAGTATGCTTCCTCGCCTTTTACCTGCTAGATGTTCTTTAACGCGTATGCCTAGCATCCTTCCCGTCTCACCAATATATATTCCGTCACAGGCTGAACACTGAAGTTGGTAAACCGTCCCTCGCTGTGTGCAATCTCCACTCCTTCCGAACGGACAAATAACTCAGTTATCTGTCGCGCATGCATGATCATAGAGTCTATTGCGGATCAAAAGGCGTTTGATATTGATATTGTCTGCTGGTACACTTATCAAGACAACATCATTAGCCAAATCCGCTCGTGCAATGCACTGCCGTACTTCTGCGCTGACTTCGTCTGTCATAAACGGAAGGCGGAGATGCACCATATTCTCATGATTTCTCAGCGGGTGCACTTTTGAGCCTGACTTTCTCTGCTTTGTCCTGTAGCCATTCAGGGTTGCAATCCCAGATGCTAGCTTACGTGACTCCTCCCGTTCCACTTCGCCTGTGTACACTCCTGTAGCTGTTCTGTACATGTTTCGAACAACTGCACGTTTCACAGCCTCGGGGTGGGCAAACTTCGAGTGGAGTAAGATGTTCTTAGAACTGCCTTTCCGATACCATTTCACATTGTACCTTCCACTTGAGATGTTTATCTGCGTGTTAAGATAAGGAAGCCTGCCTTCGTGCGGGACCTCTCTCGTGAACTTGATATACTGCGACTGTCGGTTGAGGATGTTAAACAGCTCAACCATCTCCTGCTCCGTTGATGTAATTACGCAGCAGTCATCGATGTAACGACAGTACATAATAGGCATGCGAGCTATAACTGGCCTTTCTACTCTGCTCATAAAACAGATAGCTAAGACCGGTGCTAGCCGCTGGCCCATAGCAAGTCCTCGGTTTTGGGGGAAGTACTGCCCGTTCCACCTAAAAAATATTACAGCTAAGGCACTCCTTGATTAGAGTCATAATGTGAACCTTACTCAATCCGGACGTGACAATTTCCGTCCCATGCCCATCCAGCATTTCGGAAACTGCTTGGAGAGCTTCGTCGTTGTTCACGTTCGTATAAAGCGCGGTTACATCAAATGGCTCTACAACGCAGCTTTCTTGAAGCCTACATGAACGCAAGCGATCAAGAAATTCGTTAGTATTCGGCAGATGTGATGGTACGTATCAGAGTAGTTGGCCAACAATTTTGTCAAGGAGCCACGAAATACGGTCCGTTGATCCACTTACACAGCTAATGATGGGTCTTATTTTGTAATCGCCAGCATTAACTGAGTTTTCACCTCCGTTGGACAGCTTATGAGTCTTGATCAGGCTATAGAAAACCGGGCACAAGGGTGTATCCAACTTCAATCTACTAATCAGCCTTCTATCCAATTTTGCTGTCTTTCCGATTGATACCCATAACGCATTCAGCCTGTGACATTGTGTGAGGAACGTCTTTTCCGTGGAATAACTGTACACAGAAGTATCGCTAAGGTGGAGTTCGGTGATTTGCTGATCTAGCGAACGAGGTAAAACCACGAACTCTCCTCCCTTGTCACTCACGGAAAGACGAATTTCACCTTCTGCTACGCGTTTTCGCATCTCTCGCAATCCTTCCCACTGTGCGTTCGTCATGTTCGAGAACCTTTCGCGCCCATGCCTTCTGAAAATTTCAAGTACTCCTGATGGAAGTACTCGAAATTTGACGTCTTGTACGGGGGAAGGTTCTGGTTCTTTGTAAAACGAACATGGGAATGGAATAGGCGACAGCATAGATACTGTGCTAGCGCGCTGCGACTCTTTGCGCATGCACTTCTTCTAGGCTGATCTCTCAGTCGATGAAGCCCTGTTTCCACCTGACGGTATGTGGAAGGTCCAACCCATTGAGCAATCGAAAATGATGGCCCAAGGTTGAGGAAATCCACAGCTTTCTCCGATATAGTTGTGCCGCCAATAAGAGTGGCTCCTATTGTTGTTGTTGTTGTTGTTTGTTGTTGGCCAACTACTCCGATACGTACCATCACATCTGCCGAATACTAACGAATTTCTTGATCGCTTGCGTTCATGTAGGCTTCAAGGAAGCTGCGTTGTAGAGCCATTTGATGTAACTGCGCTTTATACGAACGTGAACAACGACGAAGCTCTCCAAGCAGTTTCCGAAATGCTGGACGAGCATGAAACAGAAATTGTGACGTTCGGATTGAGCAAGGCTCATATTGTGGCTCTGATCAAAGAATGCCTCAAATGTAATATTTTCAAATGGAGCGGACAGTACTTCTCTCAAAACCGAGGATTTGCTATGGGCCAGCGGCTAGCACCGGTCTTAGCTATCTGTTTTATGAGCAGAGTAGAAAGGCCAGTTATAGCCCGCATGCCTATTATGTACTGTCGTTACATCGATGACTGCTGCGTAATTACATCAACGTAGCAGGAGATGGATGAGCTGTTTAACATCCTCAACCGACAGTCGCAGTATGTCAAGTTCACGAGAGAGGTCCCGCACGAAGGCTGGCTTCCTTATCTTAACACGCAGATAAACATCTCAAGTGGAAGGTACAATGTGAAATGGTATCGGAAAGGCAGTTCTAAGAACATCTTAAAGTGGAAGGTACAATGTGAAATGGTATCGGAAAGGCAGTTCTAAGAACATCTTACTCCACTCGAAGTCTGCCCACCCCGAGGCTGTGAAACGTGCAGTTGTTCGAAACATGTACAGAACAGCTACAGGAGTGTATACAGGCGAAGTGGAACGGGAGGAGTCACGTAAGCTAGCATCTGGGATTGCAACCCTGAATGGCTACAGGACAAAGCAGAGAAAGTCAGGCTCAAAAGTGCACCCGCTGAGAAATCATGAGAATATGGTGCATCTCCGCCTTCCGTTTATGACAGACGAAGTCAGCGCAGAAGTACGGCAGTGCATTGCACGAGCGGATTTGGCTAATGATGTTGTCTTGATAAGTGTACCAGCAGACAATATCAATATCAAACGCCTTTTGATCCGCAACAGACTCTATGATCATGCATGCGCGACAGATAACTGAGTTATTTGTCCGTTCGGAAGGAGTGGAGATTGCACACAGCGAGGGACGGTTTACCAACTTCAGTGTTCAGCCTGTGACGGAATATATATTGGTGAGACGGGAAGGATGCTAGGCATACGCGTTAAAGAACATCTAGCAGGTAAAAGGCGAGGAAGCATACTAACGCCACTTGGCAGGCATCGATTAAAAGAGCATCAAGGCGAAGATTTTGATATCAAATGCAAAGTCCTAGCCTACGAGAACGAGATCGGTGCTAGAAAGATATTGGAAGCTTTGTATATCCGCGAGCGAAATCCTAAGCTGAACAACCGAAGTGAGTGCATTGCCATAACGAGTAAACTTCTGCCACTCATTCCCTTTTGTGGGGTTTGAGATCACCGCGCAATTCTTATCTCACAACCGTCAATGGTGTCTCATTGTTCCCTTGTTGTTCACGAATTAGAGTGGGAAGACAACGCGGGTGGAACCGCATAAGGTTGGTTTCTTGGCAGGGATGTTTCGGTGTTTGAGTTTCTGGGAGTAGTTGGAACTGACCTAGTGCGTTTGGGCGCTTGGTCAGGTAAGCCACAGACCAAGAGGTCCGAACTACTTTCAGGTCCTTGAAGACGAGTTAGTCGAAACGTCGGCTTAATAAACGGTTCCATCATTACAAACCTGTACGGCAAAGCATTCTGAAATATTATACAACATTCAAGTATTACAGGCGCAATACACGATGAACATAGTTCCCGAGGTATAATCTTACAAGGGAATATACTTGGTCGCAGTGGCCATTCAAGATGAGATTTATACCATCATAGGGGGTTCCAAACTCTGATCTCGAATCTGTGTCCCAAATCTGCTAAACGATTCTGGGACCGAAGTTACGGAACCGGTTGCTCCTTTTGTTATACCACTGTAACGAACAGATAAACCGAACAAAACTGTGCGACGGGGGCGCAGCTGGTAGGATGGTGGCCTCGTAAGCATGGTGGAAAGGTTCGAGTCCTTGATGCATGCGCTCATTTTGCTTTTCCATGGAGTGTGTCCCAGTCTTCAGTTAGGTTATTGTTGTTTCGCATTGTGGCAAGTAGTGTTTGCCACATTGGGCTTCTGTTCTATTTAAATGCTTTTCCGACCAACACAATGAGTGGAAAGAGTTACCAAGGCAGGCGGTGGTTCTTACATCGTAAACGGAGCCACTTGAGAAACATTATACACCAGCAAGTCAGCACAGCCGTCATGAACATTGAACCTTTGTTTCGCGTAGCAATGAACATCAATGATTAACAATTCACTCGCTAATTGAGCTCAAGGATCAGCATTCGTCAAATTTCGGGAGTAATGATCAAGCACCCCACTTGAAGGGAAGAAGATTGAGAAAAATGTGTTCTCTGCTAACTCCTTTTTTCACAAAACTCGTCTCATCTCTGCAACGCATACTCGAAACCTCTGATTTTCAATTAGTTAGTTCGGGGAAACGCACAGAGCTCTGGCATCAGCGAGGCACGTCACTCATTGCATACATGCTCAAGGGCACATGTCAATCTAATTTATAACGTCATGGTATTCACAAAAATAAGTTACTGAAGATTCTCCTGCTATGTTTAGGATGTATTGTTTATGATGTGTTTAGGAAACCTTCAGAGAAAAAGATTTCAAAGCCTCACGTTGAAATCTTCCAAAGAGGCTGAGAACAACAATTGTATTCAAGTCAAGGGTTCCCAATCCGAGGATAACGTGAAGGATAATGTACATTTAGGGCATCTGAATAACAAGACTAGCGATAACCAATGTTGGTGACATCATAATTTCTCTGGTAGCCGCAATCACATAGGTTCATTACGCAGAAGTTATTTTAATTTTCCCTCTCTTCAACCAACTTTAGCCATGAACACCACAAATTTTCTGCTCGAACAAAAAGTGATAAGCTTTATATTTTATAACGTTCGTTTTGAATAGCTGAACTCTCAGCATTTGGTCGGTATAATAGTAGAACCTAAATTCGTAGACTTTTCATGGTGCTTTTATTAGTTTTACAGTACATACTATGCGAATACCTGCTAAGGCGTTGAAGCGTACACGAAGCAAATGAATGTGTACTCATACTGAAGAGAGTTTATGTAAGGGCTACTACCACTGCCCTAACACGTATGATCACTGTTTTGACACGTATCGGTGGCTCACCTTCCACGTCAAAACATGTCCTCTTTATACCTCTTTATATCCCACACTAGTCTGTCTACCTGTTTCCAAACGTCATCAGACAGAAACTCTTTACTACTGGAATGGACAAGTTATTAATCTAAATAAGCAATAAACAATACAACAGCACTAAGCAAAGTAAGTAAAAGAGTGTTCTTTATTTATTGAGCACTCTCCTTTCTCATTACCTATGGTCATTCTGTTACACCCCTGATCTTAGTTATGGCTAGTCAGATGGCGCGCGGGGCTCTTAATATTCCTTGCAGTTTTCCAGTTCGTGTTCTATTCCTCCAACTTCTTTGTAGCACTCCTGGATTTCTTCCGGCAATGTATAGAGCGCTTTTTTATGCTTTTCCGATCCGCAATACATCACCATCTTATTTCATTTCGACAATGTTCTTTGTTGTGTCGACATTCCAAACATAGTTTGCATCGCGCTCGCTTCATTCGGGATTTTGCGGTGAAATATGTAGGACAGCTATCTGAATAATGTTTTCCTTCACCAGGCAGAAGGAATGAACCAAGTATCGCTCTTGAAGTCTCATTGGATTATCATCGTTTACCCTTCGTTCTGGTACATTTCGGTTGTTTCATAAGTACTTTTTGATTTCCGTGAGACGCGCTTCTAACTGCAGTTTCTTCTGTTGTAAGGGTTACCTCTTTCGAGCTGTGTTGTCATCGTCAGATAACTAGGGAAGAGTTTTGATTTAGTCATCGTGACTTTTGGGCTCTTCAATTTCGTAGTTCAAATTCAGAAAGTCTTCTTCGAGTTCCTCGGTGTCCACCTCTTTTGGTTTCGGTTCCTGCTCTGCATGCTCTGAATGCTTCGCATGCTCTAGATGCTCTGTATGCTCTTGCTCCTCTTGTTCGAAATTGGTTCTTGTTGCAATGTTTTCTATGTTTTATTTTTTCAATTTTTGCCTAGCATTTTCATGCTCCATCTTTGATTGTCCATTTCTGTTTGTAGTCCCATAAGCTTGACATTGATCTCTCCCTTCAAGTCCGTTATCATTTCTTTTATTCGATCAAAGGCGCTTGCTGGCTCGATTTCGTTCTGTATTTGACGTTGTTCTAGGAATTCCAGCTCTTCCTGTATGAAGTGAGCGGTATGACTTGGTTTCAACAAGACACCCGCTCATCTTCTCCAAAAAAGTTCCTGCGGGTTAACATCATCTCATCTTCTGGCAAAGTAAGAAGACTGCACACTCGTCAGCCAAGGACAACTTTTCGGCTGTGCTTCGAATTCTTTCAGCATCATAGTTCACGTCGAGATATGACTTTTCCAGATACTTCTGTAGAGCGCTGCCTCAAAATTGGCGAAAAAACGGGTTTTCTTCCTCAAACTTCGGTAAGCTCGTCATTAAGACGATTGCCCCTAACATTCTTACTAACGATTGTCGTAAAGCAGCGTATTCTGTGTTGAATATCATTCTCTTTGGAAACTTCGAAAAAGTCTCTATGCAACTTCGCTTATAACGAATTTCATCGATAAGTTTGCGTTTATTCCCTCAACGTTTTTCGGAATTCGTGATCGTTCTTTGACGACATTGCTCGAAAATGGAAATGTTTCAAATGAAAGGCGCTATGGATGGGCTCACTTTGTGTTAACATTTTTAGTACATTTTCCCAAGATTTCTCCCTGATTTTGAGTACGAAGTGATCCCAGTACTTGATTTCAGATTTAAGTGGATGGGTAATGTGTCGGAGCTAACGTACTGCTCTATGATTCTGCTGTGCTTGTTATGCTTCTTCCGACTATGAAGTAATGTGTGGTTGAAAGTGGTAGTAAATGTGCTATGAAGTAGTGATGTTCTGGGTGAGCTTCCCTTATTCCTCAGAACAATAGCACCAATTTTTGAAATCATGCACTCATAAACTCTTTGGTTTCCATGCACTATTGCGTAGTGTGAAATGGACTTTATGTTTTGTTGCTTTTCGGTTGAAGTCTGTACTCCACAGGCGACTGATAACACTGTCAACGCCAATGCCATTTTCAGGTCAAGTAATGTTGGCCAAGTTCTACTCGGACGGGCGGTTAAGTGATGAGTGTTAGTCTGGATTTGATGATTACTTTCCGTGTAGTTGTTTTATCGTTTCGATTTAGATAACGCTTTTTTATGACTTTGGTTCTGCTTGACATATCGTCTTTCGACATTCCATTTTGCTGTGACTTCTCCCCATTATCTGGGATTTCCAAAGATATAATTTGGTTTATTGGACGTCGAAGTATCCTGTACTTGCAGCAAACCTCCGCCTCTCTTACTGCTCCATCACTGCTCATAACTAATTTGGAGATACACGCTAGCTTCCATATGTTCCTCTTTTGGTATGGTCACTGAAGCACTACTGTTCCTTCACGAACTTCCTTGATGCTTCCTCGTTTTTCATAGATGCTTCTTCGACGTTTTCCTCGGAGAGCAGTCAAGTATTGGTTCCTTCTTCTATTTCCCAAAAGCCCTCCGTTATAAGGCAAGATGACCGTGATGCTTTTTGTGCTTGTAGACTTTCTACGCGTATTTTCTCCGCCGCAGGTAGGTAAGGTGGATCTGTGCAGTCATGTTCTAAACCGCCAAATGGAAGTGTGACATTCATTGTGTTCTGTATAAAGTCGATAGGTCGTAAGGGTGTAATGCTGTCATTAAAGTCTTTTTCTTGGTATGTGAGAAATCTACTATCGAGGCATCCTTCAATCTCGACCAAAGAGGTACATACAGGGTTGGCCATAAATATAGCGACAAGGTTTTCACCCTATATCTCAGAAAGCAAAAGTGCAAACGAGTCATGAACATAACATTTATTAAGTAATAACTGGTACATTAACAGTCATAAGTTACTTCTCGATTCGGCCACTTTTGGCACGGACGGCAGTGGGGAGTCGCTTGGAAAAGGCGTCAATGACCGGACGCAGGAGCGCGTCGTCGATTTCGTCCCATTTTCGGATGAGCGCTGCCTTCAGAGAATCCAAATTGGGGTAGGGAGTGGCGCTGGCCTTGCTCTAAAGATAGGACCACAAGTTATAGTCTTGTGAGTTTAAATCCGGTGACGATGCCGGCCATTCCTCTGCCGAGATGAAGTCGGGGAGTTCGCTCTTGCACCACGCTTGGACGACCTTGGCCTTGCAGGCGGGCGCCGAATCTGGCTGGAATGTCCACGGGCGGCCGCTGAAGTGGGAATTTGTACACGAGAGAAGAGCATCTTCCAGAATCGTCTTCGGGTAGTAATCTTTGTCGATTTTGACACCGAGGTCGACGAATATCAACGGCGTCTCCCCCGAGGCACACACCCCTGCCCAAACCATGACTTGGGCAGGGTGTGCGGCCCGTTGAACGACCTTTCCCTTCTTGTCGGCCTCCTCGGCACTCCTTGCGATCACTCTGACGTTCTGAGCGTTGAACTGCTGCTCGACGGTGAAGAGCTTCTCATCTGAAAAGACGATCGAATGGTGGCTCTTGTTGCGCGTCCGAAGCAAAAGCTGTCGGCACTTCTTGACTTGCGCCTGCTGATTCGAGGCGCTGAGGATAGCAGCCTTCCGAGTACGGTAGGGGTACATCTTAAGGTCTTTGTGGGCGACCCTTTCCATAGACTTCCGCGAGACTCCCATGTCGCGAGCCATCGTCGAGATGCTCCGAGTCGCGTTTCTTTCTATCCGCTACCTGACGGCCTTGACGACCTTCGGCGTGCGAGCAGTACGAGGTCTTCCACTTCTTCGGCGGTCTTGGAGTCCACCAAGGTCTCGATAACGTTGGAGTGTGCGATACACGACGCTACAGTGGATGCCGAGGTGCTTAGCGATCGTGGCGGGTGGGCGGCCGGCTTTGTGCAGACGAACGATAGCGGAACGATCAGGAGAAGGATTCACCATTTCACTATGAATAGACCAAATTCAGCCAAATTTTAACAGGAATTAGAAAAAATGATGGGGTTGAAAATTCCATAAAACTGGCGCGCTATGTGCGCGATAGAATGTACGCTAACTGCAGCAAGTCTTGTCGCTATAACTTTGGCCAACCCTGTGGTTGCTCTAATGATAGTGTGCACTTTCCTGTCGCTTTCATCAGGGCTGATTGATACCGATTTAATGAGGCTTTCATTAAAATTCGCCTTTATACGGTGAGTACGGTGTTATATGTTTCCACTCGATCATGTGGTTGTTCATGTTGCAGGTAAGTTCGTCTTCTTCGATACCTGTTCCAAGTTCGTTCAAAATTTGACTCTCCAGAATAAATGTTGATGCATTATCATAAGTTGTTGAGTAAGGTCTGCCTCGACGAGCTACGAATCGACGATAGGCGTCCAGAAACTTTTCTGTAGTCTGTAACAACTTCTAGATGTACAAGTTCAGTAACGCAGCATGTGAATATGGTTCCATATACTTCAGTGCGACTTCCTCTTTCCGCGGAGACTGTAATCGGGCCAAAGTAGTCTAATCCTATACTTTCGAACGGCCACGACTTTGTTACTCGTTTCTCACGTAGATCCGTCTTTTCCGGATATTTATACAGCAGATCGACTTTTGACAAGGTCCACGTAAGCGTATACACCTTTTTACTTGTTCCCGAAGTCTCGGTATCCAGTACTGTTGTCGTACTTGTACCGCGGTGTGCCCGGTACGATATGATACTTCCCATGCGCTCCCAGCACAATAAGGCGGGCCAACTGGCACGATCAGGATGGTACTCCTTGCCATGCTTGCTAAATTGACTTATTGAGACCACCGTATGCACTCTGCAGGTGCTCTTGGTCTTCCTTTATATTGAGAGTCTTGAGTAGTTCCCTTATATAGTTTGAACGTAGGGGTACTGCTTGATGGTTTCTATAAGCGCGAGACGGGCATCTTTGATGTCTGAAGCATTTAAGCATCCTCTTTCAGTGGGCTGATTACTACCAGGTAGTACACGTGCCAGTTTGTTCCGAACTGGTTCTCGTATTCAGAAACTGATCCCCTTCAGAACCCGAATAGCTTAGGCTAAGATTCTCAGAGATTTCGTTTTACTGTTGTATCTGGATAAGTCAAAAATATCCTCGACTTAGACCTCAGCTATTGCTCGTGACGTTTATTTGTACGAAAGGTGTGAAGTCTTCATCTTCTTTTTCTTGTTCTCAATCGTCTGAGAAATAGAGTAAGGTAGAAGTGAATTTATCATAGGGTGCTTTGTGGATGTCCGCTCCACTAACAATGTGATGGAAACTTCTAAGTAGACGTTCCTCGTGTTCCAATAACCGCTGGATTCCACTTTGTGCCAATGTCGCAAAACTTTACTTCAACTCCTGCTCGAGAAAGAGACTATGTGATCTGTACTTCTTTTGTCCGATTTTTAAAATACGGTCCTATTTTCTCCCGCTTCGGGTTGCCTCGAAGCGATTTCAACGCTACCTCCGAATCCGTTAGGATCACAAGCTTTTAAATGTCCAATTAGGTTTGAAGGCTAGGCGTGCGCCGATTGCTATGACGTTTTATTCCATTTTAAGGATTGTGGTTGGATGCTTCGTGTTTGACTCTTCGATTTTGTCTTAAGAAAGCAAGAAGTGTCCGCCGTAATTAACTAGGTGCCTGCTGTCATGGCAATCGCGCTGACATCAGAATATAGGACCAGTGTATACTATCTTATGCCATCCTGTGTAACCCTTCTTGGCAACTTTTTACGCAACTAAGATATGTCTTGCACGATGCAATCCCACTGTTGTTCATGTTCTTCGCTTAGCGGTTGGTCCCAGTCATAGTGATGTTTCCATAGAAAATGCTTAAAATGCTTCGCTGACCAAAAGTGGGATAAACCATCCAAACGGATCGTACACGAACGCAATTTGTTGGGGCAATCGTGCGTTTGTTAAGTCTTCTTCACTTTATATATTTACGCGCAACTAAAATTTATTTGTGATTGAAATTCGTCCTAGGTACTTTGGGGTGCACTGTTCGAAGATCGATCAGGAGCTAATATAGCTTTCATGATTTTGAGGTTGCTGCTTAGAAATGCTTGTAGGTTCTTTCTGAGGTCATTGAAAATTCATCGGATCATAGTTGGATCAGAAAAAGTTGGATCAGAAATCGCATCCATCCTCTATGTGGACAACCTTGTCAGTAGGGCGGGTACAGTAACGGAAGGCATACACTAATACAGATGTTCCAAAGTCTTCGCCCTCCACGTAATTGTCCAAATGGAAATGGATTGTTACACTCAAGAGAAATGGTGAAGCATTAATACCATACGTTACCCTCATGAATCTGTAGACGGCTAAATCGTCTTCCGTCAATGGCTTCATTACGTTCTCGATCCATAAGCATCTAGTGAAGTCTGTCTTCTTCATGGAGATGTACTTAGAGAAATTCTTCTTAGACGTCTGATAGTAGGACAATTTTTCCAGTTTGAAAGCGTAGAAGCAGTCATATAGTTTATGGAGCATGGCAGGCCCTAGATGCACCACGTCATTGAGTGACGGACACCCTTGTCGTGCACCGACGCATCAAAACAACTCTGCATTTGATATTATCTTTCTGTGAAGTTCTAACGGGCTGATGGGGAAGACAGTGTTTCGGTTTTTCAATGGTATTCTCGGTTTCATCTACTTCCTCCAAAATTCCTTTGCTCAACTGATCTACTCAGACGACGTGATACCAGAGCTCTATTATCTGGTAGATGGTCATGTGGTTCTTTAAATGGAAGCCAAACAACAGCCAATATCACGTATTTCGATAGTGCTCTTGGAATTTTCAGTACTTGCTCATTGGTGCGAGCTCTTTCTTCTTTTCCTGAGCCACTGTACTTTTGATCTATTATTCGAGTCTGCACATTTCAGTGAGTTTCCCAAAGGTCGCTTTCATTCTCCAATTCTTTTGTACGCACAGTTGAAAGTAAATGTTGCTCATTCTTACTGTTGAGACGCTCGCCAGATACCATGTACCCTAGTCGTGTGGGTACAAGTATGAGCCTGATGGCATTGTGAAATGGGGTGCTTCAAACTTTATAAAGTTTCGAAGCCAGTCGCATCCGATCAGGATCTGGGCTAGATGCAGAACTTCATGGTCTGGAACGCTCAGCTTTATATGCTTCTTCTGTATGAATAACAGCTCTTCTTCTTGAAAATTCTTTCCGGTGATGTTTTTTGTTAGGTTACTATGCGTGAAGAGCCGCAGTTTCTGCTGTTCTCCATCAGAGTCCCATATCTTTAGGCACGTGATGCCCTGAACCTACCTTTGCGTTCGCATCACCGAAAGTTTTGAGCTTCATGGTAACTACACCACGACTTGCCAATTGGAGCTCACCGGCCACCTTGGCATCAATAAAACTACGATCAGCACACGTATCTAACAGAACCTGAAGTGTAACGAGTTTTTGTTTTTCTGGATGTGAGGTGCGCAGAGTTCCAGTCAGAAGGAATACCTCGCTATGACTTCATTTCCTTGATGTGTTTTCAACCCTCATAACCGTGAGGTCAGTAGTATTTTGATTTTCTAGCTGTGTGTCGCTTTCTTCACAGAGCGCAAAATTTTGCCGAGCTTGCGCTGGCTTTATTTTTTTTGGTGCGTATTCGACACTGGTGTGGAGGAGGTAGGAGTGTTGGCTTTGAAGCATATCGAAGTGTTTTTTTTCACAATGCGTTCATTCTTTGCTTTTGCACACGAGAAATATGCTTTTTTGACCCACAACAATGCAACAGTTGGTCGTTCTCAAGTGGTCTAAGCGTGCTTTTGGGGAAATTATTTTGACGCAGTCTGTTGACCAATGCTCCCTACTATCACTATACTGAATGGACTTCGGATTTTCTCTTGTAGTTGCGGTTTTACTGCCTCTTGTCTTGGCAGCTCCGTACTACCAAAGTTTTTTGGCATCTGCCTTACAATCTCCTCCTGTTTTATGACTCGATCGAGAGTGGTCATGAGTTTGCTCTGGGTCCAACTCTCTTTTGAAGCTAGTAAAACCATTTTTTGAGGATATTTCTTTGAATAGTCTTTGAAAATTTCGGAAGGATTTTCGATAGAAGCCAATCAATCAGTCAGGTGATTCACCTTTCTCATAAGCTGAGCTTTGATAGCAGAAAAATGGTCGTAAAGTTTGCGCTGGTCCTTCATTCGTGTGCTCTTGAAGCTCCAATGTTCTAATTGAGATGTAAGCTCGTAATTATTTTTTGATCGTCCCCAAATATATTTCTTTAAGATGGTTAACTGCTATACTGTAGTTGGCTGCGGTTACTTGGAATCTGGCAATCGACTCGTTCGCTTCGCCCTTTGATCCTCTCAGAAGATAATTAAATTTCTGAAGATCTGCCAGTTGAATGGAATGCACAGTTGCGTTGAATAATTCCTAAAAACTTTCCCATTCCCAGATCTTTCCACAGAACACTGGCAGTGGTATTCTTGGAGGTTCCACCGAATCTGATGATTTGCTATTGTTGGATTGATCCGCTGCTCGAAAGGTTCCTAGACAACTATGATATGCTGAGTGATTTCCAATTATTTGAGTTTCACAAGCAAGCTTGTAGTTCTTGAGATTGTTTCTTCTGCGTTGTTTGTGTAGTCAGAGATTTTGCTTACCTCTTCATCGTTTAGGGATCTTTTAAATTATCAGCTGCATCAGTTAAAGCCAAAAGAGCATTTTCAAACGTTGCTTGGAGCGTTTTAATTTCCATCTTAGCAGTTTGAACTTCAGTCAAATTAACTCTATATGCTTTCTGCTCTTCCAGATTCACAGTATCTCCCCAAGCTGGATGCTTGTTTATTTTGCACTGGAACAGTGCATCAGAATGCAAGCTTGTTCCTGATTCAGTCTGCTTTGATGCTCTCCTATACTACAACAATTGAAAGAAGTTAGCTTTCTTGAAGTCGTGTCTGCTTCCTGGTGAGGTTGCTCTGCAGTTTTGAATTATTCCAGTTGATGCTCTTCTTCTTCTTCTGCTCGATCATTAGCCGATGCACAACTTATTGTTGGAGCGAACATGGAGCAAATGAATGTTTACTCATACCGAAGAGAGTTTATATACGGGTTCGTATCAATGACTTAACACGTATGATCACTGTCTTGACAAGTATCAGTGGCTCACTTCCCAAGTTAAAACATGTCCTCTTTATATCCCACACTAGTCTGTCTACCTGCTTCCACACGTCATCAGACAGGAACTCTTCACCATTGAAATGGACAAATTGTTAGACTAAATAAGCATTAAACAACACAATAACACCAAACATAGTTAGTAGAAAAATGCTTTTTATTTATTATGTCTCTATCTCCTCTCTCGTTACCTATGGTCACGTCTGTGACATAAGGTAAACTATATGCGTAAGAGGGCGGAGGTGGTGTAGTGGCAAGTGGCGCACTATATCACACGCACGGTCAGGGATTCGAATCCCGGATCGATGCCCGCCTAGGCCAACCAAGCCTTCCATCCCTCCGGGGTCGGTGAATTGGTACCAGACTCGTCTGGGAGGATAAAAGCACTGACTTGTACATCGGCTGGCCACCGCAAGTCATTGTATAGGTCACATACGCACTCATTACGCCACTACGATTCTGAATGGAAGTCGAGTGCTGGGGCGCATCCCTCAGACGGGATTGATAAACGCCAAAAACTTTATCCTTTTATCCTTTATATGCGTAAGGAAGCGTTGCCGCCGGTCGATTATAGCCTGCATAAACCAGGTCATTGCCTACATGGTCACTTCGACTAATTAGCTTATAACCCTACTCTTTCTCCACGTGAAATCATGAAGTGCTGAGTCGTAATTGGGAATGTTGCATTGCGTGAAGGCTGCGGTGGTGATTACGAAGCTATGATGATTCAGTCGAATCTTTTTTGGAGCCGTGCTTACTCGGATGGTTATCCTTCATCCGGTATTCTGCGAATCCCATAGAGATTGTTTCATGTGAAGAGTGTATAGCTCAATGAGTCGCTTTCCAAGTGGTAGCTCGTATAGTCGAGCTAGGGTTTTGAAGATAAATGTTGGTGGGCTCTTTAAATGTCCTGACTTTATCCCATTGGGACCGGGCGTAGCACAACTGTTTATCACTGTGATGATATGTCAAATATCATGAGGGGGAACTGAAAGCGCGACATGTCAATCCCGTCTCCATAAAAACTAGGCAGTTGTATATGGCTTGAAGAACCCAGAATGAAATCACAGGCATTCTCTGTTGCCCTTCGGGATGCAGTGACTGTTCCGTGAGATGAATGCGAGACATCGTAGTCTTGTAAATGACGAAGCTCAGGCTGTTGTTGCGAATGCTCTTCCTTTCCTCCGGCTCGTCAGATCTGCTGCACTTCTTTCTTTCAGATGTCTTTTTATCGCTTCTCTGTCGAGTTTGGGTCTTGTCTAGTAATTACCTTCAGCATCCAAGGTTGCTCGCCTTCGAATCAGCTCAAAAAAATCCGGAAACCTTTCTCTATGACTTGAGAACTCTCTACTTGCCTAGCACTATCGTTGAGTTGTTCGTGGAACCATTGTACTCTTCTTCGGGATAACGGAATCTTCACACAAACTCGCAGAGAAACGAAGCGATTTTGATCGACGACGGTCTTGGAGCTTCCTCTAGTGATTTCGGCTGTTCCCTCCACGCCTTGAATAAGGGAATCTAGCAGGTAGGTGACTGTGATACGACCTCGATTCCCGATGTTCGGAAGAACAGCGACGGCGGTAAGTCAAGATTCCGAATGCAGATGAAGTAATCGATTTCATTCTGAAGCTGTCCACCAGGCGATTCCCAAGATTATCGCGAATGAGAGAGTTTCCGTTACTGCGAATTACGATGGTTGTGCTAATCGACATGACATCACTGTTAATTCAGATAGTTTTTCACTCTTTTTATTCCATTTCATTCTGTGACTCCCCATATGAACCTCTAACCAGGGAAGAGTTTCAATTTCCCATTGAACATTGAATAGAGACCTAGGTGTATGGATAGGGTTGTATGGAATAAGCCATTAACAAATTTAGAAATTGAAAGTGCTAAATGGGTCTACCAAAAAAGTTGTGAGCGCTAAAAGTTTGCATGGGCAAAGCATGCAGAGATAGTGACGGTTGATATGCGCGGTTGCCCACATCTCCCGCAAGGGTCTCCGTGGCATAGTGGCAGTGAGCGATGAAGGTTTGCTCCCCGTTGATGTTATTGTTTTTGCAAAACGTGCTATCCTTCTGATGAAAGCTTTTGAACCGTTTTTTGTTACTATTAGGTTGATGCATAATTATTGCGGATTTTTTCGCGGCCTTTTTTTTCTCGATAGAATTTGAATATTAAGTTCGGGTTTTTTCTAGAAATGATCTACTTGATTTCCTCTACAAGAGTATGCTCAAAAAACCATCCGCATATTCGCAAAATTTGGCTTTACTACTTCGAGAAAGATTGAAAAGTGGCACAGTCCTTCCGCGATCTCAGTAACTTTTCGGCGATCGTTCATTAGGTAATCTAGTGAAAGTACACATGACTTCCTCGAGGTCAAAACACGATTATTTTGATATTTTCTATTATCCTGCATTTTACCTGCCTCTATATATTAGACTGATGCATAATTATTGCTGATTTTTTCCAGCAGATTTTACTTAAAGAAACTATAGAAATACAAAGCAAAGACATATTCAAACAATTACTCCGGGACTTATTCACCATCTACGTCAAGCACTGCTTCCCATGGATTAGTTAGTCGGATCCCAGAAACGAAAAAGTTTTGATCCTTACGGGCGATCCACGCCTTGGCATTGGCCATCAAGTCACCCAAATCGACGTAACTTCCATTCTCTAGCCATTTTTTCGATGAACGGTTGGCAACGTTTGACGAGATAATCCACAAAAGTTTCTGCTGGTGAATATGGCAGATTTAGGAGCAGGTCCCATTTCTTGGTGAGCTCCGACTGATTGTTCGATCGCCGAAAAGTTACTGAGATCGCGGAATGACTAGGCCACCTTCCGATCTTTCTCGAAGTAGTAAAGCCTAATTTCGCGAATATGCGTATGGTAGTTGTTCTGTTGTTCGTAGTTTATTCTTGTAGAGGAAATCAAGTAGATCATTTCTAGAGGAAATTCGAACTCAATATTCCAATTCTATCAAGAGAAAAAAAGCCGCGAAAAAATCCGCAATAATTATGCATCAACCTAATAATTCAAGTTAGGGCTTTGTTTTGGCTACCATTTGCGATCACTTATCTACCATCTATCACCCCACTTCTCCAAGAAAATTCTCCTTGTTACTTCTGTAACGCTCTTTTATTTTCAACATTGAACATACACACCCCTAGTAAGAGAAACGCGAGAAAACTCAGCATCGATGAAACCACCCAAAAATGTGTAGAGAAAGGTATCTCTACAACCTTGTACAAAACAATATAACCCAGACCAAAAAATACACATCTCTTTTAGGGTTGTTTCATCGATGCTGAGTTTTCTCGCGTGTGAGGGTGTGTATGTTCAATGTCGCAAAAAAGAGCGTTACAGAAGTAACATGGGGAAATTTTTTGAATAAGTGCGGTGATGGGTGATAGATTAGTGATCGCAAATGGTAGCCGAAACAAAGCGCTAACTTGAATTACTAACAAAAACGGTTTAAGAGCTTTCATCAGAAGGATAGCACGTTTTGCAAAAACAAAATCACCAACGGGAAGCAACCCCTCATCGCCCAACTGGAGAGGGAGAGCACTGCCACTATGCAACGGAGACCCTTGCAGGAGATGTGGGCAACTGCGCATATCAACTGTCACTATCTCTGCATGCTTTGCCCATACCCAGTTTTAATGTCTGAATTTGTTAATGGCCTCCTAAACCCTATCGATATACCTGGACAAATATTCAAAGTTCCATGGGACAGTTGAAACCCTTTCTTGATAAGCAGTTTTTCTGCAGCGTCAATGTCGCCGACAGTAACCTTGAAGGAAGCGCGATCATTTCTGTGCAGGGTGAGCCAAAATTATGATCACACAGACATCGCATCGACAAAAACGAGCATTGAGCTAACGAAATAAAGTAATTTCAAAAACCAGTTCATCACTAATTCCTTATTACAATAGTACGTTAGAATTGGGATCTGTCGCGTTGTGCGTCCACACAAGCTTGGAGACGACGAAGGAGAGCATCAACTCGATCGTGGCAGGCAGGTCGGATGCGTCAAGTTGATCCCAGGCTTTTTGCAATGCCTTCTTGAGACTGTCCAACTTATGGTGTGGTTTTGCGCATGCTTCCGCTTCCAGCGTTGACCACACGGAAAAACCCATTGGATTCAGATCCGGACTGCTTGGTGGCCACTCATCGAAAGCTATGAAGTCGGAAAACGCTCCTCTACAAAACTCTTGAACAGTTCTTGATTTTGGTTAAGAGTGAAATGAGTCTTGTTGGAATGTCCATTTCGAGTGACTGGAGTATTCTCTCGTCCTCGGCCAAACTTGGTCCTTCAAGACTCCCAAATAAGCTTCCCATTGACTTTTACTCCTTGAGGTACGAAGATCAGTGGTGTTTTCGCTTCGGTGGTTATTCCCACAAAGACCATCAAAGAAATTGAGTGCGCTCTGCGTTGTATCAATTCCTACGGTTCCGACTTGCATAAATCTTGTCATTCTGTTTATTGAGCACTTGTTCCACCGTAAATACCTTTTTAGTGAATAGAATTTCCCTGTGACGGCCTCCTTGAAACCGGTGAAGCAGTTTTTGTGAGCGGTCTTTCCTCTCCACTTTAGTTTGCCCACTCAGGAAATGACCTCTAGGAATGACCTTTAGAAGGCTCTGTCGTGCAGATAACCTTTCACGATTCTGCGCAGGGAACTTCGTGAAATATCTAATTTTTTAGACTTTTGCGCACAGATCGAGCTCCACTGCGTCGCAGTCTCTCGGCCACTTTCTTATTAAAATATTCTTCTAGCAGTCACCGAAGGCTTCCTACCTCTACCCTTTCGATCCGCCGATGTACCCAACTCTCTGAAGCGTCTTACCGTCGAATATTTCAGTTGTCTTGTGACATTAAGTCGTCTAGAAATGTCGCATAGATGCAAAGTAATGATTATTTCACGATGTTGCGACTTTTCCATTCTTTCTCAAATCAACCGAATTTTTGGTGTCGTTGGGAAGAGAATAATGTAGCCTACATAGTTAACTGCAAAAAACCGACTGAAACTTTGAAAATTCAGAAAAAAAATAAATTTGCGCGCCCGCGCGCGCTGCAATCACAATTTTGACCCACCCTGTAGTTTCTTCTTTATATAGATCACTTCCAGCTCCTCTTCGTCGTGACCTGATATTGCTGCGTGGGCGAAGAAGACTGTACGCCTGGAATCGAACCTATCTATCCATCGCATAGACCCGATACATGTTTTTAAGCCTTCGTGTGAATCGATATTCATGGCCATGTGCGTTTTGACGAGGACACCCACGCCGCTGTTGAACCCCTCCGCTGTCGCATGTTCCAAACAGAAGCTTGGAATCAACGTGTGGCGGTTGATGTCTTTTTGACATCGGTAAGTACTTTCATAGTGAGTTCTAGTGCTGCGGTGTTTGAAGCTCTGTCAGATTCAGGAAAATGCAGTTTTCAATATATCTATATATCTATATATATATATATATATATATATATATATATATATATATATATATATACTAGATACCAACCAGTGGCTTGCCATGCTCTGACGTGGGTAATCAGGTCTTCTTCCAAATACTCACATGGACTCAAAACACTATATTGACTTAATTGGAACAAATTCTCAAAATGGTCTTCCATAAAAGAACACTGCCTAAATAAAAATGAAGGGACTGATGGGGAAAATGGTGAACGATCATTAGAAAAGGCTCACAGCAGGAGGGCACTCGTCAACAAATATGGAGCAACGTGTTGTTCTTTCAAAAAAGCTCTTGACGACACAAGTTTTACAAGACTTCTAAATTCTTGTAAGACTGTATACACCGAAGGGGTTTTGTTAATATGAACACCAATTTTATCTACCCTTCTCCGGGAAAGGCTCGTTCGACAACAGAAGTGTCCTCGAGATTACTGATTTCTTATCATGCTATAAATATATATTAATAAGCTTTCTCAATATTTGAAAGCAACGCTCCCTAACAGAGGTGAAGCGACGTCCGTTTTTTCTTAGGAAAAAGCTTCTTTTAACGGAGTTAGCGTCTACAGGGCCTCAAAATTCTTACAGAACTACAAGCACTGAATTGATTATATTCCACAATATGAATCCCAACACTGTTAGTTAGCAAAGAAATCCATCAATAAAGATGGAGTGGCTTTGGTTTATCTTTGAAATATAATCCACTCATTATCTTTCACAATATACCCTCCTTTTCTAGTGAAGTTTATATATATATATATATATATATATATATGTATGTATAGATATGTATATATTCGGACCGTAACTTGCATACCAACAGCAACTTCCATCTGAGGAACATGTATTAGGTTGTAAGAAAAGTTCTGGCCGTTCGTCACGTTAGTTGACCACGACGTTTTGCTAAGAGTAGTCGAAGAAGATCGACGTCAACCTTTGGGAGAGATTGCCAAGAAGATAGATGTCTCCCACACAGTCGTCGCTGCCTACCTCAAGCAGCTTGGAATGACGAAGAAGCTCGACAAATAGGTGCCATACGAACTCACGGGGCAGCAACAATTAAAACGCTTAGAGGTTTCAAATTCGCTGTTATGAAGAAATAATGTTGAGCCTTTTTCGATCATATTGTAACCTGTGATGTGAAATGGATCCTGTATGATAACAGGAAGCGTTCTGCTCAGTGGGTAGGTGTGGATGAGGTTCCAACAACCTTTCCCAAACCAAGTTTACACGTCAAGAAGATAATGATCACAGCTTGGTGGCCCAGCCATAGATTAATCCACTACGCATTTCTTCCTCCAGTAAAACCATCGCCGCACAGTCCTATTGTGATCAGACTCACGAGATGTACACGAAATCTCGTCAAATGCAGCCAGCATCAGTCAGACGCCACGCCACGGTCCCCTGCTCTTGCACGACAAAGCGCGACCTCATGTGTCACAAATTGTCTTCCAGAAGTTGAACGAGCTGCGAACCCAAGCTCTTCCTCATCCACCCTACTTACCAGACCTGTCACCTACTGACTACCATTTATTCAAACATCTGGACAACTTCCTAAAGGATCGAGTATTCAAAAATCAGGGCAACGTAGGAGCTGCCTTTCTCGAATTGTTGGAATCCATCTCCGTGCCTTTATAAGAATGGGATAGGCAGACTTGTATCACGTTGGCAAAAATGTGTAGAATCGAATGGGGCTTGAATAAAAATGTTCACTTTGAGATGAGTTATGATTTTTTGAAGGTTAGCTGACAAAACGGCTAAAACTTTCCTTACGACCTGATGCAATTTTCCCCTTCATTTTTTTTTCAGGAAGATCACTTCGCCTGTATTCACAATGATACAGCCACCCTATATTTCCCCATCGCGTTCCATTTTCACCTTACACAATTGCTTCATTTGTGCAAGTTTTAAAAGTCCAGGTAATGGGGAAAGGAAAGTTGTTATTCGATTCCGAGGTCTGTTTCTTGCAAAAGAGTTACAGGACTGTAAAATCGCAGAATCGCTCGAGATTTCTGCCGATGCCGCGCAGTTGTCAACAATTTCGTCAGGAAACCTCAGCGTAGGGGACAAAAAAAGGAGGGGATGATGATGAAAGCGTCAAATACGACTAAGTCAGTACGGAATCCAAGTTCTCGAATCTCAATGTGTCGAGAATTACCGTTTGAAACGTGGTCAGTAAGCCTCGAGTTTATCGTTGTGCAGAAAATGTGGAAAGCACCCTCTATGAGGCATCTCGATAACCGAGTCGCTTTTGCCAGGGATTGCTCCGAACCAATTGGAGTAGGGTTCCCTTCATGTCTTGTCATTTACTCTTCCTTCCCTTGATGTTTTGTTTTCCAGGTTATTTTTTCAGATGAAAATAGTTTAATCGTGATGGCTCAAATGGCAAACGGTTCTACAGGCACGATCCGAGAAAGGATATGCTCCAGTTTTCCAGATAAAATTCCAAGGGAGGAGGAGTCATGGTATGGTCGGCAATTTCTTCTCGTGAACGACTTCATTTACGTTCTGTTCCGAAAAAGCCCAACTCTTCCGGTTTTCTAGCCGTAAAGCGTGCTGTCCTTCCTTTCTGGCGTCAGAATCGGCATCAAGACCCCGTATTCATGCAGGATGGCGCCTTGAATCACATCAGCACCCAGGCCTGGTTTAGACGGAATCAAATAGATAATGTGTCCTGGCCGGCTAACATCCCTGACTTGAATCCATAACGTACGGGAAAACGTACGGGGATTCATGGTAAGGACGTTTCATGAGGGAAACAAGCAATTTGGAGGCATCAGTGAGCTGAAGAAAGCATTCATCGATGCTTGGTACCAAGTTGATCAGGAACTGCTGGTAGCCTTTATTGGCTGCTGATTAAGTTCATTTGGATAGTGAATGTATCCTCTAAAATGTAAGCAACTGGACTTTTTCTGGAGGAGTGAAAAGAACTTTGCCTGTGTTCTCGAGGTGAAATTGCAATTGATGTGGGAGCTAAGGTTTGAGTAAGGCAGGTTTTTCATAGCGAGACTTTTTCCCGAGTGCCCTGTGACGCGAGGCTTGGTGGAAGTCACAGGTGGCTGTATCATTATCTAACAAAGTGTCACTGTGAGACTGTTTGAATACGTTTGATCAGTTGAAGTATTGTTTTTTCAGGTGAAGTCGGAAGGTATTCGTAGGCTCTATCGAGGACTACTTCCACCCCTCATGATGAGAACCTCTTCGCGTGCCCTCATGTTTGGCCTCTATGACGAGTTTCAAGTTAGTCATCTTATATTTACCTCTCCGATTCTCTACGGCTTTCATGGAAGCGTTAAAAGGTTGTTTTATGAATGTAGGGCATTGACTGTACGCGGAGGGAGTAACTCTTCCTCATTCTAGGTGCATGAACCTCACAGGAAGCCATTTGATGTTTGATTGTTAACTCTTGGCGGCTTACAAAGGCAATAACAAACTTCTATTTTAGACTAAATTTGCTTTGATGGCTTCACTGCTTTGGCCATATAGTGTGGCCTTCGAATTTCCAGGCTTTCAGATCATACAACAGGATGTTTTCGTACGTTCCTGCAATTCTAATGGCAGAATACATATGTTGAACAGAAACAAAATGATTTCAATTGCATCAAGTTTGGAAGTGGATTTTTGTTTCGCCTGATGCTTCAATGAATAAAAACCGAGTTATTTGTTGCAAAACCTTTGGAAAGCAGTCAATGCGTAATTCGTGAGACTGCCTCCCAATATTAGTACGATTCATTTTTGTTTGGACACCTTACGCACGATCATTAGGATTAGGGAACAGTACCTGTCGCTCGAGAAAATATTTCGGTGGTCGAATACGATTATTTGTTTCAATAGGGCGAGGAACATTTCTCGCATGCTCCATGTCCTCTCTTTGCGATCTTCAAGAGAAAGTTGTGTATGTCGAAACGAGGAGGCGGCTACCATCACTGCGACGCGCCCGAGCGCTATTCGCAGAGTTGACAGTAGTCATAGAAACTCATAACAGTTTACAGTCACAT
This sequence comes from Haemonchus contortus, assembly GCA_000469685.2. NCBI lineage: Eukaryota > Metazoa > Nematoda > Chromadorea > Rhabditida > Trichostrongylidae > Haemonchus > Haemonchus contortus. The sequence goes on along the minus strand of LS997567.1, from coordinate 24,110,594 downwards.
TCAGACACTATAATTATTAGTATACACCTAATTATGATCAGTTTCATGAAAACTTGCCTTTTTTGAAAAAAAATCTTTCAGTATTCATGAAGTCATGGTGGCTATTCCGAACTCCTTCTGACCTACGAGGGCTTTGTATTCACATCGTTTGAAAGCATTTGTTTACCTCTGGTCTATCCCTTCAAAAATGCTATTTCTATTCAGAAGCAGAAGTCATGGTTATAATGCCTATCAACTCACTCGCTATTTCAAAGGCTGGAACTGATCGCCGACTCATAAATAGCGGTCCTCATCACAACAGTGAAATACAATTATAACAGCCGCCGTAGGTTGGTGCTAAATTTGTTGGATGGCGTAAAAAGATTAGGAAATGGTCATGATGGTTATCGAGAGAGCTGGGGAAGGAGGTAGCAGACAAGAACTAGAACGTCTCGCTTCACGACAGTGTAGTTTCCAAATGCAAAAGCATAAGCAAATTTCGCCAGATGTTCTACGGTGCCTTGCCGTACAGGATTGCTACGATGGAACTGTTTATTAGGTCGACGTTCCGAACAACACGTCATCTTCAAGGGCTTGAAAGTAGTTTCGAGCTCCTGGTCTTTACCTTACCCGACCAGCGCCCAAGCGCGCCCCGTTAGTTGCAACAACTCCCAAAAACTCGAACACCAAACGATCCCAGCCAAGACCAATTTCTGCGATTCCACCAGCGTTGCCGTCCCTCTTGATTCTGTGAACAACAGGTATCAATGAGACACCATCGACTGTCGTGAGTTAAGAATCGCGCGGTGACCTCAAGGCCCACAAAAAGGAATGATTGGCAGAAGTTCACTTGTGATGGCAATAAACCCATTTCAGTTGATCAGCTTAGTATTTCCCTCGTGGATTTGCAACCTTCCAATATTTTTCTACCACCGCTCCCACTCTCGTAGGCTAGGATTTTCATTTGATATCAGAATCATCGCTGTTCCCCGAAAGAAAGTCGTACTCAACATCCTATCGCTGCAGTTCCTAAAGCGATGCAAGTCGACCGCCGTTGATAGGATCAATATGTAATCTCAATGAAGATCAGCCTAGGATCATAAAGATTCACCGCAGTATCCTAGGCGTAGCTGTTAAACAAAAGCGGTGCATATTGTATTCTACTTGACTGAAATGTGATGCTATGGGGGAATCTTTAGAACGGCCACTGTTAGACCGCTGTTGGAAAGTGATTTAAGGTGTTCCGAAGGAGGTCTGGCTTTATTCGATCGACAGCAAAAGAAACACTATGTGCTTAGTACAAAACCCTGAGGGGCGAGCAACACAGAAATGGTTTTAACAATGGGGCAGGCTCCCTGACGGACTACCAGTGTGCACCAATGACCACTCAAGGAGTAAAATCAAGAAAGAGTTATTATTATTGGCAGTACATCGATAACGGAGAAAGCTCTGGATCCTCAGTCTTGGGCCATCGTTTTCAATTGCCCAAGGGGGTAAACCTTCCACGTATCGCCATGTGGTAAAAAGGCTTCGTCTATTGAGAGATCATATTAAAATGAGTGCTATACGCAAAGGGCCCAGAGCGCTAGCACAAAATATTGCCATCGCCTATTCCGTTACCACATTCGTTCTATAGAGAACCAGAACTTCCATCCATACAAGATACAAAGTTCCGAGTACTTTCATCAGGAGTTTGTTTTGACTTGATGTTTTTCACTGCTGTTATTTCGCCGCAGCACGCGTTCCGAAAGTCTCACAAGGTTGGCGACTTATGGACAAAACTTAAGTCTCGGGCGGGACTCGAACCTGAACTTGTGCTTTCCGGTCACCAGCTCTATCCTTTACACTACTTAGGCCTCGAGGCATGCTCGCCCTCGCCTTCTTAACCCATTGACGACCATCACGTTTGGCGGGGAAAGCGTCGCAAGGGACCGGCGCGCTTTTCGTCCACTCGCGACTGCAGCTCACATGTGGACTACATGACTCAGCATCACCGCTTTTCGAGGTTTATAAGAGAAATTCATAAGTTTTTCGGAATACTCCTTCTGATGGGTTTGTTAAAAATGCCCACATTGAGTGATTATTGATCTCTATTATAGAACCGGCACTCAGTCTGATGGTCATTCAATTATGAGTTCAATCATTACCAGAAATCGTTTCTTACGAGCTTTGCATCCGGTAGATAACAGCGAGAATGCTGATGATGACCGTCTCTTCAAAGTATCTCATTTTTTGAAGTTGTTAAACGAACGAAGAATCCACCGAGGTGATGTAATCCTTCGAAAAAACATCTTTACCATTGCAAAATTAGAAGATTTCCCGAAACCACGCTGTATGTGGTTTCATTCAGGCCCGATGTAATGTTTTGAGAAGAAAAATTGTAAAAAAGCGGAAATATAGATGAATAAAAAATGCAACTGCAGTCCACATGTGGACTGCACGGCCCACGTGACCGAAAAAGTGCAGTCCACATATGGACTGCGTTGTCGTCAATGGGTTAATGGCATATATGTTAGAGCTCATCAGCACAAACACGTACAACGTGTTGAGCCGGTCGGCCAATACCAGCACAGAATCGTTAATATAAGCCATTACGAAGGCAGAGGCGAGCGGGGTCTCAATAGTGAAAGGGGCAGAGCAAGGTGATCGGACAGTACAACGAGTTCGAGTCCCGTCCGAGACCGGAGTTTTGTTCATAAATCGCCAACCTTGTGAGACTTTCATCGGGAGCATTCGAAACTTTTAGGAGACATGGGCGCGAAAGGTTCTTTAACATGACGAACGCACAGCGAAGAGGATTGCGAGAAAAACGGAAACGCTGGCAGATGGTACAGTGCGTCTTTCCGTGAGTGACAAGGGAGTAGAGTTTGCAGCAGTACATCGTTCGTTAGATCGACGAATCACGGAATTACACCATGATGCTTTTGTATACGGTTACTCCACGTAAAAGCTCCTCACTCAATGTCCCAAGCTGAACGCTTTGTGGGTATCAATGGGACTATGGCAAAATTGGTTAAAAGTTAGAGCATTGAGTAATGTTCGCACTATGGCTCTGATCAAGGAATGCCTTAATTGTAACATTCTAAAGTGAATCAGGCAGAACTTTTTCGAAACCGAGGACTTGCTATGGGTCAGCGGCTAGCACCATTCTCATTGTTTTATGAGCAGAGAACAAAGACAACGAATGCTGCGTGTTCCCATTATGTCGGTACATCAATGATTGCTGCGTAATTGCTTCAACGCAGCAGGAGATGGATGATTTTTTTTTTGAATCCTGAACCGGCAATCACAGTATATCAAGTATACGAGACAGCTTTCGCACGGAGTTAGGCTTCCTATCTTAACACGTAGACAAACGTTTCAAGGAAAAGTACAATGTGAATTAGTATCGGAAAGACAGCTCGAAGAACATCCCTCTCCATGCTAAGTCTGCTCACCCTGAAGCTGTGAAACGTGCAGTAGTTCGAACATGTGCAGTGCAATTACAGGAGTGCGTACAGGTGGACGGTTACGAGAAGAGTCACGTAAGCTAGCAGCTGAGGTTGCAAACTGGGATACGGTGCTCAACATGGAAAATCATACTCACAAGGTTGTCCGCCGAGAAATCGGGAGAATATGGTGCATCTCTGGCTTCCAATCCGTGTCAGACAAAGTCAGCGCATCCAACATGCATTGCAGGAGCAGATATAGCGAATGATGTCTTGATAAACCTACCAGCGGACAATATCAAGCGTCATCTAATCCGCAATAGGCCTGATGATCGTGCCGTACGACGGATGACTGCGCAATTTTTTCATTTGGAAGAGATGGAGATGGCACACAGCAAGGGACGGTGTATCAGCTTCAGGGATCAGCCTGTACGAGATACAGTAGCGCTCAAAAGTCTTCGGTGGAATGGTTCTTCAGCCGTACTTTTCAGCCGTAACTTCTTTCCTACTGGATCTAATCATGCGAAATTTCTATATTTGGAGCGTGGGTGTATTGTGAATATTTACTACTATTAACCTGCAATCTGATCATGTCTCAGATATCCAAAAGGGCTTGAACAAAAAATCAACTAGAAATACGAATGGTGGTCCTTTTAGGAGTCCTTTCCTTTTTGCCATGTCTTAAGTGTACGAGCGGTAATGCCGAATTTAATAGATGAGAAAAACGCACATAAGGTGCGGATAAGTGCAGACGTGAACAACTTTAGTTTCAGCAAAATCTGCTACCGCAACAAACACCTTGCTCTATCTGTGGATATTGCAGCTTCGCAGTCAAATAGTGTTGGGTAGGGTGAAATATGCTCTAGTTAAACATATCCAAATTTCGCGCGATTTGGTCTACTAAGAAAAAAGTTATGAACTAAAAAGCGTCAAAGCATTTCACCGAAGACTTTTGAGCGCTACTGTATGTATGTTATAGGCGAGACGGCTTCAAAGAACATCTAGCTGATAAAGGGCGTAGGTGTCCATACACGCCACTCGGTGGGCATCGAGTAGAAGAACATCGGAGCAATGATTTCATTATTAAATGCAAAATCCCAGCTTACCAGAATGAGAACGGTGCTAGAGAGATATTGAAAGCGTTGCACATCTGCAAAAAAATCCTAGGCTGATCAACCGAAATGAGTTTATTGCCATAACAAGTGAACTTTTGCCAATCATTTCTTTTTGTGGGCTTTGAGGCCACTGCGTGATTCTTATCTCACAACAGTCGAGGGTGTCTCATTGGTTCCACGTTGTTCACAGAATTGAGTGTGACGGCAAGACTGGTGGAACCGCGAAAGGTTTGTTTCTTGGCCAAGATGTTTTGGAGTTCAGTTTCTCCAAAACATTCTGGGAATTGGTGCAACTGACCTACCCGGTTAGGAGCTCGGTCGGATAACCCTCATATTAGGAGCTTCAAACTACTTTCAGGTCCTTGAAGACGACGAGTCGTTCGAAACGTCGACCTAATAAATGGTTCCATCATAACAAGCCTGTACGACAAAGCACTGTCAAACATGTGACATGCTCGGGTTTCGAGGAGACCTCACTTGGAAAGTAAAAATCGCCCTCACAGTGTTACGAGCGACGAGCTTCTTCGTTATCCGCCCACTACTTTTTCACGAAAATAGCCGCCACTTGTAAACTAATGGAAGATTTTATTTTTGGAGGAGGACATGTGAATAGGCTCTAGCTTTAAAATACTCCGTCGTTCGGGACCCACATCAACAATGTAGGACACGGGTTAGTCGAGTTGCTACCTAGAACCGAAACTACTAGAATGTATATTAAAATGTTTGAGATTTTTTAGCGGTGAAAAGTCCTCAGTGAGAATACCTCACGTAGAAATGGCCATTTGAAATGAGACTCATGTTGCCACATGTATTTCCGTGTGCTGATTTCCATGAATGCCAAACAATTTTTTGACCAAAGGTATGAACGGTATACTGAATAATTGCTTAGCACAAACATCTAAGACATAGATGTGTTCGCGTTAAAAGCGGTGATTTGGAGCAGTGGCCAGCATGCCGCTTCACAGGCATGAGAGCATAGATCGAATTTCGCGTAAACGTGGTTGTTCCATTTTGCGGGGCTTTTTCCTCAAGAACGGGAAAATATGTGTTGCATATAGCGCCTTCAGCGGTCTTTTTGATGTTTGAGGTGATTCGTTTTCTTCTGAAGAGTACAATATCGCCACTACCACATTGTATACCCACGCACATCACTTCCCCTGTGCGATCTCTGAACGAATGCACACACCACAGGTTTTAACATCAGGAGAGTAGAAAGGGCCATGCAGTCAGTTCCTGTTAGCACCACTTCTTTCACAGTTATGTCTCGCTTTTTCGCCGATCCTAGTGTGGACTCTTGAGTATTTTCAAAGATCATGTACCTTCACAAAAGCAACCAAAGGTGATGAAAGTCTCAGGTATTACCAGAGTCAGATGCAGCCAACAAACGTTAATTTTTTCTTTGATTTCTGGTAATATTTGCAAAAAGATCACCACATACGTAGTAGCTCATAACCTCAAGTTTCGCCTACACACTCGCTCACTACAGCGCGTTTCATAAGTATAAGATCACTCTCGAAATTGGTATTTATAGGATAAGCATTAGGAATCGGTAGTTTCGAGGTGGAGAAGAGCTCGACAGGGAGTTAAACAAAATTCCAGCTCCAAAACTTAAGACTTTTATAAAAATGTAATACACCAGCTTGTTTCACGATGGGAGGAAGTCATTCTTGCTGAAGGAGACTATTTTTCAGAATAAACTAAACTAAATAAATATAAAAGGACGGTTAAGCCGTTTTGTATATTTATTTATCCACTTGCAAAACCGCACAAACTTTTTTGGTTACGTGATATTAACTTTATTTTCGGGTTTTTTGCCGTTTCATGAGTATAGTTTCACCCCCGACAGCGCGAAGGTTTCGAAATCTAGTCTAGCAGAATTTGCACTTGGAGGGATATGTATAGGAGAGAATGTATATGCAAATATGTTTGGAAGCAATATGCACTTTGCCTCGTGAAGGTCATCTACCTTTAAAAGAAAAAGCACAAAATCAAAATTTCCGTGATACAGGGTTCAGTGCGAGGACAATTAGGAGAGATCCGTGAGATCCCTCGGTTCCATTCAAAAATATCCGAAGGCTACAGGGCCCCACGAAAACAGGATGCCCGCGCAAGCAAACCGCGAACTAGGAGAAGAGAATGCTAAGCACTATTTCGGATAAAACCTTGTTGTTGAACGAAGTTCGATCGGAGTTGGGTCTCTCGGTGTTCAAAGCTACTGAATGAGAGCCATGAGAAAGAGCAGCAGCATTGTCAGGGCAGCAATGAAGTGGCTCCGAGGCTTACCGACCATCACAGCAAGGCACGACTTGAATTTGCGGAGTTAAATTCATAATGAGATTGGACGAAAGCCAGCCTGTATTACCGGTTAACCATACAGTCCAGTATTCTTTTTCAGGTCGTATTTTTCGATGAAGAGAAGGTTGACTCGGAAGGCCCCGATGGTCACAACTACTATTCGCATAACTCACGAAACTCTGATTTTCGCAATTTTGGAGGAGGAAGTGTCATGGTACGGGGTGTCTTCTGCAATGATGTCGGGCTGCAGCTTGCTCTCGTGACCTCTAAAAAAGACTCCAGGGACTTTCAGGAAGTCTTACAGTGACACCTGGTGCAGTTCTGAGCCGAGGACGTAGTCCTACCTACGTTTTTCAACAGGACAGTGCTGCGATCCACGTTAGCCATTCCACGAAAGACTGGCTCCTTTCCCAAAATTTCGAAGTTCTGACATGGCCAGCTTGCAGCCCCGATCTGAACCCGATCGAAGATCTGTGGGGCATCATTGTAGAAACCAGGCGGCTACGCACGCTATCGCGTCCGCTGGGGGCTCTATCCACAAGGGACGAAGCCACATGAGCTTCTGATTTTCATTATAGACCTTTATCATCTGAGCCTCCTCTCTGACACTCCTGTAGCGGCCATAATTTTTTGTCTCATGGGAAGCATAGAATTTTTTCGCTAGATCACGAAAATTCGGACTGACCGGCAAGCAGTTCAAGGAGGGTGTAATAGAGAAGTTTGTTTAGCTCGGCTGGAGTATTAGCATGGTATGCATAACACTTGATTTTGAAACGTGTAATTTATCAAAGCAACACTCCTGTATACACAATATATCGGCTCGCGCGACTGACGCCGGGCTCCCCTCCTTCTCGTGTTAAAATGGCCTCCCCGCCTGCACCACCCATCAAACATGAGCGTTCTAGGTCCACGGGAACAGGAGCTATGAATTTCCCCTCAAACGCCGCCCACTGGCCCTCTGTGGGCAAAGTCCGGTCCTGCCGCACAGCATAAGTGCTCCCATCGTGCCGCCTGCACTCCTACCAAATTTGAACGCTCTGGGTCCAAATTGAAGTTATTCACACAAACCCCGCCCATTGTGGGGTTGTTCTGTCTCCAGTTCTGTCACTCACCAGAAGTGTTCCCATCGTGCGGCCAGCACTCCTACCAAATTAGAACGATCTGGGTCCAAATTGAAGTTATTCACACAAATCCCGCCCCTTGTGGGCGAAGTCCGGTTCTGCCAACCACCATAAGTGTTCCCATCGTGCGGCCTGCACCCCTACCAAGTTTGAACTTTCTAGGCCCACGGGAAGAGGAGCTATGAATTTCCACTCAAAGCCCGCCCACTGGCCCACTTGACGGAATCTGGTCCTGTCTTCCAACATAGGTGTTCCCATCGTGTCTAAATTTGAACGATCTGGGTCCAAATTGAAGTTATTCACACAAACCCCGCCCATTGTGGGGTTGTTCTGTCTCCGGTTCTGTCACCCACCATATGTGTTCCCATCGTGCGGCCTGCACTCCTACCAAGTTAGAACCTCAAACCCCGCCCACTGGCCCACTTGACGGAATCCGGTCCTGTCTTCCAATATAGGTGTTCCAATCGTGCCTCCTGCACTCCTACCAAATTTGAACGATCTGTGTCCAAATTGAAGTTATTCGCACAAACTCCGCCTCTTGGGGGCGAAGTCCGGTTCTGCCACCCACCATAAGTGTTCCCATCGTGCGGCCTGCACCCCTACCAAATTTGAACATTCAAGGTCCACGGGAAGAGGTTACAAGTGTTCGGGAGACAGACGACTGTCTGTTATTTATGCAACAAGGGGGAGGGGGGGGGGGGAAGCATCGTGTTGACGTGCTATGCTGGGTCCGAAAGTCTTCGATCTGCTTCACTGGTTAGGAGCTAGTCAGTCATAGCGTGAACATAAATTTCACGCTCAGTCTATTGTCTCAGAGCTTAGTGTAGTGAACCGGTGAGAAAGTACAGACACAATGGAAGCTCAGGATAGCCAGGGGATGAAAGTAGGGGCTATGTCGCAGAATGGGGGTGGAGGATACGGTCGCTGTTCTATGGCAACGTAGAGAGTTTGTTGAATGAGGCACTAGGATTCCAAAGACACCTGATAAGATTCTCTTGTAAACATAGCGTACGTTGAATCGCCGGCAGGTGGAAGAAGCGGGGGAAGCGACAACGGCATTTGACGAGAAGCGCATCAGGTTTCAAGGAAACGCCACTACAGGTTAGGTTTAGGGCGGTGGATGTGCGTGTCGTGAAGCCATGGTAAGGAATTTGCTCTTTGATCTATGACCACAGAGACCCGAAGTACAAGTCGAAAGAGAAACAGTGCATGTAATTGATAACTACAAAATATTATTTTAAGACGCTTTCAAGACGGTAACTTGTGTGAACGAGTTCAAGCTCAAGAGCGTTACCTAAGTTTTCTAGAGCTACGTCGGTACCTATCGCCTGGTAACCCGAAGTAGAGGCGGAGTTGGACGAAATAGTACAAATGGAAAAAGTGTGGAACACAGTAAATTTAGTCCATTTGTTGTCGTGTGTCTATTTGTATGTCAGTTTGTGCGTCCATCCACAGAAAATTACATAGAGACTATGAGGATTGTGAATGTCACGTGGGCGCATGTGGACATGGGTGAGGACTATGTTACGAAATAGAAAGTCTATCGACACTGTATTGATCTCACTGGCCAATACGGGCTACTGGGTGGCATCTTTCATAGTCCACGACCAGTCGCGCGTAACCATATGGCAGTAACAGATACAGAAAAAGGACGCACTTGGAGAGGCTAGTGAATGTTTTGAACAGCTTGAGTGAGGATGGATTCTGAATCAAGAGGACGAAACCACATTTTCCGAAGAATGGATGGAGTTTCTATGCCGTCGGACAATCTTTGAGTTGACTAAAGGCGATCGAAGGCAGTCGAATATGCCAAACAAGGAAGGAGGCGCTATCTCACTATATACACTGGTGTGCAAAACTTAGGGACGGAAGTAACTTTCGATTACTGAACCTCTGTCAGACGACAGAGTTCGATGAAATTCATACCATAGCAATAGACGATCATTACAATATTGCACAGGAAGCAACTAGCCGAAAATCGAAATAGGACGAGCAAATAAGACTTTTTTATTGAAAGGTACCGATTACACATAGTTCCTCACAACTTATCTTAGTACTTCAAAAGAAGCGACGCGGATCGTAATGGGGTGTGTGATCACCACGGACAGCAGTAAATGCTCTGTAACGCGATCCCATAATTTCCACGAGGTTGGAAATGAGTTATCGTGGTAGGGCATTCCACTCCTCTATCAGCACAATTGACAATTGCTGGATGGTCAGTGGTGCATTTGGACGTGCTGCAATGCCTCTACCCAGTGCATCCTACACGTGCTCGCTGGGATTCAGGTCGGGGGAACGGGCAGGCCACCCCATTCGCTGAATAACCTCTTGTGTCAAGTGCTCTTTCACCTGAGCTGTTCGATGCGGTCGCGCACTGTTATCCATAAAAATGATTTAAGGGCTCACTGCAGCACTGAAAAGATACACATCAGGGAGGGGTTCCTTTTCACAGTAACGCCGACTGTTAAGGGTCCCACGCTCAGAAATCTGGAGGTAAGTACGGTTACGAAGCATGATGCCTCCCCATACCATAACACTTCGACCACCAGAACGGTCAAGTTCCACAACGTTTCTGAGAGATGTACGTGCCCCCACCTCTGGCCATGACAGTGCGTCCAGAATCACTACTCAGACTGAATCTGCTCCCATTCGAAATAAGCAAACGGCCCCATTTCTCATCAGTCCGTTCGCTACGCTCCTGGCACCACCCTAAACGGTCTCGCCGATTCGCGAGGATCAAAGGAACACTACGTAGCGGTCGTCGGGCGAAGAGACCGCAACGGTGCAGCCGTCGTGCCACTGTAGTGCGTGGGATGGCTTGCTTTGAAATCCTGTTATAAGACATTGCAATCAAAGAAGCTGACTGACGTGGATCTTTTCTTGCCTGCTGCACAATGTAGTGGTCATAACTTGGTGCAGTTGTTCTTGGTTGACCACCTCCGCTCCTTCGTGCAGCAGTATCAGAGGTTCGGAATGCTCTCCGTGCACGTGAAACAACGCTGTGAGCGATACCACGTTCCTGGGCTGCACTCGTCATAGTTCGGCCTTTTTCGAGTTTCTCGATGATCCTTCCTCGTGCCAGATTATCCAGACGATGTCTGCGGGATAAGATGTATAGAAGGATAACACCACAGTACTTGGTAGCTACTGGCTGATTGACAAAAAAAAATTCTTTCATACCTCTCACCTGCCTCGATTTGTGCGGGTAGCCATATTTCTCGCTTTATTTGAACTACTCCTCCACGAAGGGATGTCTAACTCCCTGTGCATAGCCGTCATAGGTCTGGCAATATAATCCCACACTTTCACTTATTTCCACCCAGTCCACAATGTTTTATGTTACATTATCAATTTCGTCCCTAAGTTTTGCACACCAGTGTATAAAGCGCTCTGTCTGTCTGTTTGTTTGTTTGTTTGTTTGTACGGAAATTCGATATAACGTGAGGAAACACCTGGAGAAGTCGGGTCAAGGTTGGAATGAGTTGAGCCTAGGGTAAGTGCAACAGAGCACACGTGAGCCTAGCGGAGCCCCGCCCCCAAGGGGCGGGGCATGCGCCGGAATTGGGCGTAGTCATGGGCGAATCCTTCTAATTCGGTCTCATAACATTCCAGACACCGGGAAAAAATGTGCAAAGGTGAGGGATGAGTCAACAATCAAAATAAAGGAAACTTGACGGCGGTGGGCGGAGCGTTCTCGCAGTGGGCGGTACTTTCCACAGAGATTCATAACTCGATTTAACGAAGGCGTCGAGGCCAGGAAAAAAATAAAAAGAGTGAGCAAGGCCTTATGCGTGCTGAGCATGCATAAGTATAGCGAAGCCCCGCCCACGAGGGGCGGGGCGTGCGTTGAGGTGAAAGCTACTTTTCAAAAATGAGTGTAACTTCGTTCAGAAAAGTTATAGAATGCGTAAAAAAAGTGGTTAGAGGTAGTGGGACAAATGTGGTCAAATCCCGAAAGTGGGCGGGGTTGGCACCAAAGTGGGCGGGGCTTAGATCAAAAATTTATAACACTATTCAGAAACGTTCTGGGATGCGGCAAAAAGGTGTCAAGGTGTAAAAGAACAAATGTGGTCGAATCCCGAAAGTGGGCGGGGTTGGCATCAAAGTGGGCGGGGCTTAGATCAAAAATTTATAACACTATTCAGAAACGTTCTGGGATGCGGCAAAAGGTGTCAAGGTGTGAAAGAACAAATGTGGTCAAATCCCGAAAGTGGGCGGGGTTGGCACCAAAGTTCAAAAATTAATAACTTTATTCAGAGACGTTCTGGGATGCGGCAAAAAGGTGTCAAGGTGGAAAAGAACGAAGTGGGTGGGGTTGGCACCAAAGTGGGCGGAGCTTAGATCAAAATTTCATAACTCTGTTCAGAAACGTTCTAGAACGCGGAAAAAAAGTGGTAAGAGGAATTGGAACAAATGTAGTCAAGTCCTCAAAGGGGGCGGAGCTGGCACACAGAAGCGGGGCTAGAACCAAAAATTCATCTCTTCAAAAACTTTCTGGAATGCGGAAAAAATGGTTTGGAGCAGTCAAAAGAAGGGTGGTCAAGTTCATTGTGGAAAGGGTTTGCTTTAAGGTGGAGCTATGATCAGCCACTAATAATTGTGCTCAAATACATCGAGCGTGATGCTATCAGCAGTTCAGCGTTCGAATCTAGAGAGATCTATCTTATTCTGATTATCCAACATTCCGCTCAATGACTCCATCGTGGATAAGTGGCCGTCGACATATACTGCGCGCGCTAGCGTGCATAGCCAAACTGGTAAGTTATATACGATGTGAAGAAATAACCTGTTATGTTGTGGTCGGCCTTACGTCCATCGACTGTTGGTGAGAATATTTAACTGCAAACATGGACTCCGATAGTAGCAGCAAAGAGTTTGCAAAGGTGGGCCTTGATGCTCATATACTCGAAACGAAAGGACTGATCGAGAACGTTGCTTCAGGATTGAAGTGCTGAATGTTGCAAAATAGCCAATAGCCAGCCTCAATAGCTGACTAGTATAAACAGTCTTACCTAATACCCATAATATGGTTTCACGTCATGGGTCTGGCAGTTTGAGAGGTAATAAGAAGTATAGCTTTTGTGACTATATAGTGAAGGGAAAGGACGAGGTGAGGGTTCCCTTGCACCCATGGAGGAGCTTCGAAATCTGTGGCAGAGTTGTACCTAGTTTAATGCAAGACGAGCGGGTGAGCAAATTAGCTATTGGAGGTGGACACCGAGATCAAGTTGCCATTATAATCAATATGGGACCATCTTATTAAAAAAACAATATTAAGGCTGAAGGATTTTCCCAGCAGGGAACGAATTGCTTGAGCGGAGTTTCGGATCACGGCCCCCCTTTATGTCGGCTGAATTTTATATTGCGTGAGAAGAGGCATTGCACAGATATTTACACCACCATACCTGGATTCGACTGGAGGTATGGAACATTTTCTACGAACGTTCAGAACATCGAAGGGTTTGTAAAGGCTTGCTCCTTAACTGAACGATGAAAAAGGCACAATATCCTTGTCTGAGTATAGTGTGACACTTTACACACGACTTTGAAGCCACCCAACCGGAATGTTGATTCGAGAGGACCAACTTAGGTTCAATGGAAACGAAAATAGTGAATTGTTCTTGAATGAACGTTGTGGAGGGAAGAGAGTTATGAGTGAAGAAAATGGGAGTAGCAATTTCAAATCGACCAAAGTATCCACGAGAAGTTGTGCACAGTCAGAAGATTGATGGATATCGGTAATTTTGGCAAAAGCTTGGGAGCAAGTGCGTGGATGTTCCTTTTGGTATGTGTAAGGAAAACTCATTTTGATCAACCGAAGGGAAGGTTCATACCGTGAAGTTTTGTATTGTTCAAGGTACATGGAATACGGAATTCTCCTAGGAAGTCAAGAACATACAGTAGAGCTGGTTCTGCGGTGGTCAAAACGGAGGCGGCGAAAAGGAGAGTGTAGAATGAGGAGTTTTTTGAGGATGAGGAGAGAGGAAAGAATGTAGGAGTAGGCACGAGTGTTCTGTCAGGTATTAACCCATTGACGACTGCGTGGCCCGCCAGCGGGCCAAGGTTATTCACATTATTAATTATATGTTTTTATGATTTTCGATGCTTACAAGTATCAGCTGGACGGAGGTGGTGTAGGGGTAGAGGTCGTGCAGCGGCAAGTGGCGCACTATCTCACACGCACGGTCAGTGGCTCGAATTCCGGATCGGTGGCCGTCTAGGCCAACCAAGCCCTCCATCTCTCCGGGGACGGTTGACTGGTACGAGACACGTCTGGGAGGAGAAAAGCATTAACTTGTACATCGGCTGGCCACCGCAAGTCATTGTTTTGGCCATATACACACTCATTACGCAACCACGATTCTGAATGGAGGTCGTGTGCGGATGCGAATTCCTCAGACGGGATTGATTAACGCCAAAAACTTTATCCTTTATCCAAGTACCAGCTAGGCTTACTGTTTTCTAAAGAATATCGAGGCGTTGTGGTCCGAGGGTCGTTCGCTTTCGACTATATCTATCAGAAACTAATTCGGTTAGGGCAGTATTAAAAGGAGCAAAATCAAGCGTAAGCTGGTCATTCACTTATATAATACATACTACGCGCGAGAGTTTCAAGAAAGGGAGGAGAGGCTTGCTGAAACACTTTGAAGTAAGATTTCTGCAAGGTGTAGCTTAACAACGCTATCTATCTCTAACCAATCCATCAAAAATTTGGGGGCAAAATTTGTCCCTCGCGTCTACACAAAGTCTTATGATATTTTGTTATTTTGTTGGCTCTGGATCCTACAAGACGTGAGGGTTAGAAATGTGCTGAGCAGTGGCGTGTTCCCTGTAGAGCCTAACAAAGTAACATGTTGTTGTGCGTACCCATTCTTTGAGACAGTTCCATCAAGATGCCTCAGAAATGTGGTAGGTCAACCACAGCGTAGGCGTACGTTTTGTGCTTGACTTCTCACTTCTACTGTGACATTCTGACTAAACTACACCTCGAAGGATGGGTGCGTAAGAGATTAGGTTGCTCGCTAGATTAGAATCCATGTCTGTGTAGAAGAAGTAATGGGATCTGCAGAGATCATTCTTCATTCTTTGTTTGTTGTGCGCAGCGAACAACTATTCCTTTGATCATATACCCAGCGGTGCGATTTATGGTTACAATATCCTCTTTATACAGAAAGCGCTAAGTTTGGGTGTCTATTTGTATGTCGCGTTGTGTGTCAGTCCGCAAAAAGTCACGTAAGCACGATGGGGACTGTTGAATGTCACGTGAAACGGAGAGGGGAGTGTACTGATACGATTTATATTGAACCCTAAGCCAAAACGGATCGTTTTGTAACGCCATTAACTGGGAATCATAACTTCCCCATTTTCGTCGGAGGGTGGACTTTATTGGGTTTAATTCAGTCGTAATTCAACTAAAACTCCAGAAAGGAAAAGAGGTTGAATGGTCAAACTATTGCAGCGACGGCATTAGGCATCATCAGACATTACATTACACTGTTGCATTCCATTACATTGTTTTCTATTATATCTCTGATGCATAGTTGGATTCTAGCAAAATTCTGGATGCTTTATAAATGTTGGCTATTACCTTAAAGGAAGCGATTGTGAACATCTGATGCATGCTCTAGCGTACGTAGCCCAACTGATAAGCCAATAGTACCGACTAGCAACTGTTTCGAAGCGTTCATACACCGCTTCGTGATTTTGATTCTCCCATAAACTGATTCGAGGCGTTTCTGTCCATTCATGTGTAACCTGAACTGTGTGACTGTTGATCTTGGTTTGTGCTGTATAAAATGCTCATGTTTCAGGAGGCGACCACGGTTGACAACGTTTTAAGATGAGCTTGTCCCTTTTACCCTCACCTTTTAAATTTTACATCATCACCAATTGGATCCCGCACACTAACGCGTGCGTCACAACGAATAACACATCTGACAGAGATGGCTTTGTGAGCTCCATTCCTCGAGAATCCGGCTGTCAGATGTTATGAATTATGAATTTACGCAAAAATTCGAGAGCGCTCCGTTTTTCGCGGAAGAGTTTCCTTACTCTGATTTGTGGACCCATTCCCAACCCCCGCCAATTTTTCACAATGTCCGGGCTGTTTGAACTAAAGCAGTGAGGTTCTCCTCATTGCACAACCCATTTCAGTGCATATTCCTTCATGTTCCATTGAGCCCATAATCTGTTAATCTTGTCCGAGGCTCCAACCATTCCGGACTTGATCAGACCCATTCAGATGCTTCTCCAGGTACTGCTGATTTTTGGAACAGATAGAAAGGCAAAAGCAATTACTTTACATATACTGAGTGGCCTAAAATATTGTTTCAAAACTTTGACCAAGTAGGATTGCACACTGATCTCGATACGCTGTAGATCTGATGTGTTATCATTGGAAATGTGATTTAATCATAAGCACTGTATTCCATCAAAATCCTGCTAGTTAGTCTGAGATGGTACGCGCTAGTCCTATGCGTGACGCTGCACGACGCTGGCGACACCCCATCCCTCACCGCGAAAGAGCTCTCCTCTGCTGCTAAACGTCGATAGGGCCTCAAGAGCTACAAAAGACTGGTACGACTGCTGACCGTCATTGACTAGGGAAGAACGTAATAAGTTACGCCAAGAGAGACTTCCTTTTACCGCTTCACAGAATTCCTCTTCCTATTTGAATAATTCGAATGGCCATCCATCTAGGACCAAGCCTTCTTCTCATTCGGAACGTAAAGCTATGTTTAAACGTTCAAACTAGACCCCTCTCCCATGACATCTACGGATAGTATCTCCTGCATTTTCGCTAATTTGCGGTCTCTCCCTAGGAACTCGAACCAAATTGATTTCTTGTTGAGGAAAAATGTTGATGTGTTGATGTTTTGTGAGACCTGGCTGAATTCGTCGCATGCACTTTACTCTTTGATTTCTGCTGATGATTACTGTGTTTTACGTCGCGATAGGCATAGAAAGCAAGGTGGAGGAGTACTGTTATTGGTTCGAAATATTTTCAATTCAATTGAAGTTTTTTCTGATTCGGTTCGGGACGCTTATGAAATTTTAGCAGCTGATGTGTTGACCGAGTGTAGGAGATTTAGGTTTATAGTGGTGTACCGAGCCCCTCACTGCTCTGTTATGTTCAACGATCAGCTAGGCAATATTATTAGTGACCTATCCATGTGTGAACACCCAACGGTGGTTGTTGGGGATTTTAACTTCCCTGAGGTGGATTGGCGTTTCGAAAATAGGGGGCAGGCTAGCACTGGGGTAGTTTTTATGGATGCACTTTTGGCACAAAATTTTCGACAGTATGTCTTGGAGCTCACAAGAGGTGACAGTATTCTGGATTTGGTGCTATCTAATGTTGTCGATCTAGTCAGTAAGGTGGTGGTCGAACCTCCGATTGGTTGTAGCGATCACAATAGTCTATCGTTTTGTATAAATAGTAGTTATGGCGAGCCTCAGTTCACTTTCTTCAGGGACTTCAAGGGCTGTGACTTTTTGAGTCTTGGTGCCTATCTGTCGTCCATTGCTTGGAGAGAGTCATTTGAATCCACCAATTCGGTCAATGAAAAATACGAAATGTTTCTCAGTATTTTACTTCATGCCACAGATATGTTTGTTCCTGTTGAGCGGGTTTCTAATTCCAAAATCTACCTCCCTGTATATCTTATCTTCAGAAGATGTTTGACAATAGGAGTTGCTTGTTCCACGCGGCCAAAAGGTCACAATCACCCGGCGATTGGGACAAATTTCACTGGTTCTTCCGTAAATTTGATCATCTGCTTCACAAATACAACAAGCATTTGGAAAAAAAGATTCTTGAGAGCGGAGACAAAAACGGATTCTTCAGACTATTGAACAAAAAACTCAAATCTAATCACAAAATCCCCTTCTTGGAAAAAGACGGGGAGGTTGTAATCTTGGATGTGGTCAACCTCCTAGCAGACAAGTTCGGTGAGGTGTTTTCTGAGTGGGATGGTTCTTTACCAGCTTTCGGCCCCTCAGTTTCTAGTCCAATGACTGACTTTCCGTAGTTCGACAGTGTCACAGTCTATGGTCTGTTGAAGCAACTGCCTAATTCTTTTTCATTGACTCCGGATTTGATTCCTGCCATGTTTGTCAGGAAACTAGCTCATATCCTAGCGGAACCTGTAGCTTATCTATTCAACCAGTCTCTTTGTTATGGGATAGTCCCTTCAAGGTGGAAGCACTCCTTTGTAACACCGTTATTGAAAAAAGAACCATCACATCTGGCTAAGAATTACAGGCCTGTCAGTATCACATCTTTTTTCTGTCGTATATTCGAAAAAATTTTTAAAGAACATATGTTGAAGCATTTTGATACAAATGGAATTATTCCCGCGAATCAGCACGGGTTCGTCAAGGGTAGGTCCACTGAAACTAATCTCTTAGAATGTTTGAACGATTGGACTACTTATCTTGATGACAAGAAAGCTTGTGACGTAGTCTACTTTGATTTTTCTAAGGCTTTCGATAAGGTTGATCATTCTAAGTTGCTGCTTAAGCTACGGCGGCTTAAGTTTCATCTAGTGGTATGCTCGTGGATAGAGAACTACTTGTTTCAGCGGACGTTTCAGGTTAGAATTAGGTCGGCATTCTCAAAGATAAAGGAGGTCGGAAGTGGGGTTCCGCAAGGAAGTGTGTTATCGATTATTCTGTTCGCTATTTACACTGCTGAGCTGCCAGAGCTTCTAGAGGGATGTGGAGTGGTATGCAAGCAGTTTGCGGATGACATTGAAGTCTATAGGAAAGTGAATAGCATTGAAGACATAAGCAGGATTCAAAGTTCTTTAGATTCCATCTTGAAGTAGTCTGAGTTATGGTGTTTACCTCTCGCTCCTGAAAAGACAGTGTTTATGAGGATTGGTGGCTCTACATTGCCGAGAGCCTGCAAACTCCGTGAGCATTTTCTGAATGAGGTCTCCGCTGTCAGGGATCTTGGCTTCCAATATAACAATAATCTCAGTTTTTCTGACCACTATGAGGCTATCGTCAGGAAGACTACTTATCGAACCTATCAAATTTTTAAGGGCTTGACAGTAAAGGATGAAAAAGTCTTAATTAAGGCGTACAAGACATATGTGCGGCCCATAGTGGAAAGCGGTGCATCAATATTTTGCCCTTGGAAAAAGAAAGACGTGGATTTACTGGAAAAGTTCAGGATAATTATACGCGGAAGTTATGCATTAGGACAGGGGAGGTCGTTTTTTCAGATGTGCCTCACCCAGCCTCTAGGAACCAAAAGTTTAAGCTTCATAGCCTAAAATCACGAAGGAAGGTATATGATGTCTGTATGGTATTTAAGTTATTGACAGGGATTGCTAGAGTTGATGAGTCAAGGTTCTTCACTAGAAATGTTTCAAGGACCAGAGGCAGCTCCGTGAAAATTTCATACGCAACGCCTCGAACCAACTTGAAGCTTCACAGTTTCAACTGTAGAGCAGGCTCTACATTCATATCTTTGAAATCGCAGGTAGTACTTCTCTCCCCTGCATATATGCACTCTAAGCGACTTGTAAGGAAAGAATTACTGAGTTTTATATAGTTGTATGAGGTTTTACAGCGTGTTGTTTCTTATTTCTCACGTCTACCTTATGTAGCATATAAACAAATAAACAAATAAACTTGGAAGACTACGCACCGAAACGACTTGTGCGAACTGAACAGCTGCCATCGACAGGAACCCTCGGGCTCTATCCTTACAAGATCACGAGATGACCTGGCTTTACGGAGAAGAATAAGTCGGCCGGCTGGGAAGCACCTGGTGACTGCTTTCTTCGACGAGAAGCTGTTCACAGTTGAGGCAGAATGCCCAAAATACGCCTCATCCCCTCAGCAGGCCTTTCCAGGAGAAAGTCGTCTCTCGGACCTCCCACCATGCCAGCTTGATTGTATGGGAAGGAGTGTGCGCCAGCGGGAAAACTCCGCACGTATTTGCCGATCCTGGCGTGAAAATCGATTCGGACCACAACATCGAGCACATCTTGGTGAAGGAGCTACTGCCTTGGAGCCAGGCACACTTCAAAATAAGCACTGGGGCTTCCAGCAAGACTCCGGTCGTAGTAAACTATGTGCTAAGTCTGGTTGCCTTCGGTTTAGTATTCGAGAAGATGACCGGTTTCTCCATATAACAATATTTTTGGGCCACCCTATAATAAGAATGACGATGGCTCCATTAATACAATGATTTTGAAAGTTACCTGTGTTCCGGACAAGGTTGTGAAATTTTAATCTTGGTTTCGCCCACCTCAGCACAAGCTCAGTTCACTTAGTATGTACCTACAGTTTGACCATCTTCCCTTCAATAGCCTCTATGCAGCTTTTTGGATTCCTCCGGATTTCTGTAAAGTTTCTGAACATAGATATGGGTGTTCGATCATAGACCGATCATGTGTTTTTGAACGCTAATGTCAGACCAAACCCACGGTTCTAGGGACAGGTATCGGGAACATTTCCTTTATGCCACATAGGTTACCAGGCGGCTACGCACGCTATCGCGTGCTTAGGGGGTTCTAGCCATAAGGGGCGGAGCCACATGAGCTGATCTTCATTAAAGACCTTTATCGGGATTGAGTTTTCGCTCACACCCCGCCCCCTGTGGGCGTAGTCCGGTCCTGCCACCCACCATAAGTGTCACCATC
This sequence comes from Haemonchus contortus, assembly GCA_000469685.2. Lineage (NCBI taxonomy): Eukaryota > Metazoa > Nematoda > Chromadorea > Rhabditida > Trichostrongylidae > Haemonchus > Haemonchus contortus. Next base: position 24,089,997 of record LS997567.1, on the reverse strand, counting down.
CTGTCATCTGTACTCCTGCCAAGTTTGAACTTTCTAGGTTCATAGGGACAGGAGTTATGAATTTTGCTCAAACTCCGCCTCCTGGGGGCGGAGTCCGGTCCTGTTACCCACCATAAGTGTCACCTGTACTCCTGCCAAGTTTGAACTTTCTAGGTCCATGGGGACAAGAGGTTTGAATTTCCGCCCAAACCCCGCCCCATTGGGGAGGAGTCTGGTCCTGCCACCTATCGTAAGTTTTCCCACCATGGCGCCTGTACTCCTGCCAAGTTTGTACTGTCTAGGTCCATGGGAACTGGAGTTATGGATTTTCGTATATAATTGTAAGAAGGGATGTGAGCTTCGAGGCACGCTCCGCCCATTGTGGGCGGGCCCCCGCTGACGTCATTTATGCTCGAGACACCTTCGACAATGCTTCTCCTACATCAACTTTTTCCTGCTCTGTTGGCTTCCTCCAAACCGAGTTATTAATGTTTTCATAAAGCATTGCATTTCTGGAAAACGCTCCGCCCATCGGGGGTGGGTCTCCCCAGTTGGATCAAGCTTACCAATGCACATCTTTGGCCACCTTTAAACCCCACTTTTGAAGCCTTCTTGCGACTAAATTTGAAATCATGGTCCTCAGTACAGCTCATCTGGATGCACGCCGCGCCCACTGTGGGCGGGGCTCCGCCAAGCTGTGTGCTTTATACTTCTCGGGATCTGGCCCACCTATTCCACGCTTGACCCGGTCTCTCTAGGCAGATCTAAAGGAGCTAGGGACTTTCGTGACATACATACATACATACAGACAGACATTCATACGTACAGACAGACAGACAGACAGACAGACAGACAGACAGACAGACAGACAGACAGACAGATAGACAGACAGACAGACAGACAGACAGACAGACCGACAGACCGACAGACCGACAGACCGACAGACCGACAGACCGACAGACCGACAGACCGACAGACCGACAGACCGACAGACCGACAGACCGACAGACCGACAGACACACAGACGAACAGACGAACAGACAGACGAACAGACAGACGAACAGACAGACAGACAGACTAAGCGCTTTATAGTAAGTAAGATGCCAAGCATGTATCGAGGTCGAGTGGCTATACCGGACGCGACGATAGCGTGGCAGGTAAGGCATTGGACTCGCGGGCGTGGCATGATGGTTTGCATCCTGTGTGCCTGTACTTGTTTTGTATTTTTATAAAATCTGTAATCTGTGCAAAAAGCTCGCGAGTCAGTTTTACATCTTCCACTGACTGATCACAGCGCATTCGAGCCGTAAGGAACATCGAAATTAGTCTTCCATGTAAAATGCTGTACTGCCCTTTTCGGACCTCACGAGCTTCCAGTGCAGTATAGTTTTTGTGATTGCTGATGTTCAATAATACTCGCTCAAAATATTAGGTTGATGCATAATTATTGCGGATTTTTTCGCGGCTTTTTTTCTCTCGATCGAATTTGAATATTGAGTTCGGGTTTCCTCTAGAAAACATCTACTTGATTTCCTCTACAAGAATATACTCGAAAAACCATCCGCATATTCGCAAAATCAGGCTTAACTACTTCGAGAAAGATTGGAAGGTGGCACAGTCATTCTGCGATCTCAGTAACTTTCCGGCGATCGAACAATCAGCCAGAGCCAACGAAGAAATGGGATCTGCCCATAAATCTGCCATATTCACCAGCAGAAACTTTGATGGATTATCTCTTCAACCGTTCTTCGAAAAATGGCTAGAGAATAGAAGTTACGTCGATTTGGATGACTTGATGGCCGATGTCAAGGCGTGGATCGCCCGTAAGGATCAAAACTTCTTCGCTTTTGGAATCCGACTAACTAATCAATGGGAAGCAGTGCTTGACGTAGATGGAGAATAGGTTCCGGAGTAATTATTTGAACATGTTTTTGTTCAGTTTCGTTGAATAAGATTTGTTTTAAAAAATCCGCAATAATTATGTATCAACCTAATATATAGAGGCAGGTAAAATTCAGGGGAAATAAAAAATATCAAAATAGTCGTGTTTTGACCGCCAGGAAGTCATGTGTACTTTCATTAGATCACCTAATGAACGATCGCCGAAAAGTTACTGAGATAGCGGAATGACTGTGCCACCTTCCAATCCTTCTCGAAGTAATTAAGCCTGATTTCGCGAATATGCGGATGGTTTTTCGAGTATATTCTTGTAGAGGAAATCAAGTAGATCATTTCTAGGAAAAACCCGAACTCAATATTCAAATTCGATCAAAAAAAAAAGGCGCGAAAAAATCCGCAATAATTATGCATCAACCTAATATGTTTCCTCTATGCCAGGTGGCATGTCTCGCTTGGTGGTCGTTTGAAGCCGCAGGAGCCGAGTTTTTTGACAAGAACGATTTCGCCACTTCCGGGCGATGTCGCCTTTTGTGGACCGTTGGCAAGCCCTCGGATACCTCGACTGGTTGGTTCTACTCTTTTCTCTTTTCTGATGTCAGAAACGAGAATAGCAAAAGCTTTATTCTGCCTCACGTCTTGGGAATCTTACAGAGAATAATGAATGCTTGCTTAAAAATGATGAAAATCCTCTGTAAGTGTTATGATTTCACCGGTAGGCATTATTTCTGCTGTCCAGGTGAAATGGATATCGGCTCTCACCTTTCGGAAGCCTGAAAAATTTGTTCCATTTTGTGTAGAAAGAGCAAATTGCGTTTATCATTGCCGAGGATCATTAGTGGAATTCAATAGAATTCGCGAGCGGTTGTAAATTTCCAGTTTGGCTCATCTCAACACTATAACAATGCCTCTCCTCTATCCAGTTCACGGAAGCGGTAATGATTATGAGTGCGATAGACCTTTCTCGCGCATTTTCTCCAGTGTAGGAGAATTGGTGCTGCTTTAGACCCTTGAATTTTGATGTCATGTGTGGTCGTTAAGCGCCTATGGATTAGTAGAACTTCTTGCTTCACGAATCACCTCATCGGTTCAATAGTTTGAGAGCAGTATACTTCAAAAGTGCTTCAAATCCCCGATCTAAGATTTTATAACTCCGTAATATCTGTGATACACAGGAGCAACCCTCTTCGGGTCCGTAAGATCAGTAGTGGATTTCATCTAGCAATTATTTTCTATGTTCCTTAAAACTAGGGAGGCTACAGCTAGTCAGTTGGAGATGTGAAACTAATTTGCAGACCTTGAGCATACGCTTTATAAAAATGCAAAACAACTTCACGCACGCAAGATGCAAACCCTCAAGCCACGGCTGGAATCCAGCCCCTTACCAGTTGCGCTATCGCTTCACATCATGCTTAGCCCTCGACCTCGATACATGTTCGGCAAAACTCTATACCACGTGGAGAAGGTGCTCCCTTAACTTCGTTCTCAGAATCGTTTCGCAGGTTTGGATGTGGATTGTGGATTGTGGACATCAGCGTTCAAAAGCACGTATGCGAATATATATCTCACCTTGAATGGCCGCCGCGACCCATTATCCCTCAATCGTTATCCCAACCCACTCCAGTGGAAACTCCATACTTAAGAATTTGGCCATATTCCTTTTATACCTCCGACAAATTTTCTCCGCGTTTCAGGACGTTTTTGAGCAGTCTCATGAACTTCTAATTTCAGCCCCTCCCACTTTGAAGATGTGTCACATTCCCTGAATAATACTGAAGATCGTTTTTGAATAGAGTTATGGATATTTGATTCTACCTCAGCATATCTCAGTGCAAGCCTGCATACTTTGAGGTCCGCAATCTAGAATGTTCCAAAACCTAGAATTTGCCATACATTTTGATGCGCTCTCCGCCCACCGTAGCGGAGCTTCGCTAAATTCTCGGATGCTCAGCACATATTGGTCCTTGCCCACACTTCCTATTTTTGTGGCATCGAGGCCTTTGTTCAAAATTGTTGTAAACCTATACAGGGAGTACCTCTTCCTGTGAAGACGTTCGCTAGAAGCTGGTGGGTCTCCCTCATTTCGTTCATTGACACATTCCTCACCTTTGCTCATCTTTCCCCGGCGTCTGGGCTATTATAACACTAAATAAGAAGTTATGCCCATGTCACCACTCACTGCTGCGCAAGGCCCGCCTCCGTGGGAAGGGTGGGGAGCTCCGCTGAGTATATATGTGCTCTATTGACCTTTCCTGTGCCCAACCTCTCCACGTGCGGCTCTCGATAAACCTCAGCTTCATTGTTGAGATAACTTCATTGATACACATGAGGTTCACAATGCCTTAATAATTTACGTTTCGGCAAAACCGCCTTTTTCGGAGCCTGAAAGGATGGAATCACGCTTATGAAATTACCCGTCAAACATCTCAATACCGAACAATACCTTCGAGATCAACTTAATCATCACACAATCCTAGGTGAGTGGAAGTATCGTACCTGTCTGATTGACATAATCGGCCCTCGTGGGCGTCCTAGAATCGGCTGTCTCGAGTTCAAAAGTTACGGTCAGAGGCTACTCTCGCATAGGGGCGAGCTATTGACACGAGTCCCCTTCCGATTCATTCTTGGATGCACGGCCCGGATCCAAAATGCCTCCAAGGTCTTACTCGCGACTGTTTGTGTTTCATGCGCCAAGTCCTCTCCAAAGTCGTCCCCATTATGGGATTGTATCCTCTGGCAATCTAAAGCGGTTGACGACTGCGACTTAGCTTTTTCTCCAATTGTTCTTTAACTCTTACATCAAGTGGTTCACTTGTCTTGTATACATACTCATTTCCACAGTTTTGGCAGGTGATCTTGTAGACCACACCAGTGCATTCACCTTCCCTGTCAGTAGTACAGACCACTCAGTTAGATGTTGCACATGTGCGATCGCAGATACGGTTGTGGACCAGACGACCCTTTAAGTTGTCAGAGAATATTTTTACGACACCAACAATGTTCTCCAATACCGGTCTCCTCAGACACTTCCTTATGGAGCATCCACTTCATCGGAGATGGAGAGCATTGCAAATGAGATTCTGTATTCAAGAAATCACCACTAGTTTTTTGGACTCTCTACCTGCTCTCGTTTTTCGAAATTGCTGAGGAAATTTGTGTCCGTTAGGCTTAGCAATATTGAGTGCTATATATTGCACTTGGATAGTCAATGTAAGTCTGAAGAAACTGCTATAGCTACAAAAATCTACTGATAGAGATCGGGAGGTCTCAGCAGGAATTTCTCTGGAAGAAGGAAAAGGTATGACATATCTGATAGAAAAATCTAATAACAAGGGAAGGATCTCAAGTCGAAGTGCCCATATGAAATGAGACTTGTAGACGACTACTTGTAGACGTATTTCCCTGGCTAATTCCGATTATGCCCTCCAAATTCGCTCAACGATGCCCTAAAAGAGGTAATGCGTAAACAAACACTTGATACACGGACGCAATGCGCTCTCAACGGTGATTTGTAGCAGCTGTGTAGCGGGCAAGGGGGGTGGGCTGGCTTCCGGACGCCGCGCCAGCTTTTGCAAATTGTGTTCTTTCAATTAATACTCTTATACCGTTTTTTGTAATCAATTAAAGCTAACGATTGCAATTTGAGTCGCATTGTGTCCCAATTTAGTAGCCCAAGCTTCATGACAGAGTCTCTTCCCCACCGTACTCACCCTTTCCATATATTACAAGACCTAACAACACTGTCTGAGCAGTTACTCCAGCATATGTTAATTGCCATGAACCATTATCCTTGTGCATTATACTACCAAAGGGTCACAAAGACGATATTTTGTCTCCTCACTGTCGTTTCATGACAAGGACTAGTTTGCCGTACGTACACAGTAACCATGGAGTCATTCTAGAATATGAGTAGACTTTTTACACATTGACATATGACAAAAATTTTTCGATCGATTTTCGTCGGCTTACAAGTATCAAATGAGTAGTAGAACTGGCTTATACTCAAAGTTGTTATTACATATGGAGAAACGAGGCGCTAGCTTGAATTAGTTACAAAAACGATATAAGAGCATTTAAATGGAAGAAAGCACACTTTGCAAAAACAGGCGCGGTGTTGGGAAGTACAGGGTTGGCCATAATTATAGCGACAAGACTTGCTGCAGTTAGCGTACATTCTATCGCGCACATAGCGCGCCAGTTTTATGGATTATTCAATCTCATCCTTTTTTCTAATTCCTGCTAAAATTTGGTTGAATTTGGTCCACTCATAGTGAAACGGTGAAGCCTTCTCCTGATCGTTCCGCTACCGTTCGTCCGCACAAAGCCGGCCGCCCACCCGCCACGATCGCTAAGCACCTCGGCATCCACCGCAGCGTCGTGTATCGCACACTCCAACGTTATCGAGACCTTGGTGGACTCCAAGACCGCCGAAGGAGTGGAAGACCTCGTACTGCTCGCACGCCGAAGGTAGTCGCGGCCGCCAGAAGGCGGATAGCAAGAAACGCGACTCGGAGCATCTCGACGATGGCTCGCGACATGCGAATCTTGCGGAATTCAATGGAAAGGTCGTCCACGAAGACCTTAAGATGTACCTCTACCTTACTCGAAAGGCTGCTATCCTCAGCCCCTCGAATCAGCAGGCGCGAGCCAAGAAGTGCCGACAGCTTTTGCTTCGGACGCGCAACAAGGGCAACCATTCGATCGTCTTTTTACATGAGAAGCTCTTCACCGTCGAGCAGCAGTTCAACGCTCAGAGCGTCAAAGTGATCGCAAGGAATGCCGAGGAAGCCGACAAGAAGGTAAGAGTCGTTCATTGGGCCGCGCACCCTGCCCAAGTCACGGTTTGGGTATGGGTGTGTGCCTCGGGGAAGACGCCGTTGATATTCGTCGACCCCGGCGTCAAAATCGACAAAGCTCACTACCTGAACACGATTCTGAAAAATGCTCCACTCACGTGGGCGAATACCCACTTCAACGGCCGCCCGTGGACATTCCAGCAAGGTTCGGCGCCCGCCCACAAGGCCAAGATCAGCCAAGCGTGGTGCAAAAGCGAACTCTCCGACTTCATCTCGGCAGAAGAATGACCGGTATCGTCACCGAATTTGAACCCACTGACTATAACTTGTGGTCCTACCTTGAGAGCAAGGCTTGCGCCTTTCCCACCCCAATTTGGATTTCCTGAAGGCAACGCTCATCCGAGAATGGGACGAAATCGACGACGCACTCCTGCGTCCGGTCATCGACGCCTTTCCCAAGCGACTCCGCGCTGTCGTCCGTGCTAAAGGTGGCCGAATCGAGAAGTAACTTATGATTGTTGATATACCAGTTGTTACTTAATAAATGTTATGTTCATGACTCGTTTGCACTTTTGCTTTCTGAGATATAAGGTGAAAACCTTGTCGCTATATTTATGGCCAACCCTGTAAACCTACTTCGCTCGCCTGGGGAGAGGAGGGAGAGCATTGCCACTACGCCACGGTGACGCCTTGGCCGTAAGGGCAACTGCGCATTTCAAATGGCACTAGTTCTCCATGCATTGACCACGCAAACGTCGAGGACTCACAATCTTTTGGTAGACTCATTCAGCAGTTTTAAGTTCTAAATTGTACATAAATAGCATTAGAAATTCTATCGATATGCCTAGGTCTCTATCTGAAATTGAAACCCTCCGGTGGTGAAAGGTTTGATTCCTATCCAAATCGTCCAATATTGTCACAATTTCTTTGCGCTTCTCATCCACTCTTCATTCACTTGTATGGTAAGTTTCATCATTTATAAGCATATCTGAGAAGCGCAAAATGCCTGAAACAAGTAGGTTTTCGCAATGGGAGTAAAAATAGAACAAATTGCATCTGGCCGCTTCCTAAAATCAGGTACTAGACCGAACGGAAGAAAATTCCTTACAAACGTCTCCAAATCACCTGAAGAGTGCTCAGGAAACCAGTGGCATGGAAGAGCAAACAAGTGATAGTTAGCGGAGAGTAGAGTCACGAATGTGCACGCAAAAGCTGAGATCGCGAGTACTTACTTATGTGGTGATATTTTTGAATATATTACCAAACGAAAAAAAAACAGATGCAGTTAAGATGAGACTTTCGTCTCATTTGGTTGCTTTTATTGATTTATTTATTTACTTATTTATTTCTGCGCCAAATGATGCGCTATCACATACTGAGTAGGACGCATAGGCACCAAGTAAACGCAGGCCCAATCTCAAGTCAATAAATGGACAAGAGGATGGAATCCATATAAGCCAAATACCAAAAAAGAAAGAAGTCATGAATTAAGAGAAGTTATAATCTAGATTTTTCTGGAGCAACAAAACAATAAAAAGCATTGAGGAAGGTATGATCAAACACAAAAGAACAAACTACAAAAACTATAATAATACTAAAGTCTAAAAGTCTCAAGCCATCGACTCGAATTTCATAGATGCGTCAACAAATATCTTCAACGCCAATCTCCTGAAGAATATTGATTTTCCTGGGAGCTGCTTTGAACTGAGCGGAATTCTTAGAAGCCATCATTGCGCTAGGCAGCTTGCTTAACCACTTATTTGTCATGTAAAAAAAAGCTGTGTTCACTGATAACGTGCTTACAGCACGACACCTCAGGAGAGAAGTGGAGTAAGCCCTCACGCCTCCCGTTAGAGGGGCGAAAAATCCAGGACTTGGATGGACGTAGGCTCAGTTCCCCTTTGATTATTTTGAAAGCAAACCAAGTCGGCTCCCACTTTCCTGTAGAAGAGAGACTTCAGATTTAGTTCCTTCAAGCGAATTTTATGAGCGGGCAAGCTGCGCGGGTAATTATGATCGGGGAAATGCGATAGTAAACGGTTCTAGTGAACATCTTTTGAACACTTTCAATGTTACTAATATCTCTCTTCAGAAAAGGGCTCCAGACCGGGCCACAGTACTCGATCAAAGGCAGTACAAACGTCTCAAACATTCTAATCCAAAGAAATAAGTCCGAACAGTGAGTACTTCTAAAGAGACAATGAAGAACTCGCATGGCTTTGCTTACAACATAATCAATTTGGAATTTCCATTTAAGGCCGTTACAGAAAAATACACCTAGGTCTTTCACTAGATCACACGAAGTCAGAAGACCGAATTGATCGCAATTAACGCAAAGCGAATTTCCTGTGAGCGAAAATAAGTGACTCTTGGAAAAATTTACACTCAACTTCCATTGTCTAGTCCATTCCACCATCCTCTTAACAGAGGCGTTCAAGGCAACTTGAACAGCCTCCCTTTCTTGTACGGTGTATACGGCATAGACTTCAATGTCGTCCGCATACGCCGCCACTTTGATACTAGGATGAGTTCTTGGGCAAGAAAGGAGGTCACTTGTATAAACGGGGAACAGGATAGGGGGCAAAGTCCCACCTCGCGGGACCCCTGATGAGCAATTCCCGGACCCTGAAATGGAATCTGATATACGTATAACCATTTTTCGATCGCAAAGATAGGATTTGGCCCAGTCTAACAGTCTTCCTCTAACTCCAACGTTATCAAGTTTCCTCAACAGACTGGAATGGCATACAATATCAAAGGCTTTTGTGAGGTCATAATAAACAACGTCAACATTATGCTTGGAATTTAGAGCGAAGTTCCAGTCATAAGTGCAATCAATCAATTGAGTGCACGTAGATGTTCCTGGGACAAACCCATGTTGCTCAAGGGGTACGAGATTTCTAGCGGTGAGCCATGATAACAGATGCTCTTTGGTAAATTTCTCCAGAACTTTGATCGGAGTCGGGAGAACACGTATAGGGCGGAACTCAGAGACCCTCTTGGCACCGCTCTCCTTGGGTATAGGTGTGACGTACGCTAGCTTCCATTTTACCGAATTTTCCCCCAGCAACAAAGAAATGTTGAAAATATGCTTTAGAGGACCGGCGAGCTGGTGGTAAAAAGTCTTAAAGAAGAACTGCGGTACATCATCAGAAGTGAGCGGAAGGAAAGTCTTGAGTGACCGGAGCTGCTTTTCAACCATATAAGGTGTAGTGGATAAGGTTGGCAATCACGGAATCTCGGCACACTGGAATTGCAGAAGCTCCGTCTTCCTCACAGTGCCTAAAATCTGAGGAGAAGTGTCTAGCAAATGCCTCAGCTTTAGATGCATCATCAGAACATTCAACACCATCCACACTCAAGATTATTGAGTTGGATGGAATGTGCTTTGTAAACTTCTCCACGAAAAAAGCCAAATTTCGAATATTCTTGGAAGCAGACATGCGTCTAATCTTGTTATCCATGAATCGTTTTGAATACCTATCTAGTTTACTACAAACATAACGGTAGGCTGGGGAATCTAAGGTATTTTCCATGTTGTGAAAGATCCTAGCTTTTTGCTGAAATAAGTTTGAAATAGGGGAGGGGTAAGACATACTCCGATCATATTCTCTCTTCCGTATCGGCACATATTGATTAATGATCTTGCGAATCGTTCATAAACGTCATCAATATCTCTGTAACCTGCAGCCAGTTCATTGAGGAAAGTTGAAGCGAAGTAGCCTCCCTATTAGAACTCTTGAGGTCCCTGTAATGGATAGGTGATACATATTCTAATGTGTGAGCCACCTTGAACATAAAAATGTTATGATCCGAGGAGACTAAAGGTGGGAGAATGTCCAAATCGAAAATGCTGTCCACAGCAGAAAGAACTAAATCAATAATGCTTGCTTTTCTAGTAGGGTGTCTAACGTAATGACAGAGCGAAAGTGCATCAAACAACTCAAAATTTAGCTGTACTAGAGTTCATGGCTGATTCTGCCTCCCAATCAACCGATCAGTTGATGTCGCCCACCAGCGTCACTTCGTGTGATGTAGATGAAGAAAGATCAAACAATCTCGAAATCTTGGACTAGGCAAGAAGATGGAGGTCGGTAAACAAGTATAAGGCGACGGATCATCCCAGAGGAAAGGGTCACATCAACACAAATAACATCAGAAGTGAGTCCATGAAAATCCAACTCATTTCTTTCAAATAGAACGAGCTGATGAATCAGTACACAAACACCTCCGCCCTTCCTACCTAGCCTATCTTTCCTGATTATATTATAAGGAACATTAGCACAAACTTCAGAGTCAGATATCTTAGAGTCGAGCCAGGTCTCAGAAATGAATACAATATCGGGACGGTGAAGGGCAAGAAAGTGAGGGAGATGATGCAGTTTATTCACCAGGCTGCGCGCATTGAGTAGAGCACAACAATATTCAGACTAATTACAATTACTCAGTTTTTTGATTGCTGTTGCTTAATATTGGGGAATATCTCAGGATATTCTCTCGATAAACAACAAAAACTCTGTTCCCGTTATGCTCCTCTATGTTGAGCTCATGGGCTCGTTTTCGTAATTTGCGATCTTTTGATCTCATCAGGCGACATCGATTTTCCGACATACACATTGCGAAATCTTTCCGATGAACTCAACTTTTTAGCACGAGAAAGTGTGGTAAACAAAACTTTTTTGAAGCAAGAACACATTTGATTAACCTAGGTTTATCACCAAACTTTCCCATTCTATAAACTTCAGCTGGCCTGGCCTCAATATCAAGTTCGTCGAGGATATCCGTGACGGCCTTTTCTGCATGCTCTTGGCGAAGAGAAGCAGCGATGTCGCTTCCGGCTTCGGGAACTCCGTAGATTACCATGGACCTTCTTCTCGGCCTCAACAACAGAAGAAATAGACTGCTACTTACCAACAAACTTTTCTCATAGAGGAAGGACCTCAGGCGCTTACACAGTAACTATTTCTTGAATTTGCTTCAGCAAGTTAACACGTTGACGACGAGAGCGTTTTTCGTTTGCGCGCCCACGGGACGAGACCGTTTGAAAGCGCTGACTAATCGTCGGTCACCATTGGCCGACATGGTCCCACGGAGCAGAAACCAAATTTAGTTTACTATATTCATAGGTAATAAGCTACTATTTGTGTGAAACAAGTAAAAACTCCTGGAAACAAAAGAAAAACTTGTGTTCTGTTAAAATTTGGAAGACTTTTCCAAAACATGGGGCTTTGTAGATCATTCCGGTGTATGAAGGTTTGATTGGTGAACATTCATAGAAGGCACTATTTAAAAGTCTGGCGGGAAAAAGATTAGAGGTAGGGCGCCAATTGTTAGAAGGAATTTAAATTTTAATAGTTATCTGATATGATGTATGACTCCTGACTCGATACTTAATATTTCCATAAAAACCTTAGATGTTGAAGGATCATGGGTCGACTCCAAAGTTAGTGAGGAAATAAGTAAATGTAAAATATGAAACAAAAAAACCTGGGAATTTCTTCACTCGGGTGACTTACAGTACTGTCGGTCACCATTGACCGACATCGTCCCACGAGACAGACTGGCTGTCGGTCAACATTGACCGACATCGTCGTCAACGTGTTAAAGCATCAGTATCGAGTGTAGCAGGAATAGTAGTGGCCGATAACTCAGGAGAGAAAGCCGATTTCCGCTCCTTTAATATGTTCCTTTGGACGCCAGGAAGGTGGGTGGTCGTTTGCGGCATTGATTGAAAAACACGACCGCTCACTACGGCAGCAGACAGACGAATTTTGTTAAGGCACCCTCAGTAACTACATGACATTTAGAGAAGGGGAAACCCATCACAAGGTTAGTATATCAAGAAACAAACCCATTGTTCCATGTATGGCTTTCAATGAACCTCGGCATTATTATATTACTGAGTTTGTTGTTGTCTTGAACTATTCACGAGGTTTTTAAATAACCTTTACTAGGCTGACGTTTCGGCGGAACCGCCTCCTTCAGAGCTTGAAAGGATCATAACAATCTGTGACTATCCGATCAAACATCTCCACCAACTCACTAAGTTCAAGACTCCCAGGGCACGCAGGTGGTCGAAAGGAGAATCACTCACCGTAACTTTGTGGATTCTTAAAACCACCCAACAAGTAACGGTACCAACCGACCAGTCTCAGCTGGGGTACGTCTTCATTGAAATCTGTGAGGGAAGGCCAACCTCATATAAGGCCGCGTGATTGCGAGACATTCTTCCCTTCGATTCATTTCGGGATTGGTGACCTGTATCCAAAATGCCTCGAGGGTTTTACGCGCGCATACTTGCGACTCCTGTGCTTCGACCTCCACGGTAACCTCGAAAACGCCTCCGTTATGCTTTCGAATTCGGTGACTCCCTAAGGCAGTAGACTCCTTCAATCGTCTCATGCCATCTATGTGCTCGTTAACCTTCACGTGGAGTGGTCTTGCCGTTTCTCCAATATACTCGTCAGCACAATCACGGCAAGTAATTTTGTAGACCATCCCAGACATGTTACAATCACCCTCCCTTCCAGCTGGACAAACCACACAGTTTGAGGTTGTACATAGGCGATCGTATTGTCTGTTCCGACTTAGGCGTTTCTTTAGATTGAAGGGTGGTACGTCTATCATGGCAACTGAACTTTCCAAACTCGATCTTTTTAGACACCTTCTAATGGAGGCACTGACCTCATCAGAAATAAATGGTAGTACAAAAGAAATTTCTCCTTCAATCGAGGTACTACCATGTCTGAGAATCACACCGCCAGAGGAAGTTCTACGTGAATTTGGAAAATTGGAGTAGCCATTAGACCAAGCTATATCGCGTGCCATTTTAAGCGACTCTTTTCGCTCATCCTCCCCAGTGCAGACCTTCGTGAGGAGGGAAGGTATTAACTTGAGGAGCTGCACTAAAATGGTTTTAAGGAACTAGGCAATCCAGTCAGTAGGACCGCCCATGCGGCCTATGATAGGACGGACTATCACGGATGTTGGGCTGATTGAAGCTAAGTCATCTGCATCCAAAAACTTGTGTGCCTTTATGAGCAGATACAGGGCTGGGCAACAAGGCGACTCAAGTTTGAACCGTGTTATAAAGATTTAACTCAATCCTGCTGACCGTGCTACTGGAACCCAGATCTGGTTTAGTCCACGCAGCTGCGTTTCGATCTCCTCAAGAGAAGCTGGGCGATAGAAAGATGTGTCTCCCAGATGATATTCTGTTATTTCATATTCGAGCTGTCTGGGAATCCCTACAAACTCTCCTGCTTTATCACGGACGGATAACCTTATAGTTCGAGGCTTTATCAGGTCTCGAAGTTCCTTAATACCACGTGCCTGCTCCCTTGAAATGTTGGATGTGATGTTTCGCTTTTGGAACCTACTCAGCACCTTGAAAACGTTGTCGGCAAAAACCTGGAAATTGGCATGGGAATCAATGTGTGGTTCCTGTTGTTTGAAAAACGTGGCTGAAAAGGGAATGTTGAGCACAGTTCTTACTTACTCTGCCATCAAAGAGCCGCCGCTGTCACACCCAGCTCTATAACGGAGTCGATCTTGAAGTTCGTGTAGACTGCACATGATTTTTCGCATGACAGCCATGGAAATGGGCTGTGAAGGTGAAAAACTCGGGCCCATTTCCAAGATCGAACGAGCGCAGTCAGATAGAGGGAGGCCTCCCAACACAGTGATTCGAGACTTAGATGAACTCTACTGACTAGTCACGTCAGCTTTATGATTTCCCGAAACCCGGTCAGCCACGATGCGCGATAACTCCCCTTTCAAACCACATGTTGAACTGCAAAGGTCATTGAACTTTCTTTGTAAGACAGCTTTAACCTTAAATCGGATAGAATCACAAACTGATATAAATTCACTCACTATCCTCCTCCAAAGGTGCTCCTCCAAGAACTGGGCACAACAATGTTCCTTTGAAACACATTTGTTTAACAAAGTAAACATGTTATGACGTTTTGCTCGAATTGCCATTCGTTGCAGTTTCATTTCGATGTCCAGCACTCTTGATTTGCACAGTGACTCAAAAGTAAACCCTCATTTGGAGGGGGTAAACGTATCACCCTCCAATATAAAGAAGCGCCTGATTACTAAAAGGCTTTACGATCGCCTCTGTACAACCTCAACCTGTATGGTTTGTCCAGCTAGAAGGGAAGGTGATTGTAACATGTCTGGAGTACTTGCCGGGACTGTGGTGATGAGTATATTGGAGAAACGGCAAGACCACTTCACGTAAGGGTCAAGGAGCACATAGATGGCATGAGACGAATGAAAAGTCTACTGCCTTAGGGAGTCACCGAATTTTGAAGCATAACGGAGGCGATTTTGAGGTCACCGTGGAGGTCGTAGCACAGGAGTCGCAAGTATGCGCGCATAAAACCATTGAGGCATTTTGGATACAGGTCACCAGTCCCAAAATGAACCGAAGAGAAGAATGTCTCGCAGTCACGCGGGAGCTAAGGCCTTATATAAGATTGGCCTTCCCTCACAGACTTCAATGAAGACGTACCCCAGCTGAGACTGGTCGGTTGGTACCACTACTGGTTGGGTGGTTTCGATGAATCCACAAAGTTACGGTGAGTGATTCTCCTTTCGACCACCTGCGTGCCCTGAGGGTCTCGAACTCAGTGGGTTGGTGGAGACGTTTGATCGGATAGTCACAGATTGTTATGATCCTTTCAGGCTCTGAAGAGACGGTTCCGCCGAAACGTCATCCTAGTAAAGGTTATTTAAAAACCTCGTGAAAAGTTCAAGACAACCTTGTAATACATATTAGCACTGCATTAGAAACGAGGAGGAGGGTGGGCACCGACCATGCGCATCGCTTATGTGCAGTTTTAGCCGAGAAAATGTAGTTTTTCTGATGAGCCTAATTAGAGTACTAGCACCTGGGTAGGTGGGTTGGTTACTCCGTGCGAAGAGAAAGAGAAAATAATAAAGAAAACCTGTACATCGCGCCGCTCTTTTCCTCTCAAAGTTTAGTTGAAAACTTGCATGTCCGTTTCCTTGAGTTCATTTCTTGTTCTACTAACACTGTGATGAGTGCCCCCACCCCCCCCCCCCCCCCCCCCCCCCCCACCTACCCAACTACATTTTCACGGAAAATGCTTTTTAAGAGTCCACACATACAATATTTATGATGACTGCCACTTTCATTTAAAGTGCATGCTCATACGTTCCAGCCGCTTGAACCTACAAATTCCATGCACGGAAGAGTTCCTGTTTCAACATTTCGTCAGTAGTTTTTTTTTCATCAAAGCTAGGTCTACGAACGTACGGTCATGCAGAATATTTCTAGAAAAGGCTGAATCAACACCAAGGGATTCTAACTTGAGAATAAGTGGCCAAAAGGCACCCGAAAAGGCAGGACATAACTTCTAGCCGAAACGGACCACACGACCCTTTCCACTGTTACCGAGCCCTCTTGAGGCTAAAACTTACAGTGTGTGCATTTCTTTCAGAGATCGCAAGAGAAGATGATGTACATAGGCAGGCATTGAGTTGGTAGTGATTTTGTACGGGTTAGGTTAGAATCGGACTGAAAGACGCAGCGCAAAATGCAGAAACTATATTCCTCACAAAACCTGATCTCGTACACATGAAGCGTCATACCAGTGCTCCAATCGCCGCTGTGAGCGCTGTTGCTTCCATTCCTCAAGTGTTTGTTCATGTTAAGCTCTCACCTGATCACCTTCATAAATCTGTTTAGAGGATCATTTCGCAAATTTGGAGTGCGTACTCGGAATAGTGGCCACTTTGACTTGGGGTCCTTCATTTGAAATTCCTGCATGTTACTTATTCTTCAAAACCGTTTAAAGACAACGTTGTTCAGTTACTTCCTGGGCTATCTAACCTTGTACCAAATGGAATTCTTACACAATAAAGTTAGTGAAATGAATGCTAGTACTAATAGTAAAAATGCTAGTATAAATGCTTAGTAAGGCTATTGACTACACTTTTGATAATGAACGTGGAAATATTAATGAACATTTCTGTGCATTTCTGTACTTTTGAAGCGCGAAATAGTAGTGAAATTTAGAAAGATAAAAAAAATGGAAAATGGTAGTTGACGATACAGGAGTTAACCCATTGCGTACCGCAGCGTTTTGCGCTAGCTGCCGGATGTGCTCAGGGCTTTCTTCATAATCGACGCGGCGACGTGGTTCACGGTGTGCAGCACACAGCCACACAGAGCGATTGCTTGAGCGAATCGCAGAGTATGGGCTTTTTAAACTTCAATCAAATTTCAGGGTGGTTTTGGACGAAAACGCGGCTGCGCGGAGGCAAAGGGGCGTGCTGCACCATGTGCAGCACGCGGTACGCAATGGGTTAACCCATTGGTAACATATGATGTAAAGGTTGTTGATGGCTTGAAGCTTGCGGCAAGGTTTTCATTGTGCATACAGCTTGCAGACGAGCAAAATTTCTTCCGAAACTTCTAGGAGCTTTAGCTATAGGGACGTACATCTGTCCAAGAATTCATAACGCAAAACTGTTTGTTGCAACGTTATAGTTAATTCCAAACTTTTTTCAAGGGACGAATACTTTCGGTTCTTTCTCTGAAAGTGATTTCAATGGTGCATTTCGTTTAGTCGCTCCTAGCCTGCCCTCATTCTCCACCAAATACATCGTTCAGTCTTTGTCACGCTCAAGCAGCATTTCTCGGTAAGGTTTTCTTCGTTGGTTTTTTCTTATAATGAAGTCGTTGGTGAATAAATCAAGTCGTAAGTTGATAGCACTGCTGGTAAGCATGCTCTCCAAGTTTTTTCATTTTGTTGCTTCCTCCAAATTGAATGTCTTCTATTCAATAGCTTTGCAGCTGGAATTTGCGAAGCTGCTCTATGTCCTCTTGAAAGAGTTCAAGTACTTCTTCAAACTTCAGCATATCACGATCGCTTCAAGAACACGGGCCAGATTCTACGTGCTTTAAGAGTAAGTTGTGCTGCACTCCATTGATCGCCGAGCCTTCTACAACAATATCACCAGTCTCTTACTGTTTGGTATGATACCGGCGCCTGATCTTTACATCTTATTGTTACACTTTCCGGCAAAATTTAAAGGTATGTATAAGAGTTGGAAGAGTTTGTGTTATAGTACGTGTGGTGAGAGAAATGATGGTGAAGTATGCGACGGTGATATATATTTAGTATGTAACACGTGCGTGCTACTTTGCCTGTTTTCTGCTCTATGCAAGTGTAAATTAGTGTGAGGATATTCGGGTTTGTCTTCCATATCACCTTCCTTTATGCCGCACAATTTCACAAGTTTGACACAGTGGACGAAGTCAGAAAGGCACTGGCTGCTTCCGTAGTCCGCGATTTGGCCCGCAAGGGCGAGGCCGGAGAACTACTCGCCCGGCAGCATCGACCAAGATTCAGTTGTGAACAAGGTGCAAGCGCTCCCCCCCCCCCTTCCCCCAAATCGCGGAATATGAAAGCAGCCGCTCGACGACTTCTTCGAAGCGCAGCCCCGTCTTTCCGGAAGGGTGGAATCGACAAGCTGCGTGAGAGTTGGCGTCGAGTAGTGAATGGTGATGGCTTATATCTCTGATCCTCAAGCTGGTTCGCTATTGAGATATTCACGAAAAAGTCCCAAACCTTTAGAAGAGAGACAAATTTTGGAGAACAGGCTTCAGAATGGGAACGCTTATGGTGGGTGGCAGGATCAGATCCCGCCTATAAGGGCAGGAACGTGCGAAAAGACTGGCAATTTGTACCTAGAGCGTTCAAATTTTTTTGGCAAGTGGCAGAATGGGAACACCGATGATAATTGGTAGGGATAGAGGCCGTCCATAGCTGACGGGAAAATTGTCGATTTCGACCTGGAGTGTTCAAATTTGGTAGGAGTTTGGGGCGAGAAATTGGAAACACTGATCTGACGATAGGCTGCAGGACAGCACCCCAGGGAGCGGGTCAAGCAACAAAAGTTGTCCATTTGGTTTTAGAGCTTCAAATTCGGTAATAGTGCAGGTGGCAGGATGGGAACACTGATGATAGGTAGTAGGAAGTGATAAAGACTTATCGGAGCTGATAAGGAGCCTCAGAAGATTGAGCTGCTAGGGATCCTTAGAGGCCAAGAGTCGGGAGATCCGTTACCTCCTTCATGTTTACGGTGGACTTTAGTAGGGAGTGAGGGTTCAGAAGGAACCGTAGATATTCGGTAAATTGATAACAACTGTTACGGATTGATAACGAGCCGTAGTAGGCGAGAGCCACCAGCTCTGTAACCCACCTCGTTTTGGCAGTGAAACCTTATCATTTCAATAGGTGATGTTGTGACCGTAGGTCGTGCATGTCTCAGCACAACAGATAGGAGCCGATAAGGGGATTCGGGAAGTAAGAGCCATCTACCAAATAAAACCTCGACGGAAAGATCAGTTTGGAATTGAAGATGTAGCTCTGAATCTTCAGTATGTTTCATTTGATGAGGCGGAATGGTACAGTAGGTTGACAAAAGGGGAAGTGGTAAGTGCAATGATAGGGACCGATTAAAGGTCCTCTATTATGAAAAAATGAAAACTTGGTTCATTTATTGCAGTTAGATTGTGACTGCTACCCAGCAGGGTTGGTGACTCAATGAAGGATCAAGGTTCCTCTTTGTTCTCATATCAATCTTTACAATACATCGCACCACCAACAATCTGGGTTCTACTGATGATATATCATTGGAGAAAAAAGTTATATTGATAAAAAATCTGACACTGGTATTATAACCACACGACAGCATTTGTGAGTGCCAAGGCCTTAGTTGCCTAACAGTTGAATTTTTATTGGGTGATTATTTTTAAGATGGAAGACGACATGTTGAGATTTCTAGTCATGGGCATATGCACAGAAACACATTGTATATTATTTCCCACTGCCCTCCAGGTCCCGTGTCAGATTTCTCATACGAAAAGTAACCTTTAATTGGAAGAGAGGAAAGCTCCAGCGAGCCCGTAGCATGAGCGAAAACTGTTGGAGAGGGGAAAGTTGCAGTAAATGGGGAATGAGCCGTTTTACTTAAACTTTGAGGTCTTGAGCAGGACTTCTTTGATGGCGGGCTGGACGCGTGCGAAGTGTGCAGGATGCAGGAATGGTTGTCTGTGTTTGGTAGGAAATCAATCACTACTGCTCTCGTGTGCCGAGCGCCAAATGCGAAAGGGAAGCAGGCGGTGGGCTAATTTTAACAGAAAATGAGACGAGCTCGGCGTCAGCCGGGATCCAACTGGTATACAGTAGCGCTCAAAAATCTTCGGCCGAGTGCTTCTTCAGTCACACTTTTCAGTCGTGACTCCTTTCTTACTGGATCTGATCATGCGAAATTTCGATATCTGTTGCATGGGTGTATTGGGAATATTTACCACTATTGACCTGCAATTTCATCATGTTCCAGATATTCCATAGAGCGTGAATCGACTGAAAATACAGATGGCCCTTCTAGAATCTCTTTCACTTCTGTCAAGTCTAAAGTGTACGAGCGGTCACGTCTAGTTAAACATATCCAAATTTTGCGCGATTTGGTCTACTAACAAAAAAGTTATGAAAGAAAGATATGAAAGAAAGAGCGTCAAAGCATTCCACCGAAGACATATATATATATATATATATATATATATATATATATATATATATATATATATATATATATATATATATATATATATATATATATATATATATATATATATATATATATATATATATATATATATATATATAGCTCCGCCCCCAAGGGGTGGGCATGCGCCGGGATTTGGCGGGGTCATGGGTCATGCGTTCTCCATAACTCGATTCAACGAAGGCATCGAGGCCAGGAAAAAAAGCAAAAGGAGTGAGTAAGGCCTTATGCGTGCTGGGCATGCGTAAGCGTAGCGAAGCCCCGCCCGCGGTGGGCGGGGCGTGCTTTAAGATAACAGGTACTTTCAAAAAATGAGTGTAACTTTGTTCGGAAACGTTCTAGGACGCGGAGAAAAAGTGGTAAGAGGTAATGGAACAAATGTGATCAAATTCTCGAAGTGAGCGGGGTTGGCGTCAAAGTTGGCGGAGCTCAGATCGAAATTTCATAACTCTTTTCAGGAACGTTCTAGAATGCGGGAAAAAAGCGGTAAGAGGTAATGGGACAAATGTGGCCGAATTCTCGAAGTGGGCGGGGGTGGGGGTGTGGTGCGATTCACGCGCCGATATAATGAGGTCATCGGACAAAACACGCTAAAACATCATTCTTACCATCATAACGGAAGTTATAAGAACTTATAAGTAGAATAAGTAAAGAAATGACCAACTATGGACGTTTACAGATGGATTGCGTTTACTAGGATCGAAAAAATTAAAGTTATTTTAATTTTGAACGTTTGACTAGTAAATTGTTGACCTGTGAGGTGAATTCTCAGTCTCGAAGGGGCTTTTTTGCCACAGTAAAGAGATTTGCTCTATTCATAGTGAAGCCGTGAACTACTGCGAATTTATTTGGTCCATCTCAACAGGAAGGTACTGAAACGGTGCTGCGTGCGCGATGACCTCATTATATTGGCGCGTGAATCGCGCGCGCCCCCCGGGGGTGGCGTCAAAGTGGGCGGAGCTTAGATCAAAATTTCATAACTCTGTTCAGGAACGTTCTAGAATGCGGGAAAAAAGCGGTAAGAGGTAATAGAACAAATGTAAGGCCCGAAGTGGGCGGAGCTGGCACAGGAAAGCGGGGCTAGGACAAAAATGCATCCTTTCGAAAACTTTCCAAAATGCGGAAAAAATGGTTAGGAGCAGTCAAAAGAAGGGTGGTCAAGTTTATAGTGGGAAGGGTTTGCACTAAGGTGAACGGAGCTATGATCAATCACTAATAACTCTGCTCAAATACATCGAGCGTGATGCTTTCAGCAGTTGAGCGATCGAATCTAGAAAGGGCTATCTTATTCTGATTATCCAAAATTCTGCTGTATGGCACCATCGTGGATAAGTGGCCGTCGACATATACTGCACGTGTTAGCGTGCATAGCTAAACTGGTATATATATATATATATATATATATATATATATACGTATATATCCTTACTATAGATAAAGCGCTCTGTCTGTCTGTCTGTCTGTTTGTACGGAAATTCGAGATAACCTGAGGTAACACGTGGAGAAGTCGGGTCAAGTTTGGAATAGGTTGAGCATAGGGTGAGTGCAACAGAGCAAATGTGAGCTTGGCGGAGCTCCGCCTCCAAGGGGCTGAGCATTCGCCGGGATTGGGCGGGGTCATGGGCTAATTCTTCAAATTCGGTCTCATAACAGTCCAGACGCCGGGAAAAAATGTGCAAAGGTGAGGAATGGATCAACATCTAAAATAAAGGAAGCCTACCGGCGGTGGGCGGAGCGTTCTCGCAGTGGGCGGGGCTTTCCACAGAGATTCATAACTCGATTTAACGAAGGAGTCGAGGCCAGGAAAAAAAATAAAAAGAGTGAGCAAGGCATTATGCGTGCTGGGCATGCGTAAGCGTAGCGAAGCCCCGCCCACGGTGGGCGGGGCGTGCGTTAAGATAAAAGGCACTTTCAAAAAATGAGTGTAACTTCGTTCGGAAACGTTCTAGAACGCGGAGAAAAAGTGGTAAGAGGTAATGGAACAAATGTGAAAAACAAACAACAAAATGATTTACGTCCATGTACATGTATCTGACTGTTTTGCTCGGCCCCGTCAGTGACGCCCTTTCAGGTCCAAGGATTTTTGCAACAAAGTTTAATCTGGGACGACGGAAATTTTGAATAACTACTTTTTAGATGATTTTGATCGCTTTTTTTTCGGGACCTATAACTGCAGTTGAGTTTACCAGCTATGGGGATGGTAATATCAGGCGAGGAATTAAGCACAGGTAATGTAATGCAAAACCGCCAGGGCAAGGTACACTTCAAAACGTCGGGCTGTGAAACCGAATATGTGACTTGCGATGGATGTGATGGGCTGAATTCTCCATGAACCACAAAATTTCATGAGCACCGAAATTGTTGAAATGAATTGAAAAAATTAGAAACTGCTATATATGTATATGTATATATTTGATAGTACACCGGAATCACTTTCGAAACTTTGTCGGATCTAAGCACTCCTCTTACAAAGGTTTTGATGGAAACCTTCTCTTCCCACACATCTGTATTCAGCTCGTCCACTTCCTCTTCCTCTTCTTCTCCCTAGCGTTAATCCCGCACCGCCGCAGGGTCCGCTGGTCGTAGGTAGTTACTCGTCTCCGCTTTCTTCTATCTACGGCATCTTCTGCTCTCACTTTAGCTTCGTTGGTCCTTCTTGTTTACAGTGTCTGTACCATCGTAGGCGCCGGTATCTGGTCTTCAACTGTACAAGGGCTACTTCTATAACCGTTCTGACGTCTTCATTTTTGATCCGGTCCAGCCGCGTCCAGCCACAGGTCCACCTGAACTTCCCTTTTCAGCGTAGTGGAGCTGTCTTTCATGATTCTTACTTACGGGCCAGCACTCGCTCCGGTGAATCATCGCGGACCTCACCACTCTCGTCACCTTTCCTTTGAGCGTCCTAGAGGACCGACGGTCGCAGCGGGTACCGGTAGACTCCCTCCACTTCATCCATGCCGCGTTTGTTCGGGATTTTACAGCCTGGTCCACGCCACCATTAGCGGCTAGATCACCACCCAGGTATTGGAAGTCCTATCTCTTTCGATGATACCCTGAAACCGTCTACGATTGACACTATGTACTCCTTGGAGATGAGGAACTTAGTCTTTTTCACGTTTAGCCTGAGCCCATTATCCGCCAGCACTGTGTGCCATTTCTGCAGCGTGTCCTGAAGCTCTGCTCCCAGCAATCAGAGCGATGTCATCAGCCTAAAGGATGCCCTTTATTGGTCTATCCAGGAGTCCGTTTGTGATGACATGCAGTGTCAGCATAAAGAGGAACGGGATTAGAGCCGATCCCTGCTGTGCCCCAACCGTGACGTCTACTGCTTCGATCAGGCCGTGCGGTGTGCGTATTGCTGTCGTAGACCCATCGTATACGTTTTTGACCCTATTACAGGGGGATTAGGCTGAGTGCTCACACAATGAAAGTGTACAGCGATTAGTCGACTTGAGATTAGGGGAACTCGTCCAGATCTCAAGAGTTCTGGAACATTTCGTTTTCGGAGCGCTCTCAAGAGGATGCCGCGGAGGGCGGACCCTTCTTCAGATCGAGAAGGCTACATAGCAGGGCATAGTCTTTTCATGATTCTTCTCTATTACTTGTCTGGCTATGAAGGTAGCATCCGCCGGTTCCTGGCATGAAGCCGAACTGCCCTAGTGAGATCTGGACGAGTTCCTTCAATCTCAAGTCAACTAATCGCCATACACTTTCATTGTGTGAGCAGTCAGCCTGATCCCCCTGTAATAGGAACATTCCGTCGCGTCCCCTTCTGCTTGAATATGGGAACGACAGTGCTGCCCCTCCAGACAATTGGGGTTCTTCCTTCAGTGATCCAGAAATCGGGTGAGCCACCTTATCCACCTTATCTCGTGCTCTCCAAGTGCCTTCCATGCCTCGATAGGGACTCCATCCGGACCAATTGCTTTTCCAGCCTTCATCTCCCCAATGTTCCCACGCATGCCATCCTATGTCCACAGGGTACCAGCCGTGGCTTACTTTTGGGGGCTGTTCTCACGGTGGTATTCTACGTTTGGAAGCCTGTCGAAATATTCATTCCACCTGAGCCTGACCTCACCAGGCTTTCTCAGGACTGCACACTCCGTGTTCTCAACGGACTTCACCACTCCGATGTCTTGAGTAGCCCAGTACCGCGTTTTCGCCACTCGGAAGACAAACTACTCTCTTTCTCGACCATCGAGTTCCTACTACAAGGCGTCCATTTCCGTATTCTCTGCTTCCGCTATGGCAGCTTTAACAAGCCTCCTGGTAGTTCTGTAGGCATCTTGGTCTTCTGAAACTCGCGTCTTCTACAACCTCTTGTTGGCCGCTTTCTTTTGTTACACGACTTGCTGGTCATCATCGTTCCAGACAATGCTTCCTTATCTTCAAGGAATTCACCTCAAGTCTCTCCCAGCGTTTCCTTCGCACACTGTGGGATGACTCTCAAAGTGTTGCTACACTTCTGCTGAATCCGTCCTTCGGGATCCGGGAAACCAGCTTCCAATATCATCCATTTGAGTTCTTCCCTTCCGGCTCGGTGCAGCCACCACCATCGTATCGTCCGTTCCGTTCTAATCCTCAATTTCTTGTGAAGGTCTATGGTTATATCAGCCTGTGCCGCGTAGCCAATTTTTCGCCAGGCAGTACTTTGATGTCCTTTACAGTTTTGAGGGACGAGTTCTCACGAGCACATGGTCTAATTCAGTTTCTCTCATCCCTTGTTGTAGGTTACCTCCGAGTCTTCCTTTTCGCAGAAAAGGTGCTGCAGACTGCCAAGACATGGGCATAGGCCAGGTCGAGAATCCCCTTTCCTTCTTCGTTTCTGATTCCTATTCCTCTACCTCCATGTACCCTTTCCAGTCCTCTCCCTTCACTGCCGACGGGCCCCACTCAGATCACCTCGCGCCACTTGTCCTAGCAAGGCATGGATTTGCCTCGGAAGAAATCGAACACGAACAAGGAGTGGTGCACTCTTTCCAAGTGCAGACATGAGTCTACTCTCTTATCCACTCGGCGATCCCTGCGACACGAATCAGGGTACACACACTTCCTCTTCCGAAGTGTGCATGTGTCTCCTAATCAATCCGAATACAACTCCTCAGCAGATGTCTACTGATTTGTTGAACAAAATCGCCACGAGAACTGTGCCTTTTCAGGTGCACGGATATCGCGAGTATTACCGAGGGCTTTCTGTAGTGCTTGCTAGGAATAGTCTGTCGAACGCACTTTTTTTCACGCTCAAGGAACCATTCAAAAAAACGGTTGTATATCTCAATTCACTGTGAATCGTCATATGCACTTTATGCTTATTTTTCGATTCCAGGTTGTAGAAATCAGGCCTTTGCGGAACCAAATGATCATTCAACTGGTTGCTGATTTCGTGTCCGGCGCAGTGTTAGGTGCATCTATTTCAACTGTGTTTTTCCCTTTAAACGTCGTTAAGAACCATATGCAGAGCAAGGTATATTCATCAATTCTAGCAATATAAATGGCAATGAGCTACCGTCCCTTACAGGTTGGTGTAACATTTGAGAACCCTTTCTATGTCTTCCGTCTAGTTTGGCGGAAACGCCAGAAGTCATTAAGGATGCTGTACCTTGGGGTAAGGTGGATCCACTTTTGGAAAGATCTTTGCTTGTCGTTGAATTTAAAAGGTTTGTTTTAGTGCATCTCTGATTTATTACAGGTTCATCTCAACTTCACTCGTTCACTGCTAGCTTGGGGTATTACAAATACTGTGTATGAGTTGCTACGCCGGTCTTTCAAACCATGCGAGGACGACACATGACATACTTCCGATCATCATTTTTTAAAGAACGAATAAAGTATTAGTTTCTGTTGCCTTAAGGGCCAATAAATTTTCTTCGAGAATCTGCAGAAATTTCCATTTCATTGCTTGGCCTCCAATGGGAATGATTGTACAAAGTGTCATCCCCAATTTCGTTTTTTTTTTTTGCGGAAATCTTTTCATTGAATCTTTATGCAGGACATCCATAGAGCTGGAGAACTGTGACGAGATACCAACTAGATATTTTCTTGACTTTTTTACGGCTCCAGACTTTACTGGACTATCTTGCATAATTTTCCTTTTTTTCATTGTTGACATTACAGCTTTCCATAGAGTTGACATAAAAGCGTTTCCATAAAGTGGTGGTATAATAGACCCTCTTGGAGGAGCCCAGCAGCAGAAATAAAGATTTGAGAGGTAAAAGTCGATCGTGACTGCCGCGAATAAGCAACATTCGCGCGGAAGCCCGATGAAGATTGTGGACCGCCCACAATGGATGGGACCCTCTTACACCTTTTCTCAACATTTTTTAAAATTCGATTCACTCCCCTTTCTCAAGTGATACACTGGAATGGTATGAAACTGATAACGGGAAGATATGACCGTTATGTGGGCGTAGATGGTTATCATGTCTCACGAGACATTTTGTGAATTCCCTAAAAAGTGTCTTAAGCGGTAGGATTGCCAAGGGAATTATCTTGAATCGAAGTAGCCATTTCGAATAAGACTTAAATTGCTAGGCGTATTTTTGGGTGCTTATATTGAATCTGCGTTCCAAATCGGCTAGACGGTTCTGTGAACGGAGGCATAAAAGTGGTTTTGGATTTGAATATGATCAAACGCACGAACTCAGAAGTGGTAAGCATGTTGTCTCACGCATCCATATGTTTCGTTCAAGTTTCTTCTCCCTCACCCTATCATTTCTCTCTCATGGCATGTCGCCGATTACTATAGCACTCATCCGGGTGATACTGAGAATTCGATTTTAATGTAGTCTAGCGGGTGATCGTGAAGGGGCTGCGACGGATTTTTTTATTCGTCGTTCCTTGAAATAAAAATACTTCGTTTTGAATATTCTAAGCCTGATTATCACATCTGTTCAAAAATACATAAGTTATTTCACTGTTGCCTGTGGAGTGTATGAGAGAATAAAGAGTTTGTGACGGTGCTGTTTTCTACCAGAAAAAGGATCACAGAATGGGAAAGCTCGTCTCACACAGAATCCCATCCATGGCCTCACATATATGAACCATGCCCGGGCAACGTACTTTCCGCGCTAAGAGGGGCCGCGCCAAACGACCACCCTCCCGCGCGTTCGTCGAAACTAGGCCATTCCGTTCACTTGGCGCACAGTACAGCCCACTGCGATCTCAGGATGACATTACAGTGAAGTGTCAGTGTAACAAGTGTTTTGCACTACTTGTCTTCTCTTCGAGCCGACTGGACCCCTCCTTTATGCCCCACTGACAACTGCGACGTTCGTCAAGAATCCCGGGCCGACGCGCCGCGTGCGACGTTTGTGACGTGACGTAGTTTCGACGGACGCGAGGAAGCGATCACAATCCTAAAGCCCATATCTTTTGTGCTTGTTTAAGATAAAATTACCCACCTGCCCTAAATCATCACCATTACTCCGTTTAGAGAATCGAACACCATTCAGATTTGGAACGCAATCCCAGTATAAGTTCTAATATCTATACCAATCCCACTGCGAGTGACAAACTTGACTTAAGATCTTTCACTTGTGAAAGTTCCAGTGCGATATGAATATAAATTGGTGCAAGTTGTGAGGTTCGTGGAAAATGAAGTGGATCTTCGCCAAATTCGCTTTGGATGGGGAATATTCTTTCTGTTTACAAGGGTAAGAGATGGCATCACTATTGTGCACGGGAAAGGCTCGTTGGTTGCCATGATGTGCTCGGATGGCGGAACGTTTCCCCAATTTCCACGTTCGCTTTGCCGCTTGCGGCAAATCTTTTTTGCTTTATCACGGCTTCAAACTGCAAATGCCATACTCAGCCCGCCTCCCCGCCAATCGAAAGGACACTGTATTTTTGTGCTGACTGCTTTGCTGTCTTGAATGGTCGTTCGAGCCTAAAAGGTAGCTGGAGGCATGAATAAACATGATGACCAACAAACATGCAATGACTCGCTCCTTATCTCGTTATCAAGGATCGAGACCGCATTGGGAATGAAGAAAGAACGAAAGGACAGCAATTGCGAACAATTAAAGGATTTCCTAACTCACAGATCGCGCGCTCCAGTCTTCCTTCGCACTTCTGCGGTACGCGGCAGGTGTGACGAGTGTGACGCGTTGTTCGGAGAGAAGACACCGCATCCCAGTGCGCTCATCCCCGTTGCCATTGCCCATTGTGTTTATCAGTATAATGTGAGACTAAAGTTCGAGTTGAACGCTCGTAGGTCGACCGTGCTTAGGATGTTCGGGTGAGCTGGTAACAACACTGATACCGCTTGGCAAATTGCGAGTCAGAATATCGGAAAGGGATCGTTTTCACTGCTGAAGAAATGACGTTTGGATATAATGAACAAAAATGACATCCAAAGATAAGAGCACGAGTCCTACACACGCAATGTCGCAAGTACTATAGTATAGATGACCTTCTAAGAAATTCTGTTCTTTCTGTATCACTCGAAAGCTATCTATCGGCACTATAAGCCTATCTATAATCATCTACTCCATTGCTTTTGCTGGTGTTGGCGTTATACTCACCGGGCAAAAATCAGAAACAACCTACTATCTGGGATTTCAGGTATAGCTAAGACGGAAGAGTTTCCTATATTAGAGCAGGAAGACCGACGTACGACGAGGGATTGATGGACCCTTGTCACTCGTGGTGGGAAGCTTCCATCGCGAGCGGCGGCGTTGGTTTCGTCGTGCACCCATCTGTCTTCCACCTCGTCGATTCTCATGAGGTCCTGTCTCCGCGCTTCGCCATCCTACGCCTACGACATACGCGCATGAAGACCAGCTCCCGCGTAATTGCGAGACATTTTTCCTTACGATTAATTTCTGGATCAGTGAGTTGTATCCTAAATGCCTCGAGGGTTTTGCGTGCGCACAATTCTGTCGCCTGTGCTACGACCTCTACGGTAACCTCGAGAACGCCTCCGTTATGCTTTCGATTTCGGTGACTCCCTAAGGCAGTAGACTCCTTCAATCGTCTCATACCATCTATGTGCTCCTTAACCCTCACGTGGAGTGGTCTTGCCGTTTCTCCAATATACTCGTCACGACAATCACGGCAAGTAATTTTGTAGACCATCCCAGACATGTTACAATCACCCTCCCTTCCAGCTGGACAAACCACACAGTTTGAGGTTGTACATAGGCGATCGTATTGCCTGTTCTGACTTAGGCGTTTCTTCAGATTGAAGGGTGGTACGTCTATAATGGCAACTGAACTTTCCAAACTCGATCTTTTTAGACACCTTCTAATGGAGGCACTGACCTCATCAGAAATAAATGGTAGTACAAAAGAAATTTTTCCTTCAATCGAGGTACTATTATACCATGTCTGAGAATCACACCGCCAGAAGAAGTTCTACGTGAATTTTAGTAGCCATTAGACCAAGCTATATCGCGTGCCATTTTAAGCGACTCTTTTCGCTCATCCTTCCCAGTGCAGACCTTCTTAGCAGTGCGGAACATATTCCTAACGACCGCTCGTTTTACATGGAAAGGATGAGCTGAGTGATAATGGACAATGATATTCTTATTGCTCGGCTTTCTATACCACTTCGTAACAATCATATCGCCATGTAACCTCACTTGAACGTTCAAGAGCGGGAGCCAATTTCCGGTCAGTTTTTTCCGTGTTAACTTTATGTGCTCCGATTGTGAATTTAGTAGGCCGAAACACACATCTACTTCTTCCTGTGTCGCGCAGACTATGAAGCAATCATCGATATACCTGCAGTAAAGTAAGGTCATGTATTCCAGTACAGGCGCTTCGATCTTGGCCAAAAACTAACGAGAACCGGCGCCAATCGCTGCCCCATAGCTGAGCCTCTATTCTGTGCGAAATACCTCCCCGACCACTTGAAAATGTTGCAACTGAGGCACTCCTTCACAAGTGTCATCAGTTGGGATATAGAAAGCCCTCGCATACCAATATCGTTCTGGTGATGAATACTCGAGCATGGCTTACATAGCAGACTCATTGCTGACATTTGTGTAGAGGGCTTCTATATCAAAGAATTCCATAACGCACGAACTATTGAGGTGCAGTGCGCCAGGGCGATCCAAAAACATCTGGGTGTTCGTGAGGTGGGAGGTATGAACTTGAGGAGCTGCACTAAAATGGTTTTAAGGAACTAAGCAATCCAGTCAGTAGGACCGCCCATGCGGCCTATGATAGGACGGACTTTCACGGATGTTGGGCTGATTGAAGCTAAGTTATCTGCATCCAAAAACTTGTGTGTCTTCATGAGCAGACACAAGACTGGGCAACGCCTAAGTCGGAACAGGCATACAATCGCCTATGTACAACCTCAAACTGTGTGGTTTATCCAGCTGGAAGGGAGAGTGATTGAAACATGTCTGGGGTGGTCTACAAAATTACTTGCCGTGATTGTGGTGACGAGTATATTGGAGAAACGGCAAGACCACTCCACGTGAGGGTTAAGGAGCACATAGATGGCATGAGACGATTGAAGGGGTCTATGCCTTAGGGAGTCACCGAATTCGAAAGCATAACGGAGGCGTTTTCGAGGTCACCGTGGAGGACCTAGCACAGGCGTCGGAATTGTGCACACGCAAAACCCTCGAGGCATTTTGGATACAAGTCACTGATCCAAAAATGAATCGTAACAAGGTCTTGCAATCACGCAGGAGCTGCAGCCTTATATAAGATTGGCCTTCCCGCAGTGACTTTTAATGAGGATTTACCCCAGCTGACACTGGTCGGTTGGCACCATCACTTGCTCTGTGGTTTCGAAGATTCCACGAAGCTACGGTGAATGCCTCTCTTTTCCATCACTTGAGTGCCCTGGGGTCTCGAACTTCGGTGAGTTCGTGGAGACGCTTGGCTGGATAGTCACAGATTGTTATGATCCTTACAGGCTTCGAAGAAGGCGATATCGCGGAAACGTCAGCCTAATAAAGCTTGTTCACAAACCTCGTGAAGAGTTCAGAAAAACAATAAACTCAACAATACAGTTATGCCGAGGTTCCTAGAAAGCCGTACTTGGGAGAGCTCGATGCGTTCTACGACCAATTAGAGGAAATAATCCACAACGAAAAGTCCTTCTACAAATTCGTTTCTGGGGATTTCAACACTAGGCTTGGCAAAGCACAAGAGAAGGAATTCAGAACTGGAAACTTCGGAATGGAGGACATGAACGAGAACGGAAATCGTCTGGATGGACTGTTGTTCGTGGCTCGACTCTTCCATGGAAAGCCTTTCTTCCAGAAGGAGGAACATCGCAGCTGGACATGGGAGTCCCCAAATGGTACAACTAATGCTGAATTGAACCACATAATAACAAGCAGAAAGTAGTGCTTACTAGATGTTGGTGTGGTACCATCTCTCTGCAGTGGTTCTGATCATCGCCTCCTTTGCACTCAGATCAGATTCGGCCACAAGCTAGGGAAAATCTCTCAACATCGCGCAAAAAGCTCGAAGCATGTTGTTAGCGGCGGAGATGTTCTGAATGACGCCTTATCTCGATATGACTGCCAAGTATTGGATGACCCTACCGAAGACTACGACGCGCTGGTTTGGGGTCTCTTTACTTGTGCTGGAGAGGCCAAACTTCCTCGAGTAGATACCTCCGCTCGCATTTCAGACGCGAGAAGGATTTTTTCAGGACAAGAAGAAACTTGGGGCCGACCATAATGTCATACATGTTGAAAGGCTGCAAGCGAATATCACCTGCAGACAAGCAGTGCGGCGAGACCTTCTGCTATAGAGAGAGGGGACACAATGGGGGCAGCCTTGAACAGAACTAGTCTGAGAAATTGCCATCGGCATATTGAGGACCACAATATTCCACTTTCGCGTTTGAAGAAGGAGGACGGAACATTTACAACATCGAGATTTGAGATAGAGGAAGTTACACGAAGGTTTTACACCAAACTCTACCGATCCACGACACACGTGAGAAAGCCATAAATCCACACTGCCGGAACAGCACCTCGGATCCTACTTTCTGAGATGAGAGTTGCGATTGCGAGCATGGAAAAGGACACAACTGCAAGCTCCGACAGGATCTCAGCCGACCTGCTCCGTGCAGGTGGCAACGAACTTCATGCGCTTCTCGCGACACGCATGACATCCTACCTCCAGGAGGAGAAGATCCTGAACCAGTGGAGGAAATCGCGGATGGTCATTCTTCACGACAAGGGATACCTGGATGATCTCTGTAACTACCGCTGAATAAACTTTTAAGTGTGCTTTACAAACTGCTTACAAAGATCATTGTAACCCGCATATCGCGAATGTGGATGAAGCTCAAGCTGTAGAGCAGGCCGGATTCCGGAAGGGATTCAGCTGCTTAGACCACATCCAAGTGGTCGCAATGGTGATCGAAGTGTGCCGAGAATTCCGAATGCCTCTTGTCCTTCCCTCTGTTGACAATGGAAAAGCTTTTAAC
Organism: Haemonchus contortus; assembly: GCA_000469685.2. Taxonomy (NCBI): domain Eukaryota; kingdom Metazoa; phylum Nematoda; class Chromadorea; order Rhabditida; family Trichostrongylidae; genus Haemonchus; species Haemonchus contortus. The sequence goes on along the minus strand of LS997567.1, from coordinate 24,057,312 downwards.
AGCGTCGAAACAAACGCGTTCCTGTCAGCACTGGTCGATCAAGGAGCGAAACCCCCTACATAAAAACACTAGCTGACTGCAGTAGTCGCTGCAGCGCGACGGTGAAGCTGTTCCAAGGACCTCTCCCGATTCCCATAGGAAGGAACATGGCGACACTATTCTGCCGAAGCTGTTCACAGCCGCTCTACAGTGGGTTATGAAGTCACTCGACTTGGACGAAAAGGGCATTCGTGTGGACGGACGGTCCTCCCAAATATCCGGAACTTGCAAGGACCTCCTTTTGCCGTGATACAGTTCTTTATTTTCCAATCTTTCACTATTAACTCCATATTTTTGAAACATAAATAATTTGCTTAGAGGATAGTCCAAACGTGAAATCTGTTTTTGCCTAGAAATTGCAATAGCCTCCCTTTGTTGTATTACAACTCTCTATCTTCCAATCTTTCACTATTTACTCCATATTTTTGAAGCATCAATAATCTGGTTTAGAGGACAGTCTTATACGTGAAATCTGTTTTTGCCTAGAAATCGCAAGGATCTCCTTTTGTTGTATTTCATCTGTTTATCTTCGAATCTCTCACTATTTCGTCTGTATTTTCGAAACATGGACACCTCCAGTTCAAAGGAAATCTTCACAAGTGGAATCTGTTTCTGCCTAGAAAGTGCAAGGATCTTCTTTTGCTGTGATACAGTTCTTTATTTTCCAATCTTGCACTACTAACTCCATATTTTTGAAACATAAATAATCTGGTTTAGAGAATAGTCTCATACGCGGAATCTGTTTTTGCCTAGAAATTACAAGGGTCTCTTTTGTTGTATTACGACTCTTTATCTTCGAATCTTTCACTATTTCGTCTATATTTTTAAAACATGGATACCTCCAGTTCAAAGGAAATTCCCACACGTGGGATCTCTTTCTGCCTAGAAATTGCAAGGATCTTCTTTTGCTGTGATACAGTTCTTTATTTTCCAATCTTGCACTACTAACTCCATATTTTTGAAACACAAATAATCTGGTTTAGAGAATAGTCTCATACGCGGAATCTGTTTTTGCCTAGAAATTACAAGGGTCTCTTTTTGTTGTATTACGACTCTTTATCTTCGAATCTTTCACTATTTCGACCACATTTTTGAAGCATAAATAATCAGGTCCAAAGGAAATTACCAGAAGAATAAACTGTTTTTGCCTAGAAATTACAAGGATCTCTTTTTGTTGTATTACAACTCTTTATCTTCGAATCTTTCACTATTTCGACCAAACTTTTGAAGCATAAATAATCAGGTTCAAAGAAAATTACCGGAAGAATAAACTGTATTTGCCTAGAAATTGCAAGGATCTCCTTTTGTTGTATTACAACTCTTTATCTTCCAATCTTTCACTATTTCGACCAAACTTTTGAAGCATAAATAATCAGGTTCAAAGGAAATTACCGGAAGAATAAACTGTATTTGCCTAGAAATCGCAAGGATCTCCTTTTGTTGTATTACACCCGTTTATCTTCGAATCTCTCACTATTTCGTCTGTATTTTTGAAACATGTACACCTCCAGTTCAAAGGAAATCCCCACACGCGGAATCTGTTTCTGCCTAGAAATTGCAGGGACCTCCTTTTGCTGTAATACATTTCTTTATTTTCCAATCTTTCACTATTAACTCCATATTTTGAAGCATCAATAATCTGGTTTAGAGGACAGTCTTATACGTGAAATCTGTTTTTGTCTAGAAATTACAAGGATCTCCTTTTGTTGTATTACGCCTGTTTATCTTCGAATCTCTCACTATTTCGTCTGTATTTTTGAAACATGGACACCTCCAACTCGAAGGAAATCCTCACAAGTGGAATCTGTTTTTGCCTAGAAATTGCAAGGACCTCCTTTTGCCGTGATACAGTTCTTTATTTTCCAATCTTGCACTACTAACTCCATATTTTTGAAACATAAATAATCTGGTTTAGAGAATAGTCTCATACGCGGAATCTGTTTTTGCCTAGAAATTACAAGGGTCTCTTTTTGTTGTATTACGACTCTTTATCTTCGAATCTTTCACTATTTCGACCACATTTTTGAAGCAGAAATAATCAGGTCCAAAGGAAATTACCAGAAGAATAAACTGTTTTTGCCTAGAAATTACAAGGATCTCTTTTGTTGTATTACGACTCTTTATCCTCAATCTTTCACTATTTCGACCAAATTTTCAAAGCATAAATAATCAGGTTCAAAGGAAATTACCAGAAGTATAAACTGTTTTCGCCTAGAAATCGCAAGGATCTCCTTTTGTTGTATTACACCCGTTTATCTTCGAATCTCTCACTATTTCGTCTGTATTTTTGAAACATGTACACCTCCAGTTCAAAGGAAATCCCCACACGCGGAATCTGTTTCTGCCTAGAAATTGCAGGGACCTCCTTTTGCTGTAATACATTTCTTTATTTTCCAATCTTTCACTATTAACTCCATATTTTGAAGCATCAATAATCTGGTTTAGAGGACAGTCTTATACGTGAAATCTGTTTTTGTCTAGAAATTACAAGGATCTCCTTTTGTTGTATTACGCCTGTTTATCTTCGAATCTCTCACTATTTCGTCTGTATTTTTTGAAACATGGACACCTCCAACTCGAAGGAAATCCTCACAAGTGGAATCTGTTTTTGCCTAGAAATTGCAAGGACCTCCTTTTGCCGTGATACAGTTCTTTATTTTCCAATCTTGCACTACTAACTCCATATTTTTGAAACATAAATAATCTGGTTTAGAGAATAGTCTCATACGCGGAATCTGTTTTTGCCTAGAAATTACAAGGGTCTCTTTTTGTTGTATTACGACTCTTTATCTTCGAATCTTTCACTATTTCGACCACATTTTTGAAGCATAAATAATCAGGTCCAAAGGAAATTACCAGAAGAATAAACTGTTTTTGCCTAGAAATTACAAGGATCTCTTTTTGTTGTATTACGACTCTTTATCCTCAATCTTTCACTATTTCGACCAAATTTTCAAAGCATAAATAATCAGGTTCAAAGGAAATTACCAGAAGTATAAACTGTTTTCGCCTAGAAATCGCAAGGGTCTCCTTTTGTTGTATTACGCCTGTTTATCTTCGAATCTCTCACTATTTCGTCTGTATTTTTGAAACATGGACACCTCCAACTCGAAAGAAATCCTCACAAGTGGAATCTGTTTCTGCCTAAAAATTGCAAAGATCTCCTTTTGTTGTGATACAGTTCTTTATTTTTCAATCTTTCACTATGAACTCTATATTTTTGAAACATAAATAAGCTGGTTTAGAGGACAGTCCTATACGTGAAATCTGTTTTTGCCTAGAAATTACAAGGGTCTCCTTTTGTTGTATTACGACTCTTTATCTTCAATCTTTCACTATTTCGACCAAATTTTTGAAGCATGGATTCCTCCAGCTCAAGAAAATCCCCACACGTGGAATCTGTTTCTGCCTAGAAATTGCAAGGATCTCCTCTTGCTGTATTACAACTCTTTATCTTCCAATCTTTCACTATTTACTCCATATTTTTGAAGCATTACTAATCCGGTTTAGAGGACAGTCCTATACGTGAAATCTGTTTTTGCCTAGAAATTACAAGGGTCTCTTTTTTGTTGTATTACGACTCTTTATCTTCGAATCTTTCACTATTTCGACCACATTTTTGAAGCATAAATAATCAGGGCCAAAGGAAATTACCGGAAGAATAAACTGTTTTTGCCTAGAAATTGCAAGGATCTCCTTTTGTTGTATTACAAACTCTTTATTTTTCAATTATTCACTATTTACTCCATGTTTTTGAAGCATCAATAATCTGGTTTAGAGGATAGTCCTATACGTGAAATATGTTTTTGCCTAGAAGTTACAAGGGTCTCATTTTGTTGTATAACATCTGTTTATCTTCCAGTCTTTCACTATTTCGACCACATTTTTGAAGCATAA